>CM036551.1:17906410-19106410 GCA_020745685.1 Tautogolabrus adspersus | reverse complement strand
TTGTGTTTTGTGAATTGTGTGTGTGTGTGTGTTGACAGATGGGGCCAGCTGTGTTCTCCTCAGAGAGGGGAACAGGTGTAACACTTCATGACTCACCGACGCACACTGAATACCAGTACACTTACATACAGCCCTGCTCCAGCTTCCTCTGGTGCACCTTAACAAAGCTGTGAAACAATACGCACAGTCATTTGTTGCTATGGTTATTAAAGAAGAGATAATTAAGGCTGTGTGTTGGTGAACATGTGTGTAAAGCAGAAGCCAGCAGCAGGTGCTGAGAAAGTTCAATAGTGAAGTTCTCATCATGCAGTGGAGTCTCAGGATCACATCAGGGGCCTCTAACCCCCACATATCGTACAACTTTTCTCCCATGACCTCAACAGCATGAACACCACCCTCTCTACATGTTAAGTGCATTTTATTAGCATCAGAAACAGTTTTCCATTTTTGGAAATACTCCGAATTCCTTTCTTTTCAGGAGTTTGTTGAGAAAATGTAAATCACCCTCACATCAGTGCATCGCAGAAGAAATCAGGAGTTTTAAAACCTGGGTCGTTCTTCCATGTATTATGGGGTCTGACTGACTGGAAGGTTAAATAAGTTTTTTTAATGCTTCTCCAGTAGATCACAGACTGTAACAGCTGCAATGTAATCCCTGCAGGTAATTGCATGTTTTTTTGCCACTGGGAGCTCTGATTGTTGTTTATTTGATTGTCTTACAACATTACAGAAACCATCCAGACAAAGATAGACTTGTTTGTTAAAGCTTCTTTGAGGAGTACTCAGCTGGTTATGAAACGGAATAAAGATTGTCTATTTCTATTAGGGCCCGACCATATGGGATTTGGGGCAGATACCGATATCGATGTTGGGGAGAGAAAAAAATCTGATACCGATATATATGTTCGATCTGTAGAGATAGTTATAAATAAACACATGTATTGCGTTGATCACTAAAATTCAGATATCAAAGACTTGTGAAAAATATATACAGTATAACAAAGAGAGATGGTCACTCAACTGGAAGGTAACTGCGCATGTACATGCATCACTGCTTGACACTCTGGAGAGTGAAAATGCTTGTTGCCATTTAGCACACACTGCTGGTAGAAGAGAACTGCTATTGTAATTCAACGATACGCATATTAAATGCTATTTGACTGGTGAATAAATCTAGTAATATCGGCGCATATCTGCGATAAAATTAGACGATATGGATATTCACTGGATGTGCTAATATCGGATGACATTATCCGCTGGCTGATTAATCGGTCGGGCTCTAATTTTCTATACAGTAATTGGACCCCCTCGAAAACGAGATGGTTCATCTCAAGGGGCTATCCATCAAATAAACAGAATATCTCACAAATAAATGCCTGAAACTTCTGCTAAAGTAAAGGTGTTAGACAAAATGATTAACTGGACAGCCTTTTTTAAATTATGCTGAGCAAAGATTCCGAATCAGAGATATATTTTACCATAAAAAGAATGCTTGATGAGATTTTTTTCATTAAAAAACAGGACCAAATCAGTGAAAAGAAAGGATAAACCACATTGTCCACAGTCCTGCAAAAATGGACACAAAGCAACAGTTCCTCACAGGAGCAATCAAGACCTGCAAACCTGCTTGTCAGTGTGGTTTGGCCTTTTAATGTATTTTTTTCTTGCAAGAAGGGGTGATTGGAGCTTCTCATTGTGGTGTCGATTAAATGCTGCATTTAAATAGCACAACATGTTTTTTGTGCTATTTGTGTAGTTCCCTGTTTTGCAATATTTACACACAGTTTTTGTCTTGTCTGTTATCTATTCACCTCTTTCATTTTCTGTCTTGGGGAACCCAAAATGCTTCCACACCTCCGATTTAAAAGACGGTGGTGCGTCTTCAATTTCAAAATCTTGCTCTGCAGCTTCCAACCGCCTCTGCTCTACAGCTGCTGACGCTCACGATATTATTGCGATTCATTTTTCAGAGTACCGATGTGAATCTTGACACCTTTGAATCGATTTTTCACGATTTTACGATTAATCTTTACATCCCTAACGTTTAGGTCTAAAGTTTTGAAGAGAGCAATGTACCAAGTCTTTGACTCACTGCTTAATCAAAGAAATGTATCTGTAGGGATCCTTTAGCCCTACGTAATGTTATCAGACAGTTTAAATAACAATCACAGCGCTTCAGGGGTAAAATACAGCACTTCATCCGATATACTTGATCAGGCCCCTTTTCAAGGGACACGTTGCAGTCATCACAGCCTGTTTCTCAGCTGCCTGCTGATAAAACACAGGGGAGCAAATCTAAAATTTTTTGGCTTACTAATTGACACAGATAATATAGGAATTAGCCCTTAAATGTAAAGCTACAACTGACAGCCACTAAGTTTAGCTTAAAGTTTATATTGAAAACATAGAAACATTGCTGGTCGGTCTTTGTAAGGTTAAAAAGACTCGCTTTCAGACTTGTGAATTTTAATAAACCGTCTGCTGGCTGTAAACTTGAATTAAACAGGTATGAGGAGGTATGTAAAAAAAAGTAGTGTATTCCAACCTGTCAAACCATATATTTGACACAGTTGTGTTTCCTGTTTACAAGAAACAAACAAAAATGTCGAATGTGATAAAGTGCTGATCTGACATTTGTCTATCGCTCATCCCCTGCTCAAAGGCAGCATCCAGACACTCAAACACACCTTTAGGCAACTAAATGTTGAGCATGTGTGTGAAGTAGACTCCCAGTTGGGGGCTTTTGTGGTGCAAAGGTATGACAAGCTGTTGTTTTCACTCCTTGTGTGTGTGTGTGTGTGTGTGTGTGTGTGTGTGTGTGTGTGTGTGTGTGTGTGTGTGTGTGTGTGTGTGGTGTGTGTGTGTGTGTGTGTGTGTGTGTGTGTGTGTGTGTGTGTGTTTGTGTGTCTCAGCTCTTTGTTAAGTACAGAGTGAGGCCAGAAGGGTTCTCTCTCCCTCTCAGAGGCGGCCCCGTGTTATCAGGCTGCTCCCCTGACATGAAACATCACACAGGCCATTTATGTGCTGACGCAGGGATGTGAATGCACCACTGCACAAGAGGAAAATCAGTTAAAAGCCCCCACAATGAAGGCCCGCGGGAGGCTGTCGCAGGGCATTCTGCTGCTTTTATAAGTCTTAAAAAAAAGCTGTATTTTTGTCTTAATTTGTAACCTAACTTCAGGACATCTTCGAACAAAAATCAGCAGACCACCCACTCTACCCTTATCCCTTTCTCTTAACTGCCCCTCCTAAATCTTTGCAACATTATACAACATGTTGCATTTCCTGTCCTGGTTGACCTGTGCCCCTACTGCTTCCTGTAGTCGTGCATCAGTAGATTCTATCTTGGGACATATCAGTGATAAGAATTTGTACAAACAGCTCAAATACTCCACAATCGTTAGAAAAGAGGTTTCGCTTTATCTCCCATCAACAGGAGGTGAGCCTGATGCTACATGTGATGAGTTTCCAAATCTACCATGGTTTGCTTATCCTTCACTATCAAGAATTTTGTCCTGTTTGTCTCCACCGGACAATCATTCCTGCTCTCCGGGGATTTCTCCTTTCCTGTGCAGAAGGGAGGCTCAGTTTTAGCGTCACATCATGACATATGGCACGCAGGAATGTAGGTGTTCCTGCTGCACAAAAGGTCCAAATGGATTTGAGAGCAATTCTAAGAAACATCAAATATCATCACTGCTTGTCAGGCCAAAAGTGACAAAATAAGTGTCATCTTGTGGGAGAGGTTGGAATATTGCAGTAGTGCACACGTGCCATGTAGCACTCTCAACAAACACCCAGCCCTTCTCCAGGCTGTATTTCCATGCAGTTAAAGCCAGCCTTTCACTCTCATTAAGTGCAGCCTCATGATATCAAAGCTCTCCAGCCTGACCCTGCCTTTCTCTGAGATGTAATCAAGCTTTACAACTCAACCAAAATAAAGGAGACGCCCTCCCAGGTCAACACTCTCTCTACCTTTTCCTCTCTTCGAGTTATTCAGCCTGTATAAGAGGGGTTCAGGCTGCAGATTGCTGCACTGACACCACACTGTTCTACCACTACATAATCATTTAGGAGTGAATGAGTAATGACAGCGAGCAGGGGGCCCATGATACCGTATAATCAAGAGGAATGCTTCACAACAAAACGAGCATTGAAAGGTGAGAGGAGCGTTAAAAAAATAAAAGAGGGGAGAAAAAGAAGAGGAAAGATAGCAAAAAGCTGTAAAACCACCTTCCCCTTTTGGAGCGCGGCGGTCCCAGGAGAGAGTGTCAAGGTTTTTAATTTGAAGAAAACTGGGCTGCGCTGAAGAGAAGATTAGTGGGTGGTGGTCACTTTTCAAGGCTGCTCCAGAGAATTCTGGGTTCTCAGGAGTGAAACCAACAGTGGGAGGGATAAGAGACGAGAGAAGAGTGTTTGTTTAGAGGACTGTGGCTTTCTCCGTGTTTCATCAGTCCGATCCAGAGCGACAGCAGAGTGTATATGATGTATGAGACGACGGATGGAGACGGTGAGAGAGCAAGAGAGAGAGGGGTGTGTGTGTGTGTGCATGAGTGAAGGCAAAAGAAAATATGCCTGATCAGGCATAACTGTGGAGCGCAGCCAGCGCTCTGAGGTGTTTCAATGTAACTCACGCTTTGAAGTGTTTAATGTGGCCAAAAACCAATGACTTTATTCTTCCTCCAACTTTCCCTTTATGCTCAGAGGTACAGCTGGACAGCAATGATGAAAATGACAGCATGGTCTGGGGAATAGGTGGCTACCCCTTGCACAGGTCTGTGGTGGTTTAGTGTGTGCATGAATGCGTGCATGTGCAACCGAAACCTTGCAAGTGAAACTGACTTCAGGTCAACTCATTGGAGAGGAATTTCCCAAAAACCCTCCCTAAACTGTAAGTAATGGGTTGCGGGACGTTTTTGCATTTGCTAATTTGACCTCTTGCTAAATCGGAGCCCCCCCCCCCCAGCCTCACACATCTCTCAGCCATGAATGATCCGGCCAAAATCTGCAAGGAGCAACACCCTAAAATAATATTTCTGTGGCTGAGTATCTCACTACATAAGGGCTTGTCACAGTGTTATAGTACATACTGTACTTGGCACAGACCTGAAACTAACAGAAATGCACACACACACAGATTTATATACATATGCTGTGTGAGGTTAAAAGAGCAGAGAGGGGGCCTTGAGTCCAGGTTGAAACACCAACATCCTTCAGCACCTGCAATTGTTGTTTTCGGTGGAGGGGTGACATCAGCCCTTCCTGTGGCGGCGGGCTGCCTCTGATGTCACTTCCATACGGTTTGAAGGTAAAGAGAAGTTCACGGCGGCCCCTCCAATGCCCACCCGTGCCATAAAGCACTCTGGTTGCGGGGCTATTTACTGTTCTCGAAGGTCTCTCCCTCTGTTGGCATTGTCTTTGTTTAATATCATACTTCCTGCCTTAGTTGGAGAGCCACCACGTGTAGTACCTGTTTCCTCACTCTCTGTGTTACACAATGAGACAAAAGCCCGGTACTTAACTGTGCACAGATGTCAGTGCGATGTTTCTTAACATAGTCAAAGTCACGTCACTTGAGATCAAAACGAAACAGCAACAGTAAGACTATTGATGTCATAACAACAATAAAAAGGCATATTTGCATTTATGTGCTGCAGGCGTTTGTAAATAAGGCTCTTATCCTGAGCAGATAGGAATGAGAATCAAAGCCAAAAGATGGTGGGACTGACAAAGAAAGGAGACACAAGCTATAAAAATATACCTCCTAAGAAGTTCTGATACTTAAAATGGAGTAAAAATCTGCCAGTGTGATTTGGATTATTCTTCTAGCATCAAAGCTTTTCCTTTGCCTCGCATCAATAGACTGGCACTTGTATGAGAAAAAATTCTGGCAAGTAGTGAATCAAGTACTGTTATTTCCCCATGGCATCATTTTCACATTCTAGGAAAACCATTTAAAGCAGAACAGGGGTACATGTATATCTGGGGTAGGCAACTTTGAAGAAACCTGCAGAACATGAGTTTATTAGATCATGAAAGTATCCAACTAAGAAGATTAATAGCTTTAGCTATTAGTCAAGATCTCTGCTAATGCTTAATGAGCACAAACGAGTAGGGCGACAGAGATGCAGGTGAGAATGTGGGGCATTTAACTATCTTTTTTTTTTAGCAAAACGATTGACTGACTTGTGTAAGCCCAGGGACGGCCAAAAATGCAGGATATTTGCATTTTTTGGTCAAAGAATTTGATTGAATTTATTGCTTTGAAAAAAAAAATCCTGCCCACTTGCTTGGCATTACCATTTTTATTTTTAATTAATCAACCTTTGTCAAGTGTGTTCCAACCGTGTTCTGAGAACAAACTTCACAATGGTTCAAACTTGGGGGATTTAAAAATAAATACATTGGTGATGCCAAGCAAGAGAAGTGTGCGGTACTTTTTCTCTTCAATGTGACAGTTTGATGTCCTACGCACCTACTGTACTTCATGAGATAGTTGGTTGAGCGAACACCTCCTTTAGAACATTGAATTTTTACTGCTGTCAGGATGTAAAGAGAATTTCAATAGTTTATAAAAAACATTTTGAAATGTTTTGATGAAAGCTTTTTTTTTAAAGATTTACTTGTGGGATTTTTGTGCCTTTAATTGGAGAGCTAGGACAGTGGATAGAGTCTGAAATCTGGAGGAGAGAGAGTGGGGAATGACGTGCAGGAAAGGATCCACAGGTTGGATTCGAACCTGGGCCGCCTTCTTGGAAGACTACAGCCTCGCACGAACCACTGCATCACAAGTGCCTCAATTCTGAACATTCTGGACAAATTTTGATACTGACTGAGTGTTTGGATGATAAAAAAAGATGCTTCCGAAACTAAATGGTCAACTTTAAAGATCCCATATTATGCCCTTTTTGGGGTTCATATATCTAATTTATGTGCCTACTAAAGTACGTTCACAATAGCTAATGTTCGAAAAAAGTGTCTGTTTTCATGTACTGCCGATCGATGCAGCCCGTCTCATCTGCCTGTGTTTGCAACGCTCTGAATCCCCCCCCGAGCAGGGTCCCCACGTGTGCCAAGTCTGACCTGATTGGTTGGCCTATCTGCTCCGTTGTAATTCTCGGAAATGTTACGCCCCTTTTACCATATTGGGAATGTAGCTAATGTGCAGCATGAGCTTGTGCTTGCCACAACGAGCCAATGGGCTTGGATCAGTGACATCATCGCAGTGTCATATCACACTGCCAATTTTCAACGAGGGGGGCTAGAACCGAGCGTTACATGCAGCTACTGCTACTGCTAACAGGAGGAGGTAGGAGAAGCCGCGTTTCCGCGGACTTTGAATTTTTGCACATAGATGTGCCTAAACATGCACAAGACACCTAGAAAACACACTAAAGAGCATATAAAACCAGAAAAAGCATAATATGGGACCTTTAAGAGAGCACTTATGCAGGACCTTTCTGTAAAACAAGTCAGAACATTGGGGAAATGGTGGGTAGTAAGATGAGGTGTGTGTGTTTGCATGATTCAGTGTTAATGTGTGTGAAAAGGATAAATGTTCCCTGTGAGTTTGGTCTCACCTCCGTCCCAGCAGTGCTCCCTCGGGTGCTCTTCGTCTGGCAGGGTGCTGTCGCAGTCGGCCCCGTCGGCCAGGCTGCCTTCCTCCTCCACAATGTGCAGCTTGTCCTCATCATCAGACTCTGAGCCGGCCTCCACCACATTGTTGTAGTTCGTCACTGTGAGGGGCGATATAAGAGACAGAGGTTAGACGGGCTCAGTCTACTCCTTAAATAAGTCTTTATAGGGGCGCGAACAGGTTACACACATTCAGTATCATTTCATCCTTTAATAAAGATAATGTGCAGTGTTTGTCATGTATGTGCCTCTTAATTATGAGCACTGAATGTGAAAGGCCATAAGTCGGGGAGGTTTAATATGTGTACAATGTCATTTAAATGTCAAAACTATTAAAGAGAGAGAGGTTAAAGAAGGAGAAGGAGAGGTTGAGGAGGTGTTTGCACCAATTAAATAGACCACAGCAGAACTGCAATAGACTTGCCAGAGAGGCAAGTATGAATAAAATTATTATGATTCAGTAAGTCAAATCTAAATGATTATCGTTTTCCTGTTCTTTCATCCTTAAAGGCAGGGTTGGTAATTTTCTCCAGATACACTTTTTAAGATTTTGGTTGATATTGTCTTTAGGTCCTGACAGAAATGAATAATTCATGTGCTCTGAAAAAGAAACAAAGAAAATCCGTCATCTGTAGCAGTTGTAATCACGTAAAAACTTCGACCAATGAGCTGAAATCCGCTACTGGACCAATGGCGCTAGTGCATGTATGTGAGGGGTGCGGCTTTTGAGGGAGCACAGTGGGGAGGGGGTGGGTGAAAACGGAGCACGGAGGGAATGCTACTTTTAAAATCACGCTAGTTTTCGAAAATTACCAACCCTGCCTTTAACCTTTTTTTTCGAGATAAAAATGGATTTATTAGATCATTTCTAAGCTATACTTTTCAAAATGTAAAAATAAATATTTTTAAATATTAAAAAGTGGGAGCATTTTCTCAATACACTATTGTTTTATTCATCTCTGAAAACAGGTTAAAAACAAGGTTTTATCAGGTGGAAAGGTTTGCTTTCAAGTGACTATTTCCTATTTTTGATATTGTAATACTTTTGTTGGCCACTAGGGGCTAGAGCACAACTATGAAAGGTTCTACTTGTGTTTGAAAGCATTCAGGTTTTCAATGAATGCTTCCACTTGAACACTAGATGTAGCTTACAGTTGCATTTTCATAGAGCTCCACAATTGTTGTATCCTGTGTCATGATTTGGTCTGTTTTAGTTTTGTATTTCTGAGTTTAGATTTCGTATTTGTTTTAGTTCTCATTCTTCCCTGGTGTTGTTTCCCTTGTGTGTTTTCTAGTTTAGTCTTTAGTGTTTCGTGTGTTATTTTGTAACTTCGTATCCTAGTGTTTCTTTATGTTCTTGTGTGTTTTTTACATTCTTGAGTTCTGTGTGTCTTCAGTGTTTCATGATTTAGTTTGTAGTAGTCCCCAGTGTTTCTTGTCTTGTATGAGTACTAAAACAATATAAGGAAATCTAAACTCTGAAATACAAACTAAATAAGACCAAATCATGACATCCTGTGGTGTTTGGTCTTGCTTAAATTAAGAGTTTATACAGTTTTTACACTGGTTCTGATGTCTCAACCACAGGTGAGGAAATTAGAAAATTGATCCCCAGATAAATTTTCTCACTTGCCACATATGGCTTCTCTAAAATCAAAGCAAATAGAGAATAAAAAATGTGATACAATGTTGATACCTCTGTGTAGTAAAAGTATGCAAATGAAAAATCTGAATCAACAGTGAAAACAAACTCAGGAACAACAAGCTGTGCGTTGCAGTGAACACAGTGAAAAATCACACATACAGTACCAGCGTGTGAGATCATTAGAGTGCAGGCTGGGGTGGTGGGTGTGTTTGTGTATGTGTGTGTGTGTGTGTGTGTGTGTGTGTGTGTGTGTGTGTGTGTGTGTGTGTGTGTGTGCGTGTGTGCATGTGTGTGTGCTATGTAGGAGTCGGTGTGACCCGGTCAGTGGTGTGATGGGCTGAAGGAGCCAGGAGACACAGAGACAGCAGCCTACAGAGAGGGTTATTACAGGGAGTAAATTTTCCTGACTGACTGTCCGCTTCACATGTGTGTGTGTGCTTTCTGTGTGTCTTCTTTTCATTTCCCACCCAGTTCCTCCATCTCTCAATCCCACCTGTGTTACTTCCACCCACTCTCCTTTCATTTCTCCCCCCTCCTCCATCCCTCTGTTCCACTGAGAGAGCTACAGATCCTCGCAGAGGCCAAATCAATTCTCCAGTGAGAGCAGCCCAGTCAGCAGAGGGCCCGGGCTGCAGCGCTGAAAACTACCTCTCCAACTACTTTATTCCACATCGCACACACGCACACACACACACAAACGCACACACACCCCACATGCATTCACTCTGTGAATATGCACTGCCAGTACAAAGCACCTGAGCTGTTCTTTCTCTTTTTCTTCCCTCACCCCAGCCCCACTCGCCCACCTCTTTCTGAAGTGGCTGCTCAGGACTCAGAAAGCGTATCTGTGAGAATCATGATCATCCGTTCCAATCAATGACAATTGTTTCTCCCTCTCTCTCTTCATCGTGCAGGTCATTACAACTGGTGGGTATTCGCACAAACTCGGTAGACGTGCAGCAGGGATCAGGCTGCTGAGGGGGAGGCAGGGGGGGCGGAGGTGTGGGGGATGAGGAGGAGGAGGAGGGCGAAGCGCTGGGCGAACCGTTCGGTGGGTCAACACTGCTGTGCCGCAGCTGCGAAATCCCAGCGGGGTTCATCAGGAGAGCATTTTCATTCTCAAACTTGTTCCTTTTTTTCCACACTTTATCTCACATTCAATATTATCTGTTCTATTCTTAAACATGATGAGCTAATCTTTGTTGTAGTTTTCATACAGCTATATTTAGCTCACTCATGGGTGAAGCACATCTTTAGTAGTCTATCTCAATAATGGGCAAAAGAATCATTGCAGACCAGGGAGCCACAAACTTGGGCTCTCACTCAAATAAACAGATAATTAATTGGATTTATAAAGCATTGTGAGACTGTATAAACCAGTGTGTCCTTGTTCCTTCTCTCTTTCTTTCCCCAACTATTTCTCCTGTCACAGGGACTCTGCCAGGTGATGTATTGTCTATTCAGGAGCCTGAACTGGGTGCAACACTTGTGAAACAGAGGGTGCTTTAGGATGAGTTTTAGAGGCTGTTTGGGGCCACAGCCACTCGGGTGTGGAGCTTAGGTCAGCGATTACAAAGGCAACACTCTCTGCCAGTAGTATCAAGAGAAAATGATCAAATATAAAGCTGTAGAGAGAAAAAAAATCAATGCGCTGGTGTGCACAGATGGGAGGTGGCAACCATCAGCAGGACAATAAAAGTTGGAGCTGCGAAGTAGAGCAAAGGTGAGATAGAGAAAGAGAGTAAAGGATCTGTGGTCGTTGTGTTGGGTTGTGGGGGGGGGGAGGTGAGCAAAGATTGGTCTCTGTGTGCCAAATGGTTGGCGATGTTGAAACAAAACTGTGTGTTCCAACAGGAGATGTAACACCTAGCATCAACAAAGGCTGCGGTCCCTTCTGGCTGACCGGCTGAGCGTTTGGACAGCTGGCCTCATTAGCGCTAGCATGCTAGCACACAACAGGAGGAAGACTCCTACGCAGCTGAGAGACAGAGCATGGGTAGGTGGAGGAGGTGAAAAGCTTACTTCTGAAAGTTAGCTCTCCTCCATAGGTTGCAGAGTGTCGAACACCTGAGAAAATAAGAGCCTGTACCCACGACTGTGGATTTACGTTAGGGCCATAGATCACACCTTTACAATCCCCTCCCACACAGAAACTGTCTTTGGATCTGGGTAATAGGACACATCAATGCAAGCTCAGTATTTTTTACATTAAAAGTCATTATTTTGCAAAAGGTAACTATGCCTAGTGTTGTTGCCTCGACTTTGCACCCCCTGAAGCTCTGATTTTATCGCAATGAATAAAAAAAACACTTTTAATGCAGTCAAGCGATGCTTTCCAACAAAGCATGTGTACCATTCATCTGTTGGATGGAGGTCTGGGAGTAATGTTCATGCTTTGACAGTATTGAGATGCAGTCAGATGAAGCTATAGCTAGCTATCAGCTACTCTGGGATTAAATAAATGGCGAAAAATAGCTGTTTTTTGGATTTATTTTGTATTCTGGAGGGACATGTTGCAAACATAGGTATTATGTAAAACATTAAGAGCAGCAGATAGACAGAAAGTGTGCCTTATAGTGAAAATGCACTCTTTTTCACTATAAGGTTTTTCTCATATCGTGCAGGACCAGCGTAGATCATAAATTTAGGATTTTACACAATGCAAATAAGCCGTGGATGATTCAGAAACATTTTGCTCATGCTTCTTTGTTCCTTGTTATTTTAAATCAGACACGTATTTAGTAGATTTTTCATCCAAAAACACCATTTCAGTTTTGTCATCATGTGGAATTGCTGCAACCTTCTAGAAACCTTTGAAGCTGGCTCAGATAGAAATGTATTTTAGAGCTGCTGTCTCACTCCATTACAAAGTAATAACTTATTAAATGACTGAAGCCACAGCTACCTAAATGTCTTCACCCCACACCATCACTCGTCGCTCTTTTTCCTGTTTGCAAAGTTCTCAGAGTCTATTGAAAGACAGTACATGTCAGCCACAGTGAAATACTCCTGCTGTAGAGAGGGCTGTTTTGTTATGACACATGCCAGGCAGTATCAATTACTGGCAGAGGAATGGATGAACGGTGGGTTACTCCCAAAACAAGCCCAGCACTAACCCATTAAAGGGGGATCACCTCAGCAGACTCGTCATCAATGATCTGTCAGCGCAGAAGATGAAGCACCACACATTCCTTATCTTACTTGCACGTATTTTAGATTCATGCTATTGATCCTGACCAGTATGTTGAATAAGACACTTTTTAAGAACCCAGAATCACAGCAGAGCAAAACCACAGATACCAGGGTTTTGTATGGAAGCATATTACATTCAAGGAAAAAATTAAAATCTGCTCTCTTTTTCTGAATTAATAAGATAATTATCTTGGAATACTGAGTTACAAGGTGCGTGCCTTTCTCAGCATTACATCAGCGCCTTAGGGACAGTATTTTCAGCACTTGTCTTATTGTCTCTTGAGTCAGGCTGAATGCATTTCAGATGCATCATGTTAAATGCGTGAAGAATGTCTTATCGGCACAGCTGATCCTTATAGATCAGAGTGGGGTTTGCATCTGAACTGCATTGATCTAATTTGCCTCTGCAGCGTCGATAAACTAATAACAATACTATCTATGTTACCTAAAGACACCTAGAGACAGAGTGTCTCTCTGCTATGTTTCTAACCAAATCAAAATAAAACCATGCTAAACTTAAGAGTCTGGGGGCGAAAGTGGTAGTTTGCGTGCCCCATGTACAGAGTCTGTAGTCCTCCCTTTCCCGCATGTCATTCCCCACTCTCGCTCTACCTGATTTCAGACTCTATCCACTGTCCTATCACTCCAATAAAGGCAAAAAATCCCAAAATAAGTCTGGAAATGTTTGCTACTTTAAGAGATCTAAATTAGATATTCTGTTCTGTTGGGAGGTACCAAATCTTGTAAATGTAGAAAAAATGGCAGATTTTTTATTTTATATGAATGCAATACATTGCAGATTTTACAGCTGACACACATTCCTGATATGACAGGTAATATTATGTATTGTTAAACTATTATTCAAATAGACTAGTTCCATATTGATAGTGGACCAATTTTGCACACAACATGACTATCCAGAGGTATTTAGATATTTGTATTTTTCTATAACTAATGACTTAAATTATCGACTAAGCATATTGTCGGCTAATTGCTACTCGGCTACATGTTCCTCTGCTACATGTGCTGCAGGCAGTACACAGAGTGCATGGAGTCAGAGCTTGCCATTAAAGAATGTGAGGACACAATTCCTAAATCAGCCCATGCACTGTTTTCAGCATTATTTTCCTGTTGTAAAAGTTTGATTATTTGTGCATTAAAAAAACAAATGTTGATACTGATATACCTGAGATAGGCCCATCAACCCAATAATAGCAGAAGACAGATATATCAGTCGAGCTTCACACTCAAAGTCTACTTGTGCTTTAGCAGATGTTTTACTTTGTTGCTTCCATACACATTGGTGAACCAGTATGGCAGCATCTCAGTCTCTGTGGGAGAGAGCTATCTGTTTCTGTGAGGCCCTCAAGGAGTGACTGGTTTAATAGCTGAGCTTTAGATGAGAACAACAGAGGAACATATATAGCCAGTGAACAAACACATTACTTTCACAAGTGAGCTTTTATCTTGATTCATTACCTATAAGGACATCTGTAAGGAACCAAACGTATACGTCTTATGTGCAGGTCGACAGCCCCATACCAGAAGGTGTAGGAGGTATGTGAGGAATGTCCAACCAAAACACTTTTCCCTGAGTTTGAGTCTTAAAGAGACAGATCAAAGGGTGTGCTCTCTCCCTGCAACTCATTTCAGTCAAATGAACAACACATATTCTGAGGTCTGCTGTTGTTCTGCTTCTGATTAGACACATAGACTCATCGAGAGTAGCAGCAACTATTTGTCTGCCATTCTACCTCTCTTCTGGCTCTATATTTAGCCTTAGTTCAGGCTCCCTCATTGAGGTACGCCACTTATCTCATTCTGAGCTCAGGGCCAGGCAGGCGGCGGAGGAACTACCACAGGCATCCTCAAAGAGTTACGGACCCTGCCGTCACACAGTCTGCCCTTGTGGCTCTGCAATACCATTTTCTCAGGGAAGCCAACCACTACAAAAAAAACAGCTCGAACCAAATTAAAACAAAGCCATGCCATTCAAAACCTCAAGTATGCCGTCTCAAGGTGAGGCGCCTCATTCAGCACTGAGGTAAACGTCGCTGGTTTTGTTAAAACAACAGCCTTCCTCCCACAGAGTCAGGAAGGTCAACTCGAGTGGCGATAACAAAACAAAAGAATTGGGGATTTTTCATGCTTGCAGTGTGTTCACAGGCTGCTTCAAACTTGTAGGCCTTTTAGGTCAGGCTGTTAAGAAATATAACTGTGGACATATAACAGTATCCACTTCACACAGTCAGTTAGCTGGAGAGGGCACTAGGGGTCCCAAGAGACTATCCCCTAACAAGTTTAGACTTGACTGGGAGCTAATGCCAAGTCTCTCCACCACAAGTGCCTGCCAGCCATACCAGAGAGGGCCGGTCACAACGAGGATCAGTCATATCCTGGACAGTGTCTCCATAGATACATAGCAAAACAATCTCCAAAAACTCCCCAAACAACATCAAATGTCTGTTAGTCACTGCTGTAAATCAGGCTGAGAGGGCAAATAGAAGAAGTGTGGACATAAAGTAGAAATAGAGCAAGTATTTCTGAGAATGAGTCACTTTTGATGCAGTTATGCCAGAAAAGTGGAGATGCTTAATGTTCCATTGATAGACTCAAGAAGCAAGTCTCAAGCCCAGCACGCTTCGACAGATGGCTGATTATCATGAGTCTGGTTTAGCCCAAGGTTTCTGCCACGGGAAGATTTTTCTTGCCACTGAAACTTTGCTAAATGTTGCTTAGTGCTCATGATGGATAAATGTTGGCTCTTTGTAGATAATATAACAATGGTTAAGACATGGCTTACACAGATTGTTGTATAAAAGTGTGAACCTATGACAACCTGTGGAGCGAAGCTCTTCACAGGTATCATTTCAGAGGTGAGCTAGAAGACAATGGGCTCTTGACTTCCTAATGATGCCGATCGAGGTTTTAGCACGTGAGCTAATGGGCCTCAGCGGGTCACTCATCTCCCATCAGATGAGCACTTTCCATGATAACACTAATGCTAATGGAGGCGATTGTTCTCTTAATCTGCATGATGACACTGTGAAGTGTAAAGGAAGTCAGGGGGTGTTAATGAGGAAAAGCACAAAAAAAAAAAGATTTGACTGTGCCTCAGAGAGCGTGGAATGCTTTAAAAAAAAATAAAATGACTAATCCTGGCCTATTATGTGCTTTGCCTGCCACGTGCTTTTATTACTCAGGGTTAGTCCTAATAAAGCTGTTGTACCTAAATGACACCGGGATAATGGACTCAGTTTCTACTCAGGGGAAGTCACAGACTTTTCTGGCTACAAAACCACAGCAGTGGACGATGTTATTTCTCTCCGGGGCTAATGAGTGCCGTGATGAGCAACACATTCTAGTACAGCGAGCAGCATCCTGGGAGTGTTGCTGATTCTGGCTCCTCTCAGCTCTTCTAAATAAGGCCAGGTGAGCCGTTGGGGACCGGAGGGTGTGATCACACCACTCACACACACATCCACAGCTATTCCCGGGCCACCAAGTTTAAACTTGTCTCATACCCTATGTTTATGTTGGAGGTGACACAGCCCCATCCAAGGTAATAACAGCGGTACACCTAAGTGAGAATGTAGAGTGTGTGTTTGTGTGTGAGTGTGTTTTATTTGTTAAGCTGTTTAAAAGGCATGCCTGGTATGTAGAGGGCTTTTAGTCATTATGGTCGATCACATGATTATGGCTGGATATCCATAACAAAAGGCCATAATGATGTATTAAACAATTAACACCAAGGCTGTAACTAACTTAGAAGTTTGCCCGTTAAATCCGATTTGGCTGTTTAATACAAAGCTATGACTATAGGTTCCCTTTTTCAGTTCAGTGCCACGCCAAACTTCTGTATCAGACTGTAAAAGTCTTGTGTTTTGGGGCACCGGATAGCCAAGCGTTTCTGTTCTGTCCCATGGATGGAGGCTGTAGTCCTCATCGCGACAGCTGTGGGTGCGAATCCGACCTCAGTTTTTTGCTACATGTAATCCCTCACTCTCACCTCTCAAACTTTTCCTATATCTCTTCAGCTGTCCTATCCAATAAAGAAAATAACTTTAATTAAGTTGAGTTTTTCCTTGTAGACCTGGATTGATCAGTGTAACAGCGGAATACTTGACCATTGTTTCGAGTTTTGTCAGTATCTTTTTTTAACTTTTTAATCTTTTTAGCTAAAGCTAGCTGCAGCTCACCTGGCAGCCCCCAAAGCCCTATACCAGTGCCAGAGAGAGAGGCCCATTTTGAATGTTCAACTGCTTTATTGGGGTGGGTTACTGGGTTTGTAAAGTTTTCAGCCTGCCATGATATTGGTCTTGTATTACAATGACAGCGATTACAACATGTGAGAGATTTGATCTCACATGTTAGTCAATGAATGGTAAGCAGGTTTATTTAGAGCACCATTCATAGATAGAGCAACTCAAGGTGCTTTACACAGTTGAAAAACAGATACAGAAAAAGGAGAATTATTTAGCAAAAATAAAGACATTAAAATACAAAATATATGACAATATCAGCCCCCAAAACCATTGATTTGACCAAGTTTAAGCTGTTGAATGCAAACAACATTCCTGCTTAGGCCTTAGTCTTCTCCTTAGGGGGCTTTCTAACATGCAAAATAATAGAAACACCTTTTTATGTCAACTCATAAGTTGCTTTCATTGGTTTATGTAAGACCTCAAACCTCATAGGTTATTTCCCACTAACCTCTATTGAGGCTTGAACTTTTTACATAGAATATTGTATGGGGCCTGATTCCTGTAGGTTGTTGCATTCACACATTTATTAAATGTTTACTACCTTTAAGTTGTTGCATGCAAACAACACCCATGCTTGGGCCTAAGTCTTCTACTAAAGTCGCTTTCAAACATGAAAATATTTGAATCAGCTTTTTAAATCCACTCGTCAGTTACACTTCTATGTTTTGTGGTCACACAAAAAGCAGGTAAAGTCATATCACACCACTAAACTCCCACAAACATGCATGCACCTAAACTCTATGCCACCCACTTACAGTATCTACTTCTCCCCCATTCGTTAATCAGGCCTGTTCCAGTTCTCCAACACTCAGCAGGTCTATGGTGAGAGAATTCTCACCAAGTCGACCAGTCCAGCGATACAACAGGTGACATCGAGAGCAGTGATGTAGAACGTGCACGAGCAGGGGGAGTGAAAAAAAATAAAAAAAGAGGAAACATCTGTTGTAGATTCTGGTAAACCCAGAGAACCTTCAGTCACGCTTCTAACAACCACCTTCCTACGCTCTACGTTTAACCCTTATTCCCTTTTTGTGCTTTTTTAATTTTGGTTGATCTGTTACCATTAAAACCATCATTTGTCTCAGTCAATACAATCAACAGCCCTATAAAACATGGAATAACTGCTGAGCCTGATATCATTATGTGGTGATTGCCCTGGAAATCACCTCGAATATAGAAACAGAAACAAAACACAAACACAAACGTTTAGCCGGCACAGGAAACTATCAGCACACACACCTGGATAAACAGTTGTTTCCCTTGTGTTAGCGGCTGCTTCAAGTTAAGTGCAAAAACGCTGTAATACCAGCAAGGCAACTCACAAACACTAACATGGCTAATGTTGCGTTAGCATCTGTCAAACCTCATTGCAGTGTCAGAGGGGAAAAATGAAATGTCCCTGTCACCTTCATGTCAGATCCTATCATGCTGCAGTTACACACTGATAGGTTTAGAAAGCAGAGCCACGGTATAATGGTTCTCCTCCAGTTTCAAAAATTGCCACGTTGTACCCATGAGTTGACACTCAGAGTGGAGGATCTGTAAAAATATTAAATCAACTTGCCAAAAGGTATATTTAACCTGTTAAAATCTAGTCTTTTACAACAGTTGCATCAAACTCGTTTCCTTTTTTGATCCCTTCAGCAATAATGTCAGCAACATGCACGGGTCAGCAGAAACTGATCGAGCCCACGCATGTGAAAATCATCCACTCATTCATTAATGCTGCACAATACATAAAAGTATCCAGAGTATGATCATCATTTATCATCAAAAAGCAGGGTTTTGGGATTCATGCTGAGCTCTGTGGTTGAAAAAACGTTTACACATTTTGTTAACAACACTTCTTTCATGAATTTCTGAAGCATGAATGCAAAAGGCGAAAGTAATGCGCTAATGTTAGGCTACAAAGGAACTACATCTCGGTCGACTGACTTCAACGACACCACCACTAACCTTTTAACTTGTGTTTCACACTCTTACCTCTACATGTGCTACTGTGTAGTCCTAGTTAGCCAGTTGTTAGCAACAATCTTTTGTAGGACGTGAAAAAGCTTCAAAACTCACAAGTGTAGCACTTCCAGACCTTTACCACAGACCTGACTTGGTCATCAAGCTGAAAAGTCTTAAACCCCACAGACTTTGAGACGATTGGACCAGAAGTGCTGACATGCTAAATCATTTCTGGGTTTTATGAGTCATTACTGCAGCACTCTATACTGAGCATTTAGGGATTTATTGAGATAAAACTTTAAATGGCTGAATAGATGACGACTTTGGTTTTCATAGTAAGTCATTTTAAAGTGCTCTGTAATGACTAAGGAGCAAATATGATATTCATATGCATGTTTATGAGCAAATAGATAATGGTAAATATGTTTATCTTACTATAAACTGTTACTGAAAATATATATACTCAGCAATTTCTATATTTTTCTAAAAAAATATGAACAAAAAAAACAGAGCAATACAATTGTCTTTTTTTCTTCTTCACATTTTCAAACACATGGTGTGATTACGTTTCTTCACCAGAGGACTAAGGCCTAACAGCTGAAGCACATCGAGGTGTGTGTTTAAATATATGCAATGAGCAACAACGGTGTTATCCAAACCTGCGTGTGTGGTGCAGGTCTATATTAGGTTAGTGTAGCACAGGGCTGTTGCATTTTAGGAGCAGGTGACTGGACATTCCTGCCTGTATTAGGCTTGACAGTTTACTGTGGGGGAGTACAGAGCAGGGAGAATTACACCGGCCTATGAAGAGGGAGGGAGACAGGAGGGAGGTGCGCTGCAAAACAATCCTCCAACCGCACAACCTCATTAGATGTTTTGCTTACCTGTAAGCACACCTTAGTAAATGTACCGCATTATCTCAGTTCATTAAATAGATAATGTCATAAGCGCTGTCACAAATTTACACCTGTCATTTCGTCTCGTAGCTGGGGCTGTGTTTTTTATGTAGACTAATACATAGATTACCAGTCAGCAGGGAGAGATGTGAGCGCACAAACAAAGAGGGCAGAAAAAAGGTGAACAGAGGGGAATGATGGTGAGGTGGGAGGAGAGGAACTGCTAATGGCTTAAAAAGACAAAGCTGGCCTGTCACAAACGATGCTCATCTGAACTGATGTCTGCCCCAGGGAGGGAGTGTCACAAAGTGTCAGAGAGAAAGAAAGGCGGAAGGAGCACAGGGGAGGAGGAGAGACGGATACGGCTAAAAGGAGACATAAAAGGTTGAAATGAAAGAAGAAAAAACAGGTTAATAAGAAAAAACAAAAAATGAGAGGAAACAAAGAATTGATTTGAATCATGAAACTGAATAAAATGAAAATATTTAATGTTGGTGTGAGTGCATTCTGTGTTTCCCGGCACCTCAGTAAAGGTCAGTAGTTGACGCTGTATCTCTGTCTGACAGGTGTCTCAGCGAGTGGACAGGCTAGGTCAACAGACACACACATTTATACACACTTGTACACACATTCACAGGCAGGTGGAAGTGCAGAAATAACTCAGAACTGCATTTGTATTTATTGGTTGTAGCTAATTTTACCACCATGCCATGTCCCCACATTTACAGCAATCAGCAGGTCAACACATCTCAGTGAAGCCCGGTCTGAGATCCATGTTGACAACCTACTGTGGCTTCACTAATTCTGACACTAACGGGGAAAAGTGCAGCGAAAGCGCTTCATTTTTTGTCAAAAATCCACCTCTTTGTGGCATTTCAACAACAGCTGACTATGCTCTCATTTCTCCAGAATGTCAACTCTGTCACAAGACACCCGAGGCCAAACGTCGCGGTGAACCCCTGACACACACATAATCAAACACACCGCCCCAGGCTATCGCTCAGTTGTCACAGTGGCTTCTTGTTATTCATGTGAAGCAGGGAGAGAAAGGGGTTAACGCCGTAAACTTACATCCACAAAAGCTCTTTTGTCACCTCAGTCCTCCACCAACACCACCCCCCACTTTTACATCCTTTCCTTTCTCCGCAGGCGAAGTGGCTTTTCCCCGTGTGATCAGGAAGGGTTAGCCCCCCTCCTCTCCCCACATCACCAGCCTTCAGGGCGAGCAGGGCTGAGGAGCAGTCAAGCAATGCTGCTCACACCATTACCCTGCTGTTAAATGACCATGAGGGTGGACTACAGACGGCCTGTCGGATGGACAGACACGAAAAATCTGTCTTGCTAAACTAGGCGTGGAGGAGTGGGTACATGTGTGTGTTTACATGTTGAGGCATAATGTGAATTTACTAATTAGGATATATTCATGGATAAAAGTCACACACATAAAGAGTGCAAAGCATCACAGTGTGTAAACCACACCTAACAGAGGTGGAAAACATCGCCTAAATATTACATTAACAACTTTTGAGCTCTGTCTAAATACTTCCCTCTTGACCCTGGAAACTTTTTGTTGTAGTTGATCAAGTGCCATACCAAGTAACATCAAGGCCATAAAGCTACAGCTCTCAGTAGGTACTAGACTATACAGATTCCCAATCAAGTAACCATCATTGCATGGTTTATACATGATAATTCATATTCTTTTCATCAATTAAATCACGGCTATGTTGATTTTGGATAGTTTATGTTGATCAAGGACATTGTCCTGCTATGGCTTCTAGCTCTGGGTAGGTTCCAGACCATAACAATGAAACATTAAGGACTCAAAGACATGAAATGAAAAAATATTGTTCAGTTTGACTGAGGAATTTGTTCACCTTTAGCGGATCCAATTAAAATGGAAAACTAGCAAAGCACAAAAGGAATTTTCAAAGAAGCATCACAGTGATGATATCAGAGGGCTGCAATTGGACAATCGTAATGATGGCACGAGATCGCAATGGGGGAAGTTCATACAGGAACATATCTTGCTTGGTGAAATTACGTCTTGCCCAAGTTGCAAGACATCAGCCAAAGTGTGAATAAGGGGGTTAAATTGAGTCCACAGTGCTGGATCTCCCAGCTTCAGACTGTCTCTCTTGACCATAACTGTACTAGCAATGACTAACACATAAGCAATGATTTGCAGAACAGGGGCGGACAGATGAAAAATCACAAGCTGAGTGCACAGTGGGTTGTTAATGCACCCTCTTAACACAGTGCTGATTTGTGAAATGGCTGAGGCAGCAGGTAACGCAGGTCATCATGTATTGATGTATTGATGGACAGCCTTTTGTGCACTACACCCCTAGGTGCTGGGATGGTGCCTGGGCGTGTGTCTGGTTGCCACCGACCCGTGAGACCATTAGTCCGCTGTGTCAGAATTCGAAGGAGAGTATCGACAGTCCAGCTGGGGCGATCGATAGGCGCAGA
The DNA here is from genome assembly GCA_020745685.1 of Tautogolabrus adspersus. Taxonomy (NCBI): domain Eukaryota; kingdom Metazoa; phylum Chordata; class Actinopteri; order Labriformes; family Labridae; genus Tautogolabrus; species Tautogolabrus adspersus. Next base: position 19,084,352 of record CM036551.1, on the reverse strand, counting down.
TCTCTCACTCCCCTCTACCATCATGGTAATGGGTCTACAGTGAGTCAACACTGCTGCTTTAGGACTTGTGTGTACTCATCAGGCTTAGTGTTTTTCATCACTGTAAACAGGAGAGGAATCAACTGTTGCTTTTGAACATGGAAGGGAACACAAGTGAGTCAGCCATAGTTCAATGCTGAATCTATTGATTGAGTTAGAGAACTTGGACAAATACGACAACGAGCCAAACACTCCTTTCTGATCTTACGCAAGCAACAAACATCTGTCTTGTCCTCAATTCTGCTTAGTCATGTTCTTTTTGTTCTGGTCAGATGCTGCTTGCTGCTCCCTGAGGCTGAAAGATGGAGGCCAGACCAGGGTTTCTTGTATGTGAAAGCCAACAGGGTGGGTCTGTGATTACCCAAGCACTCTGCAATCACTGGACCGGGCGCTCGGGACTATCCCATGTGATGTCACTCATAATGTGAAGTCATTCAGCAGGGAACAGCCAGATGTGTTCTGGGATAAAGCCTCCTCTCTTTTTAATGTCAAGTATCTACAAGTAGAAACAGTTTAGATGCCAATCTGACAACACATGTGTCCTGGGGGCAAAACCTCCAATGTAAAGATTATGGACGTTTATGACTTTAGTTAGTTATGGGGATGAGGTTAAAACAGCTGATACGTTCAATTCACATTCTATTCAGTCCACATAGTTTTATGTCACTTGTGTAGGGCATATCGTGACTCAGACTTCTTCCAGTCAAGTATTATTTAGCTGTGAGAATTTAAACAGCCCACCAAACATCTATATCAGCCATTGGTAAGACGCTACTTTATCAGAGTTCTTGATTAGCACTAACTGCAAGCCACACATTTATTTCCAGTCTTTACTTAACTAATCATTGGGTCTGTTTCTTTTGGGGGGATAAGACCACTGCAGGCCTTTCCACTGCTGTTACAGTATAAACCATGTACATGATGAACATGAGAAATCTTTACCTACAACAAGCAGAGCCGCTACAGGCTAGCTGCTCTTCTGTCCCTATGTTCTATGTCCACCAAAGACAGCATCATCATCGTTCTTTTAACGAGAAACAGCTTTTTTTATAGTCTTTGTTGATTTTAAATCATATTTTAGTCTATTTTTGAAAAAGTTGGAGACCTCTGGGGATATTTGATTACCACTAAAACTCTTCTTTTTTTTTACCACTAAAACTCTTGAAAAAGATGCACATAAATGTTACTTTCTTGTGAAGTTCACAGTTTGCCATATTGTTGCTCCAGCATTATTTACTGTACAATGACACATGATGTTCAACCTTCGATACATGATTAAAGGGGCAGTGTAGAGGGTATCATGAGACTTTTACTTTCATTTTTTTTATCTAGGTTATTTCATGATTGAAAAGCACTCCCTATTGAACAATGTTCCCTATTTGGTATCTTCTTCCAAGAAGACAGATTCACAGAATTTCAAAAACTTGCTCAAGGGCACATAGGCGGAGTTAGACCAAGGCTACCCTGCAGCCCTATATAGCCCATATAACAACCAGCCAAATCAGAGTTCTCTCTGTATATCTTGACATACAACTTCTCACAGACGTACAGACCAGCATAGATAGAGGAGCTTGGTCTTTGTTTTCCTGACAGTACGGTAGGTGAACTGGGTCAAATAGAGCTGTGTGAGCTCCCTACGGTTCAGGGGGAATTCCACTGGGCAGAGCGTGACCCTGAACACTGGCCTTCCTGTTCCACTGTGGTGATGCGCTCTGTAGCCGAGAGGAAGAGCAAAATAAAGACAGTCCTGTCTGCGTACTGGCTCTTCTTGTCACAACAGCAACATGAGTGTGACTTGTGTTGATGATGTGTGTGTTTGTTTGCGCCGGTGTGCAGCTGTTGTCAGACAGATCAGTGATAACACTCTGGCTTTTAATAAACTCACAAGGAGTGTGAATGTGTAAGTGTGTGTGTGTGCAGCATACTGAAAGGTCCTGGGCGTGTGATTGATGGGAGCCTTAGCCCGGTAAACACATGCACACACACAATAACACACACACAAACTGGAGGTGGGTGTAGAGAGGGGTGGTCGTATGCTGCAAAGCTCAGCTAACATTATTCATCCTGCGTTCATCTGTGTGAGTTGAGCCCACCGTCCCTCATATTGATGAGCCGGGCGGTATGTATCAGTCACTTTTTTACATGGCTCCACACACATACACACGAACACCAGACTCCCCCCCCCCCACACACACACAGTAAAGAGCAAATAATGGAGGCAATATAGAGAAATTGGGCTCTTTTATCGCTCTCCTTTTCTCATTTCTAAACGCCTGGACTTCTTATTTGCATAACGGGGTGATTCAGAGAGAAGAAGGCTGGGAGAGGGCGGCCGAGCAGGAGAGAGCACAGGGAGAGGGCAGGAGGGGAGGAGGAGAGGTTATTTTGGAGTCTCTGAACTGTAATCACCACCTACAGCTGCTTCCTCCCAGGTGCTCCAACTGGACATCGGCAGAGTAAGGGAGAGAGAAATTGGGGAACAGAGTGAAACAAGCGCTCCAGAGGAACGAGAAGTACTCACAGAGAAGAAGATATGCTGTTTTTCCGTGTAAAATTAGCCAGATTTTCCATTTATCGCTACATAATTACTCCGAACCACCTTCTAATATCTCTCAGTTTCCCACTGCAGACAGATTGCATTGAGTTTCCACAGTTTTTCTCATCGTGAGCCCCTGCAGGCAAGGGGAAGTTTTATCTGAGGAGAAGGAAGGAGGAAGTTGAGGAGTCTATCACAGAGCTGACACAACACTTCCAGTACCTGACAGAGAGACAGGATGGTGACTACTGTCAGAGGAAGCTGCTTCGGCTGTGAATTATGCCAGACAGAGTGTGACTCGCACAAAAACAGCCAGTGACACACAGGTGAGACTGAAAAAAACAGCAGCATAAAACTGGTCTACACAAAGCAAGTTACTTATTTATTCACAAAAGGATTATTTTGCAGAAAGGAGTGAATTATTACCACCCTCAGCTCTCTGCCTACAGTGTTGACACATGTCTCATGTTTAAAACAATTAACATTTTGTTGACTGGCTTGCTGAAACAATGTCCCATATGTACAGTGTGTAACGTACAGTGCAACATTGGTACATTGTTTATGTTAACTTAATTGAACAGAGCTGTAATGCCATGGAGATGCGTGTCAGGTTAATCTGATAAACTAACAGTGTTAACTGATTACTCACCTCATCCCAAGACCGCGTAATGAGCTGATGAGGCCTGACTTCTGCTGTGACCACCTCTAAAAGGGTTCATGACACAGTACTAACCCAAAGTCCTGACCCGATGGTGGTACAAGATTCATGTCACAGTATGATCTGTAGGTTCAAGTTATACAAAAATGTAACATTATGAGCATCATGCAGGCGTACAAGGTGTGACTCAAACACAAGTTAATGTGCATGACAGCATAAAAAAGGAGCTAACAAATGCATTACCTCTGATGCTCCATAGTGCTCACCTATGATGTATGCTTTAAAAATCTTCCACTATGAGGCTCAATCAATCATACACCAAACAGGCGCACCCACTCCCAGTTATAGGCTAGGTGTTACTGTGAGAAGCCTCAGAGGCCAGAAAATACATCATACAGTGGTTCACATGCGTTACAGCAAAAGCTGCGCACCAAGCTCTTGTGTTCAAATAAAAACCGTCCATATGGAAGGTTGCAGGCGTGTCCCTGTAAGTCATCCATGGCAGTCTCCCATTATTGTCCAATAAAAGCAGTTGGCGCCGTGTTAGCTGCACATGTCACCACCACAAGCGCCACTGTCTGCTGCATTTCCAGCACACAGGAACACGTTGGATTCACCAACAAATGTGGATTAAAAACATCCTTATAGTGAATGCACAAAGCCCCAGAACATTCAGATTAAAGTGAGGGATAAAGAGAGATGGGGGATGGAGGAATACCTGAAGAACAAATCAACAATGCTCTCTCATGTATAATGTATAGGAGGCAGTCTGCCGCTGTGTTTAGGTCTCAGTTAGCAGCATAAACTGGGTTTCCAGTACTTAAGACAAAACAAACAGCACAAGAAAGGTAGAAATCTTAACCAAACATGCTTTTAAGCCTTATGTCCAGCTTGAATGAGAAAACAATTACTGTTCCCCTGAAGCTGAAAACCCCCACAAACTTACACAATTAAATTCCTCTATTCAGGCACACAACTCCATGAAACCATCAACCCATTAGTGCATGAACAAAGCCTCAGACATAACACAAAAATAATATAAAAAGCAGCGCTGAAAACCCATCAAAGGTTAATCTTACAATGTTGTCATCCAGTTAAAACCAGCGCTCCAACCTGGCAAAACAAACCTGGCTGATAAGCTCGGCAGCAGCATCAAAGCCTCACAGATTAAAGATTACCATCAAATCAGCCCATACACTGCAGCCATGGACAGGCACCTGCTACTTTACTGTAATGCCCCTTATCCATAGTGCTGCTGCAGGGTTTGGTAACAAAGTGTGTGTGTGAGTCTGCATGTGTGTGTGTGTGTGTGTGCCCGTGGGCCTGATGTGGCACTCTATGAACAATAGCTTTTCATTAATGAGAAAGGTCTCTGTGTGACAATGGGATGGTGGGCGATATCTGGAAAAGCTGGGTTGTTGTTTTTTTCTAGCTGATGTTTGTGTGTGTGTGTGACTGTGTACCAACATGTTTATACAGATGCTGAACACACATCTGAGTATTAATGTACATCTGGTCTTTGGGTCTGTGGTAATCTAAACACATATTTATGTAGCTATGCAGATCGTTCTCACTCCTGACTTGTCAAACACGATAACTGGGACAGAAGCCAAATAGTACAAAAAGTAAGGCTGTAGGTATCCCTTTGATTATAACTGAAGGCTTTCCTCTAGCTCATTGTTTTGATGTTCTGGTGAAGGCAGGTGACATTGTGGAGGTTGGGGCAATGGATTGGTGACGCAGTCCTCCATGTAACTGGGATTCTACAACTTATGTTCATGTCTTTATTGGTACAGACTGTTACATGCTTAGAGTTATGCATAATTAGAGGCGTGGCTAAGTTGACTGACAGGTGCTCGCCTCAGCACTACATCTTTGCTTGTGTCTAGGTTGACAAAATGTAAGTTTGAGATAGAATTTCTAATATGGCGGCCGCCATCATTGGGCTTCAAAAGTTGCTTTAGAAACCAGTGGATGACATAATTGAGACTACATCTATGTGTTATATATTTAACAACAGCAGTCAAATCTTGGTCCCCTGGATGAAAAATAATTGTTGGCTTGTTGGTGTTGATTATTTCACAGACCTTTGATATTCTTTCTACAACTGTGCATAACATTCTTATAACTATATATTAACACCAACACCTAACATGAAATAGGATCTTTTTTGTCATCATAAACACGTCATTTTGGTGCCTAAACTTTACCATCAAGATCTTTTTTGAAATTCTAACCAGAAATAGCTAATTTTATTAACTGTTTATGACAGTCCAAGCAGACGTTACATAATGAATGTTGTTTTGAGCAGAATGTGAAAAACTGATGCTAACGGGTACCCAAGCTGTCATAACTGAAGCATGGGATCATTGAAAAACAGCTGTATTGTATAAGTACCATGTTAGCTGAGTCTGATTAGTTTCCAGTGTTTTGTAAATGACAAACCGTGTTAGAGTGGCACCTTGCCAGCCTCATGCCTCCCTAAACATAGTGTCACAGGAGTAAAGTTTGCCGCCTCTCTGCCCCGTCACTCTCCTCTGCCAGCAGCAGTGTGAGGATTAAAGGAAAATCCTGACCTCCTCATCCACCTCTCTCTAATGCCTCCGCTCATTTTAAATGGCTCCTCCAAAGCTAACTGGCTGGATTACTGCTCAGGTGCTCGCTTGATCCCCCGCCCCCCTCTGCTGTACATAACAAAAGTAAAAATTTTTGCACCCAGTGACACACGTTCATCACACTTAAACACAGGTAGAAATGCACACACACACACACACACACACACACACACACACACACACACACACACACACACACACACAGAAGAATTTCTTAGTTTCTTTAAGGCATCAGTGATTTTTGTCCCCATTAATTAATTGAGTCCCAACAGTCCAGAGAGGGTTAAGAGTGAAGAAAGAGACAGTGTGAGGATGACAATCTACAGGATATGCTGATATTCAGTTTACCTGCTGTGCACAACACTCACACACCCTCCCTACACTCTCAAAATTCCTGCAGCAGGGCAGAAATGCTCACTCCTGTCTGTCTCCCTGCTGGAGTCGCTGGCGTAGCACTTTTCCTCCGTTTTCATCACCATTCTTAACCTTTATCTCCCTCCTCTCCTCCCATCGTCTGCTGTCCTCCTCTCTTTATCTCTCCCTTTTTTTTCAAGCGGGCTCCTCGCAGCGAAACAAGGTTGTAAAGGTGGGAGAAGCTGATATTGTTTGGCCTGTGTGTGCGTAAGTGTGTGTGTCCGCATGCACTCTACATGAAGAAGTGTATAAGAGGAGAGCCCAGGGGCTTATTTCCATGGGAAGGTTTTGGCTCCCTGCCAGCTAAATGGCACTGCTGGAGGCATTTGTGTGTGCTCCCTGAGTGTGTGCACTGTATTGTTTTGTGTCTTTGTGTCTCTGTTTTACAGTGTAAATATTTTAAGATGATTGCATGCTTCCTCATGTGAGGATACAGGGTTTTTTTTACCACCTTTTATGGTACTGTGAAAGTGGCATGAGACCAAATTTAATACACAAGAAAATACCTGAAGACCAATCAGGAGTACGAACTAAAGAAGAGTGAGTTATAATCTCATTCTTCTACTAAAAAACATTTAAAGACACACGCAGCTTTAAAAATATCTAGAAAAAACGTAAAGACATCAGAGAAATGTCACACAAGACTTAACCCGACTTGACTTCTTGTCACAAAACCTGGACTCAGGTATCAGGAGAGACCCCGCATGCATATTTCATCTATGCCCACCTATTAGTTATGAACGGAAGACTAGGCAGGTACACTCACACTGTGACCGTTTGTCTTTTTAATGGAGGTGGGGAACAGCAGTGACTACAGGCAGAGAACAACTGTCATGCTCCTTTAATGGGAATGAATAAAGGATGAGTCGAGGCTCAGACACCAGGTTAAGACGCTGTTTAGCACCTCTGGCCCGGCGCCCGGTGTAGGAGGCAGGGATGAAAGGAGGGAGAGGACAGAGAGAGGGATGAGAGGGAGACATCAGGTACAATATCAGAGGGAATTGTTGAGCTGGTTATGTATATTATTGGCTTAACTGTTATGCGACGTAGTGGGGGGGCATTGCAGAAAATATATGTACCAGTTTTCGATGACTACTGTAATTAACTATAGTTACATGATGTTACTACCAAACACTGCAGCTTGTTCACAGGCACAACGCTTAAAAACAAGACACTTTAGGTAGTACTCTAGCATCATCCCTGGTTGTTTCATGTTTTTAAGCACTGCTAGAGACAGGTGACACAGTATTAAGAGCACTAAAGTCTGTTTGCAGTGGTGGTCGGGGGCTTCTGATGGGTCAAACATACATCTACATATTTAAAAAAGTAGATTTCCTGAAAATCGAAAAAACTATACAGGTTTCTAATCCACACAAACTTTGACTGTATTGCACTTTTAACCATGAGTTAATGATTAGGGAGCGATCAACTCATAAAATGTGACATGCTTGTCATTGACGTGTCATTTGATCGTCTAACAAGACAAGTTTGCTTATTTAGGATTGCTTACTTGAAATATTTTATTTCTAAAATTAAACCTGGCATTTCTTATTCGTCACTGATAACTTGACTGAAAAAAGTGTACCTTCAATGTCATTCTTTGAGGCCTTGGGCCTCTGACCAAGCTGTCATATATGACGAGTTTGGATTGAGGACTTGTTGTGGTTCAGAATGATGGAATGGGACTTTTTTCCACATTAAACGCTGGCTAAGTTAAAAGCAGAAAAGGCAGAGAAAGCCTCTTGTTGACTCTGAGTCTGGTTCCATACGCCTCCACAGACCTCTCCTCTTTGATCCACCTTTGGAGAAAATGAAAGGCGTTGAAAGAGGAAAGAAGCAAAAACAGGGACCTTGGAAGAGGGATCTTAAGCAGTGCCTTCAAGAAAGTTCTGCTGGTTTTGGGGAGAAGGTAGAAAAGGGACAGGTGGTGGTGGGACACTGTGCCACACTAGTGAAGCTTACTCAGCCGTCAGTGTGCTGAGAGAGCAGAACAGGCTGCGGGATGGTGATGGCTAAACCTGCCAGTTTGCTACCTCAGACGCAGTCTTAATAGCTGCCACCTGTCCCGGGGTTACGGCAAGTAAAAAAGACATGGCAACAGCTGGGAGCACCTGTGCTCAACAGTCAGGTCACCACATCAAAACAAGGCTGCTACTGCTGCGTGGAGATGAGGGAGGGGCCTGAAGGAGCCACATGTTTTCAAGATGTCTTTCTTCCTGTACTTGGAGCATAGTATGAATAAGAAGCAAACAAAGCCTCTAGGTTTCAAGTAAAGCCAATGCACAAGTGCCTTAAACTGCAATCTTTCTAATGGCCAAAAGGGGGCGACCCAATTGTCAGCATTTAAGTGTAGCACAAAATGAATCTACTTCTATTACCTCATTAAACTTTTTCCTGGTGAATGTAAGGTCTCAACCACTACTTTTTTAAATCTTATTCAACACAACATGCTTTTAATGTTGGTACCACCGAGTGAAACAAAAAAGAAGATATTCTTTATTAATCCCTGAGAGGAAATTCCATTCTTTTCACTCTGTTAAATGTTAAATGGTAAATGGACTTGAGCTTATATAGCGCTTTTCTAGCTTTGACTACTCAAAGCGCTTTTACACCCTATGTCACACCTACCCATTCACACCCATTTACAGACTGATGGCAGTGGTTGCTATGTAGTGAGACCATCAAGTACCTAATCCCATTCATACGCATTCATACGCCGCTGACGAAGCAGCGGGAACAATTCAGGGTTAAGTGTCTTGCCAAGGAGACATCGGACATGTTGCTCCGAACCCTAGACCTTCCGGTTGAGAGACGCAACTCTGCAGACTGAGCAACAGCAACCCCAAAGCTGTTTGGGGGTTCAGTGCATTGCTCAATGGCAGTTATCAGGAAGGGAACTGCCATTGAGCAATGCATAATTGGGATTGGTTGGAGGGGTCAGCCAACCAATCCCAACAAAGACAGGGCAAGGCTTATGACTTCATATAACACCTGATAGTTTGCATTTCAACACTAAAAAATGAAGATAGTAGCTGTATAATACTAAATACCAAAAACTGTAAAAAAACTGTAAAGCATTGTACATACACCAATCGCACATAGCGCTCTTTTACAAGAACACACAGGCTAATGTCATCCCAGCCTCCTGCACTTGCATGCTTTCAAACTCTGGGAAGTATTTGAGGAGCTGTGGGTGATGGCTGCTGCCATGTGACATGGTGTGAGTGCATCTTATTTTAGAGTGAGAGGTTGAGATAAGGTGTAAAAAGGAGGGGAGGGAGAGGAATGCTGAGCTGTCCTTGTAAGATGTCATCTCCACTCCCAGGTTAAATTCTTTGATTACAACTGCTAAAAGATCCTCTCTGCAAAAGTCTGTCCTTTTTCTATAAGAGATCCTGATCTCTGCAGATGCTCCCTCTCCTTCGCTCTCTGTTTTCTTCGCTCTCTCTCTCTCTCTTTCTCTGTGCCCCACGCAGCAGTTTATTTAGCTGCCGTGTTTACATTCCTGTTCAGTCAGCCTCTCCCAGGGGAGGATGACTGGATCTGAGCAGAGGCCGAGCCGCTCTCTCTCTCAGGGCTTGGTTCAGTTACATGATAGTTAAGATAGTGTTGAATTTTTGGTATTTATACAAAGAGTAATCACATTTAAAGTTAAATCAGTGTTAAAAGATTAAAACACTGATTTGATGTTATTTGACAAAGAAAACTAAATTGGATGTCCATCTATGAGCTGTCCTTTGTAGTCAAAGTAACGATGACTATAGGTGGGGCTGGGAGCAGCTAATTGGTAGGAGCTATAGGACGTCCTGATCGCTCAGGTCCCCAGCACTTCACTCTCCTCATCATTAGACTGACTGGCTCCTGTGGCCTCCGGCAGAGTGCTGTCTGCACGCCCTAATGACCGCTGACTCACTCAGCACGCAGCAGCAGCGCCGCCACATTAGTCCAGCCCAGAATAGTCCCAAATAAAGAGAGATGAGGGGTGCGTTGGGATAAGAGGCGCCCAGACAATCCTGTAAGATATAACTCCAGGCCACAAAGCATGTTGATGTGTTTATTACTATTCTCACCTGATTTTATGGAGAATTGATGTCTATATTTTGCCTTTTCTGCACTCTTTGACAGTTTATTTATTTTATTTTTTTACTGGTCTAATACAACAAGTTTTTTTATTTTTCTGGCTTTATCTATTTTTTTTTTTTAATTCATTAGTAACTATGTCAAGGAAAGCACTACAATAAGAGATAATGTGATGATTCTTTTATTTCATTCATTTAAGGTCATAGTCAATCACTGATGTAATGTCCTGTTCCTGCTAAGGTACAGTAAGTATTGAAGTGTCCGCAGAGGTAATTAATAGCCACCCAAATGGATTTTGGTATGTGGAGGCATGATGTTGTTCTCTAGTGTTCAAAGACGGCAGGTTTTCATGACAATTCATCAAGTCATGAGGGAATCATTTAATAACTTGTGTTTTATACTGTGTTAATGAGCCATGACAAGGACTGAGCTAATTTTCCAACATGAATAAGTGATTTTTCAGTGAAAATTATTCAGAGCTGAAAAGTGTTGACAAGAGACGTATTACTAATAAACCCATGATGCATTGGGTGGCGCTTGCACAGACCATCAATGCTGTGTGTGCTGATTGAGCGGAGACGCAAGCGATTAAACGTAGAGTTTGGCCTTTTTAGTTTGCACATTTCTGTATAACCACAAGATGCAAATTAAGTCATAACTGCATGATGTCGTAACAGTGAGTTGTGGCACAAAGTTTAATGGACTAATTGAACATTTTGCTTTCTCAGTTTTCTGTCTTGCCAAGAGGACGATAACAACTTTGATTCCACTCTTCGCTAGCATTTTCATAGTAAATGTGGAGCAACATTGAGCAACCATTCAGCTTAGCTTAGCATAGGGACATGATATAGCGAGTTTGTTTCTGTCTGAATGTAAAAGGAATGGCCCATCGGCACTTTTAAAGCTTTTTAATGACGGTGCAGTGACTTACTGTAGTTTTATGTTTTTGAGTTGTTACTGCGACCTAAGAAAATAACTACACCATGCCAAGAAACACATAGCCTATATAACCCATAAAACATTGAATGAAATGTATTACCCTTTGTATTTTGACCATATTAAATAAACACAATATAAACGTGTTAATTAGTGAGCTTAAGAGAGAGGTTTTATGGCTTTTGGATGGAGCCAGGCTAACTTTTTCACCCTGCTAACACTCTATGCTAAGCTAAGTGAACTGGCAGCTATCTTAATAATATCAACAGGAAGATTAAGATTACTTACTAAAATATCAAATGATTCCATTGGTGCCAGAGTAAAAAATGACTTACTCCACTCTGTAAATGAAACCCTGAGTGAAACAATATAAAGCCTGCCTCAGCAGATAGCTACGGGTTAACCAGGCCATAAAAACCCACATGATGGCAGGACAGAGGCCTGCTCTGTGTTCAAGTGACCACGGGGGGGTAGGAGGAAGCCAGTGAGAGGGAGGGATAGAGACAGGGAGGGTTTTGTCCTCTTGTCCTTCCAATAAGAAGATAGCAGTAAATCTCCTCAGGCTACACAGCCTCCCAGTATAACAAGTGTTTAGTCCATAGTGTGGGTGGGAAAATAAATGTCATTTCAATGATGGACAGTTCAGTCCTAAGGGGAATAATAAATGAAAACAAAAAAGCAATAGGCAACAGAAGAGGATAGGAAGTCTTACAATGAATGTTTACCTGTGTGTGTGTGTGCGTGTGTGTGTGAGGCCACATCTGCTAGGGATTTGGGACAGGGCGATTTCACCTTTTGTCAGGAGAGAGAAAGAAAGAGGGAGAGCGAGGGGGGGCGTGGGGGGGCGGCAAGTGTGAAAGAGACATGGTCTGTCTAAGATACGCCAACTGAGTGCAGTGTCAGCCAAAAATACTCCTCCTAACAGGTCAATACTGTGTATCGATCGTGCGTAGGGCTTATGCAACACCACCACCTCAGTGTACAATTATGGTGAAATCCGTGTGTGCAGGCAGGGGTTTGCAGAGCAACCTGTGTGCCCTGTGGAAACGGAAAAGCAAACTCTAGATGTGTGCCACAGGGTCCTTAAATCAAACGGCACAATGTGAACTAATGGCCTGGAAAAACTGAGAGAGATCTGTGCTCACATGGGCCCTTATAGAGAGAGAAACAAGCAGAGAGGGAGCACAAAGGAGGCGGGTGGGGACAGAGGGACACAGGAGTGTTAAATGTTTGCAGTATTCTGAGAAGGCCTCAGTTATAGAAATGACTCTGTAATGAGAAATAGTGTACGTTAATAAATCTACAAGAGATTCTGAGTGACATGGAGCTGAGGTTGAAGTTCTTTGCAGGAGCTGAAAGCAAAACCAAATCTGATGTGGGGCACTTCCGGGTGGGATACAATCACCTTTACTCATCATTGTCCATCCCTGCTCTTGGTCCATCATCAACTCCACCCCCGCCTCCTTCTCATCCTCTTCCTCCCTTTTCTCCTCTCCTGAAACCCAACACAGCTCCATTTCCATCGGGACTCTGATGAGAGCTTGAAGACGGCCGCGCTTAATCGATAGTGCCAGGTTGCCAAGACAACCTTGATTTCCTGTTGCCGCATTCGCCTAGTGCCGGTGATTGCGCCGAGTGTCCATTGCACCTGCCGCCCTCTCCTCCTCCTCCTCTTCTACTGTCAAATCCCTCGCTCCCTCCCACCCTCCAGACGTCATATAGCCACCATAGACAAAAGAGGAAGACAGTCGTACAAAAGTAAAACAGATTACACCCGTGAGGTTGGGTTTGATCAATCAAAGGAGTGTGAGGCCACATGTACACACAAACACTGTTGTATGCAAACACACTTAAACAAACACACACGCCCTGTCATCTACAACAAAAGGAAGCTGTGACAGCTATCAGATCTACCTTGGAGGGTGATGTCATTGCACCTGGGGAGCGTTTACAATCAGCCCCTCTCACACACACACTTCTCCCTTACAGGAGGGGTTGTCCCCTCCTGTTTTTTTTATATTCATTAATGGAGAGCTCATTAATCGTGCCTGATAACGAGGACGTGGGACAGGGACATGATTAAGGGGCTCTCTCTCCTTTAGCTGGGCGCCCTTGGGGATAAACAGCCTAGGGTGTGTACGTGTGTGTGTGTGTTTGATTCTATGTGGGCTGAATGTTAAAGCAGGTAAAGTACACACACACAGTGCTATCTCTAGGACATCTGTGGGATATTACACATGTTTTCACTTTTTAGAGATTATAGCAGAGTCAGTGTAGCCACTTGTATACTACTGAGGGTTTAAGAGTCTGTTCATGAATCTATCTTCTCTTAAAGATCTCACTTTGTCTTCATCAGGATTCTGCTTAAGGCACCAGTTTAATGCTGAGAGAGGAAGTTTGGATTTAAAATAAATCTCTTGAGTTTTTCCTTTCCTCAGCAGCATGCTGGGATGATGACCCCCTAGCCTCACAGACTTCCTTGAAAGGAACATCATAATAGACTTGCTTCTGAAAGACAGAAATTGTGATAAAAGTCCCAATATGAATAATGTGGATTAAAATTATTAAACAAAGTCTGTTCTTTTAAAGAAGTCTTGTGCTCCTGCATTATCAGGTAATTTGTCAATTCAGTAGTGCGTCAGGCTGAAATAGAGTCACGCTTGAGCTCAAGAGAAAAAGACATGGACTAATTTCTCAGTGTCACAGATGCTGTAGACTATGAAATTGTTGATTGTAAGTTAAGAGAGTAATTTGATTTTCTACGTGTGTGTGTGTGTGTGTGTGTGTGTGTGTGTGTGTGTGTGTGTGTGTGTGTGTGTGTACGTGTGTGTACCTGTGTGTACGTGTGTGTTTGGGGGCATGTTTGCCTACATTCTTCTATTTGTTCGGGTATTAATTGATCTTTTTCATACTTCAGACTCCTTTACTAAACATTTTGCAGAGTTAATGGTACCATCATGCAACAGTGAAGGTATTTTCCAACTATTTGATGTGTTTTACATGAAGACATTTGACATTTATAAAAAATGACAGATAAATAGTTTTTCTCCACCCATCCATACAAATTGTACTTTTTATCTGAAACTTTAACAGGAGGTCACAAATACTAAAAACTACCAGTTCAGTGACAAATGTTCAAATTAATAGTATTGGTGAAAACCATTTCTGTCACACCTCTATACCGCATACACATTTTTTTTTTTCAAAGCATGCAGTTTGTCATTTCATATTGCAGACGGTTTAGTTACCTATTTTGTCCGACTACCTTAGTAAGAGCAAAAATGTGCAGTTCCTATAAGGGCTCATTGTGGCTGTTTCCAAAGGTGAGTCAATCCCCATAGAGTCCCATGTTCAAACTATGCCTGATACTGATTACATACAAAAATACATAATAATGGCTAAGAAGCACAACAACGTCAACACAACATTCAGAGTTAGAGCTGACCAAGCTGTCAGGTAAATCAAATGAGAAAATAAACTAGTAATAAGATGCTTTCTGTTTTCAAAAACATCAGAACTGACCCACAAATGCAATGGATGTAACTTATCCACAAAAGCAAGAGGATGTTATGACGTCTCAGGGAGAGAGCAGAGATCAGTCTGTACATACATAAGGGCTTTGTAGTACAGCCATCGCTGAGTCTTACACACACATTACATCCAATCTGTCTGGACCAGGACCTTAATCCCCTCTCCACAGCCATAGAGACAAGCAGACAGTAATCCTCTATATTTGTATATTAATAGCCTGAGTCTTAGGGGGGCCTCTCTATATTCTGTGATGTATGTTTTATTAGTTGGTTAATCTGCTTGTCGATCAGTGCACCTCGTCCACTTAAATCAGGGTTTTGATAAAAACACGACCAGCCCCCGCTAAAGGGGTAAGCTCCCCAAGGACGAGGGAAAGAGCATGTCCAGGTTCAATAGACTCATCATCAACAATAAACAGCTTTACATCAATGTTATCTGTCATGGGGCAATACAATTATTAGGTGGAATTCAGCCCTAGGCCTCTTCCCTTTCCTCAGAACAGAGCTTGATACAGCCTGGCTCATATTTAAGCCCTCTACCTTGTTACTATAATGCATGCTTCAATCAGCTCTAATGTAATTTCTGAGGGTGTACTTTAGAATCATTGAGTGAGTCCATAATAATCCATATTGCCCTAAGAAATTCTCCCTTCTCTCCCTCTAAAGGGGTCGACCCTCAGACTCTCAGGTGGAACAGATTTGGTTAAAATGCCGCTCCACGTCTGCAGATACGAGCAGGCGAGTAAAGGAGAGTTCAAGGGTGAGATTCCTTTGGATCTGAATCACGTTGGAGTCCTCTGCTCACCTCTCAGTCTAGACGCTGTGTCACTGCCACGCCCCGCCGGACATCTGCCCTGATTCAATAGATTTATCAGACAGCCATTCGATTAGAAGGGCACTGCTTTAAATTAGCCGGCGAGTCGGGGACTGATGGAGGTGGGTTAGACAGGAGGGCCATTACAGCCTTCGGGACACTGTCCCTCCTGCTTACCAATGGTCTACAGTCGCCAGCGATCACAGTGACGTCTGTAATCATTTCAGGTACAAGGGCTGTAGACAACTGCTGATGCAATTAAAATGGCCTCAGTTTTTACTCTAATACAAAGGTATGAGGCAATGGCATACAAGCAGAGTTTTATGGTAGGCATCAATCAATGTGACTTCCACTGGGTAAACAAACAAACAGCTTTTAAAACATCTGGTTAGGTGAGATTGAGATAGAACAAGAAAAGCACCCTAAGGTGATCTGTGGTTTTGTTCTGAGAGTTGTTGATTACAAGGAAGGATGAAGAGAAAGACAGAAAATGTAACAAAAAACGGAGGGGAAGAACCACAGAGACAGTCCAAACACGTCAGAATTCAGAGTAGGTCAGGAATGCACACCCAAACCATGCACACACAGACAGAACGACACAAAATCATGGCCTTTAAACGCACTGCAGCCAGACCATGTGACTCTCACGGGGTAGTCTCATGGGAGCATCCCCCACCCCCGATCTCCCTGATGGACTATAACAACAGGAAGTCAGCTTGGCCTGCAGCATCACACCACACCTACAGATAACTGCTCCCTCTTTTCACACGCTACACATATTAACACAGAAACATTCACACCCATGCAGAGAGAAACACAGACCCCTCTTCCTTGCACCAATCAAGCCTTCCTCATCAATCCTATGTTACATTAGCAGCAGCCATTTATCAGTCATCACAGTTATGTCTAAGTTTAATCCCCCTAAAAGTGTGCTGTGTGGGGCAGAAGAATCACTGGCATGCTGCCTGCTGCTGGCGTCGGCGATGAGGGAGACGCGCTGCAGCCTGGCACTGAAACAAGGAGAGACCAAGACTGGCAGAAGGGGGGATTCAGTGACTGAATAGCCCTTGTTTATCTAGGCTCCTCTGGGAAGTCAGGACACTGCAGTGAATAGGAGCCAGTTAGCAGCAATGGCATAATAAGACCAGAGAGGGGGACGGGGGTGATTGAAATTCAACACAGACTACTGTCAAGACAAACTACCCATGCCAGCTGTGGCAGCAACTCAAAGGGGCAAAGGAGTGTTTTCTGTTTGACTGGGGTTTTGGATTAACAATACAGTATTGTCAACCAACAATATTTTAACGCCATTGCTTGTTCATCGAATTACAAGATGAGCGATTAACTGGGAAAAATAAAACCATGTAGAGGACAGTGTGGTCAAAAGAATTCCATGCAGACTACTGTCAGAAGAACTGCCCTCGCCAACTTTGGCAGTAACTCAGTGGGATTTTGGGTTACTTGCCGTTACTTACAACATTACGTAACCAACCTGATTTTACGCACCATTGCTTGCTAATCAAATTGTCAGATTGGAGGTGGATCTTTGCAATAGACATCTGTTGAGATAAACCAATCTTGCTAGCTGTGGCCTCTGCTCACATGAGCAAATGAGTGTCCTATCACTGAGGTTTTGGGTTCAACATTAGGTGACAAACAATATTTGATGTGGCATTGCTTGCCAACCAAAAATACAAGTAGATAGGCAGAAATCTTAGGTTGAAGTTGGGTACATCAAGACCCCTGTGAGGTTGGGGGTAATTGAAATTCCATGCAGACTACCAGCAAGACAAATGGCCCTTGCCAACTGTGGCAGGGATTCAAAGGGGCAAGGGACTTTAGGTAATCACTATGATTTTAGGCGCCATTGCTTACTAATCAAATTGCTAGATAATAGGTTCAACTTAGTGACATCTGTCAAAACAAACTATCCAAGACAGTACCTCAAAAAAGAAAAGGGGGTATTTTCAATGCTTGAGGTTTCGGTTCTTACAATTGGTCCCCTCCTAGATTGAATATGACATTGCTGGCCTGCCAAACATACAAGTTAAGGAGAGGAATCATAGGTGTAGATGAGATAAGATACAATGGACATAATAAGACCATGGAGAGGTTTGAGTTCTAAATTCATGCAGAAAACTGTCGGGACAAACTACACTTGAAAGCTTTCGTAGCAACTCAAAAGGAATCTTTTCATTGACTAAGAGTTTGTGTTGTTTTTTGATGACCACCAAGATTTGATGTGACATTGCTGGTTCATCAGAAAAAAAAACTGTTAAAAGTTGTAATCTTACGCTGAAGATCTGTGTAACAAGACCAGGGAGATTATGGGGGTCATTGAAATGCAACTCAGACAACTACTTTTGCCAGCCATGTCAAGGGAGTTCTATTGTTAAGTTTTGGGACAGAACATCAGGGACCATCAAGATAAATTTGATGAGCCATTGCTTGCTCTACAAGAATACCAGATGAGATGCTGAATTGTACATTAATTAGGTAACTGTTGTTCTAAAGCATGGAGTAGGGTTCTTTAGCGCTGTTTCCCAGTCTTAACAGGACAGTGAGGTACTCTACTCACACAAAGAAAGACCTTCTCGTTCCCTGGCTCACCCTTACATTTACAGAGCCAGATCTTTTTAGTGTGTCTGAAAAGAGATGAAGTTTTTTTATGCCCTCTGTGTGGTGTGAATCAGAATTGTCTACAGTTTAGCAATAGCATTGATTCTTTTTCAAGGCTTTGGTTTTTTCTTCCCCTAGTTTGAGGTCTCCGCAGCCCCTGATGAGGAGCCTTAAATAGGCTGCCACAGGTGCTGGGGGCCGGGTAGGTGAAGGAGGGGGGGAGGTAGCCTGGATGGGAGCAGAACCGCAGGAAGCCTCTTGTTTTCACAGAGATAAAGGGCTTTCAGGTTGCATCCTGGGCCGTAATCTCTCACACACTTCCTGGTTTTGTTCACGGCAAGGCAGGAGAAAATGACAAACTAACCTTCGCCCCAAGGAGCTGATCGATAGCTTCTGATGAGACAGGATGTGTGTCTTAGGTTGGTGTATTTAAAAAGCGTAAAATGACAAAGGAACAGCCCAGACATGACTTTAAACTGTGTTCATTAATAACTCTAGATCAGGGATGATTTATGGGTTCATTTATTCCAAGTGCTGGTTCATTACCAATGATGATTACAAAAGTGTGCATATAATTTCTTTCCTGACCTCGTCATTTGCTTTTAGAGGATAATTAACATTGTTCCTAGCTCTTACATCCTAATTACAGAAAAGATAACGGTCCCTTCCTTTAAATTTAAGTTCCTCCTAAACCAGTCACTTAGTGCTGTCCTTGTGTTTAAAAGATCCATTTACTAGAAATTTGCATGATTGGGGTTTATTGAAAAGTTTGTGTTAAGATGAAGCAAAAACTTCAGAAGAACAGGTAAAATATTCAGTTCAAAAAAGGCTACATTCCTCCTGTTTTTTTCTTCTGCTTTGATAATAACTCTCTATTCTGAACATGTCCTTCTTAAGAAGGCCAACATTTGACCGTGAGCCACACCCTGTTCTCCTGCCAGAGGAAACTTTCAATCTCCCTCCCTTTCTTTGGCTCTGGCTCTCTCATACTTTTGTCAGGTGTTATTTATGAGTGCTGTATAGCTGAGTTGCTGCATGCCTCCAGCACCTGCTGGTGTTGGAGAATCAGAGCCAAAGCAGCTGCCAGAGAGAGGAATGGGAGAAAGAAAGAAAGAAAGAAAGAAAGAAAGAAAGAAAGAAAGAAAGAAAGAAAGAAAGAAGGAACGACAGCAAAAAGTAACCAAAGAGTATGAGAAAAAGAACATTTAGGGTCACAGGAGGATGGTTAGGGCGAGTACCTGATGGGGTGATAATTGAGGGGGGCTCTGTTGATGTTGTAAGGCAAGCAGCTTAGACATTATGTAACTAATGAGTTGTGTTATGACGGGAACAGTAGGACAAAACAAACAAACAAACAAGCGATGAGCAAGCAGTAATTAATAGTGTACAACTCGAAACGTGATCAATTAAAGGCCATGCTTGATTGACTTGCAGGCAAAGGCGCCAGCGCCAGTGTAACAGAAGAGGGGAGGGCCCCGTCAGCCTGAGTAGGAAGACAGATGTACGATCGCCCAGCTGTGGGGATCTGAGGGTATCTACTCCCCTCACTATCTACTATTACACCCACACATGTATTTTGAAACGTGCTTGGAGAGGCCGGTATGTTTTGGCTTAAACACCTGAACACTGGCAGTGGTGAGCTGAGCCAGGACAGGTGGGCTAAGATAGGTCAAAGTCACTGGCTTAATTCCAATTCCCAGAGTACTAGAGATCCAGGCTAACAAAAAATGAATACTGTACTTTGCTCTAGGTTGATAATGTATCACAGGTTACTGGGAGGGTTGGATAAAATGTACAGGTTGGTCAACAAGAGCAAAAAACACAATCCTATCTCTCACTCTTATAAGAAACATCAAATCTAAATGGTATAAATATAACCCTAACTATGTGTTGGGTTTCTATTTTGTTATTCAGACATTTAATGAGAGGTATTTCTTTAATAAAGGGCCAACCCGTGAGTTTCTTTAAGATCAGATTCATAAAACTGAATGCAAACGTCAAGATAGAAAATAAAACACTGTTAGAAAATGCAGCAGATGTATGAAGATACTTTTAACAGTACAATAAAACATGTATCATGTACCATAAAGACAAGTAATTCATGGCTGCAAAAATCAGTAATCCATGGTAATTGCCTATTTTCATAAACTACTTCAGTGTTTCCCACAGAATGATGCGATACCTGGGCGGTTGAGTTCGCGGGTGCAGAGGATTTATTTATTTTTGCTCTTATCTTAGGATATATTTTAATATTAGTTTTTTATGTCAAATATGTTTTTCCCTCTAAATTTATTTAGTTTTTGCAACAAACATCTTTAATCTGCTTCATTCTGAGTGGAGATGTTCACAGACTACAGCAGACAGTGAGATGACGTTACTATTGTTAAGTTAGCTGCAGACACAGTGAGAGTGAGCGGAGTAAAGTCGAACCGACCATTTGACCGGATCACGTGTGTCCCCGAATCGGTCTCTACGGATCACGGATCAACTGTGTGCTGTAAAAAGGTTTGCATGGTGGTAAATGAAAAATTAAATAAAAACAGGTTGGAAATATACTTTGGTGGCCCGCCCAGGTATCGTCTATGTGTGGGAAACACTGTACTTTGTATTCTTACTTTACATTGACAAACTGTAGTACTTTTTTCTTAACAGTTGAGTGTGTTAAGGCTTGGCCGCCTCCCTAGGTTTTGTCCCACTAGCGGAGGTCATGGGGGGCTCAACAAAACCCTCATGAGTTAAATGGAGCGATGTGGATGCTCCATGGCTCTCTCCGCTTTGCCCTCCCCTCTGTTTTCAGGCTGCCTATTCTCCTCTCATTAATCCTGTGTGGATGTTTATCCATTTTGACGTTCAACATAGCAGCCCGCCTTCTGTCTGACTAACAAACAGGGTGACTAAGGTTTTTTTTTCTCGCTGGAGTTGTCACAGGGTTAGCCTAGACTAGATAGCATTGGGGAAAGAGGGGCACTCGATTTGTTAGTCACATCACAGGCAGGCTGAGTAACTAAAATCTGTATGTGAATATGAATGCGTACCCCCTCAGGAGGGTCATTATCAGTTGTGTGTGCTACGGAGAGGAAAATCAATATGGTCATCATAACAGGCTGGCAAAAAGCCAGCCCACTAGGCTGCATTCAAAGCACAATACATGGCAGCGGATTACTCCTCGTCTGATGTCATCTAATTTCATCCCTGTAGACAGAGACGCTGTGGGACGATAATAAGGTCAAGCACGTTTAAAAGTGACTAGACGTCCAACATCTTTGTCGTAAAGACAACAGAAAGGATGATTAAAAAGACGCACAGTCAGGTGGTCTGAAGTGAAGCTCCTGCAGAGGTTTGCCCTGATGAGTTTTTGCCACAAACACAAGCTGGCGTAAGAGCCCCTCACCAGGCCCGCCCTCTGCCTATTGTGTCAGTCCAGTCTTTTTCATTAACCGCTCCACTGAGGACCACAAGGAGGGGAGGGAGAGGATGGATGGGCGGGAAGGGAAAGAAGGAGGTGGAGGTGATGATGGGGAGGACAAGGAGGGGTCTGCAGACAAACCCAAAGGGACTCAGCGTGGGCCTGAAGAGCAGCCACCAAATACATGATTAAAAACACACATCAACAGGCAGCGCTGGGCTCACCGTACACAATATTTACCTCCACCAGGATGGCAATTTAGAGGTAATCTCTCCCTCAAGTATACACAGGGGCTGAGAATATTATCTGTCAGCCCCATGCTTGTGGGGAGGGGTTAAGAAGGAGGGGATACAAAGAGGGAACAAGGGACAGAAAATTAAAGAAGGACAGAGAGATTGTGAGGTGGGAGTCATCTTGCAAACACACCTGTCTGCCATGACTCACTGCTTTGGAGTCAGCAGTGGAGAGGAGGGCAGAGGAGAGCTTTTCTGCCCTGTTAGCATACATGATACACTTAACTGAGCTCTCCTCCCAGCGCTGCACTGCTACTAATACATGACTACAACACTTTCTGTGTCAGTATCAGTTTTTATGGCCATGCCTGTCCAAGTTTCTACTGACCAACACAGCTCACTCAACAATAACAAGCATGTCAGTGTGGATGCTGTTACACGTTTTGTGTCACATCCAGGAAGCCGTTCCTGTCTGCTGTTTTTTTTTTTTTTTTTTTTTTGGGGGGGGGGGGGGGGGGGGGGGCATATTTTGCTCCAGATCGACAGTTGTGTTTTTGTTCAGTTCACTGAGCTGACGCGTCCCTACAAGCTCCCAGCCCCTCATCCTTGTTTGACCCCCCTTCCCAATAGTTCTGTCCTTTCTGAGAGAGTGTTTGCGATCTGCAGATGGCTGCATCACCATCAGTAAGGGAGCCTCCAAGGCGTGTGGCCCCCATCACATTGTCCTGTCATGCAGACGGGGGTTTTGGGGAAACTCCTGCCTGCTGTGCCAAATTAAGCCTTCGCCCTGACATTAAAAACAGGGTACTAGATACCGCATATTGCCACATTAAAATACATGCGACAGAAATGCCACAGGGATGCGTCGGTGTTAACATTAATGCAAAAGAGCGTGATTCAGATGTAAGCTACATTTCCAAGACAAAAATGTCAAACAGGGTGCTGCAGAGCAGGCCCTTGAAGGCCCAAAGGCTGCGTGAGAGAGGGATTTGATGAATTCTGCTAACGTTCCACGGATTCCTCCCTCGCAGGGACCTTTGGGAAAAGAATGGGTCATATGCAAATGGCATGCACAGTATGGAGGAGAAGTTTCCCACAAGCAGAGTGTGAAAAGGGCTCTCCCTCCCCATGCCGGGCCGCTGAATGGGCCTTTTCTTCTGTCACTGAAAGTGTATGAGGTAGAGCAGGCAAACTGCAAAGGTAACTAGGCTCTTTCTCCTCGGGCTTTCTCACTAAAGCCTGAACACACAATGGTTCATTTAGGCATTCAGCCACACAAACCCCAATAAAGCACATCCAAGCGCAGTTAAGGGGGTTACTGAAACTGACTCTGGGTTTAAAACTCCTTCTTTACGAAGGGAGAGCACCTTTTTATAGGCTAATGCTCTCAGCCACCGCAGGAGCAGCTAATCATTAAGCTGCCTTTACAGAGGTGGGAGTGTGGTCGTACATCACATCATTTTTAATTCCCCTGAATGGTCAGATGAGGACAGAACTTTACCCACCCTGACGGACATGTTAAGGGATGAAGCTCATCCAGACAACAAAAATGTTTTTTGTATTTGGTTAATAAAATGACAAGAAAGTTAAGTTTGTGATTTTTACTTAAGGCATCTTAAATGATTTTGGGGTTCTTTTTTGCTGACTATGTTCCTAGTTTGACCCTTACACACAAACAAGTCTGGGAGATAGCTGTCATGCATTTCATGCTTTTCATCTGGTCCTGCGGTTGTCACCTGTTGTAAAATTATTCAGTCACCTCTACTAGTTCTCACCAGCTCCCTCCATCCCCCCTTTCTCAAACTGCAGGGAACATGGAACCCACAGTTTAAGGGGTCAGAGGATGGAGAGGAGGGAGCAGAGGAAAAGCTGCAGCTTCAACATCCCCCAAACCCCTCCTCCTCCCTCTCTCTCTCTTCCCTTTTCATTGAACAGACTTAAACACAAACACAATTGGACATGCTGGAAGCCTCACAATGGCACAGGGGGGGAAAGTGAAGTCATACTCTAAGCACGCATGGGTGCCTAGGTCAGGGGGCAATCAACAGCACCCCTGGCTACTGTGTCTTAACCCCCCGAAATAAAGGACCAGCCCTGGAAGGAGGAGTGAGAACTGGGGAAGAGAGAGGGGGAGAGAGAGAGAGCGGAGGCGGGGGGGATTTTCTTCTTACTTGGCACTTTCAAATGGAGCTGCCGAGGAAGTTAGTGAAAAGCAGGGAGATAAATGAAAAATGTCCTCCTCCGCTAAACTCTTCACACAACAGGGGTGGACCTTTTAAATGTAAACAGATGTCTTTAAAACCCTGAAGTGGCATGTGAAGCTACAGAAACAATCCCCACCTCCTCTGAAGCCCCAAACAGTGTTTTTACACCAAAAAACACTCAATCAATCTCTTGATGTAACATAGTTTTTTATTGTTCTTCTACCAATTTACAGCATGTGGCCAGTAGTTTTTGGACAGGGTGAATGAGTCCAGGGCACTAAGTATAGTTTAAGTATAGTTTTACCAGGCCAATAAACATGCTCTTCAACATTACATGACTTGTTGCCAAGTGCCGAGCCAACAACCTCATTTTCCTTATGTGATGGATGATTCCTCAAGGTGCAAGTATGTGAGTATGCCTCAGAGAGAGTGAGAGAGAAGGAGAGTGGGGAGAAGCATTAGCGGATTAGACAAATTACTCTTGTGATATAGTCAAATAAACAGAAATCCTATAACTACCTGTATGCATTTGAAGTCGTTTCTAAAACACTGTTCTGCAAACTTTAGCCGTCAGCTCCTGAGCTCGGGTACAAAGCTGTCCCAGCACAGCCCTGTTTATTTTTACAAAGAATGTTAACACCGGGCGCATTCCTCTATTCCCAAATTGCTGTGTTAAATTACCGTTGCAGGGAACGGCTGCTATTCCTGAGGGGAGCTGACTGGGGAGAAGCGACAAAAGAAGCTGCAGTATCCCGCCGATTGCAAACACCTGTCGTCCTGCAGGCTGTTAACACCTCTCTGTTTACAGCGAGGAATGGAGCTCACCTTGATCTCAGCTCCCCCTGTTATAGCCACAGACCTGGCACAGGCACTGACCACAACAAGCTGAGTAATTAATTATAAAAGCCCAAGCAATGACTAATGAATTAAAAAAGGATGACAAAGTTGGTTCCTGAATTTAAACCTGCTATAACGATGTAAAACCAAGGCTATATGCACACATACAACAGCCTTCAATCTAACTTTACTAAAGGAATCCCCTCCAGAAATCAGAGATGTTGATTTGCATGACACATCAGCTGCTTTGTCAGAAGGTGGTAGGAAGTCAGGACTTAAAAGCGGACCCTGATGCCTCTGAAGCAAATGCAAATGAGCCAAACATCTGTTTCCTTTGGGATGTGACTTTAAATATCAATAGGGCAGTGGAATTAGTGGGAAACGTAATATAAACCAGTTAATATGTAAAAGATAAAGAAAAATAAAGCTCCGAATGACATCTCAAAGTCTCTTAAGAGTAAATAAGACTCACTTTCTCTATGAAGGCAGAAAGATATCTACACCTTGACATCAGGACGTTATCTTAGGTGTGTCCACACCACGCACATATTTACACACGCTCAGGGAAGAAACAAAAATACTTGAACCATCAGAACAACACTTATGGCAGTCAATAAAAAAATGTGTCACTCTTAACGTCTCTTATCAGGCATTTAACGTAAAATTCACACGCACTCGAAAGTAACGTTGAATTTCCCACGGATAACTGTTTTAAACACGACAGAAAGTGGAGGCTCTTACTCTGACACGACTTCAACCATCTGAAAAACGTTTCATCGACCAAATAACGGTGCATTTCCTGCATTACCACAGTTCTTTTGAGCTACACTGGGTGGCACAAACATTTAAGAATGACTAGCCTTCTTGATGGACAACACATGTCGTCACACCCGCGACAAAAAGCTTCCTTTCACAATAAATGATTAAAAAATAAAAAAGTAAATTGTAGCTTCGCGAATTCACAACAGCATGTGACGTCAATACACGGAAAGATATGAAGAAAGGCCAGACATAAACAACTCACAAAATGCTTTACATTTACATTGTTATTGAACAACTAACATTTACAAACAGGAGAGAAATCTAGCAGGAAAGTATCCTTGAAACGAGCCGTGAGCTTCTCTGTAACAATATTTCCACATCACGATAACGTGCGTAAAACCCGTTAAGCTTCACAAACGGAAACGCAGATTATGTCCAAGCAAGATTACTATCCACTTGAGCTATACATGTTAATGCTGTATTTAGATAAGAGACACAGAAAAGATAAGCAGTGTGTTTAAAGGTTCGCTCGTGTCCACGGTCCTACAAGAATCAGGATTCCCAGCGCGCGACTGGAGAGGATCCGCTGTCCTTATATGGGCTGCGCTCGCTCTGCTCACACAAACAGCGCGTGAGATATTCCTCGTTCCCCGGAACCTCCGTTACCCCATCCATGTTACAACTCCGCTTTCTGCCGTTACTTCACCATTACACTGTCGTTAAAACATTTACCGTGAATGGTTTTAACAGCACGGAACAAAAACACTGAAATAAGTTGAACAATGAAGAGAGAGAACAGCCTCAAAACGTGCTCCAATAACGACACCTCCGCTATTTATTTTCATTTCTGACATTAAACAGTTAAATTATGTCGTAGACAATACAAATATGATATAAAGTACTTAACAAGCTGGACTGAATCTGTAAAAATAGCGTGTTTTGAGCTCGTGCAGTGCAGCAACAGTGTCCTGTCGTTACCTGCTCCGAGTGAGCAAAGGAAAGAAAGCGTAAACCAAACAGTTGTGTTAACTCTGTTTCACAAACATGAAAAAATGTCCTGCCCGTTCTTGGCAAAAGTACAGCAATGTCTAATCTTATTTCACCACAAATAGTGAAAAACAACGAGTCTGTCGAGGTCCGCATTTACAATCAGGTAGCGTGTTTCCCTCAGAAACAGGTCCGAGTTTAGTGGTGGGCTCAAAAACTCGGAAGAATGAAACTAAATAAATGAATGAGGAGTGTATAAAGAGGTTTAAAGTGTGTTTATATGAATAAATAAGTGTAAAGTGGAGACAAAAGCTGTCCCGGTTATTACAGGGTGAGGTGCGTATAACGGTCTCCAGTGCAGCGGACCGCTAGGCGGAGGGAGAGACGCGACCCAGGTATAACGGTACACCACATAGGGCTCTAATACAGCGCTCACTTGCTACTTCCCAGCACTTTCAGTTACCTAAACCGGACCAAACTTTTCGGTGAAATTACCGGGAAACAGAACAGCCTCTAGACTGTTTCCCCGAAAAAAAAGCTCCGCGTCGGAATTACTTTTACTCACCGTTGTTCCTCCTTGGGTTCGCCTGCTTTCTGCGCTTACACCTGGGGCCATCCGCCATGATCCTTTCGTTGTGTCTAAATGCTGCCGGAGAGTCACCTCCTCTCTCACCCCCTCTCCCCCCCCCACCCTCCTCCTCCTGCCTCCACTTCACCTCCCCTTCTCCGCACCTGGTTTACGACACTCAGCTTTACGACATCACCTTCCCGCACCTCCCCGACCCACGTTGCCAGGACCATTCATAGTAAGTACTGGAAGTGAGAGGGATGACTACGTGAACTATACCTGCCCAACCTTTTTCTTGTGCGCCATAAATTTCAGATACAGCCTTGTCTTCCTGTTTTATAGCAAAAGGTACAAGGTAGGCTGTAAGCATATGGTGATAGTAGTTAGAGGTTAGTAAATGTAGCCTACATTATACAGTTTATTTACCTGAACATTTTGCAGGTGAAAATGTATATTTTATTGAATTTCTGTCCTAAAATTAATTTTGACAAGGTAATATTGTGCAGAATTCCCTTGATATTTTCCTTGCCCAAATATTTACGTTATTCATAGAGGATGATTTTATTATTTTGTTACATAATCAGGGCACATTATTTTATAATTAGCATGTTTTAATAAGATATTTTGCTAAAAGTTGAAAAGAAGGAAAAAGTCTGGAGTCACTGGAAGTTCAAACAAAGTGCAATGAAGGAAAAAATGTATTTAGTTGCCTTTTTTAACTTTTAAAGAATCCTTAAATCATGGAGACATGTTAACAAACAAGCTGAGTAAAGGCATTTGGCTACAACGCTTTGACCTACCGACCTGTGTCCACATCATGCATCATGTGTGTTTTTGTGTGTTTGTAGCACAGTAGGATATCAACAGCAGACAGAGCGTGTGTGTTTGTGCCCGTATAAGAGAAAAAGGAGAGGTCATGAGACTGTCATTACCGATTCAATCCTCCACCTAAAGAAAGACGCTGCTGTGCTCCTGAGTAGAGCTCACAGCAGCGGTGAGGAAGAGGACACAGACAAACCTCTAAGCACACACGCACACGCACACGCACACACACACACACACACACACACACACACACACACACACACACGCATACACACAAAGAGACACACGTCCACAACACTTACCACACTAGGCTCTGTGTAAATAGAAAATAAGAATCCTGGATCACATGTTTGAGGTGAATTCCTTTGGAGACCTGTAGTGAAAGGAAAGATGAAGTTTAGCACAGAATGAGATGATGCTTGAGGTCCCATGACATGCAATTATACTGTAGGTCAGAGGAAGCACCAGTTGCTGCGAGGCTGTGGCTATTCTTAAAGCAGATGACTATAAGGTTTCTGCTGCCTGGACTTCTGGTATGTGAGATGTTGTCATTCTGCAGTCTATTGTGGCAGTTAGACTGTGTAACCAGTGATGGCCAAGTTACTGAAAATAAGTAACTAGTTACAGTTACTGGTTAAAACTATCAAAAAGTACAAAAGTAACTAGTTACTTTGGAAAGTAACTTTAGCAGAACCTTTTTGGGCCTCTACACTCACATTAATGTACACATTATTTACTGTTGCTGTGGCAGTGTGATAGGAAACAACTCGCAAATTTCCTTTTAACTTTGTAGCCATTTTCAATATGTTGCTATTTTTCTAATTAGTTCACTGAAGGCAACAGTTTCAACAGTTGCTATGAACCATATGGTCAATAACATACCTGTCTATCAGCCTGTAGAGCTGGCGATGATTTAAAATCAAGTCTTGTATGTTTGGATGGAGTAGAGCCTCCTGGGTCTGCAGAGCTAATGTGAGGTGCTCCCGCGTCTCCCGTTATTGCAGCGATGGGCTCTCTGACAGCTAGTTAAGTCAGAGCGTGTTGTTTAGCTCGATGCTTGGTGATATTAGATTTCTTATTCTTGTTAGTGGACAAAGTTTTCCTTGCTGCACATAGTCTACAACTCAACAATATATTTGTTTTGTTTAACTCGAGCAGGGAAATATAAAGTTGTAATTCCAAGACAGAAAGCTCAAACCTGAAAGATCATAATCAGTGTATGTGTTTACTTAGTGAGCGTAATCTTCTTTCTCCCAGGATGCTACTGTGCTGACATTAGCTTAACTTCGCCCGCCAAACTGATGTCAATAAACCTTCATATCAAGTTGTTAGCTATGTAGTGTCAAAACCACACTAACCGAGACCAAGACATAGCCTACCTGAGACCAGAGTGCTCCGAGACCAATACAAGACCAAGACATTTAGGGATCGAGAGAGTCAAGACCAAGACTAAGGCAGGGCGAGACCGAGTCAAGACCAAGACCATAAATATCAATGAAATATCATCATCTTGTGTGCAGCAGGCATGTCAATCACTTGGTCCTTCACATCGGGAAGGTTGATACCTTAACCGAGTGATACAAATCTAATTATGAATTAAGTGAAGTTGTTTGTTCTGTTAGAAAGGGGCTTTTTCCTTTGATCACAGTAATGACGTGGAAAAATAGCATGTCAGTGGTGGTCTTGACCAGTCTTGATTTAAAATTGATTAGAGTCCACCCAGTCTGAGACCGAGACAAGACAGTAAAAATGCTTTCGATTCCAAGACGAGACTGAGACCTTCAAAAAGGGGTCTCGAGACCGGTCTTGAGACCAAGACCAATTTCGAGTACTACAACACTACAGCTATGGAAAGTTACGAGTAACAAGTTCTTTAATGTATTTAATTGTAACGGTGTTATTGAATTTGATAAGAAACCAGATATGCTTCGAGTTACTGTTAATGCATTATTCCCAACACTGTCAAGTTTGATGTCCTGTATTAAGTGTTTAGCCAGGATGTTACATTTTGTAATCCCTGGAAGGGATTTAAGAAGCTTGTCTTCGTGCATTACAATTCAAACATCCATTTATATTAAAAAAAAGCTATATATTATGTCACAAGCATATAGCCTTATGTGACAAATACTCATTGCAGGACAATCGGCTTATCATTCAGTTACATGTGACAGCTTGTATACATTGGATGGCAGATCTTTGTTCTGAATAATTCAGTAGCAGCAGAGTGGTCCAGCTCTCAGGGCAGGCTGCCCAGACTCAGAGTAATAGCTTTAGCATAAACAACACCTCCAAACTTGCTCCAGGTGGCCTGTTCCACCAATAGACAGCCTGTCTGCCTTAGAGGGACACTGTGAGGCGTGAGGGGAAGATGCCCAGACTGTCTATTGCTCAGAGTGTCTTGATGAAAAAGGCCTAGAAACAGTCTCCGTCAGCAGAGATCAATGATGAGATGCTAGGTTAACCATGCAGCCTTAGTGGCGTTCCCTTCTCACAGAGTCTGGAAAAATAGGATGCTTGCTATCCAATGGAAAGACCAATCTTTTCCCATTTTCCTTGGATCATGCCGCTGTTAGCATGAAGTCATTTTTCGGTGTCTGTGGAAAACAAAGAATAACAATTATACGACCGCTAGTATTATGAAATAACCTGGTGACATCTCTGATGTGTTTCAGAGGGACTGGAGTAAAACGAGGTGATTTGTTTTCTCTGGCAAACCTATGTGTATTTTGTACCTGAGTAACTTCTAACAACCACAAATGAGAAAGACATGGAGATGCTTTAAGCTGCCCCCTTGAAATGATCCCCAGTCGTCATGTTGAATATCTGCGCTTGTATTTTGTTAGCAGTGTCATTATGCACAGGTATGCAGCAAAGAGGGCTGTAAAACTTTAAAAACACCCTCTAAATGGTTGTCTAGTCTTTAGAAGGTTTTTACTTGGAACCCAAATGATTTTGATGAGTTTTCATCATATCTTAAAAAAATGGTCAAAACACTGAACATAGCACAATAGTTATAGTCTCTGCTCTCTGCGGCTCACCAGCAGATACAAGACATAAGCAGGGGCTGTGTGCTGAGCTACTGCTAGCTTGCTTGTACCTGCGAGGATTTTATTTTTTGTATCGAGGACTACGTACATGTTCTTTGTTTAGAACGTTTTTACTGGATGCTGAATGATTCCTACTATCTTTTCAGACAAAATAAATGGGATCAGGAAAAAAAAAGAACAATATTACTATTGCTGTGATTATTATACTATTTTATGTTATGAACATCTCTGTTGAAAAAATCGCGAACTGTAAATATAAATGGACGAAGCCTGAGTGACATCACCCACCCATGGCAGCAGCCTTCATGCTGGAAATACCACCCCCCTAACTTTAAGTCAACTATTGACAGGTTAAGAGCTGGAGCTGAGGCAGCTCTGTACATTTGAGCATGAAGTAACCACTAGACCACGAGCGCCCCAAGCCCAACTATGATTTTATTAGAATATTCTCAATCAAGACTCCTCTGTATGTGAGTCCTTCCTTGCTTTACCCTTATATTTATGTGATCATGTTTATTTAAAACAGTAACAAGTATTTTTAGTACTCGATCTAAATTATATTAAAGGTTGCATATTATCCTCCTTTAAATAGATTTCAGAGCTCCCCAAAACATGTCTGTGAAGTTTCTTGCTAAAAATCAACTCTGATCTGTATTTGATCATGCCTAAAACCCCCAGTTTTTCAGCCATGCTCAGAACAGGCTGTTTCTGTAGCTTTAAATGCAAATGAGCTGTGTTTGACCACGCCCCTCTGGAATGGATTGGGTTGCTTGGGCTTTTTTGCACCATGCCCGATTGTTTATGGTGAAGAAGAAGGCAGATTCAGAGGGCCGAACACACACCTAGATGTGGGAGTGTCACCCACCTGGGGGAGGGGTTACTGCCCTTTGTTATGTCATGAAGGGAAAATCTCCAAACCATGGTAAAGTGTATTTTGCACAATTTGTGACCTTTAATATGAGGCTGTGAGAGAGCTGATATTGTTTGTGTGATCACTCATCTCTCCGTCTGTTTTTCTGCTGTTTTCTCCTCTTCTTGCTAAATTCTTAAGCGTTTTAAAAGTTCTCCTTACCACTCCCAACAGTTTGTAACTTGAGGAGCTCTCTTGAGGGCTAAGATGCTTTGTGAATAACTTTTATCTTTACAAGGATCTAGTCTTAACTTCAAGGGGAAATTCTTATAAAACGTCACAATTCTAAGAATTGCATTAGAATTTAATCACAGAGCTACTCTTTGTACTTAGGAGGCTTTGTGAATGCAGCCCCAGGTCTGTTCCATTAGATGCTGATGTTGTTAGATACACACTGGCTGCCTGATGACTCCGTTGTGATTTGGATGAATTCAGTGTCAGAAGAGTCAACTACAAGACTTTGATTTAATTTAATAAAAATGGCCTCCTCACACTGAAAGTAATACTGCGTCAGATAAAGACAGAGGCGGTTTTTATCATGATGGCCCTAGAAAATGTAGGTGCAATCAACCGGAATAATGACATCAGCAATAAAACAGAGATTGTCTTAACTAAAGTGGGCCATGAAATACAATCAAAGGCTCCTGCTCTTCCTATGGGGAGTTGAAACTGAGGCGAGGCAGAGGGGGAGAGAGTGAGGGATAAGCAGCCATCCTCCACTACATTAAGGGATCATGCTGCTCCCTGAAAATGAGTATTGATCCTCTTAGGTCCAGGATCGTTTAGGAGATTAATGTGAGTAGCGGTTGAGCTCCATGGTGCTCCACGCAGGACCAGGGGATCAGCTCAGTGGGACGACCAGGCCAAAGCAGCCTATCGGGGAGAGGGGGACAGAGGGGCCTGGTGTGCAGATGAGGAGGGGAGGGGGTAGCTCTGTCCCGTATACCTCTGCTAGCTCTGTGCCATCTGGGCTGTTAGCTAAGAGAATCAGCTGGATGTCTGAAGGGTCAGATGGGTGGGCAAGAAAAAAAAGGGAAGGCAAGAGAGTGTAAAATAGAAACAGTGTAAGAGGGAAAGCTCAACTAGTCTGAAGGAGGCAGGAGAGACAGAAAGAAAAAAAGAAAGCGTGCAATAAAGGAAATGAGAGTACAGGAGAGGAACAGAAAGTGCAAGAGGAGGATGACGGAAAAGGTACACCCTGCCCTGCTCCAAATAGAGAGGAGAAGCAGGAGGCAGTGGCAGTGATAGAGAGAGACACAGCGAAGACTAAACTGCTTAATCTGTCCCAAGAGACGGCAGCTAAATGTGAGGTCCTCCTCCTCCCCTTTCCACAGACCAGCAACCCCCACACAACACTATCATCACCATGGCACTCTGCTCAGTTGCAGCCAAAGCAGTTCTCCTCAGAAAAAGACACAGACACACACACACACACACACACACACACACACACACACACACACACACACACACACACACACACACACACACACACACACACACACATACACACTTAAAAAGTGCTCAGGAGAAGCCTACACTGCAACTGATACTGTGGAGAAGGGAAAAGATCAATTTCAGCCAAGAAGTCAAGCCACAGTGCAAAAAACAAGCTGTGAGAATGAGAAGAGTACGATGGGAAACACAGTTTTTGATTTATTAATTCTGCTTTTATACAATCTGACTTGCAGCAAATAAACGGATCATATTTCCAGCCTGAGAATTTTCTCATGTCTCTCTCTCTCTGGAGGTCATGTCGGCCCCCTTGGGGGAAACTCCAGAGACAAATATCAGCAGCAGTATTCAACAGTAGTTAAATGCATGCTCTCAGAGCCTGGAACAACAATGCAATGTTTGGAGCACAAGATGTCAATCTCTGAGTTTTCCTCCAACAAGACGGAGTATTCTCAACTCATTTCCTTCTTCTTCTATGGATTTTTCTCAAGGCAGGAAGGAGCTGACACTCTAGCTGGAGGGAACCACACCCCAAACATCTTAGTTTGAGGGAAAGGTGAATAGGACAGGAGAAAACATAACATTCAGACATCACAAAATAATCTTATGCATCTCCAGATTAGTTCTGTATAACACATTTTGTATCTCCGGAGGGAAAGTATGAAGGTCTGAAAAAATGACCATTATATCGTCCGATATTAGCAAATCCAGTGACTATTGGTATTGGCTAATTTTTTGAGTGTGCTTTATGGATTACAACAAGCGAGTGTCAAGCGGTGATGCAGGTACATGTGTAGTTACTTTACAGTTGAGTGCCCATCTTTTCTTCATCATATATTTTCCACACGTGTTTGATAACGGCATTTGAGGGTTCAACACAATACATTTGTATATCTCTATCTCTCCAAAGATAAAGACAGATCTAAGGAAGATATCGGCCGATAAATCCCATATTGGTCGGGCCCTACTAGGAATATCAGGTAGACACATTAGACAGGGAGGGTTTTTATCAAAGGTGCTATTAAAGTGCATTTTTAAAAACTAAAATAAAAAGTAAGGATTTTTTGGTTTTTAATTCTAGGGGAGGTAAAAGTCACCGATTTTGGCATCTTTGACTTTGAGTAAACATAATGTCTTGAGTTGCCTATCTTGGTATAAGTTCAATGCTCAACTGTGTACTGCCCTTTGAAGGTGAAGAAGGAGGATGTGATTGGCTTGAGGGTAAACAAGAAGTTTCAGTCACATACAGTTTTATAATATTGTCTGGCTTGCAAACCCAGAATGTCTCTAACACCCACACTTTTCTTTTTAAACTCCAGATTGGACTACTGGAAAGCTTTTTGTCGAAATTTCAAAGCAACGTTGAATATTATTGTGTGCCATGGAAAAAATCCACAAGCCCATCCAAAGATAATCTTGATGACAATATCAGGGTTATTTCTGCAGATTTTGTAAAGCCCCTAAAACCTGAACAGACTTTATTGAGGTGTTTTCACTGGCTGACTTTGAGTGCATGACAAATAAACTGATTTCATTTGTAAGATCAGTTCAGAGCACTTTTAATCCAAGGCAAAACTGAAAAGGAACAAAAGTTTCCTTTCTTTTCTTCCCTTTATGAGTCCAAAACTAAAATGAGATAATAACTTTAAAGGAGGACTGGAGGACAACAGGGATGAAGAATCCCCCTCTGATTCGTACAGTTACACAAACAAACACAAACTCCCCCACTCCAATGATTCCACAGGGGTGGGTGGCCACGGGGCTGAGAGCTCCTGACCTGTGGATGAACGTAATGCTGCCTGTCTCCACGGCAGGCCAAGATATATACTTGTTTTGGCTAGCTTGGTGTGTGTGAAGGTATCCCAACACATGCACACACATGAATACACACACATACACACACAATCACACACACACAGACACACACACACACACACACACATCCTTGGCGCTGCAGACAGGCTTGCCCTCATCCTCTCCCTCCTCTTGTGACTGTCAAAAGGAGACAGCCATCCTCCGGTAAGCCCAGTGTAAATTTATACTGTATTTATTGGAGCGCCTGTTGCATTTTACTATTCATTTGTCCTTGTGGCTTGAACAGCATTTGTGCGCTCTGCAAAGACGTCAAACTCAGGCTGTCAAGCCGCTATTTTTGGAGGCGTCTTCTCCCACAGTTAAAACCAGTGTGTGGTGAAATAAAACGTGTGAGCTGAGATGCAATGCATTGAAAGGAAGATGATATTAAACAGGTGACGCAGTAAAAATAAATAAAAGCAGTATTATTTGTGCTTCTATTTTGAAATGTTTGGCCAAAAAGGTACTTGAATGGCATTTAAATTAGATGTGGAAGTTACTTCCCCCCCCCAAATCTAATGACATCAAGTGTACTCTATGTGTCCAGGGCTGAATTTTGGAGGTGAATAGAAACTTGTCTTTGTTACTGAAGATTTAAAAATAAAATGTAGGTGTGAACCTGATCATAAGATTCACTTTCTTTTCTTCTTTCTTTTCACAGAAACAACCCGATCATGCTGTACAGCTCCTGTGATGTAGCTGTAATGAAACAGACTGATATGAATATTGGTACCACTTTATGACCAACCAAAGCAAATAAGACCGTCAGCATAAAGACTATTTCTATATAGGTATTTTTAATGCCCCAAATCATTGACCATGTTGAAGGTGTCGGGTGAAATGATTCACAGCACGCTGTAGAAACAGACTCATTTTACATTTCCCCCAAAGCAAAGACTCACAGAGAGTGAAACATTTGACTGTTAAGACAGCAAGGGGAGATTGTTTGTGATAAATCTCTAAATACATATGTACAGGAAAACATCAGCAAAGAAACAAGACGTACCACTTTGTCCACAAGGGGTGCCAAAATCGACACATGCCGAACGTTCCTCATATGAGCTTTAACACAGTGTTATGTGTGGATGGCCCGTCATGTGGTAAAATAACTCTGTGTCACCACGTAATATATTGTCAATGCAAATGCCAATTTGAACCTTTCTAACACTGAATCAACAATGTCAAACTGTCCAATTGGGGGACACAGATGGCTTAGCGGTTATGTCGCGCACCATGTACAAAGGCTATAGTCCTCAGAGCGTGCGGCTTGCATTCAAGTCCAACCTGTGGCTCCTTTTCCCACATCCCACACTCTCTCTTTCTTCCCTGATCCACTGCCCTATCAAGTAAAGGGACAAAAAGCCCAAGATAGAAATCTTTAAACTGTCTAATTTATCATGTTTTGGCACCAAATATTGGTTTTGAATTAAAAATAAGAAGACAGTGTACACAAGCAGAGATATATGGTTAATTTATAAAGAAACAAATAATGTTTAGGCGCACAAATCTTCTTGGTTTAAGTGGTCTGTTATATTAGGTAACTTTATGTTTCAAAATGTTTCTAAGTCAAGGTTGACTTTCAGTTCCACATGATTTGAACTCAGGTTTTTAGTACTCGGAGGCATCAGATGAAACCACAACACTGTCTTATTCTTACACTTCTCATGCTGAATGCACTAGCGAACAAAAAAAAGGAATGCAGATTTAAATAAATTACTTCATCAGTGTTGGCAAACAAAATTAATTTCACCAACATTGTGTGTAGGCAGAAATGTCAGAGATGGAATCAGTCAAACACAAACCCTGGGTAAACCAAACAACAACTATCTGGATTACTTGGAACCACTTGAAGGTAATAGAATAATTTAAACATTTAATTCTTATAGCAGAGAGTTTTTTTTTAGTTTAGACTTCCTCTTCATTTTACAGAAACAACCCATACAGTTCACAAAACGATTAATGTGACCTTTTGATGCACATTAATAGTTTGCGTTCCTGTGTGTAACTGTGTTTGTGTTTGCATCACATTTCCATTACAAGGCGACACAGAGGAGACTGTGTGGTTATACAAGAATAATGGTGAGGCTCTACCAGTGAGTAGTGTGTGGGTGGTTTATGTTTGTGTATGTGCCGCTGTTTCAATCTGTGATAGGCCACTGCTGTTTTCACTGGATGAATATGAATACCACACACCTACTCTTTTCCCACACATACTCACAGAACATCAGAACATTTTTCTCTCCGTACATGAATAGCGGCGGAGCACTATAAATGAACATCCAAAATGCCAGCCAATTACTTTGGTGTCCCTTTGCTCAACCTCTCCATATTAAGCTCCGGTTGTCAAACAGATTGTCTCCGGTGCTCCGAGCAGCCTGCCGTGGTGAAACAGCTTTCATTAAGGGAGGATTGCCATGGGCCTTAGGCTGGCGGCTTAATGTAATTTCACAGCTCAGCGTCCGTGCGGCCACTTCAGGCTCCAACAATGGCCACCCACACCTTTACAAGAGCCAGCATGAGGTGCTGAAAGGGTGACGGGCTGCTAGTAACTTTTAGGAGCGAAAGGGGAGCCCCAAAATGAAATTCCAGCACAGGAAATGACTGCAATAATAACATAACAGCCAGTAAGGCTTTGGAAATAAACATGAAGAGAGATAGTCCTCATTTAGTGTTTGTAATGATGTTGTAATGTTTGTAAGTGTTCAGGAAGGGGAAAAACCCTGAGCAGTGGGTACGGTTAGTAATCTGATTTTGAGAAGACTTAAAAAAGCAAGAGGGTTTCTTGCAGTTTTATTATGGAAATGATCAGTGATGCTTCCCAAGATTTGGTTTTAACACTGAATTCTTCACAAGATGTTCCTGGATGTGTTTAAAAGGAGACTATTATGTTTGGAACATGGCATGATGCTCACATCCTAGATGTAAAAACTTGATGTGTGCATCTTTTCAAAAAACGTATTACTCCATTATAGTGTTTTGCTAATTAAGAAAATAACTTACTATGATACACAACAATAAGCATCAAGTATGATGTTACTTTTAGGATATAAAAGATACTAATCTGCCTCTTGTGTTTGCAAAGTTTTACATGTGCATTTAACAGCTAAACCCTGATCACCTTTTCATGTACTCACCCAAAAGGTGTAAGCTGAGCGTGCACCGAAAGTCCCTGCTCAAAACATGTGGAGAGCATCACACGGTAATGTGACATCTGGACAAAACTGTAAGTGAGATAAACGAGTGTTTCATTTTCATGTTTTACAACTTTGGAAAGTGAAAGAGGGCCGAGATTTCATGGCTCCAAAGAGCAACAAAGCCAGTTTTTTTGGAAACCACACACACACACACACACACACACACACACACACACACACACAAAACACAGCCCAACAATTCAGCGAGGAAACATAAAATATTTAATGTAATTTGTACCTTCCTTTTCGTTTTCCTATATCTCAGCTTATTTTTCTCTGCCCTCTTCTCTGAGATCAGTCCCTTGAAAGACTCTTTGAGTGTGAGGTTAATCTCAAAAGGTTTTTTAGGGTCCAATCACACTAGGCCCAGTTGCCCCGTACAGTGCCTAAGCACTATTGTCCCCCCTCCCCAGTTCTCTGCTGGCCCGCACTCACATTGCTTCAGCCCCAACCGGGCCTGAGCATGGTTACCTCTTGAACATTATCACGTCGAAAACATTACACCACTTCTGCCTATTCTTTAATGAACCAAATACTGGTGGGTGATAGATTTCCTATAAGCCCACAAGCAACTCTTCAGCTCCCTAACTAGCATATTACATGATTCATTATCCTTCAAAAATGTTGAAAATAGAATATTCAACATTCTGACTATTAAAATAGCAAAAATCAAATATGCCCTTTGTAAATATATTGTGGATTAATAACTTCCTAAAAAGAGTGTTCTCAAACTTCCTCTGGATTTGTTGTTCTCGGCTCTGTGTTCATACTGATGGGACGGCGCAGTGTCAATGCAAGAGTACATCAGCAGACTTTCATAGGCCTAAAAAGACAAACTGATAACAACCAAATTAATTTGGATTTGATGTCATTACTTGAAATTCATCACAGAATCTCATTTTCAGATATTGATAAGCACTCTTCTGCTGTCGTCTCTGCCTTACATAACCCTGCAAGTGAAACAGGATGAAAGGGGCAGGGGGAGCTGAGAGATGAAGGAGGTGTGTCAGAGGAGAGCATTGTTTTGATCGAACAATCTGCTCTGAAAGTCACATAAAGCCTTAAAAATGGCAGGTTGTGGTTTCAACTGTTAACCCCCATGAACTAATTTAGGAGCTGCTACTGTGGCTTCTTATTCTCTGTACAGATCTGAGTGTGGTAGTAATCTTCTAATCTCACTTTTCTATTTAAGTATTTATCAAAATGTTGATCTATTCCTTTGACATGGACCCTTTTAAAGAAGCCCACTCCTTGCTTGGCTGCCTCCTCACATGTATACGGACACACACAGTGGGATGTGGCTTTCATGATGCCAGACAAAGTACACCCAAGGCACCTCAACCATCTGCTCATAATCCAGAGCACTAAG
Organism: Tautogolabrus adspersus; assembly: GCA_020745685.1. NCBI lineage: Eukaryota > Metazoa > Chordata > Actinopteri > Labriformes > Labridae > Tautogolabrus > Tautogolabrus adspersus. Next base: position 19,044,460 of record CM036551.1, on the reverse strand, counting down.
TCATTATATCACTGTTGGAATAAGGTTGTCTCACATTCAAGACCAAAAAAGTACAGGTATATTCTTGGTATGGAAAGAACAAAGTCTTAGCTAAAACAACAGATGACGCAGTAAATGAGTCAAAAACAACAATCAGGCCAACCTTCAGATTATGACTCACGAGCAGGAGACGCTCATGCTTATTCAGTGTGTCCACTGAGGTGTGCACCTTCTTCATTTAATATTTCCATAAGGTTGCATATGAGTATACGTCAGGCAATCCCCGTAATAAGGAGGTAATGTATTCTGCGCCAATGGCTAAAAAGGTACGCTTGAAACATCCCTCACAGGAGCAGCAGTTTCCAACTTGACAGTGGACACATACATAATTAAGCCAACAAAAAAAAATGAATATTTCATCTCAAAGCATTTTCATCTCCAAACATCAAAACACCTCAACGTCTCACATAATGAGCAAGGTAAATTACTTTTATTCACAGAGGGAATATGCAACAAGGAATGCTCACTCAAAAGACCTTGGTTTAAAAAAATATTTGCTTGAAAAGAAAAACTTAAACAACCTTTTTTGTATTTTGACTGTATGTTTTTGTTTTTAAAAGCCAATGGGGGTCATTCCTTCCTATAGGTGTTAGCCTAACCTTTTTTTTTCTAAGCTGTAATTGTGTTATTATGTTATATTACAGTGTCAGCCCTAAATGCTTTGGAGCCATATCAGGCCATAACTCATACTGACCTGTAATTCATGACATGTCTTGCATGAGTCGCCTGAGGACTTTTGGTTTTACAGAGATGTGGGCACATGCCAAGAGAGAGGATAAATAATTCCATAACCTTGCAGTAGTTGAATTTTACTAGTGTGGTCTATGTAAGTGTATAGCTTTTTTCTGTTGAGCCAAATCTTCCATTTATATGATGGTATAGAGGCTCTCAAATGTCTGAGTTTCCAAAGTAGGTTGTAAATTATATTGCAGTAGCTTAAAGTGGATGGAAAGGAGTTGCTGTGTGTAGCGCTAAAGCAGCAGCACCAACACCACCACGCTGGAGAGAATTACTTTGACCGTCGGTCCTGACTCAGACTGGCTCCCTGTACACCTTCATAGATGGGAATTAACCTGCCACAGCTCGAAACGCTTTACAGAGCACTGGTCGATACTGTCATTATCCTAAAGCAATTCTTAATTCTATTTGGCCCTGAGCTAAAGATCCTTGTATTGATCACAAAGTCGGGATGCCACAACTACTTTTTTCCAGAGTTAAGACCTGTTTCTGTTGGCTCTATACAGCTACAGACTGATGAAGAATAAAACAGCATACAGTATTTAATAAAGATACATGTTTCAGAGTATTTAATCAAGTGTTAAAGTCATACGGCATGAATGTTAGTGAGTGGTACCTCAGTGTTTCATCAAGGGTTGCAGAAAAAAGGCAACTGTCTTTCATATCCTGTTTTGGAAGATGAGAAATATTGATATTACTCGCCGAGCACTATCAGCATGAAACAGAGCCTTTCAGAAAAGCAGCAGTCATAACACCTGTACTGAAGTTCCTGATTACAAGCCTTTGTTCTCAGGGCTTCTGTCACTGCTGCTGCCTCTCAGTGAGTGTGTGCGTGTAAATGTGAAAAAGACAGAGAAATCCTGAGCAGCATGAAACTAAATGTCTTTTCCCCTCTGTCTGTCTGTCTGTCTGTCTGTCTGTCTGTCTGTCTGTCTGTCTGTCTGTCTGTCTGTCTGTCTGTCTGTCTGTCTGTCTGTCTGTCTGTCTGTCTGTCTGTCTGTCACTAAATCATGCATAAAAAGCAAACAGTCTCAGGCAGAACGCATCACCACCTGCCACGGACGATACACTGAGGCCTGTGACAGTGGTTAACGCAACAGGACATGTGTAGCCCCAGGTGACTCAAATTGCAAAACTAACAACACCATGCTTCGTTGCACAAGGAAAGTGGTGTGAAATACCAGCAGAAAGGGCGTGTATGAATGTATGTGTCAATTTAGATGTAGGTCTTTGTAAATGTGTGTGTTTATGGACCTGCATTTGTGTCACAATAGATTCATCCTTTATCATAATTACAAATATTCACTTTATCAAACTTTAAAATGTTTTCATTAGCAAAATATTACTGGAAATATTGCACCAAAAACACAAATAGGGTGAACAGTTGGGTGAATAAGCAGAACCAGTTTTAGCAATAACTTTGGTAATTGTAACAAAGCTGCAGTAGCTGTGTTAGCATCTATTAAGTGTGAAAAGGCTGTCATTGTATTTTATTTATCAAGAATTTAGCACATTTAATAGACTAACGTGCACTGATGTGTATGAAGTATAAACAAGAAATAAAGTAACATTCTTTACGATTTAAAGTGTTTGCTTTTACTTCAGTATTTCAATTTGAGGCTATTTTATATTTAACTCCATTTCAATTTGTTGGGCTTTTAATGCCTTTTTTGACCCCGGGTAGACCCAGAGTTCGCTGGAGAGATTATATATCCCGTCTGTCCTTGGAATATCCCAAAATCCCCCAGGAGGAGCTGGAAAACGTTACTGGGGAGAGGGAAGTCTAGGTTAACTTACTTCGCCTTCTGCAACCATGACCCATCCCTGGATAAGCAGAAGAAAATTGATGGGTGGATGGATGCCTTTATTACATAGACAGGACAGTTGATACAATTGGAGGTCAGGAGGGAGAGAGAGATTAGGGAATGACATGCGGGAAAGTAGCCACAGGTCAGATTTGAACACAGGCCGCACACTTGGAGGACTACAGCCTCTGGATATGGGGCGCACAAACTAACCACTAGTCCACTGGCGCCCGAACTCCATTTCAATTTTGATGGAATATTTCACCCACATAACACAAATTTACAGCTACGGTTACTAGTCACTTTGCTGAATGAGTTCATGACCATTGATATTTGTCACTGAGCCCTTTCTGACCCCCATAAACATCCTCTGTGTTTTCTGTCCTACTTTGCAAATACTATCCTATCCAAATACTAAATCCTGTTTTTTGAGCTGTTGTAACAACAAAATTTCCGCCAATGGGGGATCGATAAAGTTGATCTTATCTGATCTTATCTTTACTAATCCTATGTGTGCATAAATAACATAATAATGTTTATGAAATTAGAATTCGACACACAACCTCTCTAAAAGACAAGGAAAACCGAGAGGCTGGAAACTGCTTTTGCAGTTGTGGGGAGTCTTGAAGCAGTCATTACATGTGTGACATCACGAAAGATGTCTGTAATATTTGCACATTAATGCACATTATGCAACATTACAATGTTTTTATTGTCTGCTTTCATGTTAGACATGGCCATGTGCAGACGTTCTCTCCTGGGACAATAGAGATCATTTATCATTAAAGTTCTGCTTCTTTTAGTTTAGTCATTAAGTTTTTTATTTCACAAATTCCCCAACAAATATGAAATAACTAAAGAATTTAATTATAACCAACTGAAATAGGCTTTGGTTTCTTTGGCACTAGCTCTTGGTCTTTTGCTTTCTTGGTAATCTAATCTTAATTGTTTAAATTCATTTCAATCACAAGATAAAAAACATGAAACAATGGATGCACGGTTCTGGTACAATGATATTGCCCTTATATCTAGTATACCAACTGAAATTTTCAAGGTTGAAATTTCAATTTTACTGGATCAGCACCTGAAATTGTCAGACGGGCTTTAAAGTTAACTGAGACTTTGGCTTACATTATCGGAGTAATATAATTAAATTTCTTTTTTATTTAATAGGGATCCTTCAATTTAACATTGTTTCACTACAAAACATGAACCTGATGTGCTTCACAGAGAGTTAATAGCTATTTCCATTTTTTTTTTCTAATTTCCAACTCTTGAGCTAGTTGGGCCATTGTGTAAAGACTGTATAAAATATATAACATTTAGTAACATAAATCAACATAACACTAAGGATGCATTTAAATACATATACCACAATATGACAATATACAAATTTAAATGAAAAATAAAAGTTTGATGTTTGTTACATTTCCAAGGTAAATATTTCTCCACTATATTTGATTATGACTGTTTTATGGTAATGCATCACAAAAAAATACAATAATATAATATAGAAAAACCCCATCAGAGGCTGTTCCTGCATTGTTTGTACTATTTCAACTACTTGGCATACTTTCTTGAAGTGCTATCCCGGCAATTTAGTGTTACTTGCATAATAATGAGACACTTATTGTGAGAAACAAGAACAAAAAAATCTAATTAGTTAAGAGCCTCTTGAATTTATGAAATAAATGCACGAATTATATCGTTAATTAAGCATTTCTGCGTGGTATTGCTGCTTTAACTGAGATAAAGCATTAAATACTGGAACAACAGCTTGTTTGCATATTCCTTACGTTATTTAAAAAATGGCGTGGGTGGATAGGCCTACTCAAAACTCAGATGTGTATGTCTTAGACAAAAACGTTACATCACTGTTTCAATATCCTAAAATAACTATTTACAAAATGCTTTTACGCGTTTCACGTGCTCTCAGCTGTCTGACAGTCATTGTGTGTCTGCTTGTGTGTGTGTGTGTGTGTGTATGTGTATGTGTATGTGTATGTGTATGTGTGTGTGTGTGTGTGTGTGTGTGTGTGTGTGTGTGTGTGTGTGTGTGTGTGTGTGTGTGTGTGTGTGTGTGTGTGTGTAGTGCTGCTACAGGTTACTACTGAGCCGCTCATTGGCTGCATTGACAGAGAAGAGCAAAGTAGGTCCCTCGAATTTTGCGAGCTGTACCATTTTAACATCTACAGGGGGTTTCATAGAAATGTGTCACTGCATTAGTCGCTTCCTTAGCTGTCCGATACACACACTACGGTCTAAAACAAACTAATAGTTGTTACTATACTGTATCCAATACTTTCTGAACCCTTAAACCGAGAAATATCATGTACAAGTAGCTCGGTGATATGTGTTACCCCCGCCAAATCAAGTTAACGGGTTGGCCCAAAATGGCTGGAGAGAAACAGTTATGAGGATCGAAGGTTTGACCAGGTATTTACGAAAAATGAGCCCGTCTGTAGTCTGAAGGTGCTTCCTCCACATTACTGGGGATCCAGGTGAGACATGTTTACAGTTAATCCAACATTTTCAACCCACCCGCCGCTTTTCGATGGAGGAAATGAAGCCAAACTGTGCTCGTTTGCAATGTTATCACGGAAGCCTTCTTATGAAGCTGTCAGGAGCTCTGTTTTTGGTGTGTATTTAACGTACGAAAAACAGCTGCAACTCGGATAACAGTCTTCACAAAGTATTGATTTAACGTGAAAGTGCACATGCAAGAAACAGCGGGTTGATACACGAACTGGAGCTGTCACTGAGTGTGTTTGCGTGTAGCTAATGCAGAGCAGGCCTGTGGCTAACCCTGCAGCTGTGCATCGCAGACATACGTCATCAGGCTAGGATTCCCTGCAGCACGGTCTGAGAGGTCTGCAAACAGACTTTTAACAGTTATTGTGCTGTCCTCAGCTCACCTCCTGAATGTCAGCTGTGCACGTGCACTTGTACTCTGTACAGAGGTGAACTTGAGTTAGAGGAGAGGAGAGAGCATGAGTTGGCTGGACCTTGTCGTGCAAACGATGTGCATTTGGTTGGATTACTAATACTTCTACTACTACTAATATAGCCTACATTAGACTTATATAGTGCTTTTCTAAATACTCAAAGACTTGTAACAAAGAACACCAACAGTACAAAACAATGTAAACAATACAAAGAAGAGGTAGGTCTTTGTAAATGTGTGTGTTTATGGGCCTACATTTGTGTCACAATAGATTCATCCTTATCATAATAACAAATATTTGCTTTATCAGACTTTAAAATATGACTGAAGCATTCATTAAAAACAAACGGGAATTAATGTCATTATAAGGACACTTAAAGGCAGGGTTGGTAATTTTCTCCAGATACACTTTTTAAGATTTTAAATTGTCTTTAGGTCCTGACAGAAATTAATAATTCATGTGGTCTGAAAAAGAAACAAAGAAAATCCGTCATCTGTAGCAGTTGTAATCCTGTAAAAACTTTGACCAATATCTGCCAAGCGGTACCAATTTGGTGAACCAATCATGCCTCCGTGTCTCCTTGCTCGTTCTCCATCCCATGCATGCACAAGCCAACACTCAAAGCGCTGGGATCCGCTTCTGGACCAGTGGCGCTTGGGCATGTAAGTAAGGGTGGCTTTTGAGGTAGAACAGAGGTGAGTGAGTGGGTGCAGACGAAGCACTGAGGGATTGCTACTTTCAAAATCATGCTAGTTTTCGAAAATGACCAGCCCTGTCTTTAATGGGGTCCCCTTAAGAGAAGGAGGATGAGAACAGAGTTTGTGAGTGGTTTCTAGGTGATAGAAAAGGTGAGTTTTTAGGGATTTCTTGAAGGTGGAGAGTGAGTTCCAGAGTGTGGGAGCGGCAATGGAGAAGGCCCTGTCCCCCCAGGACTGATGGTTAGTCCTGCAGGGGGGTACAGGAGGTTTGCGTCAGCAGACCTGAGAGTGCGGGTTGGAGTGTACCGGTGGAGGAGCTCAGACTATAGCTAGGATTACCTTTGGCAACTCGAAGTTTAATCAACATCTGGTTGATTCAACCTCTTTAGTAGCTGTGGATGAAATTATAAACGTCAAATGTAGTGTTAGACATGTTGCCTAGTTGGAGCATAGAAATAGAAGAGTGAATATTAAGGATCAACAAAGTTGTTTTTATTTCAGCTGATACTCATAACCTGCTTGTATTCTGACAAAATAACCAATAATTTCACAATTTTCAATCTAAAGACGAAAGATGAGTTCAGCTCCCGCGCACTGCCCTGCTTTATGCTGAGTAATTTATTGAATCACACAACGTTAAGGATTGACAGACCTGCATCATGTATGTCTGTTCTTGCTTTTCTCGTTGTCTTTAAGTTTCACCCTTAACCATTTTCAAAAACGTGGGAGATCACAGACATTGTAGTAACAATTTCACAGACGAGATCTTACAGAAACTCGCATGATCAAATGGGACTTTTGAAAACAATTACAGGTGATGATTGGCGTCGATGTTGTCTTGCATTAGACATTATAAAGGCCCTGGTGTTGTTACCATAATTCCACAAGCTGGTCTTCTTTATTAATATTAGACTTGACTGGGGGTAGGGCTGGGCGATATGGACCAAAACTCATATCTCGATATTTTTTCGCTGAATGGCGATAATCGATATATATCGATATGTCTTATATTAACAGTCAGTTGCACAAGTTCAACATGTACATGAAAATTAACTACCTGTTTGTGAAATTAACTAATTTTCTGCATCACAAAATAAACACAGTGTTTTGTTATCCATTCGTTTTTGAGTTCGGCTCAGAGAGAGAGAGAGAGAGGAGGAACAGGGTGAAGAGGGAGAGACAGTGAGATAAGAAATAGGTGAACTGGCAGCTCTACAGAAGAAGCGTATAAAGTTATTTTAATGCAACATAAACTATATCGATATTAAAGATATTGTCTTACCCTATATCTTGTTTAAAAATATATCGATATATCTTAAAAACTCGATATATCGCCCAGCCCTAACTGGGGGCACAGTTAGTGCTTGCTGCCATGTTTGTGAGCTGCAAAAGTACACAAAAACCAGTTGCTAATGCTTTCCAGGGGTGAATTGTGAAAAAGTAATCAGATCAGGTATGGGCAACTTCAATGATAGGGAGGGCCACAAAATGTTATCCTCATACCAGAGGGCCAGATGTCAGCGTGCACTTCCACCAGTAGGATACTATAACCCCATATCTTAATTACTCAACTATAGCGACTCATTTAATGAAAAGAACAAATCGATATCAGCAATCAGAGTTTATTATGACATAACAAATGTTATCTTAAGACACTTTAGAAAAGAGCAGGTAAAAGACCTTACTCTTTGTTACATTAATCCATCATGACAACAGCACTGAGGAACATTTACAAGTTACAGTGGCAAGGGAAAATGTCCTTTAAGAGGCAGAAACCTTGAGCAAAACCAGACTCATGATGAACAGCAATCTGCTGAGACTGTGTCGGGCTTGGAGAGTGGGATAGAGGGAGATGCAGGAAAAAGGAGAAGGATAGATGCATTGTTGTGTTTGATAGTTCTGGCTCTGTAGGCCTGACTTGAAAAGCTGCAGGATTTGATTTACACTTTTTTCGCATCAAACTGATGAAGTGCTTTGATCGTTAAAGTATTTAATTGATTGCGTTAAAGAACATCTGATGTTCTCAAATTTGGGGATTTTTATTTATAAATGGCAACTAAATGGAGATTTCAGGATAGAAGATTTATCCATAAAGACTTTTATCACGTTAATACTTGTGTTTGAAGTTGTGTCATAATCAGTTTAAAAAGTGTTGTTATGTAACTCAAGCTCTGAAGGATTCTTCGGTAAATTTAAGAGAAATTGCTGCAGACCAATAACTTACAATGCACCTTTTGTAAGGATGCTGTCGCACAGACATGCAGACATTTTCTATTTTTGATGCAATTACAGATAAATGAAGCACAGGTGATGCACAAGTCTGAAGCCCTGTAGCTCCGGCACTTTCATCTGATTAAAGTGAGTCATTGCCGGCCTCCTAAAAGGACTTATTTACTATAACGTTTTACTTTGAATACTTCTGTCCAATCATGTTGAAAGATATTAAGTTGGGAAGAAAAAAGGCTCTGACATCAGTACTTAAATTCAGCTAATGTCGTAGGTTAAGATCATCTCAGAAACAGTACGAGAGAGGTAGGCCTGCAAATATGGGAGTATTATGCAATGTGTGATAACATTGTCCAATATTACGCAAATCATATGAAGTGTGATAAATAAACCAAGAACTAAAGAGAGCATATTAAACTTTTCTTTCCCTCATAGCGAGCTTGAGCTTCATTTGCTGCATCAACATGGTGTGAAAACATTATCATAATACTCGGTCCTCCATTCAATTGGTAAAATGTACTTTTGAGTGAGAAAGCATTACTTATTAACATAAAATAATATCTCTTAATTTATTGCAATGAATTCTGACTTTTGCTGTGTGTTAATTATGACATTGCAGCCCTACAGACAGCTAATATGACATGTTGGATTTGTTCCTACTACCTTCTATGACCTGTTCTGTCATGTCATTAAAGTTGACTAATGAGAGCAAAGAGCCCTCTGCAAGCGCAAAAGTTCTTTGGGTCAACAGATAAAAAAATGCCTAGCGAAAAAAGATTGATTAGGGGCACCGGTAGCCTGGTGGTTATGCCGCGCGCCCATGTACAGAGGCTATAGTCCTCGTCGCAGTGTTCGTGGGTTTTGAATCCTACCTACAGTAGGTCCTTTGCTGCTGGTCATCCTTCACTCACCTCCCAACGTTTCCTGTGTCTCTTTAGCTGTCCTGTCCAATAAATGCAAAATTGGCCCAAAAAGTATCTAACAAAAAAAAACACAGATGAAGTTGGGGTTATGTCTCTGTGAGAAGTAATTATGAGACCAAGCAAAAGTTTGTAGAGCTCTGGCAAGAACTTTTTGTTTTGTTTACAGTCTTTTTTCCGGGTGTTGTCTATCCAAGCCTCTTTTCCTTCCAATGTCATTACGTTGGTCATGATGAGTAGCCTTTTAGTATGTTATGTCTGTCTGTCAAGACATGGCACAAATGTATGCCTCTGTGATCGCCTAATCTGACACAGTGACCATAGCATCAGATAATATGATTGTGTGGCCTAACCTCGGCAGAAGATGGATTCTGTGGAAGGAGAAAATACCCCTCCAGTCATGGTATTGAAACTGAAATTTTTTCTCAGTGTGATATTAGGTATTTTCCATACAATGTTTGGGATTTTCCTTCCCAGGTGGAACACTTAATCACTTTCACTATCTGTGGCAGCCCAACTTCGTCACGTAAAAGATGCTGTACATGTCAGTGAACCCTGCACAACTTAGGTCTTCATGAAACTGAAAGTATTGTTGTATTTTAAGCAAGGTCTTTAAGTTTATGGTAACTAGAAATGGAAGTTTCCCTTTACAAAGAAAAACTGAATTTTCTCACAGTTTTCTATCATTTTTAATTTTTGCAGGCTTCAGTTCCTTTGTTGTGGGGTCTGCCGTTAATCTGACATAATTATGTGTTGTGTGTGTCAGATAAACAAAGGCCTGACTCATGTTAATGACATTTATTTGGAACAGGAAAGAGAAAATGCTTTCACCGTCAAACTTTTTTTTGGGTGCTGTTTCAGCTGTATTTTGTGCTGATGATGGAAAGCAGGTTCCACAATCAGCAGACACTATTTTCACATTTGGTTCAACCTTAACACTCAGAGCAGAAACTCTGACAGGGCCAGCACATTAGCTCCATAAACTGTCTCTTGTTCATCAGGGTCAACAAAACCCATTACTTTCCAGCTGGCACACGTTTGGTTGTCGTAGTTGTCTTCCTTGGGAAATAGAGCTCAACAGTTTTTCGGTGGATGTTTTCCAGAAAGACATTACCATTTAAATCCTCCATTGACATTTAAAAAAAAAAATCTTTATATTAGGCAGGGATGCAAACTCGTCACCTTTCGCCGTTTTGGATCCAAAATAGGTCATTTGTGTGATTCATGTAGGTCTGCAATAAAAATAGTGGGGGGAGGGGGGGGGGGGTAAATATGCGACGCTAGCTGTCATGAATCTAATTCACCTTGTGGCAATATTTTTTTTAAGCTTTGTTTGGCCGACGCGCAAGCTTCTTTTTTTAATTATCTTTTTTTGATGCACGTTTCTGTTGGCTAAACTCCGCTGCTGCTTGATGACCGTGTCGTGCCGGAACATACTTCACCGGCGGAGCTCAGGTTAGATGTACTCCCGTTCATCTCATCCTCACTCTGACTACAGCTGCAGCAATACAGACTGTGCAACTCAACCAAGACCCTAGCTAGCCAGCATGACGGCTTATGTAATGCTAACAATCATGCAAAACGTGGGAGATCACAGACATTGTAGTAACAATTTCACAGACGAGATCTTACAGAAACTCGCATGATCAAATGGGACTTTTGAAAACAATTACAGGTGATGATTGACGTCGACGTTGTCTTGCATTAGACATTATAAAGGCCCTGGTGTTGTTACCATAATTCCACAAGCTGGTCTTCTTTATCAATATTAGACTTGACTGGGGGCACAGTTAGTGCTTGCTGCCATGTTTGTGAGCTGCAAAAGTACACAAAAACCAGTTGCTAATGCTTTCCAGGGGTGAATTGTGAAAAAGTAATCAGATCAGGTATGGGCAACTTCAATGATAGGGAGGGCCACAAAAATGTTATCCTCATACCAGAGGGCCAGATGTCAGCGTGCACTTCCACCAGTAGGATACTATAACCTCATATCTTAATTACTCAACTATAGCGACTCATTTAATGAAAAGAACAAATCGATATCATCAATCAGAGTTTATTATGACATAACAAATGTTATCTTAAGACACTTTAGAAAAGAGCAAACTGGAATATCCTCCCCACAGTTTGATTTACAAAAGTAAAACTCTTATGTTGGACACATATATCTATCTTATTATTTCCTAAAGATTGATCTAGCTAAGCACTTTGTTGTTTGAAGAGGCAATATTTGACATAATCACGAAGTGATCAGCAGCATAACCACTTGGGAACGACAACGTTAGTCACAATATATGCAGCACATGGCTAATTTACAGAACGTTATTTTTCCGTGAAAACATTGCGGAAAGATTCAAAATCTGGCTAGCAAGCCAGCCTTTCTGTTAAACATACTGTCTGATCATATTTTCTGTTTGGTAGCCATAGGTAAAGTTGTTGACAGAAATGTGTGCTAGCTTGAAGGTGACTTTATGCAGCTTTCTGGTTCATTATTATCTCAGGCAACATTAAAGTGACAGCTGGTCAACAAATTTAATAAGGTAGCCCAGAGGAAATATAACCTTAATTTTTTCATTCTGCTCCGAATGTTTGTAAACCCACCTAACCATATCCCTGCGACGTGATTGGCTGTTCGATGTCTTTTTCTTCTTCTCTTTAATGTCAGGGGGCAACTAGCGTTCAATGCGCATTAGCGACCCCGTTTCCCAGTTATTGGGTGGTGTAATTACAGGTAAAATGTTATCGAACTTTTATCGAAATTTTTTAAATATTTATTTTAATAAAAATTATATCTCAATAATTATCGTTTTATCGCCCAGGACTACTTTCCTTACTGCATGCACAGTTCAATATGTGCTCGTGTATTGCATTTTTTACGGTTTTGTGTAAAACTAGCTTCCATGAAAAGTGTTTCTCTCTGAATTGACTCTGTTTATGTGCCTGTAAGTCAACGCACTGGGATGAGGAAACTCCTTGCTGTGAGTTAAAATCCAATCACTATGCACTAGAGATGGCGGAAGCTGAAAACCCTGGTGTCAGATTTCACACATTACTTTTATATGGGGAGTGTTGAGGAGAGGCAGCAGTATTGAGGAAGCACTGTCGTCTTTCAAATCAGTAGCGAGGGGATTTTAGGTTTCAGCGTTGAGTATAATGTCAAAGGAGAGAAAACATTAAACAAAAAAAAGACAAATGGCAACAGACTCCAGCAGGCTGTAACGTTACTAATGTGAAGCTAAAATGCCAGCTGTAAGCTGCATGATGCAGATGGGGTGAGAGTGAACGGTAAAAAGACGAAGCAGCATTTGAAACAAAGTTCCTGTACACAATGAAAAATCAACGCTGTAATACTTAAAATTGATTAAAATGGGGAATATGTAATCATGTAAAACATATTTTAAAATACTGTTTTATCTTCCTATTTGTACAGCAAGTCTACATGGCACTTCTTACTGTAATCGCTGCCTTTTTTATTTTTTTAAAAACCAAACACCAGGAACGTTTATAAATAGAAACGTTTTTTGATCAAAAGTAAAATAAAGAAATAGTTTTGGAATAAAGATAGCTTCTTTTTTCTTTAACCCCTGTACTCCTCCTGTAAAATTTGCGTAAAACTTTCTGGAATGGAATACCAAAAAAATAAAACTCCCAAAGGCCTGGGCCGTCAGTTTCGAACTAAACGGAAAACCATGACCAAAAAAATTGAGGTATGTAATGAACCGTGGGCTGACTGTTTATTGCCGCATCCCTACTATGAGTCCATCATAATGTTCATTCTGCATATTGCGGTCCTGTTAAGAGCTTAATAGACTATAAAGTAGGGTAGGGCCTGGCTGCCTATGAGTGATAAGTTACTTTTACAGCAATATCCTTTCAAAAAGATTTGAGCATATCCTCTCGTCCAAATCTAATTTCTGCGGCCCCCCCCCAGAACCTGCCAAATTACAGAATTTTAGTCTTTAGTTAGTTTTTAATGGTTGAGTTGAGACGCAGCGGCGACGTCACGTCTTATCTACAGTCTTTGATCTTATGTTAAACTGCATTATGTCCCCTTTAATAGGTGTTTGTCATCATTTTTAGATGTCTTCTAGAACAAACAGTTCATTGTGACTATAAAAGCTATGAAGATTCTCATTAGTTACAGCCCCAATGAGAGCTGTTGTGTTCTGTGTAATGGTTGAAGTTGTGGTGCTGACAGGAACCTCAGAGAGAGATATTTTCAATTCTGAGGAAATGAACCCAGAAACGGCTATATATACACCTCAGCAGCTAAGTGGCAAAATATGTCTCTTCTTGATTTGGGTGAACTGCTTTTAACTTCCTAAATGCCCCACTCTGCCTTAAGTGGCTGCTGTCTGTTTGCCGTTTGAAGAACTCTGAACTTTTCATGTTGTATAAGTGCAAGCAGGAAAAAGTAAACAGACCACACGGTTCATACAAGGTGTACGACAACGCTCATCATATGAATCAGCTTTCTTTCTCGCCCCAGTTCATCTCATGAATAACATCAGATTTACATTCAGGGGTAATTAAAGAGCAGCTTCCTACTCAATTACAGAATTAGTTGGCATGCTCTTTTTTTTCTGTTAAGATTTTTTTGCAGACTCAGAGCAGCTCTCAGTCTTATAGATGAGTCAGAGTGAAGAACAAGCTCCCCTCCTGCATGCGCACACACACACACACACACACACACACACACACACACACACACACACAGCAGACTTTGACTGCGACCGCCCCTTTTTTCAAATCTTGCATCCCACCGTGGGAAACATCTTACACTTTAAGGTTCATTGCATTCATTGATTATGAAAGAAGACTTCTTATGTGTGATATCATCTATCAGCAGAATAGGAGTATGGGATCGGCATGCAGACCTGGCATCCAGTGTAAACACATGCCAGGCAAATCGTGTGCAGCGTTTACTTTGGCCGCTGAGCAGTTCCAGTGTGGTTTCACATGTGGCTAGACGAGGAGGGGTGGAAGCAGGCAGAGGAAACTTAGATGCTTGTCTAACATTTCCGCTCAATCATAACCCTGATCACGTTACCATTACACTCACAAGATTCTTTTTGCTCAGGCGCCACTCATCGCCACGCTTTGATGTAACGGTCTGAGGAGAAGGTAATAACAAAAAAAGCTGAGAGTGTTCCCAAAATCCTGTTGACATTTTGCATGATTGGTATGACAATGCAGCCAAATACTCAACTTGTTAGTGAGCATGGAGCGGTGTGCAGAGTGGACACTGTAGCTGCTTCTGATTGGTTGAATGTAGCTTTAGGCTTGGCCTACTTTGTCAATTATGGAATCCGTACATTATGGCCCTAATATAGGCAGGAATTCAAATACTCCTCTTGCCCAAAAACATTAATGTGCTGTATAATTTACTGATGCATTCAAAGACAGAAACCTTTTGTGCAGGTTTTTGGAAATCCTGTCAAAAAATTAAAAAGTCCATCAGCCTTTTTTAGCTTGATTGAATAAAACCTTTAAAGTTGTGTTTCCACGTAGAAATGTACTTTTTTTTTGTTATACCTAGATTATAAGCATCCAATTCGATCCCGTCTGTTAAGTGCTGCCCAAAGATGTCACGAGTGGAGCACTGAAGAACAAGGAAAGTGCATCTCCTGTCTGAATAATGAATGGAGACCATATTGTGGATGGAAAAACGGAGGATGTGGTTCAGTAATAGTCTGGTTGAACATTTCTTTCTCTCTAAATTGTTGCTCTTGCTAGACGCTTGTTTCCAAGAAAAGTTAATGAAAATTACATGTGAAGCCTAAAGAGTGACTTTTACAGGATTTGTAGGCTGCAGGCATATTATTATATTAGGCCGCTCCTTGGAGCATTAGAAGAGTTTCTGGCTGTGTTCCACTTCCAGCAAACATTTTTGTTTCGTTCCAGCATTGTAAAATTTTGACGTTTTTTTTTTTTTTTGTGGTAACATCATAAGAGGTTGATGGGAGAAGAGTGGACTGGATCTGTCATTTCACTCAGTGTAATGATGTATTTATGGTACATCATAAGTCTCTGCTAAAAAAGTGAAGTCATACAGTTTTTATGTGGAGTTTAGTGAGTATACCCACCCACTGCTGTGGCGCCATTGAGCAAGGCTCTTAACCCCAAACTGAAACAGGCAAACAAATGCTAGGTGGACACGGGCCCTAATGAACTCTTTTGATTTGTAGATTACTGCACAATCATACAACAAATGATCCCTACCTTATACATGTTTAATACAAGTGAGGATTTTTATAACAAGATGCACTGATGTCACATAAGCCTGAAGCATGAACAGACACTGGAGTTTAAAGAGACTTTTAGATGAGGGCTGAAGTCCTCCAAGAGTTTCCTGTTTGTAATGAATGACTGTAACTCAGCTGTTGTGCAGATGCAGCTGTGAATCGATGGAGGATGAAATCAGGTCAAGATTCATATTTTTAGGCTAATCGAGGGGAATGAAAGCAATATGCTTTGAAAAAAGATACTGCATTCTCCTGTGAAGCAGCAGTGGGACGGGTTAATTCCTGGTTAAATGTTTTGGTCTATATGAAGAGGTATACATTTATTTATGTCTACCAGTCTCAATTAGTCAATTAGCTTTTGACGTTGGGGAAAATAGAAGTCATTTTGGGCCCACACATGTTTATTCTGTCTGAGACAGGCTTGTGAATTTGAAACCTTACCCAAGTCTTGTCATTCCTCTGCGGTCCCTCCCACCCGGCGGTGGGTGCTGCACGTGCGCGAGAGGCGTTCACTTTCATCCCCTGTCATTTGGCCGCTTGCCAGATCTCCTGTCTAACCGCGGCTCATTTCTCCGCTCGTCCCGCCCACTGTCTCCGCAGCCTTTCATACCGCTGCGTATATTTCTTGCATACACATTTGTGTGTCTCCCTCTCTTCATCCCACAGCTATGATTTAGGCGTCAGGGTTGCTCCCACTCCCTCCCCGGGCCTGGATCGAGTTACCCTACCATTACTCAGTCGTTCCCCCTGTGAGGGTGCTCCATGTCAGGCGTAGAGGAGCCTGCCTGCCTGCTCTCTGCCTGCCTCATCGGACCTGTGGACTAGCACGGTTCAACCACAGACGCCCCTGGTCAGTGGAGGCGCTCCAGCAATGGCACAGACATGCCTGGAAAATCATGCAGACGAGCGAGTGGCGGGGAGTAGGGTTAGATTTAGTTTGGGATCTGTGTTTTCAATTTCATGTGAGGTGAAGGAAACTTCATGTGCTGCCTTCAAGGACCACAGGTTAAATTACAGATCTTTTTGTTGTTGTTTTCACCCTCCCCCTTATACCACAAACTTTACTGTGAGCTGCACAACAAGGCCCATCCCTGCCATGCGTCACAAGTCGACTGGTGATTTGTGGGCCTCATCGTTTTATGGTTATGTAATGTCGGTTTCCCTGACGAGTAAAACCTCTTGTTAAACCCCACGCCGCCCTATTCCCATAAAAGTGACTGATGCAGGCAGTGCATGAGGGCCTTGCTATCCTGTTAGCGTCGGCCTCTCTTCCTACAGTACTTTTCATGCTGCTGGATGGGATCAGTCCAGCTGGCTTAACCAAAGCATGACACAGCAGAAGTGTTACCGTCTTAGCTTTATCGCTTGATTAATGCTGGGTGAGTTAAAATACTGACTCCTATAGGTCTAATTTATGAGAGTAAGTGAGCATCGGTGTACCTGTGTCTCTGCCCACGCCCTTTCATAGAGTGTAAAGTTTTATAGAGGCTACAGCATCCTCCTCTTCCTATTAAGCCTGTTGTGCACTCTAGTGGAGCCATAACTCCCTTTCTTGCTATCGCCAAGCTTTCATCTCCTCAGTAATTTATTTACAGTCTGACATATGGCTGTCCCGCACAATGCAAGGTAACATATCGCACAGGAAGGCCCGCTCATGCTAGGCTAATCCTTACTAATTGAAAGGGAGGCAGCGTTGTGGGCCAGTGGCTTGAATGTGGCTCATCTCTCTCTGCTTGTTTTACAGTAATGAGACATCTGGGGCCGCAGAACAGAGCTGTTTGTAGAGGGAGAAAGGACTCCGGAGCCCGAGGGCCTGTGAGGGCTGTTACGGACAAAACAACAGAGCTGACTGTATGTTTGCTTCTGTCTTATGTGGGCATCTTACTTAGCCTGGGCACAGACTCATTTGGCATGCTAATATTAGATTAGATTTATTTCATTGGCAAGAATAATACATTTTTTGATATTTAGGACAAGGGCAAGGCTATTTTAAGGTGAGGGAGGTTCTCACAGCCCAAAAGATGGTCTTATTTTTGGCCGACATTCCCCATATGATCAGTCTTGGTCCAGAGTGTTCTTCTCTAAATATACATCTATCCAAAGAAGTTAAGTTTAAAGCTTAGAAACAGTATTTTTATTTGTATGCGTAAATAAAAAACAATAAATGGTAAATGGAAATTGAGCTTGTATAACGCTTTTCTAGTCTTCTGACTACTCAAAGCACTTTTACACCGCACGTCACACCTACCCATTCACACCTATTCACACACTGATGACAGAGGCTGCTATGTAAAGTGGCCATCAGTATTAACTAATCCCATTGATACACATTTACATGAAGCTGACGCAGCAGTAGGAGCAATTTGGGGCTTGCCCAAGGACACATCGACATGTGGCTGCAGGCGCTGGGGATTGAACCCCCGACCTAGTATACGTAAGGAAAGAATACTTAAATGAATAGATTTTGATATAACAATAATAAGCCTACTAAAGCTGTGCAGAGTGCGTGTCATAGGGTCTGCTTTTCTTCTTTACAATAAACCAAATGACTTCATCATAATGCTGCATGGTGTGCGATTTAAGACAGCAAGTCTGTGATACATCATCAAGAGTTGTGAAAGGTGCGTTGTGCTGCATAAAAGTTGTGAATTTATCCTAAAGGTGCTCCTGGACCTCGTTGTCTCCCAAGTTCACATATACACTCATCGACCACTTTATTAGGTACACCTTGCTAGTACCGGGTTGGACCCCCTATTGTCTTCAGAACTGCCTTAATTCTTCGTGGCATGGATTCAACAAGCTGCTGGAAACATTTCTCAGAGATTCTGGTCCATTTTGACATGATAGCATCACACAGTTGCTGCATATTTTGTGGCTGCACATCCACGAGACGAATATCCCGTTCCACCACATCACAAAGGTGCTCTATTGGATTGAGATTTGGTGGAGGCCATTTGAGTACAGTGAAGTCATTGTCATGTTCAAGAAACCAGTTTGAGATGATATGAGCTTTTTGACATGGCACGTTATCCTGCTGGAAGTAGCCACAGAAAATGGGTACACTGTGATCATAAAGGGGTGGACATGGTAAGCAACAATGCTCAGGTAGGCTGTGGCGTTTAAACGATGCTCAATTGGTACACAGGGGCCCAAAGTGTGCCAAAATAATATCCCCCACACCATTACACCACCAAATCGTTGATACAAGGCAGGATGCATCCATGCTTTCATGTTGTTTACGCCAAATTTGATCCGTATACCGCAGGAGAAATCGAGATCCCGTCAGACAAGGCAGCATATTTCCAATCCTCTATTGTCCAATTTTGGTGAGCCTGTGCGAATTGTAGCCTCAGTTTCATGTTCCTAGCTGACGGGAGTGGCACCCGGTGTGGTCTTCTGCTGCTGTAGTCCATCTGCTTCAATGTTCGACGTGTTGAGCGTTCAGAGATGCTAGTCTGCATACCTTGGTTGTAACGAGTAGTTTTTTGAGTTACTGTTGCCTTTCTATTAGCTTAAACCAGTCTGGCCATTCTCCTCTGACCTCTGGCATCAACAAGGCATTTTCGCCAAGATATCTGACGCTCACTGAATATTTTCTCTTTTTTTGGGACCATTCTCTGTAAACCCTTGAGATGGTTGTGCGTGAGAATTCTAGTAGATTAGCAGTTGCTGAAATACTCAGACTAGCCTGTCTGGCACCAACAACAATGCCACGTTCAAAGTCACTTAAGGGCACGCTCACACTGGCAATCCGTGCCGTGCTGTGCTCAAGCACGATTGACCCTCCCTTCCCCATTCCCCCGCTGGTGGGCACGGCCTGCGATCACGCTGCTCCAGGACAAACCGGGCCTGAGCATGGTTACCTCTTGTATATAACGTCGTAATACAGCACATGCATAGCTTTATGTTATAATGAAGCGTTACAAGCCAGGCGTCTGCACATCAGAGAATAACACAGAGAGGATGACAGCTACTTTACTGACTTTGAGGCATTTTGAGGCTTATTTTAATCAGATACAGCCATAAATGAATTGAAAAAATAAGAGACGCACGGTAGGGCTGCACGATTCTTGCTAAAATGTGAATCATGATTTTTCTCCTTGAGAATTGAGATTACGATTCTCTCAGACGATTCTTACTTTTTCAACTTTTAAGTAAAAACACTATCTTGGGGTTACCCCAAGAAACTTTAAGATTATGATAGTCTTTTTGTCCTTTTTTTGTAGTATTTTTCAAATCTCTGTGTTTATCAGACACATGTTCACACAATGATGAATGCATTCATTTGAATACTTTCATTAACATGTGGACTTAAGAGTTGTAGTGTTTCTGCACTATTCTAGCCCTACAGAATTTCTAAAGCTGTAGCTTCAAACTAGGAACCTATATATAGCTGACATATACTTTAGTACAACATTGTTTTGTTTTGTTTAAGAACTTGTAAGAGTGGGTTCTGAGTTCCTGTGTTTGTCTTGTTTTAAGAGGGGTCTGGACAGATTAAAGACACCCTCACACCTGCTTGCACGCCCAATGAAAGCGTGTGAGAGAGATAGGGAGAAAGAGCTCATATGCCATGCTGCATTGAAATAATTAAAGGCCCTCACTGAGTCCATGGATTTTGCGCACAATTTATAAAACTGTGCCAACAGTTTGCTAATAAGGACAACAGACTTGTAAAGCATGGCTACGGAATTGCAAATGGCTTTTTATTTTTTTCTTAACTGAGCCTTAAGAAGCTCCGTGCAACACAACTCCTGTGTCTCAGTTTTTACAGCAGGTGAGCCTGATGTGGAGGCTCGTTATCAAGATGCTGCAAAACCAATAGAGAGCATAATCACATCGGCAGCAAGCAGCTGCAGAAACATAATAACCAAGTCATGAGAAGCTTCAGTTTTGACATGACAGGAGCGCTGCACCTAAGGTGCATTAATGGGAGGGAAATACAGACAGCGGATCTCTCTCGTGCGGCAGGCAATTTTATGAATAAGTAAAACATACATTTGAAATAAATTTCGGAAATATAGCCCACCTTGGCGGCCATTAATATACCTGGGCAGCCCGAGTATCGTCTATTTGTGGGAAACACTGATGCGAACTTGTGAGGGAAATAGGAACAAGAGAATCGCCATCACGCAGAAATGAGATCGCATGTGTGTGAGAATCGAGGTTGTGATTTTTTCACGATTTATCATGCAGCCCTAACTCACAGTCGAGTACGCGTCCGTGCATAGGAGAACAACATGGAGAAAATGACAGCTACGTTGTGGCTTGATTTCAGTCATTTTATTCAGATACAGCCAGAACACTCCAGGATTTCTCCATAATGAATGCTGTCAATGTTGTGTACCCGCCTGCTTGTGCTTGTGCTCGTGCATGAACTATACCGTGCCGAAGCACACCTCTCCGAAGCGTACCATCACACTGGTCAAACGAAGTGGACTCTAGGGGTGAAGTGTGCTTTGGCACGGTACAGATTGCCAGTGTGATCGCCCCCTAAATCACCTTACTTCCCCATTCTGATGCTCGGTTTGAACTTCAGCAGATCGTCTTGACCATGTCGACATGCCTAAAGGGAGTCTCTGCCTTGTGATTGGCTGACATTTGCACTGAGGAGCAGTTGAACAGCTGTACCTAATAAAGTGGCCGGTGAGTTTATTTTAGGTTGCTGTAGGTTAGCGGCTAACTTCTTTGAGATATCTGCGAGTGCACTTTGTTTTTCCTCTAAGCTATAATGTTGTTCATAGAGCAGTGCAGGCGCAACAGCAAGACAATCTTTATTGTTTGCAAACCGAGGGCCACATTGACTACAAAACCACAAAACAAACTAATGGATGGCAAGAAAGTGAGCTCAGTGTAAAGACAAACAACTTAAAGCAGAGGCAGCATGACTCAATCTTCAGCATTTTAATCTGACCAGGCTTTCATTCCGATTATTTGTGTCTATGTACACATTTGAATTATAACTTTATTTAAAAGGATACACATCACTGTTGTTTCCATGCACTCTCTCGCGCTCTCTCTCTCCTCCACTCGCTCTCTCTCTCTCTCTCTCTCTCTCTCTCCTCACAGCTCCGTGCAAAACTGAAGCTTCTCATGGCTTCGTTTTAAAAATGTTAATGCACTGCTGCTGATTCAGTGCTGAACTCCTATAAATAACAGAATATCGAGTGGAACTTTTCAAAACGTGAGGCGTAGTCGTGTTTGGGTCTGTCCGCGTGCGTGGATAAATTGAGCAGATTAAAGTTGTTTGTTGCAAAAACGAAATTAATTTAGAGGGGAAAACACGTTATATAAATACAAACCTAATATTAAAATATACCCTAAGATAAGAGTAATACAAAAAAATGTTGCCCCCCCCAAGCGTACTCCACCGCCCAGGTATCTCGTCATTCTGTGGGAAACACTGTGTTAGTCATCATGGATTTATATTAACCATGAAACACCTTGAAATAAGTGCATTATTAATGCTGGCATCCCATGAGAGTTCCCATGTTTATAAATGAATTACCTCTGGTTGTCCTGGCTGAGCACAATGCTCGGGCAGTGCTTCTGAGTATTTAATGTATTATTTCAGCTTTTTGCTCACACTGCCGTCTTGTTTGTACGCTTAAAGCTACAAGCAGCCTTCCTGCCCTTGTTTTGCTCCTTTTCACCCCGCAATGTGGACCTGGCGGCGTGTTAAGGCAGGTCTGCCGCGACAGTCCAGATCCAGTTGGACACACTAAGCCCTCTACAGCTCACAGGAGACCTTTAAATTACTGCTTTTCATGAGCAGAAAAGCACCTCACATGTTTGAGGAGGATTTTAGATTTTTTTTTTTTCTTTGTTTGACCGCATTTTTTTCTGTCCCTGCGGCAAATTCACACGCAAAAATGGTTTGTACATCTGATATCTTTGCTGATGCTGTCTTTGCAGTTAAAAGTAGAAATAAAATACTCACGTGTCAGCACCACACCAGTATTACTTCATGTTTTATCCCACTCAGGGAAATATACCCTCACATTCTGACGGGTTTGAAACTGGCTGACCTTGGCAGAGATACTTGAGGGGCTTAAGGTTAATACTAAACTGCTGTAATCCATGATTTTGTTGGTTTGAGAGCAGAGATAGCAATGGTTCAGCATGTACCTGTCAGTACTAAATGATTGCTTATTTCCTGCCAGAGAGGAGGGGGGTGAGGTGGAGTAATAACAAGCAGCTGCCTCAGCTGGACCTTACATTTCTTCTCTGTCGGCCTGCATGCCAAAACACCTACTTTTGTTCTGAAGTCCTGCTCTGCCTGTTCATGATACAAACCACTGTAGGTGGTGTGTAATCAGGAGGATGAAGTACCAGAAAAAGCTTGATCCACCTTGATGAGTGCTAACTTCCTGTGAGGCGATGTTGGGAGTAAGAATTACGAGCGAATGAAAAGCGTTATTGTTTGTCCAGCTCACTCACTCACTCAACGCCCACTGCTTATGACAATCCTTTTTATTCTTTCTTCTGCGGCTTTCTTTTGTGATTAGCTAAATGCTCCATCGATCCGCCGAGTTGAGGCACCCGGAGCGAGGGGGAGCCATATTTATCACACGATGAGAGGAGCGTGCAGGATGTTGCACCGGCTGTCCCTCTTCATCGGAAAACGATAAACATAAATCTGAGGAATGCAGCCGTGTGATCTAAGTCCACTGTGGACTGTAGAGGAGGAGGAGGAGGAGGAGGAGGAGGGGGTTTAGGCCTGATCTTCTCAGTTTTCCTCAGGCGGTAGAATTAGAGAGCCGGAGCTCTATGGGGTTTGCTGACATTTGAGGGAAAAAAAGCCCACCTTCAGCAAAGGCACACTTAGAAATCAGTGTCACAAGTGCAGGATTGGTGCTTTAAAATGAGAGCGAGGATGTGAGGGCTTCTGAGGAGGCCCCTTCAGCTATGCAGAGGGACTCTGCACAGGGCAAGGCTTTTCCCTGTGAATCACAGCTAATTAACAAAGTAATTAAGATCAGAATCTCCGCTCCGAGAAGGACTCTAAATTGTCTATACATTCAAATAGGCCATCAAAAGGAAATCCCTTCCATTCATGAGAGAGGGTAAAATGAAAGCGTTCAGACCCTCTCCTCTCTATTATCCCCGCCGTGTGTCACACAAGGGACATCTGTTGAAAAGAGCAAGCCAATGTTATGGTGAGTTAAAGCCCGCTCCATGAGAAGCACTGTTCATAATGCATTCGCTATACATATTTCAACCTGAGTGAATTTATTTCAATAAATAATGTCACTCCAAGGACACGCTTCGATCTTTCCGTGGCAGCCTCACTGACTGTAAGCCACACCGTATTGTTATCTCATTCCTCTTGTGGGAAATGATAGATTAACAAACAGTTTTTTAAGCAGGACACTGAGCATGTCCGCACTTTTATCATCACTGCACACTGCCAAAATAGCCTGTCTGTATGATTGATGTATTTTCCACTTTTATTCTGCTGCTACAAGCTGCAAGGAGATCTACCTGTACGGCCATAATGTTAGGGCTTACAGGGATTCTTATATAGTCAGTGCAATTTATGGATGGGATTATGTCCATTGGGCATCTTCTGGTTGGTAGTATTTAGGTGGTGCTGTCACTTTGTGGATTCTATAAATTCTTCTCAGATCAGAGGAAAGTGTTGCAGTGCTCTCTGATATCATGCACACAGTATTGGTTAGTTATATTTTTTAATTTCTGGGCAGCAGTGTAGATGGATTGATTAGAAACAGCTTTGTCATGGACATTCATGTCCCCAGAACACAAATTAACTAATCTCATTCATACACATGCTTACGCCGCCGATGAAGCAGTGAGAGCAATTCAGGGTTAAGGCCCTGACACACCAAGCACCACTTACCGGCGGTCCAACTCGGACTGACGTCCGACGATCTCCTTGGTGTGTCAGGACCTTTACAGTAAGTGTCTTGCCCAAGGACACATCGAATGTTGCTGCAGGAACTGTAAAAAGTTTGGTATTTTAGCCAAAGTCATATTGGTTTAATGGAGCTGAAGTGACCATATTGAAGGGAAGATGGCCCAATCTAGACCTCCTTGATGCTACCCCACCCAAATGCAGATTATAACATGACTTTTGCTATGCTACCTACTTATGCAGTTCAACTTCCTGGTGAATGCCTGGCGCTGGGAACTGTGGAGCTTGCACAGAACAGCTAGTCTAGTTTGGGTATAATAGAGGTGTATACATGCAAAAGTTAATCAGTGTCCAACTGCATTATCTAAGTGTGTTTAGTACCATTCCAACCGGAATAATATGTTTACATGCATCTTAAAAGTCAATTTTTAGTCAGACCAACGCAAATCAACTTTTTCATAGTTACTTAGTTCAGTTGCCACCAGTCATTTGTTCATGGCTAATGTCAAACCCTTCTCGATACGAGTTCCTTGTTTTGCTTTGACGTTTGTATACTGTTACTGCTGCACGGTGCATAGAGTGTCTGCACGCGACCACTACGATCTCCGTGCATGTAATTAAACGGGTGCATTATGTTTTCTGTTCTCCAGTATGTTGTTCTCCGCTCTTTTGTGGATGTTTTCATTCCGTTGAACTAAATATAGCATTGATATAAGGGCAAATATTGTCATTATAGCGTCGTGTGGCATGCTCTGTTGCTTCGTCCGCTACTTCTGCGTCGTTTTTTTCTGTCACGTCTTACCTTAGGAGACCCCCCACCCTCCCTCTCGTCTGACAGGCTCCCGCTGTGAGGTGCATTTGTGAACAGCCAGGTTAGGAGAATATCCGGAGCAGTCCTCCTGAAATTATCTAGATATTTTCAGGAGTGCATATGTGAAAACGGCTTTACTGTCTATTTTGCTCAATTAAAATAAGGATGGCATCACAGGGACCCTACTCAGACTCTAGACCCTTAGTCTTGTTTGTATATTTCTTTTCAGCCTGCTGGGTCACAGGACAGTGCAGGTATGAGGACTTGGGGACTTACTGGCTGATAAGTATTTTCTGCTCAGGGTACAAAGCAAACCCCTGTTTCCTGAGCTGTCTTGTGCAATTTGTGCTGAGCTCAGTTCAGAGCCAGAACATTTCCACTTGTGTTTCACCTCAGTCCATAAACTCTGGCGAAAGATATACCAGGTCAGGCCAGTGATGGGGAAAATTCAAACGGAGTCTATGTTGAATTAGAGACCACTACCGCTTTTTCAGAGCTTTTCTTGGATTGCATTTGACCCCTGGCTTCTTCACACATCACCTTTGTGAAAGCTGATGGAGGTAGAGAAGTGGAAGTGAAACTTTTCAGGTTCTTTAAAAGTCTTCATGTGAATTGGCTAAATTTAACATTTGAAAAAACCCTCCTATACCAGTATATGCCAACAAGCTCTCTTTCATGTTACACTAAGAATCAGCAACATAACCAAAATCACTTCCTGTTCTCTTTCCTCTCAGGCAGGAAGGGGTTACTCTCCATGTTTCCTGTCCAATTCCCCAGAGCTCCGGCTACGTTCTGATTGCTTTCTTGATGTTAAACATTCCCAGGCTCCTATAACCTTCTTGCTTGCCTCTGCCGTCCAAGAGCTGTCCCAGGTGAACGAGTGGGCGAACCTCCTGTTTTTTAAGGATAAAATCTTTACAATTTTTTTCTCTTTTCTCACAGGGGGTGGGAGATATTGGGACTGGAGGGGCAGGGAGGCGTGTGATGGGAAAGCATTCCTTCTTTGCATTCCGTTTAGTTGGCGTAAGGCTGTGGGAAAGTATGTTCTCCCCCAACTATGGTTAGTTTTAGACCATGTTTCCTATGAGAGCAGGCTGCAATCAAGCTGAATCTTGAATCAAAACTAATGCATGAAGATGCTTTTATACCTATAAAAACAGAGCTCTTATGGTCTTTAATTCTGTTTGAATAGATGTAGGGTTAAAGTTTATCAGCTGAATGTTGATTCTTAGGAACTGAAAGCTGCCACTTCAGTGCAGTGTAAAACAGTTTAACAACATTTGGGAAGCTGCAAACATGCCATGGCAGGAAATAGTTTTTGACATTGATCTGTTTGAATTTGTTTCGATTTAAAAAAAGAGATAATATTCCCAAACTAACATTATTTTTACAGTAAGCTTAGGCCGTGTTCACACTTGACTTCTTTTTTCAGAAAAAATCGCTGCCTTCAGCGCCTTTTGAGCGCTTCTGCGCGAGTGTTCTGTAACCTTAACAACGGGATTAGCCTACGGCGCAACCGTGTCGGAGCGTATGGCCGGAGCACGACGCATCAATTTAGCACAGAAAAGAACAAGCGGGAAGACAGACACGATACAACATTAAAACATTGAGTTTATTTAATGAAGAGTTTTATACCAAATACTTAGTATTATCTTCCGCTGTCGCGAGTGAATCTGTAAAATTACCGTTGGAATTCCTTTGTCTTTGCACTCCAGCTGTCCGGCTGTGCTATCCGAGCTGCGGACTGAGAACGCAGCTGGTGGGTGTTGACGGAGCCGTAACGGACCGGAGCGCACACGCAATTCACATCTTTTTGGCCACTGGTAACTAGGGAAGGTACACGCGCACCTACTCGACTCATCCTGATTGGTCAGCTGTCAGAAAGGCGCTTGACGTCACACAGCGCTTTTCTGAAAAGTTAAAGCAATTCAACTGAAAAAGGCGTCATGCACAGCGCTTTTAAAAAAGGCGTCATCCTTTTTCATTTTTCCATAGGGTTCTATGTAAAAAAGGCGCTGGCAGTTGAAAAAAGGAGAAGAAAAAGAAGTCAAGTGTGAACATGGACTTAGTCCCCAGTCTTTCACACTGCCATGTTGCATGTTAGATATTGATATCAAATACCATCACATGTGCTTTAAACATGGTGAAAACCCTTGCATTAAAGATCCCATATTATGCCCTTTTTGGGGTTCATATATCTAATGTATGTGCCTACTAAAGTACGTTCACAATCGCTAATGTTCAAAAAAAGTGTCTGTCTTCATGTACTGACGATTGATGCAGCCCGTCTCATCTGCCTGTGTTTGCAATGCTCTGAATCCCCCCCGAGCAGGGTCCCCACGTGTGCCAAGTCTGACCTGATTGGTTGGCCGATCTGCTCTGTTGTAATTGGTCAGTCGTTCGGACAATTCTCGGAAATGTTACGCCCCTTTTACCATATTGGGAATGTAGCTAATGCGCAGCATGAGCTTGTGCTTGTCACAACGAGCCAATGGGCTTGGATTTGGACATCATCGCAGTGTGATATCACACTGCACTTTTCAATGAGGGGGGCTAGGGACCGAGCGTTACATGCAGCTACTGCTACTGCTAACAGGAGGAGGAAGGAGAAGCCTCGTTTCCGCGGACTTTCAATTTTTGCACATAGATGTGCCTAAACATGCACAAGACACCTGGAAAACACACTAAAGAGCATATAAAACCAGAAAAAGCATAATATGGGACCTTTAATGGAAATAATAACTGTAATATTGATTGCATACGTTACAAAACGCTAATAACGTTTAGGTTGTAGAGATATTAGGGAAGATACTCAAAGGAATGGCATCACAATAAGCAGAAATACCAATGCAGGCACTAGTGGACCATTTCTATTGTTGAGTTCAGAGGGTTAAAGTGTGATGAAATAAATAAATATGAGTCAGTCATCTTGAGGAACAAGCTCCTCCAAGTCATATTTTCTGGATATGGAGGTTAGCACTTCCCTTTCAACTGCCATCCCCTTATTTTTTCTTCCATGACTCCTTCCCACTCACTTCCTTCCCTCCCGAGACACCTGATCGACGGCTGAGTTATGTTATCTCTTCTGAGTCAGTCGAGCCCTCACATCAGTCATAAAACAAACGGGATCCAGATTAAATCAACATGCATGTGTGGAGGCTGCAGCGTGGATGTGACCCAGGAGCAGAGCTGGGCCAAGTCGGACTATATTTAGCCCCGGCGATGCTCAGGCTAATTGCCCTCCCAGGCCTAATCATTTCCAGGCTCCGCAGCTCACAAACGACTGGAGGGGAGGCCAAACACCCACTAGCCTCATGTTAAAGAGATGTCAGCATCAATGGGGCTGTCAGAGCGCTGCATGGACAAGACAAATTAGCACAATATCCTTCCTTCTGTCTGCTATTAGATGCTCTGAAAGCCGATTGGACTGGAGAATCCAGTATTGCTCTCTGCTGAGTTTGTCTTTAGTCCATCCCTGCTTTCGAGGCCAGGTGTAGCAAAAGGATAATACCTTCCAAATAGCACTGGGTATTATCATGACCTCACAATTAAATCCGATTTTGATTATTTGGGTGACGTTTCTACTGTATATTGATTCAATAATACGCCTAGATGACAGAAATACCCAGACAATTTATTACAGTACCTTCTGATATTCGTTAAATAATTACGCGTGCATTATTGTTTAGGTTTAGAACAACCAGACTCCAAAATGTATTTTACGGTTGCATTCTTCTTCTTCTCCCTGACCATACACGGAATGTGATATGGCCCTGTGGAAGGTCACGGAGTGTGGAAATAGTCATAAGACTATGAATAGAAAAGATAATCTAAAACTGAAAATTCATTTTGAAAGGATTCATTGAAAACACACAATGAACAGTTATAAATAATACTTTTGGCTTTAGAGATTGATTGGTGCGAACTGGGTGCCCCAAACTATCCAAGTGCGCAAAGGACAATCTACACACATTATTCAGAGCTGTAATACAAAGATATTTTTCTATTGATACTAGAAAACGCTGAATCGGTTGAATCCGTTAAAATCATTTATGTCTTTTGTATTTCTGTGATGAGAGCAGGCTGTGGCGACAGTCTCTGAAACATAAACTGATCTTCTCATATGGATAGAAAAGCCCTTGGATGTCACAGAAACTTGCAAAGTTTATTATCGGAAAGCTGCCGGTCCCACGAAGTGGTAGGATTGTACAGTAAGTTGCTACATCGTACCGTTATATTTATAGAGCTAATATTGTCAATCAACAATTTTAATGACGTATACGACAGCGTCGACCTCAGAGGGTTTTAAATAGCGTGACTAATTAGTCTCAGAACATGCTTTAGTTTTTGTCAACAAAATAATATCAGGATTTCGTGAATCTGTGTTAAATTGGGAGAAATTTTATTGCAGAGCATTGATGAATTGATATATTTACACAGCCTTACTTCCAATGCTTACGCCTACAGTACACCCAATTTAGCTCTTCCATGTGGGCCAAAAGTTTCTGAACTCTGCTCGACATTGGTGGGAAAGTTTACTTTGTAATATTTGGTTTTCACCCCTCCTCTTTGCATGAATTCCTGCTCGTGTCTAGTTACACCATTTCCTGTGAGGTTCCTGTCCCCGGGACTTAGCCAGGTTAAACTGTGGGCACATGATGGCCCAGGTCAGGAGGGGATGGAACGATGAACAGGTTTGGGTTGACTCTAGCTTCCTTCCTGGTTTAGATCCCAAAGGCATGTGGGGAAATCAGATTTTTCCAAGGCCTTTTCCATTCTGCACACCTGGAGTGAAACCAGGTGCACTGTAAAAGATAAAAGATCAAAACGTTCGTTAGGGGGCTGTCACAGTGTTTTTTATCAACATAATTTAAGCACCAGATGAGGAAATATCATTGTCTTCACAGCATCAATAGCAAGTTGACTGTGTCACGTTTTCCTTTCTTAAAGTTGGTCACTCTCAGCAGAGTTGGTGAAGAGATTAAAAAAATTGATTTCAAAAGACCATGCCAAGTTTTGATGGAAAATTGAACTTTGTCTTCATCTTATTATGTGAGGCGTCAATATCATCAACATGACTCAAAGCACATAGACGGACTAACAATGCTGGGTTTTTTGGGTTTTTTTTAAACCTCTGAATTAAAACATACAAGACTTAAAAATAAACAAGTTCATGCTTATGTTGGTCATTTTCTATGCAGATGAGTTGATCACATTAAATAGAAGATTTTGGTGCAGCAGATTCTTCTCCCTCCTTGTGTGTGATCCATCCTTCAGGCTGGTTGGTGTCGCCGTGTTTACCATTTCAGAGTTTCTTGTTCCTGACAGATTGAGGTTCCATTTCCTCTACATGAACACAGTCTCTAAAGATGTCTTTGCTGATCGAGCGTTAAGTCTCTGAAAGTTGGAAACAATGTGGATCATGTCACAGAGATTTAGCTAAGATTATCTGGATGCTTGTGATTGCTTCTTCTTCTGGCTTCTTCGGCAGCAGAATTCTTGTATTGAATTAAAATGTACATACTGTTACTGTTCCAAAAAGTAACTTCAGTGCTATTTGCTGACCAACAGGGAATACATTGATTTAGGTGTTTTTTCTTATCAGAAAAGAGTAATATGAACTTTTTGAGAAGTCAGACTAGAGCTAATTATTACCATTCTTCTCCATATGAGGATAACTCACTATCATTTTCACACTGTTGTGTTGTTGAAGAAACCCTAATTGGGCCAGAAATAGAAGAAGTTTTGTGAAATCAGAGCCTGCCTTCTCAAGAAACTCACTTGCATTTCTTCTGGTCGTAGGATGTTGAGTCAAAAGGTGAGCACTGAGTAGAGAGCCAGAGGCAGAGAGGGAGGGAAGGAGGGAGGGGGAGAGAGAAGAAGTGAACTGTGTTTGTCAGCTTTTTAAACCCTGAAATTGATTCTTCTTCTTCTGTGCTCTTTATTCTAATGACAAGCTAATCCCCCTCTCCCGTTTCCCCTCCGTTATAAATAGAGCCTCTTATTTCCCCGCTCCGGCATGCGGCTGCTTCTGAAAATTAGCACTCATGATGAGTTTGCGCTCTCAGCAATCAATTTGCCACACTAAGTCCCTCCAAAAAGGTTACCTGAAGCAACTGAGGCCCGGTCACGTAGAGCCGCCTCTCCCTCCAGCTAGTTAAATAAATGGCTCCGTGTGGAGAGTCAGCTGAATGAAATGTCAAAATATTGATGTTGAATAGTTACGTGATTTCAGGGTATTCGTCACAGAGGGAGGAGGGGCGTTTGCTCAAAGGGGGTGTGTCAGCCTCAGGGCTTTTCAGTGATATTAGTAGAGATCTGCTTATTTATGAGGCTGTAAATTATTCATGCTCTGCTCTAGCTCTCTGTCACACCAACGTTGGTTTATTGCAAGCTCCCGGAGTCACAGAGCTAATAGTGCTGCTACCTGAATAACTAACTTCAACTATTTTAATATCATGTTTTGTTGATTATAATCTATGATATGTTGGAATAAGACCTGATTTATGAACAGACCTCAAATGTTTCACCATCAAGGCCTTGCAGAAACACGCTGAGGACATGACGTGACATTGGACCGTTGACTTTCTAATCTCACTATAAAAAAAAAATCACGCTAATGTGAGTTTTTTAAATCTCTGAAAAATGGAAAACAAGGTCCCCTGTTCTGATGAAATTCCCCAAACAAAGAGTAGAACAGAAAGTGTATTCAAGTCAGGAAAAGGATAGTCTTCTATTTATATTAATGTTTCTTATTATACAGAAATCTTTTTGAAGAAACTCCAGATGGTATAAAATGTTCTGTACAAAATGTTCAGAACATTCATTGAATTAGATTTGAACTGTTTGGCCAACATGTTGTAGTCCAGCTAAACTTGATAACACAGTTTAGTCCTTAAGTACTGAGAAGGAAAGAGTCAGCCTATGTTAAATGAATGGAAGAATACATATTTTTTAAAGACTGATTTTTCCTTTGGCAGCACCAAATTATTGATTTAATGTAGAGCCTGACAGATTAATCGGCCAGCCGATAATATCGGCCAATATTAGCAACTATCAGTATTGGCTAATTTTTTCGCAGATATGTGCTGTTATTACTAGATTTATTCACCAGTCAAAAGCCCTAATTTATTTTTTGTCTTTTGTCTGTAAAATGTCCGAATTAGGGAAAACACCTTCTCTCATAGCCGTAC
This sequence comes from Tautogolabrus adspersus, assembly GCA_020745685.1. Classification (NCBI taxonomy): domain Eukaryota; kingdom Metazoa; phylum Chordata; class Actinopteri; order Labriformes; family Labridae; genus Tautogolabrus; species Tautogolabrus adspersus. Next base: position 19,011,965 of record CM036551.1, on the reverse strand, counting down.
ATGATGTACTCCAATATCTTATTATCCCCACAACCCCAACCCTCCGACATTGAAATACATATCAGATAACTGACAGCTGCAATTCAAAGCTTTCATGAGGCGTCACAGACTTATGGAACCGTCCACCTGGCGGGCAAGAAAGGCTTCCTACTGCTGCACACTGTCGAGAAGTTATCAGTATAAGTTGCCACCTACATGTTTTAATCAGTTTTTATCTTTATTTTTGATGAAAGACAGTTTTATGTGTAATTAGATGCACTAACCGACGAGGAGAAAAGCCCGGGTTGTGCTTCTACAGAATTGAATCTGAGAAAGAAAACCCAGAGAGGAGGAGATTGTTGATTAATGCTAAAAGATGCTCCGCCTTCACTTTAGGGAACAAAAGAACAGACTACTCTTAATCCTGACATCAAATATTGTGTTAATTTGAGGAAAATATTAATGCCCCAAAACACTGACTGAAAATGACAGCTGACAGTGATCCTCATACTATGGCTAGGTAACGTTGACTAGCTAATGTTAGCTAATCAGTACTCAGCTATGTTTGATGATGAATATCTTGACCTTCAGTTCCCAAACGGGCATTGTGGACCTAGATGCATTGAAAATACATAAAGCTGTCTGTACTTTAGTAGACTTTCATCCTCCATCAGTATAAATGGGAAGGGTTCTTCAATAGATACATGTCTAAACATCACCAAAGTCAAGTTCTGGCGAAGACTTCGCTGTTTTTTAGAGATTGATTTAGTGTCCCGTGTGTTGTATGAGGGTCACAAGTGACCAAAACTTGCAGTTTATTGTAATATCTCTGTTTTTCTGTGGTTGTCAGGTGATGTAAACATAATGTTTTGAAGAGATGGAACATTAAAAAGATCGTGCTGCAGCTCCACAGCGTGTTCAGTGGTGGGCGATACTTTAATGAACTCTTTTTGCCCTCCGTGCCGGTCACGTGACTAAAAGCTATAAATAAAAAGAGACACAATTCTTTAAAGAAATACTCATACCCATGAAGAAATCGATAAAATAATTTACAATTAACTTATTCGTTGACAACCAACCCATTTATTGTTTCTTCTCGTGTTGAACCCAATGGATATGTCGTTTCCTCTTTGGGCTCAGTCATCACATTTGAAAGCTGATCAGTGATCTGTTGTAGATGTCTGCTCTTTTACTGACTGTAGAGTCCCTTTGATATTGACTTTGTAATGTACAACACATCCATGCAGTCGTAGAGGATACACACATACACAGCACCCTGATGTTGGTATGTGTGCTGGTTAGGGTGACTGGGCAGGTCTTCGGTGTGTCTGGCAGACTGTGGGGTCTCTGGGTTGCTCTGATAGCGCTTGTTCCTTTGAGGCCCGACATGCTGAGGATAACGACACGGGCTTCGTCCAGAGTCTGATCCCAGGCCAGCGAGGAGCGATCCAACGTCTGAGCTGCCAGGACCGGGCAGGATAAAGATACACCCGTGGTTGATTGGTGGAGCACATGATCAGACGTGTAACACAGGTTTGATAGCTGATAGCAGTATCCCCCCTTCCCCCCTTGCTCTGGCACACAACACCGCCTGGATGCACCTTCGCTGAGTAAGCCCACCCTCCTCGTCTCCCTTGTCTCCCCTTGATCTGCCTCGACTGGCTCCTCTTTCCCCCACGGTTCGCCTCTGTTCTTTCTGTGCCTCTCCCCCCGAAACCCGTCTTTCTTCTTCGCCGGCTCCCCTCCCAGTTCCTCATCAGATCCACAGGGCCAGATTTTTATCGCTTTTCTGCAAGTCCTGCGAGGGGAACCTTGAGGGTCTCAGTGGGATCAATTTAAAAGGGAAGCGCTTGTCTCTCCTCCTCTCCTTGGCCCTCTCGGCTGATTGGGTCCGCTCGCCAGGAACTCACAGGCTTTTGATCTCGACATCCCTCACCGCCCCCACCTACTCCTGCTTAAAGTTTTTGTCGGAGCTCGGCTCAAAAAAAAAAAATCCTGTTCCACTTTCTGAGAAATGTGGGCCCCATCCCCTTTCTCTGCACCTGTGAGAGATGGAGTAAAAGTTGTGTTAACCCACTGGGTGGTACGAGCGATCTATGGAGTGATTGACTTCTCTTTGAAGATGTGAGAGCCATCCGTCTCTTCAGGTGGAGGTACACCGAAGACAAACCTGCGCTCCTCGGGCAGCTCGCTCCGACGACTGGTGAGAAGTTTGCTGGGAGGTGCGATGCATAATTCAGACAGCTTCTCTGTAATAAAGAGGAGAAAGGTACGAGGTGGTGCCTGGGAGCGTTCCCATGCTGAGCGGTGTGTAAGGTGCTCCCTCCTTTGTACAACATCAAGGAACAGTGACCCTGCAGCAAGAGTGACTAAATCAGACTACAATATCCAAGCAGGGAAGGCTGTGTCCAGGGTTTCATTCCATTGTTGGAGACCTAGAGCTCTGTTGGAGGATAATTCTGCTCTATAGCTACTTAGCAGTCCTACTTATTTTGCCCATTTTTGTGTTATGGACACATTTTCCTCAGAAGAGTAAGTGCTCAGATCTGAGCACTGTCCCATTCCTACAACAAAGTCTAATGGGAAGAGCATTGGTACAGCAGGAAAAGAGTGTTGTTATAAGAGTGTGGAAAGTTATTTTATTGATTCTGTTTATTGGTCCACTACATTGTTGATACTGCTTCATAGTTTCCTTTACATTTTTGTGCAGTAGAACCAAAGAATATTCCTAAAGAGGATGTGTTTCACTGCTAAGAAAGTACTTCTAATCAGAATGCAGGGCGATTTGTTCTCATCCTCAGAGTTTCAGTAATCCAGCTGTATCCCTGGCCTCATGTTTTCCATATTAAAGTATAAAGATTTAAAACTTGGGGAAAAGAAAGCACTGGTATCTGTACTCTGCTATGGCAGACACCCATAGGACTGAACGCTAACATTTGTTATGACAGAACATGTTTAATGACAGAAGTTATTTATAGTTAATAGATCTTGTATGTTACATATGTTGGTAGGAAGACGATTAATCAGTTGATTTCATGCTTCTTTTTACTTAGCATGGGTTTGCTTCAGGGCTGAACGAAAAATTGCTTTCCCATCACGATTGCGTTGTGCGAATGCGTGATATTTATATCGCAGGGTGTCCGATGTCAGTCATGTGACCTATAGCACATCATGCTGCCACTTTTGTGTTGTGATGATGCAAGCCAAAAGTGCCAGTTTTCTATTTCCCATTTGTCTTATCTATTATTAAAAATCATATATCCCCACCAGTAGTCAGAGAACTGATACTTTGCATAGGGTTAGGGTATGTAAAGATGTTCATGCTACACGCACAGATACACAGGCATGATGCTTGGGGCAGATTTTCGGTTACATAACCAATAAAGCAGAACTTCGTCCCGGTGCTGGCTAATGTGGCCACATATACCGACTGTTAAGGGCGCAAATGGGTTGCCGTTAACTTTTGGTGCCTACACCTGCAGCGCGAACAGCAGAGTGTATTGTGTGAATCACAGGCAGCTCAAGACAGTGAGCTTTTGTTTACTTACAATCACAGGGATGCTCATGTACTATAAGTAACTTGGAACCTAGTTAGAAATGATTGATGACGTTTAAGTAACACAACTGCGACAACAACGTTATTTGTAAAGATTATTAAGTAACATGTCGCTCCACCTGTTCTCTCTCCACCTTTCCTCCTCCAACTTCTGTGTGTGTGTCCTAACTGCTGTCAGACCGCTGGACCCAGCGTGTGATGAGGGGGTTAAGATTTGAAATCAGAACATTTCTTTTTTTGTGATCAAATTTTTATTTAATTTTTCCATAACAAACAAAAACAAAACAAAGATAGGCATACGGACAATACAAAAATAGAGTACAGGTTATAGAATTCACATACCCATACAGAGGCTTATATACAAATACTATGAATACACAATTAAAAAAATAAAAAAATAAATAAATGAAAATAAATAATAATAACAATAAAAAGACCAAAAATACAATAATCAGAACATTTCTTCAAGGTAAAAGACTGTTAAAAGACCCCAAATTGATCTTGTGTAATTTTCCTTTTTTATCTCAATATATCGCAACAAGAAAAATATGGCAATGTAATTTTTTCCTATTTATCTATTTTCCAAGTTTATCTGTAAACTTGTTTTCTTAAGTTGAGTCTGAATTGACACTGTTCTTACTAGTTATATTGCTAACTTAAATTAACATAAACCTCACAAAACCTTTATAGTTGAGAAACCCCCACTCTCACCTACTTTATGCTCATAATTAAATCGAATGGGATTAGTTTGATTTCAGCAATATCATACTCTTACTTGTTTATTAGTTTGTGACCTTTGACATTGTCTGCATCCTCACAGCTTGCTTCTGTGTGATCATCGATCATTCTCTTGTTGAATGTGGGATTACGTTGAAGTCTTTGAGCCTATGAAATAGAGCCCGACCGATTAATCCGCCAGCCGATAATATCGGCCGATGTTAGCATCAACTGACTATCGGTTATTTTATCGCAGATATGTGCCGATATTACCAGATTTATTCACCAGTTAAATAGCATTTTATTTCAGTTTCATTTTTACACACTAGCAGTTCTCTTTCTGGTTGTCACCAGTAGTGTGTGCTGAATGGATTACAACAAGCATCATCACTCACCAGTGTGTCAAGCTGTGACGCACGTATAACAGCGGGTACTTTCCAGTTGCGTGACCGTCTTGTCTTCATAGTACTGTAGATCTTTTCCACAAGTGTTTGATAACAGATCCAAGATAGATCTAAGAAAGATATCGGCCAATATATCGCTATCAGATTTTTTGTCTCCCTATTATTGATATCAATATCTGACCCAAAAATCCCATATCGGTCGGGCCAAACTATGAAAGACTTGCACTAGTCATGTGCAGAACAGATGACATTGATTTAGTATGGACAATTTGGATTGGTGTATCCTTTATATCCAGTCAGCTTGTGTTTTTAGCATGGCAACTGTTTGTCTGACAAGGTTCTGATGGCAATGAAAAATATATTGGCTGTAGAATAATAAAACATTTTAAGTGAATCTCGAAATCCAGAACCATCTGTTCCTTTCAAGTCTGCTACACTTCAGATTGTTTGGGAAGCATCCTTCCACATATAAGTAAGTAAGTAATAAATTAACCTTTTTGTATAGTTTGTGTGTGCAGTGAAGCTTATTGGTCCCCAGACTACATCTTCAATAGAGTGTCTGACACATTTATAAAACATTAAACCAAAGATGAAATCTGAAGCTCAAAGTTTGAAGCAAAGACTGAAAGTTCCTCACCATCTTATTATGCGTGTTTGTTGTGTAACATAAGTGGTTTTCTGAGGAATGGGCAGTAAAAGAAAAACAGTGTCAGTGTTTGGAAAGGAGCCAGGTCCCGTCACCCTCCTCCTCCTCCTCTTCATCCTCTTCATCTCTCTCCTGCCAGGTCGCTGGAGGTCAACCTGGAGTTTTTCTTGTCCTACCTCACTGACCTCTAGTCTCTTGGGAAAACTTCAGTCACGACTAAGGATTAAAATTCCTGGTAAATTTAGCCGGAGCGGGCCACAGGTTCTTGTGCTTTTGTTTTTTTACAGCATATCAAAAGAAGAACACCTTCTTCATACCAGTTGGATGAAATAAACCGCTGAGCTTCTTTGATGAGACCTGAAAGTTTGAGGTGGATCAGTTGCGAGCTTCTTTTCAATGTGAAGCAAAGTACCCCTTATTTTTTAGGCTCTCAGGTCCCTCGGTGATGACATCATTGGTGTAGCTGTGCACTAATTGAGGTTTAATGCTAGAGTAGAGGGAGCAGGGCTGTAATTTTCCCGCCCCGGCCTGGAATAGAGACGACAGCTTTTCATGTGGTCCGGGCTAATTTAGGTTGCAGTGCTGCAGCTGTGGGACACCTCACACTTTTGTGTTTCTCATTCTGTCTGAGATTAAAACATGTGGAAAAAGCAACCTGTTTATTAAGTACTCTGACATGCAGCAGATCTGACGATGAAGAAAAACGGTCGGTGAGACATTAAAAGCTCAGAGCTGTTTCTTCCCAACAAAATAATCGGATGGAAATTTAAAATGTTTCAGTAATATTTTTTCAGTGCCTGTTGCAAAACCAGCAAAGTTCTTGAGTCAGCCTTTAAGATAAATCTGTCCTCCCACCTCCTACTGCCTAAATGTTGCCCTCATTCTCAATGTAAAGCCACATACCTCAGCGAAACACAATGCGGTGTATAAAGGCCTCTGTAGGTGGAGGAGGAGGAGTGACAGCTCGAGGATGGAGCTGCTGTAATATGCAGAATGACTTTCTGTATCTCATTATGATTGTGTGTCCACAGAGCCTGGGCGTAATGACATTCATCCTCCCATCAAGGCAAACACACAAACACAGAGCTCTACCTTCTCTTTATCCCCTCCGCCATATCAGAGCCTGTGTAAACATCAGGCCGTTTGAAGTGGAGAGCCTTAATCACAAGTGTAATCATTGACATTGCTCGGAGCTTACTGGCCTCAGAGGGGAGGAGCAGGAGTCTGAGGATAACGTTGAGGCCCAAAGAGACACCTGATAGCAGCAGGAGAGCAGACAGGCTTTTCAGAGGACAGTTTAACACTGTATTAAAGGATATCAAAAGATGGCTTAATGCTGCTTTTTATGTACATCTGGACAAATTACTACTGCATCAAGTAACTGCTAACAACCAAAACATGTCAGACACATTTTCTGTGTGGTCTAAAGTATCTGATGGGCACTGTGTGTGTGTGTGTGTGTGTGTGTGTGTGTGTGTGTGTGTGTGTGTGTGTGTGTGTGTGTGTGTGTGTGTGTGTGTGTGTGTGTGTGTGTGTGTGTGTGTGTGTGTGTGTGTGTGTGTGTGTGTGTGTGTGTGTGTGTGTGTGTGTGTGTGTGTGTGTGTGTGTGTGTGTGTGTGTGTGTGTGTGTGTGTGTGTGTGTGTGTGTGTGTGTGTGTGTCATCAGAAGACTAGAAAAGTGCTTCATATCGTGCCATTTCATAACAAGTGTTATCTCAAGACACTTTACAAAATAAGTGAAGTCGAGGGGCGGCTGTGGCTCAGTGGTAGAGTTGGTCGTCTCTCAACCAGAAGGTCAGGGATTCAATCCCCAGCTCCTGCAGCTTCATGTCCAAAGTGTCCTAGGGCAAGACGCTCAACCTGAAGTTGCTCCCACTGCTTTGTCGCAACGTATAAGTGTGCAAGAATAGCATTAGCTAATACTGATACTGGTCACCATACCATCAGTGTGTGAATGGGTAGGTGTGACGTGCGGTGTAAAAGCACTTTGAGTAGTCAGAATTCTACAATTCTACAATTCACTTAGCAGACGCTTTTATCCAAAGCGACGTACATCAGAGAGTAAGAACAACACAAGCAAGGATCAAGGAAAAATAAAGGAACAATGTCAGTAAGGACGAACGATCAGCTTTGAGTCCGATTGGACACACAGGTGCTGAAAGGCATTGCCCAGAGGCAATGCTCAGAAGACACTTTTAAAAAGAGATATCTCATTCTACACAGACTGCCGACTAACATAGACAGCAGCTATATGTTTTTATCAAGCGGCAACCTCCGATGTTGAAAGATGAAACCAATGTGGAAGTGTAAAAAAACCTGCAGTTCCTCGATTGTCCACTTGAGGCTGGCCCTAAGAGACGTACACAACCCTTATTAAAATGTCAATTTGAGAGCAGAAATAAACATGTTTACAGACTGGTACAAAAATCGATTTAGGTCTGATTGGTTAATGTCTTTATTGGCACACTCTCTCCGGGTTTTTTTTTTTTTTAATAACTCATTTGTTTTGATTTTATGAACGATACCAGTTGTGAATAATTAGGGGCGTGGCTGATCAGACTGTGGTAGAAGTATTTTACCATTTTACCTGTGCACTATGTAAACTCTCAGAGATAATCCCGCTTCGGTCACTATATAAATGCAACAGTAGCACGAACTGCCAAACTGGAGTAGTTTGGTAGCAGGATGCTGCCATCACGTCTCATATGGAGGAGTTTGTGTGTGAAAATGAAAATAAGCAGTAGATGTCACTTTGCATTGTGTATCAGTGCCACCATAATGTACAGTGGCCTCAGGGTGTGATTTAGAAATGAAAGAGTGTTTTGTGATTAACTCCCAGCACTCACACACACACACACACAAACTGATCCCATTGTAGCGGTCGGGTCTAGCTGGCCTCTGCCCGGGCCAAAGCCTGTTAACTCCAATTCAGAGCGTAGAGGCTGGTAATGAGCACTGTCAGAGTTGACATAACAACCTCCCGCTCTGGGGCTGAACGCTGGAGTCAGACTCAGACATACAGAGAGAGAGAAAGAGATAGAGAGAGGGGAGGGGAGGGGGGGCAGGTTCTGTCTGTGTTGGGCTGATCCTGGGACTGTCTGAGAATTAACCATTTCATTCCCAGTCACATTCAGCTGTTCTCTCCCCGTTGGTTGGTATTTGACGTAGGCCGTAGGAGTGGCTAAAGAGGAAGGGGAATTTACATTTCGTTTTAACATTTTCATGCTCCTCTCTAAACAAGCTTTCAATGTGATCACAGGAGAGGTTGGAGTTGCAGGTAAATCATGTTAACTAAGACTTTAAGCTTTTGCACATAATCCCCCCTCACCATACCTGGAGTGTATTACAGTTAATGCTTCAGCATTACTGGAGTTGTACAGAGTAAAAAAATCAAAGTTTTATTTTAATGCAGTTTGACTTCTGACTTGTAATTTTTGCACTGTTGAAAATGAAAGTTGTTTCCCTTAATGGGAGCTTCAATATTTAAATCAGAGTTTTGTGTATGTGCATGATTTTGGTATAATTTTATAACAGTACGACTTTCACCTTGAATAAGTGTTTTCATACATTTGCCCTGAATACAGTTACAGTCAGCGGCATGAAGTAACACTGTTTTAACATTGGGTGCTGTGTGCATTTGTCCTCCAGGTTAATCTCCAGAACTGTTGTTTCCTTCACAATAAGCATTTTTTTTTCACGTCCCCATCCCGGCTCATTAGAATCAGCTTGTTCAGAGTGGATGACTTGCTATGTTGTCTGATTTGAGTTCAGGCAGCAAAAAAAAACCCTCCGCATTCCAGCCTTGCGTGTCCCGGTCTCCCGTTTCTCAATAATTTATCCAGACAACTAGAATGATTATTCTATGAATATGCACTAAAAATTCCTTTCTTGTGCTCTTTCTCTCTAAGTTTGTGTCAAATGTGTGTGTGCATGTGAGTAAATGTGTAGCTGTGTGCATGCAGCTCTTTTCCCCCTGAAACAAAGGAGGTGTCAGGGCGAATTAGACCCCCCCTACGACTGAATGCCCAGAGAGCTTAGAGATGCACCACAGGTTCTGCTGAGTCGCACATGAGCCGCCGTGTCTGCCTCGTCCCCTCTGCTTCCCCTCCTTTACCCCCCGCGCTCGCCCCCCTCTCCACTCCTGAGTTGCTCTAACAAGGTTGTTGGAAGAGGATAAGGCGTGTTAAATGAATAATTTACACAGAAGAGCACTCCTTATTTATTTAATACGGCTGGATCTGACTGAGTGGGCAGCCTGCGTCCCCAACTGCAGAGACACCGGCTAAACGAGCGCTCGCTCGGCTTAATGGAGGGCCAAAGCGACAGGCATTTAGAGAGCAAGAGTGTACAAGAGAGGGAGTTTGTAAGGGGTGTGTTTGTGAAACAGGCCATGCAGAGCATTGTTAGTGTCAGTCCTGTATAGCTGCTGAATATACTTTGTTGTAGCACCCTGTTACAATTTCTTAATGATGCAGACGGATCACATGAGAGACCCTGGCCTGCACCTATCTCGAAATGCTTCCTGGAATTTAGGGAATTACGCCTCGAGTGAAAGCATCGAGTCAGAAGTATTTTCAACTGATGGATCACAAAATCAGTCCGAGTTTAACAAGATAAGACACCAAATAATCAGTCTTGTACATAAAATAAGAAATGTTGTTTGTTTCCATCATGTTTTTCACTTCCTTCTGATGCCCCCTTTTTCAACAGTCTATTCCTTTTCAACACTAAAAAAAAAAGTCACCTGCTGGTCTGAATGATGCTTTCAAAAAAATTGGGAACATACAGCATGTTACAGAACCTTTAACCCAGGATTGCCAAACCTTGGGGTCCCGACCCCACGTGGGGTCGCATAGAATTCAAATGAGGTCGTCTGAAATTTGTATTAATTGATCAATTAAAAATATATTGTATATTAAAATATATTAAACTCAGTCTACTGTGGGCCATAGCCAGTCCCAGAAAAAGAAACGTTCAGAGTCTCTGTCTGTCATCCATTGTGCAGAAATATCATCCCAGCCTTTCTTCCTCTGTCCACAATAATAAACATTAAAAAAATCTCAATGTGGTCCAAGATGAATGTTTACTTTAAACATAGTAGAAAAACTATTACATAATGGACAACACATTTTTTATCAAAAAGCTGTATGTGTTTTGAATGTCTGCGGTCGCCAGAGTTTTGTGAAGTGGGGTCACAGGGGATCGACTTTTTTTTCTTATCTTAGGATGTATTTTAATATTAGCGTTGTATTTATGTCAAATGTGTTTTCCCCTCTAAATAAATTTAGTTTTTGCAACAAACAACTTTAATCTGCTCAATTTATCCATGCACGCGCACAGACCCAAACACAACGACTACGCCTCCCGTTTTGAAAAGTTCCACACGATATTTCGTTATTTATTGGAGTTCAGCACTGAATCAGCAGTAGTACATTAACATTTATAAAACGAAGCCAGGTCGGAAATATACTTGGGCGGCCAAAATGTACTTGGGCGGGCCGCCCAGGTATCGTCAATGTGTGGGAAACACGGCTGCTTTGGAAAAAAAGAATCAGCTATCTGCTGCTAAGTGCTAACACTAGCCTTATTCTGACTGCTGTTTCAAGCAAGGATATTTGCGCCCCTGTGACGTGTAGCCTCCAACCTGAATTTGGGGGAGCTGAATGGGGGAACAAAGTAATGCCCCCTCTTTACAGTCTTCGAGGTAGTATTAGAGGCGTTACAGTGGCGAGACGGGATCAGCTGTGGCAGTGCAGCACTGTGTGTGAGTGCATGTCTGACTGTGTTTGTATGTGGAGCTCCTACTGTGCTTCCGCAACATCGAAATACAAGTAAGTTCACAGACTGGGACACCAATATTACGCTGTTATGGAAGTGAATAGGGCTGAGATTAGTTATGCACTTTTGCGAAAGAAAAAAAAAACTGTCTGAAAGGGGCTACTGTAAGCTAAAGCCTAAATACTCCTGCATCAAATCAATGTTGTAGCTAAGTCGTAGTGGCCTATGCTGTTGTGAGCACTACATACTTGTGTGTTCATCTGCTTTCACAATACTCTGCCTACAAACACAACTTGGCAGTCAAATTCCTATGCTTGATATGTCGCCAACTTCAGACTCCGCCACATTCTCTGCTTGTTTGTGTACAGGAAACCATGGCGACTGAAACCAAGTGTATTGTGTTGGAGTTGGAGCTGATAATATTGAACAGCAGTTGATTGTATTGGCTTGTAGATTTTTGAAAAGAGCGGCGAGGCCAGAAATGCTGTAAATGCAGGAAATACGCTACTCAGCAATCCAATCACAGGACTCGCGTTTGTGCCGTTTCAATGAGTAGTCACATTTTTGAGGAGGTGTACATCAGGCTACGTACGTACAGTAAGCTTCTGTGTAGGGACAGGGCTTTACCCAAACCTACAGGATATGCTACGGCGTAGAAATTTTGAGCACTTAAATACAATGATAGTTCTTTTTTTACCAACCATGTACTGATTTAAAAGATGTATGACTTAAACTTTCTAAGTTTAATACATTTTCTATCTTTTTTACTTCATGTAAATATCTATTAAGTATTTTTGATTTTTTGCTTCTGTCAGCTGGGAGTCCATACTAACAGCAGATTTATCAATGTTTTTATTCTGACAGTTTGTGTTTTTCTCTATTACAAATTGTTTTAAGGCCTGGTGTTTGATGTCTTTACAGGGGGAGTGTGGAGAGGGGGGGGCAGGACCACTTCCCAGGCACCACCCTGAAAGAGGAGGAGTGAGGGAGCAGCTGAGGAGGCGGGTTCATCCAATCGGTAAACACTTTTTGATTTGACCTTTGTTGTTTTAGGATCCCTTTATTGATCCCACAGAGGGAAATTGAATCAGAGAAGCTCTTGAGTGAATGAAGGTGGGTGGTATAGGTAAAAGGAAAGTGTTTGGAGAGAAGTGTCACTATTTCCTGTTGTCGTGTTACAGGATTATTAAAGAGTGTTGGGGTTGCAGTAGAGACTGGGGGAATCTGTATGTTCTTAAAAAAAGGCAAGATAAGTGAATGTCATTCTTGTTTAATAATGAAAAAGTCCTGATGCTTTTTAACTAGGAGAACATGAATCGCTCCGACCTATCAAGTTATGACTAAAATCCTTAAAAACTGTCGTCTGGGTTTTCCTCCTGCTCCTCCTTTTCTTCTTCCTGTGGACAGAGGCAGCCCCTCTCTGCAGGAGTGATACATCGCTACAACTCTCCTGTGTTAGTGTGTGTGTGTTAGAGTGTGTGTGCGTGTCTCCCAGGAGGATGAAATCCCACAGCTCACTCTGACCTCATTATAAAAATAGCTCATCTATCCAGCCATCACATTTCCCTCCATTTCCCCTCTCCTCTGCTATCTCTTAGAGTTATATCGTGATCCCCTCCGCTCTCTCCGACGCTTCATCAGTGTTTGTGCTGGACTTAACATGAGATTAAAAGCTTATGCAAGTCCTTGTAACGGCAAGGTTTCCCCTGCACCTGTCATTACCAATCTGCCTTTAATCTGGGATCATAAGAAGTCTTTTTAATCATGAAACATCTCAGAGTAACATTAAAGACGGTGTTTACACAATCTGCTAACATCGTCTTCTGTCCACTCTTGTACCTGGTCCGCTGCCTCTCTCACTCACCTCCGCTGCCACTAGAGCGAAAATTCCCCCATTAGAGTGAACAGCGCTCACGTCTGGTTAATTTAACAGCAGCATCAGTGATCATTACGGTCCAAGGCTGGCTTTGATCCTGCCAGACAGAGTTTCCTACAGTTTTAATAACCCTACAAAGACACCTTAGCAGAGGCTCAATTTGTGGACAGAGATACGACAGGCAGACAGACAGACAGACAGACAGACAGGCAGACATGACGAATTCACAAAAACTTCAGGAATCGAGGAAAAATATTTTGGGAGACTATATCAAGGCAAAAAAAGGAAGAAAGAAGTGTTTTTTCACTGGAGCCCCCTGTTTTTTATTCACAATCAAACACATTGTCGCCCCTGGGAGCTGTTTTTATTAGCATAGCACTGTTACCCATAGAGCCACTTCACTGGAGCAGCTCAGAGTACTGAAGATATATGAGGATATAATAATTAGAATACAAATGATTATAACTAACTGTTTTGCACAGTTTTAAGATGGTTTCAAGCGTACAGCTGTAGTAATTAGAAGATGTGGGGAGTGTGTGGACCGTTATAGTTGCTTCTATTTTGAAAAATATGGAAATTTAAGCAATGACAGTTATTTTCTCTAGGGCCCGACCGATATGGAGTTTTTGGGGCCAATATTGGGAAGGAAAAAAATCAGATACCGATATATCGGCTGATATCTTTCTTTGATCTATCTTCAATCTGTAGAGATAGATATACAAATTGCTTGTGTTGATCCCTCAAATGCAGTTATCAAACTTGTGGAAAGATATATAATGAAGACAAGATGACCCCTCAACTGGAAAGTAACTGTGCATGTATGTGCATCAACACTTGACACTCTGGTGGCACATATCTGCGATAAAATTAGCCAATACCAATAGTCACTAATGTGCCAATGTCGGCCGATATTATCGGCTAGCTGATTAATCGGTCAAATGTTCTCACAGTTTTTGTGTGAATAGAATGCAGGGTTACTTGACCTAGTAGAAGAATCAAACTTGTGTTAGAGTGAACACCACTGATTAAGACTAGGTTCAATTGAGAGTGCAATGAAGTTTATATAATTTGAAAACTCAAAAAAGTGGATTTAGAGAACAGTTAATGTTAGACTGTGTTTAGACCTGCTCAAAAAAGAGCAGCTCACTTCTAATTTTGGCTATATTTGGATTCCACCCAGTCCAACTTCACTTGTGAAGTGTTTAGATGGGCAGGTCCCACAGTCAGCTGGTGGTCCTTCTTCACTGCAGGTACTAAACATATTGTGTTACTTTGTAGTCCAATAGTCTACTTTTTATTGGTCTAAAAGGTTCCTCAGATCTGCATGTCTTCTATCATCTAATGCCTGGCACACACCAAAAGATTTTTGAAATCTGAAACGATTTTGAAAATGTGAGAGACCCCACACATGACAACAAATCATGACATCTTAACAGTTCAGTTCTCATAGTGTGTGGTGTGCAACGAGACGACCAACTCAGCACACCACACACTAACAGATTCATTCACCAACAACCAGAGTCTCGAATATCAAAACATTTAATCTTGCACGGTCAAACGTGACTTAAGAATAAACAAACATGATGGTCAAGCTAAATGTGGCTAGATGTTTGCTGGTACATCCATTACAATAAACATTTTGGTAACAAATCAACCAGTTGGTCATAAATGTATGACTTCCATCAAACTTTATGCTTCGCGTTTGCTGTTGTCGCCATGGTAATGTTTGTTGTGCTTCCTGCTTCAGTCATCTTGCTTCCCTATTGGCTATTGTTTCGTTCCACGTGGCAATCCACAGAGTCTGTGTTCGGCCGTCCTCGGTGTTCTCCCCACGCAACAGGATATCTGATTGTAAATATAAAACACGTTTAACATTTACGATTTCAAATCGGAGCGGCCCTGATCGTCTTCCGAGTAGACCGGGCAGGGTAAACTCACTCTTAGCACACCTCACACCACAGGAGAATCTTGTAAAATAATCTTTGAAACATCAGATAATCTGGCCTTTGCTGACTTTGGTCGGAAAGGAGGAATCAGGCCCAAAATCAGCCCGATTATCTTATAGTGTGTACCCCGCTTAAGGCAGTAGTTCGAAAGTAGTGGGTCGGCATTCAAAAATGGGTTGCAGAGCTGTTTTCAGTGGGTCGAGAATGTTTGCCTGATAAAATATTGTGTCAAAAATTCTATGAAGAGCTTTTTCAACATGTTTGTTTTGTTGTTTATTTCTTTGTTCTGTCACGTTTTCTACCGTCTGAGGTCCAAACTGCACAATTCTTCATTAAATAAATTGAGATTGGTTGAAAAATATCTGAAATTTGGGTTGCGATTTTCATAAAGGAGTTGGTGGTGGTCCTGAGGCGAGACCAGCTGAGAACCACTGATCTAAAGAACCACAAAGATAAAGCAAAAATGTAAAAAAGCAGCATCTGTTTTTGCACTTTGTTTTCGTATATCACTGCCCCTTTGTCTAAATGTTGTATCTTTTTCTTCTGAAACTTCACTGATGTGTTAAGGCAATGAAGATGAACAACTCCTTGGTTTGCAGCTGTTACCATTTTTTTAATGGTGCTACAAGTACCTTTCAGTGCAGAAGGAAATAGCTTAACTCCCAACCTACCCCGTCATCTTTCTAAGATCTCTCCTCAGACTTTTCTTTGTGTCTTTCTATTTTCTGTTGTGTTCTCTTCGCTGTTATTTCTCATGTGTTATGTTGACACCAGGAATAGTTGCATTTAGTTTGTGGGGGCCATATAGGGTAGGTAGCATTAGCTTGGTGACTACCTGGAACTTGTGTGTACGGAGCCTGTGTCTGTTGAAGTTTGTGATGGCCAGGGGGTAGAGTAGGTAAGATATAGAAGTTCTGAGTGTGGTGGGTGGTAAGAGATAGCTTTGAGAGGGGGGGGCTCTGGGATGCTGGAGCTCACTGTTGCAACTAAGGGCCATAAGGTAGGTTATGTAACTTATCCGTAGAGCAAAGGGGAATAATTGGGAGGAGGGATGTCTTCACTGAGCGCTTATCTTTTCATTAGGACACACAAGTACCTTTGGTTTAGTTTAAAAGACAATCCCCAAGCAGGGACTCTTTTTTTAGCAGGGTTAAATAATGTCCCCAGAACTTCATATAGATCCAGGTCCCTGCACATGATATCTTTACGGTTGTTAATTTAAGGAAGCACATCCAAAAGTCCCTACTCAGCAACCTACTAACCCTTCCCAGGTTACAGGTTTAAGTCTTCATATTTGTAACTTCAGTCAGAACTGGTCCCACGTATTGCATCTGCAGTTCTGTTGTCAAATAATGTAGGTCATGCATACATTTATTTCAAGAGGTGATTTAAGTTAAGGTACAAGTGTTATCAGAGTTTCTAAATGTAAGCATTCTTGTTGGTAGCATTGCCCTCTCACCTTCACATCCAGCAGTGTATTCCCTCCAGAAAGGCCATCTTATGTTAAATAAGAACAAGCGTCCTCACACTGACCTGCTTTCAGAGGCTCGGGCTCACCTTAACAAGACAAGACCGGTTTGAATCATCTGCATATTCTTTTGATCTCATACCGGTGGACCTCTGCTCTAAAGTAGCTGCCATCATTAAGGACGTTTGCATGACGTTTCCTCATCCTCCCATCATGGCTGCAGCTCCATCAGGTGCTACCTTGTCTTTGAGTGCACCTCACTCCTTATCAGCACCTTGGATCCTCCACCTTACTACCACTCATCTTTTCAAAGCTACCCTACATTAGTTGAAAGCCAAAAGCCCCTCTTGTCTGTCCTTCACCGCTAAGCTGATGTGTTTGTGTCTGTGTTGTGTTGCCCTTGGGGTGGGTTACCTCCACCCCTCCTCCCCCTCCTTCTCATCTCTTCTCCTCCCCACCTTGCTGTTTATCTGTCTCCTGGCTCGTCACGTCCCTGAACCTGCTCTAATTAGCATCCCACACAACACTGTGTATTTACTCAGGTACAGACAGAAGGGGAGGGAGGTGAGAATGAAAGGGAGTAAAAAAAAAAAAAGCAGGGTGAAGAGACAGAGAAAGCTGGGAAGAGGAAGAGAGAGAAGGAGGACTGGGAACAGGAAGAGAGGGAGAAATGAGTCAGAGAATCAAAGAGCGATGAGACTCTCTCATAGTGGATGCAGGGGGTAATGATAGTGAGAAAGACATGATACCGAAAGTCATGAAAGTGAGAGATGGAGAACTTTCCCGCCCCTCCACACCTCCCCTTTGCCTTTTCCTGCGTTTCATCTGAGATGCAGAGTGTCTAAAATTAGCAAGCTGGCAGCTTCCTTCCTTCCAGTGCCCCATTAAAGTTCTCCCATTGCAGTGAGTGATCATTGAGGTGGGACCAGGAGTGCAGGTGTTTTTCTTGGTGTCCCAGTCGAGCTTGCAGAGGCATCACTTAATCTATAGACCTATTTACACAGGCACAACAATCATGATATTTTCACCTCCCACATTTTTTGGGAGGTGAGCTGCTTGTATGAACGCAAACAACCAAACTTTTCACCCCGACTCTAGCCAGAATTGTTGCTAGCCCCCCCGTTAAATATCCACAAGAGTTGGGGTGAACTAATGTGTGAACCAAGCAGATAATATTCAGGAAAAGTCACTGCACTGCAATTGTGAGCAGGTGATCACAAGTATGTTCTTCTCAACTGTTTTGTTTATCATTTTGTCACTATCATTAACGATACTGTCAATACATCCAATCAATGTAGCATTGATAAAATGGCAATGGTCATTATAGCACTGGACTCTGTCTGCTATCTTGGCGTGTCGTTTTTACATCATGTACTTCAGCAACTTCCAGACATCAGTGACTGCCCATTTCTGAAACAAAATGATAGTATGGTAGAGTCGGTTGTCTCTTAACCCGAAGGTCGAGGGTTCGATCCCCAGCTCCTGCAGCAACATGTCAGATGTGTCCTTGGGCAAGACACTCAATCCCAAGGTGCTCTCGCTGCTTCGTCGGCGACGTGTGCATATGGATGAATGGGATTAGTTCTTCTGATGGTCACTTTACATAGCAACCTCTGCCATCAGTGTATGAATGGGTGTGAATGAACCTGTGGTGTAAAAGCGCTTGGAGTAATCAGAAGACTAGAAAAGCGCTATACAAGCTCAAGTCCATTTACCATTTACGTTTTCCGACACATTTGCCATCCGTTGTCACCTCTCAGCTTTGACAAGCCGCTTTTCTCCGTCAGCTTACTTCCATTTTTCCACCACTGTTTAGTGCTGTTTGACCTATTCACCGGGGTCCAAATGTCAGAGCAGAGGGAAAGGTCAGGTAAAGGTTTAGTGTTGAGCAGAGTCTGGAAGGCTGACACGGGGCTGGCTGCCCGAGGGGGGAGGAGCATGTTAACACTTGAGACCTTGAACACACACCTCTGAATGTGCACATACACTCTGACACACTGCTGTCACCTCGGCTCTACGTCCACGCCACTCAGAGCCGGCAGCCATGTCGTGTGTGTGTTTGTGTGTGCGGTCTTCTGCTCATTTGGTTCATGTGTGAGTACGGTTGGTTGAAGACATTACAGCTTCCCGGGGATGACACATGGCCTTGTTGGACATCAGGTCAAAGGTGATTGGTTGTCAGGGGTTTACAGCATCCTGCCTTCAAAGGGCAGCGCCTCGTTTTAATTGAAGATCCAGCTCGTCTGTACTGACCACCGATACTGTGAACCCTTTGAACAAATAATCAGTCGAACTGGCCAACAGCAACGTAGTTTACTCTAGAGGACGTTACATTTCAGCATGTCGGGGGGTCATTAAGACTATTAAAAAGCTCTTCAATATCTTTTGTGGTAAAATATGAATATATAGTAATAACCAAAGAAGAAGAAATCAAAGTAAGGAGGGGTCAAAACTACAAAACAAGTACCTCATGGAGTCCAGAAGTCTGCACAGACTCTCAGACTGGCACAATACAGAAACGTGCAAGGGAAATATTAAGTTATATATATGCAGTAGTATATATTTGTGGACATATATAGGATAAAAATAAAGGATTGTGACTAGTGTGAACAATATTATTTCCCATTTTATACATCAACAGTTGCTTTTCCGATGCCCATCATTCAAAAACCTACAATCCATTTTTGACGAGCAATAATTCCATTTTTGATATTCAAAATAAACTTCTGAGCAATTGTTCATATCCCAACATCAATATATCTGCATTAACTTTCTAATTATGCAAACATCCACGCCATGAAGTTTTACGATCAGATCCATAGCAACAACTTGTCTCCAGCGCTTAGTGCCGTAGTTCCAAGATCCAACACGAGTCAGGAACGCATCACTAGATCCCTCTCACAAGCATTAATCCCAGTACAGGCTTACAAAAACAGCTATGGTCAGATGTCTTGACAAAAACCTCAGTTAGGCATTATAAGCAGGCATATTAACATCTCCTGATGAATGGACATATCCTCCTCACCTCTGATTGTCTGTGTCGCTGTTTGGTCTGATTGTTGGTTGTGTCATTAGTTAATGACACAACCAACTGAGTCAGGTAACTTTTGTAATGTTACTTTTAATCTTTTTTTTTTAATTAATTAAATAAAATGAAATGGAACTATTTTGATTCCCAAGCAGACATAAAAAATAAATTAGTTTTCATTTGTCAGAATGAAATGTGAGAATTCCATAAATTATATCTGTAACAGGACGTATGCGGATATAAATGAATGGAAATGTACACTATTAAGACGTGAACTGTTGATATAAACAAATAGAAATGCTATAGTTGAAGTTACAATATGAATATGTTTGTTTTGAATTGTAACCAAAAAGTAAATGTTGACATCTGTGATTTCTATTCCTGCTCCTGATGAGATCTGTAAGGGCCCGCCACACCTGGGATCCTGAAATCCTCTTCAGAGGGACGCTTTTTGCTTAGCTGTGGAACATTCATTCCAAGAAAAGTGTTTAAATACAAATGAAAGTGATTAGTAAATCAATGTCCTTATTTCTAAGTAAGTAATGAAAGCAAACATCAAGGATTTGAGTTCAGCTCATTCTCTAAGAGGGTTGGCACGTTAGCTGTGGGATTTCTATATCGATTCATCTACATCCACATGCAAGACAGAGCAGCGGGATCCTAATTGGAATGGATTTCTCTCTGCATTGATCTGCTCAGGTGACAGTGGATGACATATGGTTGTGTGTTTGTGCGCATGCCATGAATACCATATGTTGCTGTAATGTTCTCTCTTGGAACACCTTTTTGTGGGTCGCTGAAAAGGTAAAAGGAGAGGCTACTAAATCGCTCCTGTGTGTGTGTGTGCGTGTGCGTGTGTGTGTGTGCGTGTGTGCGTGTGCCCCTCCTCTCCCACTCCTTGGCCCTCTCATGCAGCAGAGCTCTGAGATGAAACAAGGACCTCTGCAAACACTGATTTCATTTTCCCCATGACCGCCTTCGCTCCCGTCTCTAGCTCCTCTGCGCACACACACACACACACACACACACACTTGTACACCTAAGGCTTGAGAGCAAAGATCAGCAGTTAGCATGCGTGCAGGGAGAAGCAATCGAGCACAGATAACACTTCAGTTCACTCAGGAGGACAAAACTAATGGGATGAGCTTATTATCCTCTTAGACTGCAGGATTCATATCATGTTTCTTCATTGTATATAAAGAATAAAGAACATTTTAAATGTTTTTAAATACCTCTCCAACTCTCTCAGGTTTACTAACCTGCCATGCTGTGAAAGTGTGTTTGTGAGAGAGAGACAGGGAGGAGATTTGAGAAAAATGGCCGCTGGACATGGCTTCTCACAGCCGGCTGGCCCCGACCCCCTGTGATCTGCCCTCTTATCTAGCCCAGATCCTGGCCTTTCATCTGGGCTAAAACCTGGGGGAGCTTGGCCTCTGCTGGGTTTGTAGCCCTCCCTCCCAGATCCACACTCAATCAGGCACACACACACACACATTCATTCCAGATCCCCCCTCCATCTCCAAGCTCTATCTTTCAGTCCCAGATGAGCAATGCTCTCACCTACAAGAGAGATAACAAACCTCACACTTCTCTGTTCCCTGCTTGGCCTTAAAACACTTCAGATACAGTATGATTCTTTAAAACTCACCACAAGAGAAAAAGGCTGGACACAAAGTGTGGACTTGGACGGTGTTGCAGACTTTCAGACTTTGCAAGCACATTGCTGAGAACTCTGACGTCCCGAATGCTTTGCAAACCTGCAATTTAACCAGACCACACGGGGCTTAAAGTGGCCTATCTGCAGACTTAACAGGGAGTTTGGTTTGGATGTAGCCTCAACCAAACTTGAATTATTTATGTACCCACAATGCAGATGCAAAGTTGTAGTTTTTCTTATTGGTCATTCCAGAAAAGTCAAAGAGCTTATTTTAAAATGTGTAAAAAATGTATTTAAAAAAAAGAAAAGAAAACTACTTAAATCATTAATGCCAGTAATAATATCAAATCTCATCACAGTCTCAAAAACCATTGGCTAAAGCCTGAAAATTATTTGGTGTCCGGGTGAATCAGCTAATACTTCCAGGTCTCAGGTGCAGCCAGCAGATAACAAAAAAGGATGAGGGGCACAACTTCCTTTTCCGTGAACCTGATATTGTTTATAGTTTATAGACCAGCAGCCTGAGACATAAAAAATGGAGCTGGCAGTTTGGAGACAAGATGTATGTCCAATTTGATATAAATATTCAATTTGGAAATTAATAAAGAGCTAAGTTGTCATCTCAATATAGCTGATTTCTTCTAGAGTTGCATTGACTAATGCATACATGCCTATTTTGCACTCCTCATTGACTGATTGGTCAATATTACTCCTAATATTATAATTGGCAAACTATTGTCCACAAAACGACAGATTTTGCATTTATATGCAGATATTGTTGAGTAAAGATGAATATCATGATGATTCATACACATATAAATGCCTTTGTCCACTTACAGCATTTCCTGTGCAGCTAGCGTAGCGTCCATATTCTCTACAAAACCAATGAAGATCAGTATTTTAGCGTTCCAAGCGCAAAAGGCTATTTTTTTGTGCTTTGCTCACATTGTTCTCAGGTAAAAATAGTTCAATATTTAGAACTCTGCAATTGTCATTTCTCCCTCACGACCAATCAACATCCAGAAGGTGAAGGACTTCTAAGAACAGTTTGGTCAACAAAAATGACCAGGATAGAAGCCCTTTGGGAGGCTATCTTGGGCATAATCATTCTAGATAATGAGGCGAGAAATGTCTGGTTTAGTTCATCTGGTTGTTTGTCCACTTACGAAGTTAAGGAAGTGCAATTCAAAATTATTCATAGGCTTTAAAATGCACCACTGCTGCAGAATATATTGGACCCTTCTCTTTCAAATACCATGATATATGTCACTTAGGAGTCATATTTGCATATATTTTTTGCACCTTCTATTCTTTTCTGTGCTGTCAACAAACACAGTCCAAAACCTGACCGACAGGCCAGGTTGTCCTGTGTTTGTTTCCTGGCAC
The DNA here is from genome assembly GCA_020745685.1 of Tautogolabrus adspersus. Classification (NCBI taxonomy): domain Eukaryota; kingdom Metazoa; phylum Chordata; class Actinopteri; order Labriformes; family Labridae; genus Tautogolabrus; species Tautogolabrus adspersus. The sequence goes on along the minus strand of CM036551.1, from coordinate 18,989,524 downwards.
ACTCTGCACAGACTGGGGGCAAATCGCTGGACTCTGCAGTTTTAATCGTAGCTGGCAGTAAAGCAGGACAGAAGAGAGGTAGAGAATGCATCAGAGAAGCTACCCAAACACAGCACTGTCCGTGTTTTGACATTTCCCAGAGCAGTGCTTTCACCTCTCACTAAATAGCATTACTGCTTAACAATAGGTAGGTTGTTTTTGCCGCTCAGCCCATCAGTCTTGGCTCGATCACCTCCACATGTGACCCAGGTCCAGGTTGGACGGTGTGAGCTGAAGTTGTTTTTGTGTGTGTGTGTGTTGCTTGTGCAGTCCACTTCATTCCATTCCATTCCAGGTGGATGCCTGGCCGTCCCTGCAATGCCCTCCTGCTCAACCCTGACCTGTCTCCAGCGTAAACAGCAGATCCTCACCTCTCACCCCTCTGGCTTTACCTGATAATCTGTCTCTGTGGATCACCCCTCACCCTTTTTTTCTTTTCTGTCTCTCCCATTCTCTGCAGAAACCAGGTTTTTGCGTTACCCCTCACCCTGATCTCTGACCCCCATCAGATTAGAGTGGTCGGCGTTTCAAATGCAGCGGCAGATTGAGTAGCATCTGTGACCTCCCTGTGCATTTCTGCCTTTGCCCTAATGTGATCTATCCCCCTTTAGAACCATACAGGGCCAGTAAGATGGCACTCACTGTTGTGTATGCAATGGTTTCAGTTGAAGTTATTGTTACAGACTGAAACTGTACCTTTGTTAATAGGCTTTATACTCAATGTATCCCCAGAGCCATGCAGGTAAATGATGTATAGCTGAATTGAAGGATTTTCTAATTTCTCTCATTTTTCTACAAACAAAAACCCCAAAATTACAAAATGAGAACACGTTTTTTAGATGCTTCTCTAAGTCCTTAGGTCAGAAATTCTCTGTACATGTCCGACTAAAAACCATATTTGTAGCTGCAGCAACTCTCTCTGTAGACTTCTGCAAACAACATTTTTAGGCATTTATTGTAAAATAAATGTTATATTTGTTGTCATGCAGGAAAATAACTGCAAAAGAAAAGAAAAACCCATTAACATCAACAACTCTCTTCTGAACAACAGTCTGCATTTGAACCCATGGTCTGAAGACTTCCCTCAACAACAATGATTTTTGAATCATTGTTGTTTGATCTATTGAAAGTCTCTTGACATCCTAAAAACAGTGAATAAATCAATCAATCATCGGCAATTCATAGATGTCACAGGCCTGTGCAGGCCGGTTATAGTCCCTGCAATCATTTGTTTTAGACTAAATCAAATCTTTGGAGGACTTTCTTATCTGTCCAGATCTACCTGTCTTTCTACCCACTTTGTCTGTGCACTTGTTGTGAATGAGCAGAGTTGTCTATATAATTCTGTATGAGCCAGAAATAATCCAGCATGCAAATAAGAATGGCAGATAAAGTGAGTTGGAAACGGTAAGTTGCCTGCTCCAGCTTTAATTGCAGTTGAGCTTAAAGAACCCCTTTATTATCAATGCAATAAAATCAATTTCTAAGCCAAAGGTAATGTCTTAGGCCATGTTCACACTTGACTTCTTTTTTCAACTGCCAGCGCCTTTTTTACATACAACCCTATGGAAAAAGGATGACGCCTTTTCAAAAAGCGCTGCGCCCGACGCCTTTTTCAGATGAATTGTTTTAACTTTTCAGAAAAGCGCTGTGTGACGTCAAGCGCCTTTCTGACAGTTGACCAATAAGGACGAGTCGAGTAGGTGCTCGTGTACCTTCCCTAGTAACCTACGTCCCTAGTTACCGGTGGCCAAAAAGATGTGGTGTGAATTGCGTGTCCTCTCCGGTCCGTTACGGCTCCGTGCACCCTCGTCCGTCAACACCCACCAGCTGCGTTCTTAGTCCGCAGCTCGGAGAGCACAGCCGGACAGCTGACGTGCAGAGACAAAGGAATTCCCGCGGTAATTTTACAGATTCACTCGCGACAGCGGGAGATAATACGATGTACGTGGTATAAAACTCTATATTAACCTTATACACACATAAACAAACACACGTACGGTCGTTTTTCTGAACCTTCAAAACGGAGTGTTTTATTCTGAAAATAAACCGGAGGTTTAAATGTAACAGTGTCTGACTTCCGTCCCATTTGTTCTTTTCTGTGCTAAATTGATGCGGCAGGTCTCTCCTGTACACAGCTGCGCTGTAAAGGTCATCTAAAGCTTTTGCTAGTGCCCTACTATCTTACCTGTTGATTTAAAATTCTAGTCAGCTTGTTTCTGAGCTTGTTTATCTCTGCATGGGTATAATTCCAATCCCAAGCTTTGAATGTTCCACGGAGCAACACAAGGACTGTTTCTAGAGTCCACAGAAAAGAGCTTCGGTCCAGCCAAACTCAAAACACAGAGCAGCTTTGGTCAACAACTGAGAACTGACCACAAGAGTGTGGTGATGTGGTCAACAGCGAAGAGTGAAGTTATGCATGAGAGTGAATTCTGTATACCATGGGTTCGAATGCACTGACTGTTGATTAAAAGAGAGTTGTTTATCACTGATTTTATCTTTCAATCAATCTTTATTTGTATAGCGCCAATTCATAACACGTTATTGTAAGACACTTTACAAAAGCAGGTAAAGACCTTACTCTTTGTTATATTGTGTTGCAAATATTTCGTACAGTCATTTGTTCTTCCCTGCACGAGACCATAGACAGGAAAAAGTTTATTCTACGTTATTAATGCCTTAAAATTTTGAGTCTGGACAAACTCGTCTGAAGGATGACCATTTTTGAAGAACTTCGTGGTGTTTTTGGTTGAAGTGGTTAGACAGAAGCCACTACTGAGTAAAAGACATATCAGGACACCCAAGCCCTATTCAGACTGCCAATTCAAGGCGCAATATTTTAGTCTCTGTACATTGTCTTCAATCTGAATGTTGCAGTGGCGTAATGGGGGGAATCGGAGAAGGTTACAGAGGCGAGAGGGGATCAGCTGAGCCAGCGGGGGAGCGCAGCGCTGTGTTGGTGCATGTCTGGCTGTGTGTGTAAGTGGAGCTCCCACTGTGCCATGCTTCCCCAACGCCGAAACACAATGTGAATTGACAAGAAAATTACGCCATCACAGAATCAATATGATTGTACAAAGACGCGATGAAGGCTGAGCTTAGGTACAGAGCTTTTGCAGAAACACAGTCTGAAAAGGGCTCCAGAGAGACTAAGTGCGCGATCACACTAGGCAATCCGTACCGTGCCTAAGCACGCTTCACCCCTAAAATCCAGTTTGTGTGATCGCTCCGTACCGTGCTCAGGCACAGTACACTTCCTTGGCTCTGGCACACTTTGTCCCTTTTTTTTTTTTTTTTTTTTTTCTCTCGAGTCCGCCTGTTTGTAAACTGAGCACACTTCATAATAACATAAAGCTATGCATGTGCTGCATTACGACGTTATGTACAAGAGGTTATCGTGCTTAGACCTGGTTTGTCCTGGAGCAGTGTGAGTGCAGGCTGTGCCGGCCAGAGGGGGAATGGGGAAGGGGGGGGCCAATCGGGCTTGAGCAAGGTACGGATTGCCAGTGTGATCGCGCCCTGATAGCATGAGGGAAAGTATGCTGAGGCTGTTACATCATCACTGACTCTCACCTGTTGTACTTCTTGCAGCAGAACACAGAGAAGGAAAGTGTGTGATAAAGCAGCAGCCTTAGGTCCTTGTAGAGATCAGTGTCAAGCTGTACTATGACAATTCTTGCTGTTGTTTGATCAGTGATGATCAAACTGGTTTTAGCAGCTTTTTCTTACTATTGTCCATTTCTCTTGTGAGTTTGAAAATCAAGCCTGATTTGGAAAACACCATATTCTAGTACATAAACAGGATGTCATTGCCATTATTTTAAAAGGTTTGCATTTTTATCTGTAAGCCTGTCTAGGCCTGTTATGGGCAGTCCTATTGGGCTACAATTTTGACAAGACAGTATCTTTACTTAGTTATTTTTAGCCACTTAACATTGCTTTATCTCTATCCTGGCTGACAGTAACCATGGTTGCAACTTATCAATTGCAGGTAGCTGTGTCCTTAAGCGTATCATGTATTATCATCTTTCTCCCAATTATTTACAAAATGCACATAATCAGTTATTAAGAAAGACTTAGAACTAGAAAATTATGACATAAATGTTTCAGGAAAATAACTTCTTATACTCAGAGTATGGTCCATACTGAAAAAAAACAACCAGAAAATATAGTGCTGACAGTAGATCACAATCGCGGTGTGAATCGGTGCACAAATTTGAGTCATGTTTCTCAAACTATCTTTTGATTGTTGGCAGATGGTTTCTTTATCTTTTGCCATCATCATGTCAAACTGATCATATTTACAATACTTTGCCTTCAAACACTAATGAGATTGCCATCAGCCACAGCGATATTAGATGTTAAGTGCTTATAAGCAAATGTAAGCATGCAAAGCTAGATCTGTGAACATAGTAATCATTACCTGCTAACCATTAGCTTGAAAGCAAGTTGACATTTGCATTCAAGTCCATCACAAATGAGCTATGTTATAATCACACATGCTATACCTCTTATAATTTTGTATATATATATATCCAGTTCCTCCTGTATCGTGCTGTCAATTCTTCCTCCTGCCACATGCTACACACAGTGCCATCTGTCTGTGCACACACATCTGTGTAAAGAATGCTTGTAAACATAGTGCCTAAAGAACAGTACCTGATAGAAACATTAGTGTACATGAACTTATTAAATATAGGATCACTTTGCTTACTACAGTTACAGACTAATACGTCAAATTGTCAGGACAGGCTCTGTGTAAGATGTAATTGGCTTCTTGCCTTATCTTTAACCTTCTACCTACCTTACTTGGTGTCAGATGACATCTGCCTAATCATCCGTCACACTAGGATTGTGGCTGCTGCCCAATGTATTAATACACACCTTTTCCCCCTCATATCCAACAGTAAACTTTCACATGGTGGAGTTGAGCCCCAAGCGTTGCCTCTGTACCATTCTTCTATAGCCAAATAAAAATACCCAGAGGAACACACATCCCATGGTTTTATTCCACTCTGTGCTCAGCCAAAGTCACAGTCAAACTGGAGTCAACTATCCACACAGAGAAGGAATACCTTCAGTTTTATGGAGTCGTAATGCGGTACGGGTACTGTATAAATAATCTCTCCGCACAGAAACACTTCCAGCTGTTAAACAATATACCCTTTTCTGTTTTTTTCTTTTCCTCTCCGTTTCTGCATGTTTAAAGAATCTTTCCCAGACTACTCTGAAAATGGAAATTTGCATTGAAGAATTATGTTGTTAAATATCTGCCCTTATGACACGTCCAGATTGTTGCACTTTATGCTGATTGGTATTACAGAGTGGAGTTGGAACTCTGTATCAAACGCTGAAATTGAAGTCAGGTCATAATGTGAAATTTAAACCCTTAGAATCTGTTTACAATTAGACCCTTTGAAGAATTCAGCTGTAATCTATCCCTCCTTTTGATATAAAGATTCAGTATTGATATAAATGAAGGGAGCTTTGCCTTTGTTTTTAAAGCCATACCTGTGGCTTTTGATTGATGGATGGAAACTCTATGGTAGATTTGGATAATAAAGACTTGTTTAAAACCTCAATCTGAGGTTAAAGGTTCCCCATAGACTTAAGCAGTATTTTGTATCAACCCCAGAATAGTAATCCAGAGAGTGAAACAGCCCTATTCTTGTTGGAGAACCTTAAAACATTGTTTGTGACGGGGATGACTAAATATATCTTGGGCTTTTTTTCAGAGGCTTCCCTATTGCCTCCGGCCAGGTTGCAGTACTGGACAGTGGGAGGGGGAGGTGAAGAGGGGAGCCCCTCTTCATCTGGTAAAGATACTGCTGTTGGGCAGCTTTCGCGCTCCACTAGCTGATCCTTCCAGGAAGTGAGGGGGGTATAAGGAACCCCTGAAGAGCCTCAGCATGTACCATGGCAGCATGCTGAGCTCAAATCAAAGGGGGCAGTCTGTCCTTAGCCTGGGGGAGAGTGAGTGTTCTGTGTGTGACCAGAGAGACATTGGTAATAGGACAGCTTGTGACACATGTGCAGATGCCTGTAATTCTGCCTGTCTGCTGCTGGGGTTGTACAACAACACTGAGGGCTTGTGAAGTGAGGTCACATTTATACATATGATCCTGAAATTTTGCAGAGGACGCCACAGGAAGTCAAATAGCCATCTAGATTGTTCCTATGTAACAGTTTTATGAAATAAGACTGCAAACATACACAGAGTTGCCATGTTTGAGTTATTGTTGATGGGGGGACCTGAAGTAGAGAGTTAGGGCTACAATGGCAAGTTAAGGCTGTAAAGGCTTGATAGTGTGCAAATAATAAACTTAGTTTCCTTTTGTGATTCTGTTTCAGTTGGAAGCTATTAAGTCCAGCCCCTAAGATGAAGAGCCTTCAATTCCGGAGTATTGCCCCTAAGGCCCCGGCTGTGGTGCCCTCCCCCTCACCTGCTGTCCTGTCCTGCCATCCTCCCTCTGCCCTCCCAGAGGCTACCGTCGCCCCAAGCCCCAAGTCCATTATTGTTCCACAAAACTATGCACTGATGCAAATAGCAGGTCAGGATGGCACTTTCTCTCTGGTGGCGCTGCCCCCTTCTGTCTCCTCTCAGACACCGCAGCCACAACATCAACAAACACCATCAATTCAAAGGAATCTCAAGTTGCCAATTCCAAGATACCAGCCAGCCAGGAGCAAGGGGACTGTAGATAAGGTAAAATCACCACCACTTGCTGCCAAGTTGAAAACAGCCTCAAAGATTTCTGTGGCTGCACAGACATCTGTGAGTGGCACATCAAAATTGAAGAAAAAACAACAGGAGACCAAGCACACTAAGGAAACACTAGTGCCCAAAGAGGAGCCTTCAGAGCAGGTAATTCTGATTGACCCAGCCTCTTCGGACATCTCCGTCACAGCTCTACTCCCAGACAATGCTGTCCTGTACCCAGGTTCACAGTTGGAACGAGCGCCTGACAGCTCTGAAAGACCTGCTACTACCAGCCTTATTCAAAACCTTCAGTATTCTCCTGCTGCTGTCAAGAGCTCACCATGCAAATCTCCAGAGGAAACTACGACTGTAGTGAGGCTCTGCCAGTCTAAATCTACTGCAGCCCAGCCCCAGAGCAGTATCACTGTCCTGTCCCCAGCCATTTTCAGCAAAGCAGTCCAGATTATTCCATCCCCACCCAAGGGTAAACTGCCCATTCTACCTTACTCTAAAATAAAGAGCACCCTCATCCCAGCAGCCAAGCTCAATCAGTCCCCAGAGAAGAAGGGTTTATCTGGCCAGGCAGGACTTCCAAGCCCAATAGATCCTATATCCAAGACTGTTGAAACTGCGGAGGACTTGGGTCACAACCAGGTGCCAAACTCCACTCTCCTGACCCACAACAAGACCACACTAATGCCTGTGCTGGGGACTCTCCAGAAACCATCTGGCAAGAAGAGGGGAAGAAAGAGAAAGACAATGGAAGACATCTTGGCATTTGAGGCCAGAAAGAAGCGCTCCTTGTCCTTCTTCCGTAGAAGGGTCCAAGAGAAACCCCCAGCAATTGTTTCAGGTTCAAAACAAAAGGAAGTTGATATTTCAAAGAAGTATCGTAGCATCCGACCCAAGCCCATGTTGGTTATGGAGACCGTTCCCCAACTGGTTAGTTTGCCTGCCATCACACCAGATGGCCAAGAACAGGAGCTTCTACTTAATCATCAACTCCCCACCACTACCACATCCAAGGCCCTGGACTGTCCTCAACCAGCCCCAGTGACACTCCACCTGAGAGGTGCCACCCACTCCAGAGTATTTGTTGGCAGTCGTCCCATTCACCGCTGCCCCACCTGCAGCCGCTGTTTTCAGTTCAAGCATCACCTTCAGAGCCACATGAACAGTCACACCAACAGTCGGCCATACGTATGCCCAGTCTGCCGAAAAGCCTACGCTCACTCTGGTAGTCTGAGCACCCACATGAAGCTTCACCACTCTGAGGTACGCCCACGTCGGTCCCTAGGCTGTGAGTTCTGCGAGAAGGCCTTTGGATATGTGGGGGTTTACTTTAGTCACCTGAGGGAGGTCCACAAGGTGGTGCTGACAGTGGAGCCGTCCATCAGCCATCATGAGGATGATGTGTCTGCAGAGGGGTGAGATTTTTATTGATTACTTTAACTGAAGAACACTACTTCTTTGTGAAATGTATGTCTTAAAATATTTTATTCAAAGATATTAACATACGGGTTAAAATGCTAAATATAATGATTGATAACCTGAATAGTCAAATTATTTCGATAATAGTTGTTAAAAAGCATTATATTTCTATACTAACCAGGGTCAACTTGCCAGAAACTTCAGAAGAGCAGGACCGTGAAGATCCAGTGGAGCTGCAGATCAAATGCGGTCGCTGCCAAGCCATCACTCCAACGTTTGCTGACATGAAGATGCACTTGCTTTATGTGCATGGTGAGGAGGTCCACCTTAAACTCCAAGATGGCCAACCTGTACGGGATGGTCGTGCAGCTGAGAATGAGCTAGTGAAGCACGCTGCACACTACTGGCGACAGCTCAATGAGAAGCGTAACCTAGTGAAGTGCGGCAATTGCGATGAGGAATTCTTCTCATTCTCCAACCTTAAGAGGCACATCATGTCCCACCAATGTGGAAAAGAGGGGGAGGACAGCGGGTCCACATCATCACCAAAAAGCAGTAGAAGCCTTGGGGTCCTTGCAGCAGGTGGGTCCTTTAATTGCGTGCTTTGCAGGGAGGTGTTGGAGACTAAAGAGGGGGTTATGGGACACTGGAGGAGTCGCCACCACTGTGAGCAGCCCGGCCTGCTCTGGGATGCCCTGAGCTCGTACTCAGGCCAGGAGGAGGCTGAGGCTGATGGGGACTTGGACACTCCTGCTCCAAGTCCACACTATCCAGCCTAACTCTTGGATGGGCAGGTAGCCCCTTACTGTAAAACCTCTCCATACACTCTCAGAGTTAACAAACAGCAGCACAGGGATGGAGAGTTTCCCTTATGTCTTTTAGCACTGCTTTCTTCTTTCACCAAGTGAGGCAGTGGACTCACTCCAAAAGAAATTCAAATGAAAAAGAAACAAATACTTAAGCCAATGGTGAAAACGGATCTCTGTGTTACAATTTGTAAGGGATATTCTCTTTAGGTCACAGAATACAATTTTATAAACAACAGCATTCTTCACAATATTTTAATTGCACTGTTTTGTTTTTTGTTTTGTTCTGTTTCTGTTATGAGGTTATATTTAATTTCCAGTTGGAATATTTTTTCTACTACTTATTTAAATGTTATTAAAAGGGTAACTTATAACCAAGCTGACACATTAAACATTTTGGTCACGTCATTCAAACAATTATCTCTTGTGATATGAAGCCATGCAGAAAATGGGATTGTTTGTGCTCAGTTTTTTCGGACATCTGTTTGACATTTTTGCCTCCACCTCATTGAAAAATAATCACACAGGGTGATAGCCTGGATATACAATGGATTCATTGCAATTCATGGCTGTCAGTTGTTGTCAAGTTTGAACTGATCTGTAAAATGTGTGTTTTAATAGTATGAGCACAAATACATTCTAATCACCTTTATTTTATTTTGGTAGAGGCAGCAATCTCAAAGAGGACTTCTTGATTTAATTGAACAAATCTGCATGGTTTGATACCACAATGGGAAAAATGAAACAATATTTGTTATCAATCTGGGTTTACTGGCCTTTTAAGATACTGAGAAATGTAGATCTACAGACAAGGGCACACTGTCTACTGTCACATTGGCAGACAATTGATTTGATTGGCCTCGGATTTTTACAGGTAAAAAGAAAACCAGTATTTCAACAGAATCCTGGAATTGCTCTTTAACTAAAAATCTTTGTTTTTAGTTATGACTTGAAATCTCCAAGTGTGATTAAGGTCAATTTTGGGGTCCTCTGCCAACCTGGACCCATGAAGTAACACTTTTTACCAGCACCAAGTGTTATCCTTGTGGCCTTCAGGAAAAAAAAAATCGGTGTTCATGCGTAATGTGGCTTATCGTCAGTGCAGTCCTCTGTAGGCCAAGTTCTATCTCCTTGACTTGTTGAGTACTGCCTATGTGTGTATTCTGTGATATGCCAAGGGTCTATTCACACTAGTGATTGTAGAAGTGAGTTTTGCAGTTAAGCTTTCTAACCACTGACAGAGTACTTTTTGTTGACTTAGTAAAGATGCAAAGGAAAACATGGTATCGCCTACCTGTTATTGCCAGCTCATGTACCCACCTGTGGAACCATGTACATCCAGACTCTATTATTAGAGCTAATTTAAACTGTTGTCAAGTCCAGAAAAATATGCTATTTTATACTATAGATTAATACAGAGGTCTTTTAGTATATTTATGCTTGTTGTTGGTACCTTAAGAACCAGCATTGAGAAATGTGTTTTGTTTGCTTCTTCTAATTTGGGGGATGCTAAATGTCTTGTTTCCTGGTCGGGAGGCCATTACTTCATGGCCAGTAGCTCTGCTAACATTTGTCTGTGTTTATCTTTCGTATGAAGAAAAAAAACAACATAACAGGGTCAAGTGAATGTACCTGAATGTTTTCAAAAACCCTACCAAAAGTATATATATATATAAATATATATACTACATAGACATATTCCATAGATAGAATATATAGATATATTGAGAAAAAAAATATATATTTACATAGAGTAACTAGTGAATCAGCTGCTTTGTTGTGTCACATGTAGAGCGGAGGGACAAGATGTATTTATCATTGCCAAAACAGGCAACAAAAGCCATGCAGAGCTGTCCTTATGTGTCTGACACAAAACGTAGGACTGTGAATGAAGGGCAAAGCACTGATGGGTACATGTCGCACTGAGTTGGTCGACTGTAGTTTACTGTACTACGGTTCGTTGAAAACCATGTTTGAGTGTTCATCAGTGAACTGTCCTTTGTTTTCAGGCCCTCATAGCAAACCAGGAAGTGACAGAATTAAGGGTCAGACTCTCCTTTTCTCAGATAATACAGCATTGCATTACTGTCGGCACAAGTCAGGATCTGAAAAATCCCACATTAGGTGATATAACGTGTTTTGCTCACTTAAGATGTTGACTGTGTCCAAAAAAAAAAGACTGAAAATGTTTGTGCTTGTGACTGTTTGTGTTCCTGAAGAACCTGATGTTTATGAGAATAAAGATATGTTTTGTTGAGAACAATTCTATTTATTATTCTAGTCCGTCCATTTACAAAAAAAACATCACAGTTAGTCCAGGAAAGGTAAGAGTATGTAAATGATGTTCAGAAAGTCACAACTGTAGGCCTACATAGAAAGCATATGACATATGGAATCACTTAAAATGGTCATGTTTGGCTTTAGGTAATTTTACATTGGCAACACTCACGTTGGTCACTGTTTTCATTTTAATATGAAGCTGAATAGTTTCATGGGTGCAGTGCAATCACAAATCCAACAGGCAAATGATAACATAAGTTAAACTTGTATTGTCCTGTGGGGAAACTTGTCCTGGACTCTATTGACTGCAGTAACAAGAATAACAAAAAGCAGAAGAATACAAGAATAGAACAAAAGATGAATAATTCCACAGGAATCTCATGCACATGGGCGCACACATAATGTATGAACACACACAATGGCAAAAAATTACAGTGGTGTTGTGTATTGTCCTTTTTTGGTAGCTTTTCTTTATATTGCACAATATATTTCTTCTATTGCCCAGGTGTAGCATGTTGCACCCAAACACTTAACATTGTCTGCAGTCACATATTGCACTGTTTGACATATGTACACTCACCGGCCACTTTATTAGGGACAGCTGTTCAACTGCTTGTTATTGCAAATATCTAATCAGCCTATCACATGGCAGCAACTCAATGCATTTAGGCATGTAGACATGGTCAAGGCGATCTTTTGAAGTTCAAACCGAGCACCTGAGTGTTTCAGCAACTGCTAATCTACTAGGATTTTCATGCACAACCATCGAAAGGGTTTACAGAGAATGGTCAGAAAAAGAGAAAATATCCAGTGAGCGTCAGTTCTCTGGGCGAAAATTTGTTGTGGATACCAGAGGTCAGAGGAGAATGGTCAGACTGGTTCCAGCTGATAGAAAGGCAACAGTAACTAAAATAACCCCTTGTTACAACCGAGGTCCCTGTGTACTAATTGAGCGTCGTTTAAACGCCACAGCCTACTTGAGCATTGTTGCTGATAATGTCCAACCAGTTATGATCACAGTGTACCCATCTTCTGTGGCTACTTCCAGCAGGATAACGTGCCATGTCACAAAACTCATATCATATCAAACTGGTTTCTTGAACATAACAATGAGTTCACTGTGCTCAAATGACCTCCACAGTCACCAGATCTCAATCCAAAAGAGCACCTTTGTGATGTGGTGGAACGGGAGATTCGTCTCATAGCAAGGTGTACCTAATTAAGTGGCCGATGAGTGTCACATGTTGTATTTAACTGCGATAGCCACGTTATTACTTGTTAAGGAATAAATGGACATAGGCAAGAATTAAATGTTTGTGAAGTTCTGCCTGCTTTCAGAGACCCTCAACATCCTGCCTGATGGTAAAATTTGGAAAACTTGGTGTAAAATGTGAGTTGGGTCTGTTATAATTGGCTGTCCCTGTCTGATGACAGACTGCTCACAAAGCGAGAAACGTCTCATGACACTTTGGCATTTGGGACAATAGCCAGTACATCAGGGCTTCTGATGTACAGTAGCTAGCTTGTATGCACAAAACAGATAAATGAACCTGGGCAGAAACCTCCTTTACTGTCCACTAGTCATTGTTTGCAGTCTGACTTATAACTTGAGACAAGAGAAATGTCTGTTTACAGTTTAATACAAACTAAATCCTTGTCAAGAGTTCAGAGATTGCATTTCAGCCGGTGCATTTTCAGACAGTTTTCCTGAATATAATCCTGAACCGCTTAATACTACCTGTTTAAGCTCTATTGATAAGATACAGACGTTCTTGAAGCTAATGCTAACATCAGCAGCTCACAAAGAACATAATAATGTGATGATGTACCATGTTACCATCTTGTATTGCTGTTTAAGCATACTGACATTCACTTGTCAGCAGCTCACAAAGAAAATGCTAACGTGATAATGTGATGATGTACCGTCGTACTGTTGTGATGTTGGCGCACAGCACAACTGCTTCTGCAAAAGATCCAGGTGATAAAGCAAAGTTGAAAGTCAGGGAGTCAACTGGAAATGAATTACGGCAAAACATCCAAAAAAAAATTCAAGACATTTAACTGCAAACCAAATATTTCAACTTCTTTGGATGCACTAGAAACAGTCTTCAGGTATAATGCAGTTTGGACCAAAGTGGTGGACTGTGGCAAAAAGACCAAGGCAAGCATGGCTCAAACAAGCATCATAAACTCAATTTTAGAGTCTTCATATAGTTCTGGATCCATGAATAAATAATCAGTCAATCAATCTTTATTTGTATAGCGCCAATTCATAACAAGTGTTATCTCAACACGCTTTACAAAAAGCAGGTAAAAGACCTTACTCTTTGTTATTTAATATTACAAAAGAGCAGGTAAAAAGACCATGCTCATTGTTATTTTACAAAAAGCAGGTAAAAGACCTTACTTATTGCTATATTACAAAGACCCAGCTTTAATCCATCATGAGCGTAATAAAAAGTGGATGTTAATATAAACCTATTCATAACTTAATTCTGACATCTCTAGTAAAAGGCAGAAAAACAGAATAAAGCCATTTACTCTCTCACTTATTACTGCTGACGTGAATGCCTTTCCTGAAACCAAACAACAGAATGGCTGCAGGGTTGAAGCAGTCAGGAAGGTAGAGTCACTAAGTATTCATCAGAAGAGACTCAGAGAATGGGTTTAATTGATATCTCTCTGTGGAAAGGTGTGTGCATGTGTGCGGCATGTGAGGGTCAACCAAAGTGGGTTAGCCAGAGGGCTTTTAAAAGTGTACATATGTCTTACCTCTGTGCTCCTCCCCTCCCAGCAGACCTTCCATCTGTCTGCTTTAGCATAATCAAACCTACAGATATGTGTGCTGCTAACGGCCTTACCTTTTGTTTGAATGCCCATTTTTAAGTCTCTTACGAGTCAGACCAAGCATGATCCATATAACTGTAAAATAATCACTTTAATAATGTAATAATTAATAACTGTATTTATACAGCACATTTAAAAACAGATGTTCACCAATTGCTTCGACAGACAAAGCAAAGGAAGGAACTCGAGAATATCATAAATAGTCAACTCAATAGTCAGGCCGAACAGAGAGCAGTCTACAAAATTCAAACAAAACTTTAAACCAGATATTCAAAGGCAATTACAAAATGCAAAAGCAAAACATCATAAGACAATTATTACAAGATAATGAGAAGACAACATTATATTAAAAAGACGACATCCAAGCACAGGACATAAAAACACAATTAGAAACATACAGTATGTAGAGAGTTAAATAAGTAGGTTAATAAAAGCAATACAAGATGGTTGCTCTTACTAGGAAAAGAAAATCCGCAAAAAAGTTAGAGATCCTCATACTTAGCACATCTATTTCATAAGACAGGTGTGTAGGAGAGTAACGTGTCCATCAGAGTACTAGACCTTCTGCCTGATGAACGTCCAGTTCCAAAACTTTATCAGTAGCTGTTTATTTGCAAGTGTAGGAGTTTACCTGTACTTTATAAAAAAGAAGTTATTTATAAAAGGAAATTTTGTCAGCAGAAATGATTCATTGCAAGTCACATCAATCAATATTATCAGCAAACAGCTGTGTATTAATCTCAAACTGCCGTGTGTTGTGTTGTGCTGGGATTGACTGTGATTATCAGCAATTTGCTGTCTGTATCTTATTGTTCTTGACTTTTATTATTTTTGGTTGCCCGAGTATAATAATGATAAAAGATTATAAATATAGCACTATATATCATGCCATTCATTGCTTAATTAACTATGACTATTATCCCTATTCTCAAATGCTAATAGTTTTTAGGGAGGAAAGTGACGTTTTTCGTTTGTGGGTTTTGCAAAAAAAAACAAAAAAAAACAATCGTCAATGTGGCTCCTGAGTCAAGCAAGGTTGAACACCACTGGGCTAGATGATGCATGGTGGTTTCCTATGTAATGAACAAGAAAACACTTATACGGCTTTCACACTTCAGAAAACTCCTGAAAAACTGCCGATATTTGCCGGAGGAGCTGTATGTGTGAAAGCCCCCTAGTATTTCTTCCACAGCAAGTCTGGATGAGCTGATGTGAGAACGCAACAAGACTCCGGAGAATTCAGCTCGAGCCAATGGGATGGGTGAGTGACGTTTATACAGTATACTGTGACTGGAGTCAGTGCATTGACTGTCTGCCCACGACCTCTACGATCTCCCTGCATGTAATTAAACGGCTGCATTATGTTTTCTGTTCGTCAGTATGTTGTTCCCCGCTCTTTTGTTGACATTGTGATTCCGCCAAATTACATGTAGTGATTCTCATTATAGCATCATATAGCAAACTTTGTTGCTTGCTTCCGCGTCTTTTTTTTACATCATGTCTTACCTCAGGAAAAAACGGATAATTTTACCCTGTGCTGCTCTTGCTTTGCTTTACAGGAAGTTATTCGATCATAAAGGAAAACTAAGCTGCATACTCTCAAACTCGCAACAGCAACAAAGGCCACTTAAACACCTTTGAGATAGCACTTTCTGTTTCCATGTTGTCAGAGAGACATGCTGCCTGCTCTGCTGCAGACCCTGCTGCTGCTCATTGCCACACCAGTGTGGAATGCAGGTCCTCAGCTCTAATTGATTTGGAGGCATATGACCCCGTATCTAAGGCTAAAGGGCGCTTCTGTTGTGATTTCTGTTGCTACTCAAACAAGCAACAGCAACACAAAACAAAACAAAACCTCATCAAGGTTTTCATCAACTCTTCAACTTCTTCACACTACTTTGTGAAGACTCAAAGGTTTCAAATGAGAGTGACTCAACTTCAGGTGGCTTTCAGCTCCGGTGGATCAGAGGTAAAGCTGCAACATCAGTACGTATCAAGGCCCAATCTAGCGTCGCCATCGCACCACATCGCAGGCGCAGATAAAAAGGAAAGCGCTATACGGTGATGCATATTTCCCTTTAATCAGAGCTAACGTGTACCACAGCCGTCTCACTGCACTCCCACCTCACTGTGGCTCTCAGGGGGACATGGGAGATCAAAGCCACCCCCTGCTTGTACATGATCAGTGGGAAAGAAGGAGAACTGAAGGCTGCTCTCTTTCTTTCTGTTATTCTTTCTTTCTTTCTTTAGGTCTTTTAGCTACACCCCCTTTATCAACTCCCTACCCTTGTAAGACTGAACCAGGTTGTTGCAGATGTTGCCAATGTTGATCTTTTTGTCCTAACTGTTTGTACCTGTTTAACTTTTGAACGTGTCATTCTTTCTTTTGACCCTGTTTAAGAGGAAACAAGACCTCAAAACAACATGCAGTGAGACGTGGAATAACAGAACTGGCGTCACAGGAAGAATGCCGGGAGGGAGATTTATAGGACAGTTAAAATGTGACCCACACTGACCACCAGATGTTCTCAAGAACAACCTAGGTGGGGTGAAACATGAGTGCAACATGCAATCTCTTGGCTGATGGAGGTCCCGCTCCTACCCTCTTATTTCTCACTGTTGATGCTCTGTTGCCAGTCTGTCTTGATACACTAACATGCGTGAACCTGCTGTCGACACATGCTGTATATTGGTGATACGTGTGCACATTCATCAAAGTGATTCTATGGTTTCATCAAAGATTTATAAACCCTCCTGGATGTCAGGACTTAGATGTACAAATTGGTAATCCCACATCTATGAACTCTGCCTCCATCTCGATCTGGAGATGTGAGCCGCCCTTCCCTTCCCTGCTGCCTCTCAGTCTCAGGTTTCAAAGCGTCCCGTCTCTCCTCACCCTCCCAGATTAGTCATCTAATGAGCAGCAGGGCTGATCAGGTGAATAATTGATAACGGGCGGCTGGAGAAAGGCATCGATCCGAGCCGGGCTGTGGCTCTAAATGGAGCAGGGAAGGAGACACCTCAGGAGGATAAGCAGGCGCAGGTACATCGCTGAGCTGCACTCTGTGCTGTTAGGGCTGATTGGGACTTAGATTTAATGCTTGTGACAGCTTTATGAGGACAAAAAAAGGAAAAGAGCCACATCTGGTGGGCATGGGACTGTTTGTTAAACTGGAATCACAATCATATATAAAAAAAATTATTTTCAGATTTTAGTTTCCGTTTGTGAAATGCTGTATCTTGTTAGAAAATGCAATGTGAAGATAACAGATTAGATTTTTCCAATCCAGAACCTCCCAGGGGATGAAAATCTGAGAATAACAAGGCTCATGATAGGCATGCACATCCATAGTTAGGTTGGATAAATAAATATATCCATTACATGCAGGATTCAGGGCCATCATATAAAACCAGACTAGGCAGTTAGCGTGTGGGTGTTACCGTGTAGTAATATCACAGAGGGTAATGTGTTTGGATGTTGGCAAAAACTTTGTTGACATTTACAAAGAATGTGCCTGAGGTCCAATCTATGAGTTTCTCCCTACACCCTCTCCATTCCTGAACAAAGTCAGTGTGGGAGATGTGGGAGGAGGCCAACTGTCAACTCCTGCTTTGTACTGGCAAAGCTACGTCCACTTTGGACGCATCTTACCAAAATTGATGCAAAGTACATCACATTGCAGATGCTGAAGACCAGAGCTAGGCACACATCTGTTCATTTGTTAACCCTTGTGTTATGTTCATTTTTTGGACCCTTTGGCACGGTTTGGGTCAAATTGACGCGGGATATTATTGGGGTTATAAAAGCCCTACAGAAAAAAAAATACAGAAAAATCCTTTATATATATTGTCTTTATCTCAATTTCAATCAATATAGATAACATTTGTGGTAATGTTTGTAATTTCAGAACACATTTAACAATGAAATTGTCATTCGTTTTTAATATTAACATGATATTATGTCCTAATTTAGTAAAGAATGATAACATGATACCATGAACATGACTCAAAGCCATCCATATAACTAAGATACTGGTACCATCCCCTGCAGTTATCAGTTGAGGGGGGGGTTCAGTCATTGGAGATTACTGTTTAGTCTGTTATATCTGGACATATATGTGTGTTGTGGGGCTCCTCAGCAGCTGGCTGTAGGGCTCATTGGTCTACTCCATCGGCTGGTTTGGGGGCGCTACCTACAGTTGGCTGTGGGGCTTCTCAGTGACTGGCTTTAGGGTTCTTACAGCGACTGGCTCTGGGGCTCTTCCAGAAACTGGTTGTGGGGCTTTAGTCGACTGTGGTGCTCCTCCATCGGCTGGCTGTAGAGCTTTTCCTTTAGTTGGCTGTGGGGAGTTTTTTGATCAGTTTTTCCCTCCCCAATGTGCAGGTGTAGGGGTACAGTGGTTAGATGTCTAGAATATTTTGATAGCATGGTGCAGGTTCCCCCACCCCAGAGGGTAAAAAGCCCAGGAAAAGGAGCATACGGCAACTATTAGCTTGGATTGTAACAATGTGATCTTTATCCTTGTGTGTTTGTGTGTGTTAGTGTGCATATGTGTGGGTGCATGTATGTGTATGTGTGTGTGTGTGTGTGTGGACAAATTACTACTGCATCAAGTAACTGCTAACAACCAAAACATGTCAGACACATTTTCTGTGTGGTCTAAAGTATCTGGTGTGTGTGTGTGTGTGTGTGTGTGTGTGTGTGTGTGTGTGTGTGCGTGCGTGTATTTGCGTGTATTTGCGCGCGTGTGTGTGTGTGTGTGTGTGTGTGTGTGTGTGTTTATGTCTGTTCTTGCATGTCTCTGTGTTTCTGTTTGTAAATTTGTATATGGGGGTCAAATTGACCCGAACACCTTCTGAGGGACATAAATGTGTGGGGGTACTGAAGCATGTGCACTCAGTGATTTTTTCTTTCTTTCACTAATTCCTCTACAGAAAATAAGCGAAGATACGGCGTCCCTTAGGGGACGTGGGAGAAGTTTTTTTTTAGACTTAGTATCTCAATATGAGATAGTATCTCAATGTAATGACTTAGTATCTCAATTTTTTTTCTTCCATGTCCCCTTAGGGGCTCCGTACTAAGGCCATGGAGTTTCAGGTTAAAAATATTAATTCTTGTATCGTTTTTCTTTTGGTAAAAATTTCAAAGGGGTCAATTTGACCCGAACACCACACAAGGGTTAATCCGTTAAGAGTCAATTATCAGCGTCATTAAAGTGGATGTTAATTTGAAAATGATTGTCCACACCTTTAACTTCTAGTAAATTTGGTTACCATCAACGTCATTTTTTGCTACTTGAATTCACTTTTGACAACTCATGTGTCAGCTGACCTTATTTTTCCTGACCCTCCGAAAAAGACAAGCCAAAATCCTCGGCCCGGGTGCTTTTATTGTGAAATGAAGCACCGCTAAAGTTAAGATGGTGGTGAATCCAGACAAGTGTGTTATTTCAACATGTTGTTCACATCCTCTTGGCCTCCACTCTATTGACATTGCAAAAAACCTGATGTTTTTGATGTTTTTTTTACAATACTGGTGTTACAGTTTAAAAAGTGACCATGCTGACTGGCGAATTTTAGCCAAATGCATCTGTGGTTATCGTAGTTAAAACAGATGTTGCAGATGGAAAGTGTCCGAATGAATGCCACTTTGTTACATAATGTCAAAAATACCAATTCATTTCTTAAACTTTGACAACCACAGACGTATTCTGCTGAAAGTCCCCAGTTAACACGATCACTCTTTGAACCTTAACACTGGTAAACATTATGCTAAAGTTAGCTTCAGTTAGTTACCAACAAAAATAACTGCTTAACCGTCATCAAAGTCAATGTGTTTGTTAACGGGTTAACCGTTAACAACATTACATTTTTAATAACTGTGCCTACCTCTGCTGAAGACCCTCAATGAGTTGTTGCACTGTTAAAATGTCAACACACACCTTCGAAGAGGTAATAATGGGTGCAAAATGAAAAACCTAATGCTGAATTTTATTCAGATCTTTATTGGATTAATTGGTTTGAAATCTTTATGCAGCAGCTTCAACATCTTCACCTAACCTTCACTGTTGTAGTGTTGTTCTAGTCTCTTGCTTCTCCACTATTAAACATAATGATAAATACATCAGGGGCCTGTGCTAATAACCAGTTTTCTTCTCTAAGATTATTTGAATCAGACATGTGATTCATTCTATTAAGAAGATGCTTATTAGACCTTAAGATATCATTGTGGTTACTGTCAGCATAGACTCAGGAATAGTTGGATGGTAGAGTAAGCTCCTTAAGGGTAAAACATACGAACAACAGATTTTGTGTACTGTGAGCAACTCAGTCACTGTTTTGCATCAGCTACCTTAACTAAATAAATATTTCTCTCTCCTGTTCCAATTCCAGTCTGGATCCAGATGCTCTTCAGCATTAGAAATGACTGCACAGCTAACCAAGCCAAATCAAAAACATGCTTTTGATTTGTTGGACGCATTATTTATGCCAAAGAAGACAGTTTAACCAGTGGCTCCAACTTTGTACATTCCAGCTAAAACTTACAAGGAGGAACAATGGACAATTCAGAGGATATCAAAGAGATCTCCGTCCTTCTTGAAACCATCCTGTATTAGAAATTAATAGTCTCTCCCTATGTTGGCCCTCTACAAGATTTGGCAGCTGTAGACACTGTGGCTTTTTGTACCAAAGGACAATCTAGTTATGTGTAAAAAGTAAGGAAAATAAGAAGTTGAAGGGTGAAAATCTTGAACAAATCCGCATAATTTGGACTTTCAACCAGTCCTGACTTCATTCATTTCTGTGCATAAGTGCAACAGATCTGATCCCTTAACCCAACAGTGTGTATTTGGGACACTGCAGTATTTTGGTGACATTGCTCCTGGTGAGCCCGCCTCAGCTTTTCCATGTCGCTTCGATGGGGATTCCGCTACAGGGTGTTGCTCGTCGCCATTCGGCCCAGATGGTCAAGAGCTCCCAGTGTTCATTGGGGTTGGCGCCATTCGCCCAGGGGGACTCCTGCCATCTGTTCCAATTCACTCCTCTCTTCTCATATAATTATCTCTGAGCCTCCATCCACTCCCTGCAAAGGCTCAGATTGGTCAGTGTAATCATCTGATTGAGCTATATAGTTGACAGAATCAAGTGGAGCTCACCTTGAGATAAAACATCTGCAAAGACACACCAGAAGCTGATGAAAAAGTGCAGAAAAAGTTGTCTTAATTCTGTCATGATGGGCTTAATTTACCTCCATCCTGTCCTCGTTCCTTGGTTTCTATTTCTGCTACCTGGGTGTGTGTGGGTGTGTGTGTGTGTGTGTGTGTGTCTGTGATAGTGTTCTGTGTGACTGTATGTGTGTGTGTGGGTGTCCAGTGGAATTCAAACAAGACAGAGAGCATCTTTCTGGAGTCATCTTAGCTCCGGGGAATGTGGCGAGATAACCGGATGCTAATGCTGCTCTTTGCCTTTGGGGATTCCCGTCTGCCTGAGCAGTAACCTACATTTTCTGAGCAGTCTTACACATAAGGTTAATGAATCAGGCCTGCTGGAGGACGAATTGGCCCTTCTTATGAGCATACACATATATAACAACCTTCAGTGCAATCATTGCAGACGTACTCACACACATACACACACTAACAAGGAGGTTTCTGTTTGCTGTGGCGCAAAAGCTAACAAGGTTAGCAAGTAAGCAGGCATCTGAATCGGTAATTTATTTATTTAGTCTGGCTCTAAGGAGCCGTGGGCGTGGACTAATAAGAGGAAGAGGCTTCATCTGCAGAGAACTGTGTGGAAGAGTGTGTGTGTCTGTGTGTGCCTGTAAGAAAGAGAGATTTTGATGTAAGCGCTGAAGCACATTATCCACTCATTGTTTCCTCTCACTCCCACCTGCAATTAAGACAAGAAAGAGACAAGAAGGGAAATTCCCATCACTGATTTGATAGGTTAATTAGCTCATGCATATGTAATGTCTCCAGCAGTTAACTAAAGATCGAGGAGATTAAAGCAGACGGCTTGGATTCAGCACATTTTGTCCAAAGCATTATGGGAAGTGGATGTGTTGGATTACATCGTAAACTAGTTTAGTATCTGTGCCTGTTTGTGTGTGTGTGTGTGTGTGTGTGTGTGTGTGTGTGTGTGTGTGTGTGTGTGTGTGTGTGTGTGTGTGTGTGTGCGTGTTTGTGTGTAACAGAGACAGATATACTCTCTACCTCCACCTCACCTCCTCTCTTATCCCTCGTCCCTTCCCCCGTAACGGTGACTCTGGCTGGGATCCGCTCACTGTCTCCCCCCTGGGGAAGACCGCCATCCGACTTGGGTCGTCACAATCAATTACACTCATCCCCCTTTTTTCTCCTCGGCAGCGTTTACATGAGTCACATTTTTCAGACCCTGTCTCAAGCATCCACTTTCCTTCCTCCTTTATGTCCGTTCTCTTTGCAAAACACCTCTTCACCTTTCCCCACCACCCTTAGGCCCCCCTGTCAGGACCATGGAATAATTCCCCTCTCTTTTCCGATGCTTTTGGGAGAAAAATGGCACGAGGTGATAAATCGGTGGCGATGCACTGTAGAAAAAATCAAATGAAAGAGAAGAGAAAGGAAGCCAGCAGGCTCAGTGCTGCTGCCTGCCTGCTCAGCAAAGCAGAAAAAAAGAACATCCATCCCAGAAGGATGGAGGGGTTGAGAAAGAGGATGGGCCGGGTGAAACGGGACAGTGAAATAGAGTTAGTCAACCTGGACCCTGGATGCAAGTTTGCTCACAGGGTATTAAACAGTTGGAAGCCTTCAGCGCTTCTCCTTGTGCCAAAATATCTTTCAACATAAATGCAAAGCAGAATCACCTTTGACCTGTGATGCTCAGCTGTTGGAATGAATGCTCAGGTATTACAGATCTTATTTAAAAGAAAATCTGACCGAGGGCTGATATGTAGGAGGGTTTGTGTCCATCAAGATAATCAATACCATGTTATTCACTTGAGCAGAGCCAAGGAGAGATTCTAGTGCTCCCAACATTTCTCATATTAAATGCCTGGCTGATTTTAACAGCCCGTACACCTCATTGGCAGGGGAAGGAGGGGTCGATACCAACTGTACCAAGCATCCGCAGGCACCATAAAAATACTTAGGAAGCCAACCTGAAGTGTTTACCTGCCCCGATGAGTAACAGAAAATACAAACAATGCAGAGCATAATTGGCATTGATGTGCTTTAAAAACCCTCCTGCGAACCTCCTCCCCTGCTAACACCTGCAGCCCGTGAAGCCTGACGCCCCCCTGGGAAATCACACATTAGCATTTAGCCGTTTCATCTGCTGCACTAATCAGAGCCAAACGTTTCAATAATACAACAGAAGAGCAGTTATGCAACCCAAAGAAAGGGGTGAGAAAGAGACACAGAGCACTCAGTGAAAAGGTCTTTCCAGTGGTTGTGAAGCATTTGGCGCCTGCTTCTGCTGGTTGGATGGATCTGGGTGGGGTAGATGGTGAGCCAGAGACCTGATTGACCTTGCAATTGTTTTTCATGTAGCTAAAGTATGTTGCAATTCAAGATTCAGCAAACCACAGCTGCTCCTCATTAACACAGAATACAATGGATTTTTTTTATAGTACTCTGGCTTTTTTTATAATAGATCTGAACAAATAAGAAAAATCACCTGATGAAATCAATAGATGAAAACTCAGGGAATAGCAGATTTACCAAAGTATGATTCAGGGTGGGGCTCCACTGGCCTAGTAGTAAGTTTGCACACCCCATATACAGAGACTATAGGTCTTCAAGAAGAAGGCCTGGGTTTAAATCAGACCTGTGGCTCCATTCCTGCATGTCAATCCCAACTCTCTCTCTTTCTAGCTACTTCCACTGTCCTGTCTCTCAAATTAGGGCATAAAAAGGCCGACAAACATACTCAAACAAAAATTCATGGCAATCCATCCCATTGTTATTGGGGCATTTTAATCAAAACCACAGACATCTGGGCAAAGTCATCAAGTCATCATTATTTAGGAACAATAAATGTCCATGCATCTCTTCAAGTTAACCTCAGGGGCCAACTCCCAACATATTAGTAGTAATTTGCAGATGATATCAATTAAAGGATGAATAATTATCATAAGCTCTGGGTTTGCATTTATATATACACTCCTCATCTATTGCTGTCCACCCCTTCAGATTTGGCGTTCATTTGCCATAATCTGTTAATATCTGTTCAAAGGTAATCCTAACAGGTCAGAACTTTGACCCGTTAAACGCACAGTATGTAGATTCCGCCGCCAAGGGGGGATCTGAACCAAAACAATAACAAAAGATGACGTCAAGGCTGGCGGAGAATCATAGGAGTGATTCTCTCTGCTACTCCACCCCCCACCCCTGATGAAAGCGAACTCCAGTCACTAATTGCAGTTTTTTCAATGGCTATATGATGAACATTTCAGTCTGTATCAACGTATTGGACTGATAGATGAACATTGCTGTCCATAGAGCTCTATTGGTAGTGTGCCTGAAAAGACAAAAGACTGGGTGTACACTGGGTGTAGAGTTGAACACGTGTTTCTGTTCCTACCTGAAATACACTCTGCGGCTGTTCTTGCTCACAGTAACTGGCAGGTTAGTTTAGCTTGCACCTTCTCTGGAACCACCTACCTAACAATTCATCAACTTCACACAGCCCCCCTCCCCATGAAGACGCCAACCTCTCCTGCAGTCTGTGCTCCCTTCCTGGAGCTTGGCAGCCCCTGATCAGCCTCTCTGGCCCGCAGCGAGCAGGAAATGGCCTATTGTACTGAGATAATGTGAAATATAATGTTCCCCTGCACTCTTGGAAGCATTCTGCCCTGACAGCCTCATTGCTGTGGGCAACAGTAGGCGCCAAGTATATGAGCACCTGCCAAACAGAGACGTCCATCAGCGGTGTGGTGATGCTGTTTTACAGCAGAGAGTGGAGAGGGGAATCCCCTGAAGACTTGTGGGAAAACAAGCACCTCTCACACAGCCGTTTCACGAAAACTCACCTCCACCCACTCAATTCAACCTGGGTGATTTTCTATCATCTTTTGAAGCACATGTGAAAATACACCTCTGAGTGCATTTCAGGCGATGCAGAAAGTGAAAACGCTGAAGGGGAGCTTCTTCATTGTTCCCGCTGGAAAGAGCCGAAGTCGAACTCTTACTTCACCAAAGCGTCTTAGCTCGACAGATTCATTCCCTTAAAATCAGTTCATCAATCCACATGATAAAAGCTACAGCACACACGCCAGCAAGAATCACAGTTTGTGAATTCACACCACGCAGACACATGTAACAGATTAGTTTCTGAACGCGACCACACGAGCTGTGTTTCTTTGGGGCCTCGCAGCACCGCTCAACTTGACAAGACCCTGCATTTAGTAAGACATTGAAACTCTCATTGATCATTACAGTACACTGCGGAGCCGCACTCTCCCTGCTGTGGAAACAGTGAGGGAGTTTGTTTATTTGACTGAATCACCAGCTAAAAGCTCATAAATATCATTGGCATCAGTGCAGATTAACAAAGCAGTTTGCAGAACGAGAACAGCGGAGAAGGAGAGAGCGACCGTCAGTGTTTTGTAATGGAAATAGAGCAATATTAGGGCCTAAATGCCTGCAGGAATAGCAATATGAACACGACATGTGTAACCACAATTTGTCACTCTCCCTTATTCTGCTCCTAATGAGAATAAAGTCAGTGAGGCTCATGCATTCACAGGTTATTACTGTCATCTTACCTAAACTTACAACATTGGTTCCTCTGAAGGATAATTATGGGGCTTGCATTTCCAGTCCTGATGGAATAATAACTGCATCCAAGAAACTTTATTTAGCATGCAGCTCAACAGCTGGCAGGAGCTCAAAGTTACAAGAACCTCACTGTTACTTTAGGAAGCATTTTACCTTTTTTTCTGCAGTCTTTTCAGCTGTTGTCTGAGATAAAGCGTGTACAGAAACCATGAAAAAATACTCTTACAACTTAAACATTTGCAAACAGGATTCTCCATGAGGTGAAATATGTGGAGGGCGGCATATTCAGGTAATAAAAGGGTGTAAATCTGTCAGATTAGTGACAAAAATGAGAGTGTGTGGGATTAAGGTAAAGCATGGCTGCAGCTTCTTTTGCTTTATTACTCATCTTTCATTCAGGGGATCTTTTTTGGAGGAGGTTCGCACCTAAATGGATTAAAGTCACAATTCTCTGCACGTACAAAACAGACATTAAGGCATAGATCCTCTTCACTGTATCTTTGTGTCTGTATGCTTTGATGTTCCACCAGCCGCCCACTGTGACTTTCTTACAGCTGAATTGTCTGTTCAAGAGAGCTTTGGCTGAGACGTTCGGAGGTGTCTAACACTGCCATCTATTGTTCTTCTTCTAAAGGATCTTAGCTTTTTTCCACAGTTAGAAGTGTATTGTTTCTGAGGATTAAAAGGAGGGTGTCGACCAGGCTGAACAGCACAGGGAATGAGTTTTGTAAAAGCACTTTTATGTGACAGAGCATCTCACCTGAGCCTTGTGGTTTTTCACACTTTTTAAAATTGGATTGTATGATTTTCTCTGTTTTTTGTCCAACAAATCTACCCCTTTCAGGCAGCATATTATAAGTTTTAGTTTCAGACTTTACTACTCACTCATTTAACTTTCTAAGAAAAACAGCTTTACTTCGATTGGGCTTATTTTAGCTTTGTAGTGACTGAGTTATTACTCAGATATAATCCAATTAAAAGGTTGACATTTACTTGTAGGTTACATTTTACAAAATGAGCCAACAGCCTTGCATTTTTCTAGATTTGATTAAAAAATGCTTAAACATGTTCACATACTTTTTCAGCCTAATCCTGCTTAATCAGCCCAAAATAAGCTTAGATATGATGTTATAGGACCCTATTCTACTCCTGTCGACTGAGTAGACCTTAAATGGTCAGATGGGTCAGACATACACAACACTTTCACCCTGAAGACCAAGATTTAAGTCCCATTGGATACCAAGAGACAAAACTGAGTTAGTCTAACTAAGTTAATTTATGTCACTTAGGGTGGGTGCCAGAACCTTGGCAAACACCTGGTGTTTATTCTGTGATAACAAAAGTTGGTAACATTTCCCCCTGTCTATGCTGCCATATTGATGGTAATCAGCAATAATGCCATGTCTTTCCTACTGCTGCAGGTAGCTCTGTCTGAATCATTTTGAAAGTAGTTTCAAAAACTGATAACAGGCTGTTTAATGTCAGTGACTGATGGTTTGGTCTCATGTTATCTATTTGGCACAGAACGCCTTTTAGTAATGTGCTACAGTACTACAGTATGACCAAGTTGTTCCCAAAGTGGGGGTCGCGAGACACCAAGACGGGGGTAGCGAGAATGTGAGAAGCCTTCCATAAGAACGAATGAAAATCTTAAATGATAAAAATTCTATATTTTACCCATTATTGTAAGTAGTTCAATTCAAAATAAAACCACATCATTGAGTAAAACAATTATGCTGAAATGAATGTAATGTGTAAAAAATCCTTAAAATGTAAATTTACAGGGTACCAGTTTAACACAGTTGGTAGAATAGGTGCCCCATGAACAGAGGCTATAGTCTTCATCAGACTGGTCACAGATTTGACTTCCTGCTCCCCCACTCTATCTTCCCATACTTCCTGTCGATTTTCTAGCCATTCACATAAAGGCAATTTGTCTATTTATTACATTTTCTGTCCACTCAGTGCTAAAGTCTATACATAGAAATTAATTTTCTTCTTCTCTTACTACATATTATAATGTGTTTTTTAAGCTGTCGATATCATTTTGTGTTGTTCTTTATTGTTACTAGTGTTTGGATAAGCCTATTAGTGCGTGTGTGTTGCTATGCGCAAAGTTATATGCATTAACCATCTCCAGGGACAGTGGGGGTCCCCAGTCTCTGGCTCCCTTATTTTGAAGGTCCTGAGCTGAAAAGTTTAGGAACCGCTGCTATAACTAATAGTTACAATGAGTCAGGCAATTTGGAGCATAAAATAGTTTTGTTTTAATTCACATGACTTTTACAATGTTATGCCCAGCCTCCACACATGTTAGGTGCTTCAGGGACCCCTGGAATTGCTGCAAGGTTTTGTGATTTAGTGAGTGGAGGCAGTAGGTAGTAACTCCTTTATGAAAGATGCATTGTTAGAAAATGATACTTGTATTTCACATATTAGAAGATATAGTGGAATAAAAATAAACTGACTTTAATGCTTTCCTAATGTTCACACCCTCATTACATGCCCTCATGTGTCTCAAAACAACAGTGTCATAATTCTATGAGAATAGATGCACAAAGGCCACATGCCTGCACACAGGCGCACGTGTAAGCGAGAACAGGTCTATAAACTTGTACGCATACATAAACAACAAAGCCCTGCCTGTCGTAGAGTCTCTCCGCCTCACACGGCTAACTCGACTGTAATTACTGCACGGTGCACCCAGCTATCTGAGATTACAGGAGTGAGTTACACCTGATGCCAAGGGAAAGTACTCCATACTTTAAATATTTAATCAGCCCCTTCACCAGGAAGCAAATGAGGCGAGGCAAAAGTTGTCGAGTGGCTGAGGAGAGATGGGAGGGAGGGGGAGGGAAGAGATGTGTGAGTGTGTGTGTGTGTGTGTGTGTGTGTGTGTGTGGGGGGGGGGGTGTTATCCTGGCTGAATTTGCGCACATGAAGAGAGCACAAAACACATTCATGTATCAACACACACGCATGTGCTCACATATGCACACACACCAGGCAGTTAAGTATGTCATTACCTCCTGATCTTTCCGTTGATAGATTTTTTGCCAGTCTCTCATTTCAGAGGAACCTGAGAACCTCTCTGAGAATGTTCTTGTGTGTGATAGGTGTGTGAGTAAAGTGTGTGCATGTGTGAGAGGGGGTTGGCTGGTCTGCACACCTGCCCAGGGTCAGGGCCAAGACTCCGTGAGGCTCAGCCACACCGAGCTGTTGGCCACGAGGACACAAAGGAGAAATTCTTCGGCCCGCTAAGCCTCTCAGACCTCAACCTGCCTCACATGAGCAACACAGGAAGTGACACAATCAGGTGCTAAATCCTGCATGCCTTGTATGTTCAAGTGACCATGAAATGAACCATCCGCAGAGGTATATTTAAAGCGACACACGATATGGTCCGAGGTGCAGATCACAGAGAGGGTTTGTCTGAGAGGGGCAAACCGATTTCAGCAGTAAAGCCAGCGTGTGCTGTACGATAGCCACCTTGGATGATTCTTTCCTTTCATGGAGGATGCTGCGTGATGCGTTCATGCTACAATTCCCTCAAGAGCAGTTCTGTAAATGCAATAATTTAATTCATAACTGAACACTATAATAATTTCATCCATGTTTCTGTATTTTTTTCAGAATTTGTATTGCCTATATCTCTTTTAGTTTTTTCACGATAGAAATCACTCTTGTTTCTACAAGGATTTAACCCCTCACTGGCTTCTGAGCAGCAAACAGACTCTATTGTATTTAATGGAACACAGAACCAAGCTGGAGGTACCATTAGCAGGAATTGAACCCCTTGCCTCCTTAGTTTTTGTGACATACTGGGAGCAAGTCACCAGTTTAAGTCTCTACCACTGAATAGCAGAGGATGTGCTGTGCCTGATTCAGATTGCTGGATTTAAAAAGTATTAGGGTTCAGTGAGAGCAGCCCTAGGATGCTTGGAGCTAAAACTGGCAGTTACTGTCTTCTCCAATGTAAAACTTGTTCATTCATTCACTCAGTCATATTTCACCCAGCGGGCCTTATAACTGCAACATGCTGATGATCCAAAACCAGAAATGACCAGTGTCATTGGGGTGGGTTAGCAACAGAGCCAGAAAGACCTGCAACTAGTTTCAGGCAGCAGGCTTGACAGAACACCCGCTCAGCTCTCTGATCCCCGGTGTCAAGATGTCCTAGTTACTGTTATTTTAATGTTACTTTCTGTTGTCAAACTACACTGCTGAAAAAAGAAGGTATAGTTATACGCACATCGACTGAAGAAGACCTCTGGTCGAAATGTTGTGATTAATAAAAACTTTTTTGCGCAATTTGAGCAAGTAGCCTATCTTCCTCCCCAGTCAAACTATACTGCTTTCACATTAAACAATACATTGCAATACATTGCAGCACTTTTCCTTCATTTGCAGCACATTTCAGTTGTGTCATTTTTTTTAAAGGTAAAATATTATGCAAAATACACTTCGCCATGTTTTTCTAACACTAATATGTGTCCCTAGCTTGTCTACAAACCCCCCAGTTATGAGAAAAGGCCATCCACTCCATCTTTTACCTGCTCCACTTTTCAGAAAATGTGTGCTTAAACAGCCTGTTTGGAGATTTTCCCTTCATGACATCACAAAGGGAAGTGACCACTCCCCAGGTGAGTGACACTCCCACAGCTAGGTGTTTGTTCTGACCTCTCACTGTAAACAATAGGACATGGTGCAAGAAAGCCCAAGCCACCTGACCTACCAGAGAGGGACGTGATCAAACACAGCTCATTTACATTTAAAGCTACAGACACAGAAACAGCAGAAAAATAGAGGGGTTTATAGGCATGCTAAAATACAGGATCAGAGTGGATTGTTAAAAAGAAACTTCACAGACATGTTCATGGGAGCTCTGAGACTTATTTAAACTGGTTGAAAAAGAGAATAATATGTGACCTTTAAGGGGTTCATTTGGGGCTTTGTATGCCTTTTTAAGAGATGACATGCAGGATAGAATCCACAGGCCGTATTTGAACTCGGGCCGCCAGCTTGGAGGACTATAGCCTCTATATATGGGGCGGGGCACTAACAACTAGGCTTCTGGCGCCACCATATGTTTTTTAATTAATATGGTTTCTGAATTGGTTGCACATTTTTTCATATGTAAGTCGTTTTGGCCGTTGGAGGCCCTTGTTAGTAGCCATTTGCCCACTGTACCTGGAGGATGATAAGGCTTCTGGTAAAAGAAGGAAATTCAGTAAATATAGGAGACTCTTTAGGTACCCTTTTTGTAAAGTATACAGACTGTTTATTCTCCTTCACTGACATTTGTGCACTGATGCATCTTAGCATAAATGCAGAGATTTGACTCACAAAATGTGAGTTTCCTTAATGCCGTCTAGACTACTGATTAGAAGATTCATGTTTTTAGAAGCAACTATAAGCAGTGTTAGGAAAATCTTAGCATTATATTCAGTGTTATTTATTTGACTAGCTCCCCCTTTCACTGTGTGTTTATTAATAAATCCATGTGTCCTTTGATATGAGGCCCTTATGCGCCCCCTAACTTAATGAAGACAGACTGATGGTGAGAACTTACCATTTGTAATGGATAAAAACACCACATAATTACATAATTCATTTTCTAGTTTCACCCCGTGTTCATGCAGTAATAGAGGGGAAACAGCTACACGGTGCTCAGTCATGCCAGCACTGTGCTGACATCAAACACTGGAAGATGTGCCTGCATAATGATTTCATCACACGTTGACATCACCTCGCACCTCTGTCAGCCCAGAGTGATGCTTCCGAGCTCTGACGCCATCCCCACTGCGTTTACTGGACAGTACTGTCCCTCAAGATGACATCAACGCTGCTACGCTTCCGTGAAACGTGTGAGTCAGCCGCTCCTGTCGTCCTGACAGGATGTAGATGAGAGAGGAGAAGCTGAGGTGAGTGAAGCATTCTGATGTTTTTTTGTTTTTTTTTCAGTAACAAGAGTTTTCATGTATTTCTTTAATCTGCATTTCTTTTTTTAATCCTCTTTTTTGATTGATGACAAGACATAGTGCTGCTGCTGATCAAACTGGACCCAATAAGGAGGAAATCAGAGAGACTAACCCCTGACCCCAGGGCCTCTGCACTGAACCACATCACTGCTGTCAGAAAGACATGGTTACACATATTTGGGGGGCAAATGTCCACTTTAAAAACGTAATCAAAGTCTGTAACAGTTTTTATTTTAGCAGGAAGAGTAAGAAAGCATTGAGTTATTTTGTCAGCACGAGACAGGCCGGTGAGATAAGTCTACAGGGGCTAAATGGTGTCATTCTGTAGTTTAAA
Source organism: Tautogolabrus adspersus (assembly GCA_020745685.1). Lineage (NCBI taxonomy): Eukaryota > Metazoa > Chordata > Actinopteri > Labriformes > Labridae > Tautogolabrus > Tautogolabrus adspersus. The sequence goes on along the minus strand of CM036551.1, from coordinate 18,957,344 downwards.
TCTGTGCCGTGTGCTGTTTCTCTCAGCCTGTCCCAGGGGAGAGTAAGCAGAGATGGCTGGAAGAGAGAGAGGCTCTTTCGACGGTGGATCAGTTATCGCTGAACCTGTGATAGATGCAGCTCCCCAGGAGAGTGTGGAGTTCATTTTCATGGAGAGGAGGTAAAAAAAAAAAGCAGAGAAGGAAAGGTGAAGAGTTTAGTTTTTCTTTGCAGGTTGTTTCAGAAGTGACTCTGGGTAACTCTTTTATTAATATTAGACAATTAACCGATGGGAGTGAAATCGCATGCATTGTGTTGTCAAACACAGTGTGATCAAACAGAGAAGTCAACACCATTGAACTCAGCTTCTCCTCTTCATGTCTCTGCCTCTTTCTCTTTGTGTTCTTCAACATTCTTATTCCTGCCCATGTGTATGTCAAAAGGAAGAAAGGCAAAGGGTTTGTTTTCCGTACAGAAACTCTCTATGATTCATGTTTCCTCTGCTTTGATCTGCGAGCTGTGCACAACCCCGGGATAAACCATTTCAGGTTGTCTAAACAATTTCCAATCACTGTTTCCATATTTAGGTTCTTATATGAAGGAGGAAAGCTAAGGCCTCGCATGCTAACACGCTCCTCTGTGAGCAGCAGGGAGGGAAGAGGAGGAGGGGAAGAACCTGATTCTATCCATTAAGAGTAAAGCCAGACATTGATTTGTGCAGACTGAACACACATGCGCAAACAAACATGCATGTGAGCGAACAACACACACATCTGCACAGCCATATGCCCCGTGAGGTCAGCTTACTGGCAAACTCAAGAGCCCCCTGAAAACACCCACCTCAGCCTCTCATCTCACTCCTCAAACACACATCTGCTCCCCAGCGTCCCCCCCCCAACCCCTCTGTGAAATCAACCCAGACTCTTATTAGGAAACCCCACCCACCTTTTCTCTGCTCACCTTCCCAATTACCCAGCATCCTGCTCTGTAAATAACCCCCTCAAAAACTGCACAGCAAACCAGAACAACACTTCAACTTTGGAGTCCACAGCTTGAGTTTGAGGACGAACAGAAAATGCTTGTAAGTGTGTGTATGAGTGTGTGTGTGTGTGTGTGCTGTATGACATCATTCAGCTGTTCCTCTGGGCAGGACTCCATCCAACTAAATAATCCAGGCCAGCTCCATAAAGCAGGGAGTGCCGCCACATTCCCCCAGCCATGAAATATCAAGAGGTATTAAGTCACTGAAACGGTCAGCCTCCTTCCTTTCTTCCTATGCGTCCTCCTGCACTCACACATGCAGAATTAGAAACACAGTTAACGTTTTTATTTTCTATCTAATTGACATTTATCTAATGCAAAATGTAAGAGGGGAAATAGCTACGTTTGTTCTCTTTCTGTTAGTGTGACGGTATCAGATGTGCGGTGTGTGTATGCAGCAGGTGGCTCCACATTAACCCTCAGTGTGAGCAGCACAGCAGAGCACAGTGCAGGGCATGGATCTGGTTTCTGCCCCTCTCTCCTCCCTCCATCCCTGCATCCCTGTGGACTCCCATTATACATGACATCAGAGCCTCTCGACAGCTTTGCACAGCTGTGGCCAGAGTAACACCCATGATCACCCGGGATCCACCCCACCATAGAAATCCTCTCCTGACAACACAGGGATTCTTGCTATGCAAGGACAAACAATTACAATCTCGGCAGGTGTATAGCCACATTCACCTGAGAGGTACAGACTGACATCTTATTTCAAGACATGAAACACAAAATATGGCCTTCATTGCTAGTATTCAGTGAAAATATCTGCCAGTGGAGCAAGAAAATGTTACCTTTTGAGTGTCTTGAATGAACGTGTAGGGAGAAGTTATATAAATACCCTTGCTTAGATTTACATTTTTGTAGAGCAGTTTTTTTCGCTTTAATCTGTAAGCTTGTATTTTCTTGCAGAATGTTTTTAGATATTCCTTTAAAGCTGTAGTATAGTAAGATTCTGCAAGGAAGCAAAGGTGATTTGTGAATTTGATGTTTAGAAAAAACCCCATCAATGACCACGACTTGTCATTATGATTTCCACATCAATATCTGTCAATTAAATATGTTGTAATTCTGGATCCCAAATGGCTGACAAAAGTCCAGTGCTGATTGGAATAGTCAAAACCTGCTGAGTCGTGTTCTCTTCTGTGAAAATGCGGCAAAGAGTCATGACTGTGAAGGATTGCAATGATAGAGAGAAAATGGAAAGTCTGAATGTAATGAATTGAAAGCACAAGTTTGAAACAGCTGGATTTTCTTTGCTCGACAATAACAGTAACCTTTTCATAATTGTTTAAGTCGGGACACTTCATTCATATTACACGTTGAGTTGACTCAAAGTGCTTTACAGTCAAGTCAGATGTGTCAGAAACTGTCTTGATACAAGTTTAAATGAATAAAAGAGCGATAAAAGTCAACAATACATAATGGTATGATCAAAATGTCACAGGTTTAAAACTGAACTACAGGTAGAGGACCCATGTGCAGAACAAAATTGATTTATTTTAACAAAGACAAAAAACTGAAACTTACTTCCTTTTCAAAGTCCAATAAACAAACACCAAAGTCTAAACTAAAGTCAAAACACGGAAGAAATACAAAACACAGAAGGAACCGAGAGAAAAAATCCGAAGCAGAAAACAATCTGAACAAGAAACAAGGAAGGGATTGATGACGGACTGACACAGAATGGAAGGATTACAGAAGCTGTGTCCGAAATCATACACCATTCACTATATTGAAAATACGGACAAGAGGCGAGGCCATGTTTTACTAAAGAATAAAGGATTTTCAACGGAGTAAGTTCATCCCAATGATGATGCAGGCCAGAGATTATAGTCTGTAGGCACAAATAATTGAGTTCTGGTACAAAAATATCTTTCATTATGTATTAAAAATTAAATATTTTACATGACTTTATCTTTCTTTTTTTACTATTTGCAAAAATACACTCAACATTACACTATATAAGTTACCACTGACATTCATGCCATTATTTAACGTTATTATTGATCAGCCGGCAGTTAAGCTTTCATTTTAGCTGTGCGACAGCGATGACCTCACTGTTTGTGACCGGCAAGGAAGCGAGCAGTGTCTGATGTGTTTTTTAAATGTGCCGAATGAGTGCAGTGCACTATATAGTCCACTACATGTAACTCCCTAGATAGTGAGTAGGGAATGACGGTATGATTTCAGACACAACCAGAGACTCAATACACAGGGTAATAAAAAACGGGTGAGACTACATGACACAGGTGAAAACAATCAGGGCAGGGCACGCAATCAATGTGGAGGGAAAGCACACAAAGGGAGGAAGCAAAACTACACAAGGCACACTGGGAGAAAGAACTACAAAATTAAACAGGAAAGACTAAAGACTAGACTCAGGAATTACACACACTGGGAGCGAGAAACACAAGGGAAGGCACATATAAAATAACTAGGAAACAAATATAAGAACTCATGACACAAAATGCATAAAAAGCAACAAAAGCTTAAGTAATAATTAGTCAGGAATACATCAGAGAAGCAAGAGCAACATATTGGTCTTTAATTTTTCAAACTTGTCAAATTGTGTGACTTGACATAATGTGCATTTATAAAAGTACATCTTAATTATTTTTCTTTTATTGAATAACTTTTGCTCATCTGGTGAAACATTCGTAAAAAAAATTCTCATTCCTCATGCATTTCTGTTTCTTTCACATTCACTGCAGAATGGCAACAGGTGCTGGCTCCACTTTTAATCGGCGAGAAGACTATTGGGACAAAAGAACAACTGGAGAGAGCACCTGTTTTCTACCAGGCTGGGAAACTGGGATCACATTCCTAAATCACACTTGAGAGTGAAAAACAAAGCTGCCTTTTCTTTTGTCACAGCTGTAGATAAGTTAATACAGTTTTATCCAGTTAACCCCTTGTGTTCTTTTTGTGATGGACAGCCTCTGGTTGGTGATGAAGGAGGTTACAGTTGCAGTTCTCTTGGCCGTTCTTCACGCTTCTCTGGCTGCACCACAGAGACACCATGTGGTGACAAATCACAAACCAGACACCAGCAGGACAAGCAAACTTATCACAAGGGCTTAAAGAGGAGATACTGTTTGGTTCCGGATTAAAAAAAAAAATATCAATAGAAAAAGTATTTTTTTGCAGTTGGGAAAGTATTTATATTCATATTTATACATGAACATATATAAAAAATCACAATGCTGTAAAACTCTCCTCCCTCTCTTGGTTTTACAAAGAGATTCACATAATTATATCAAATATTCAGGCAAGAGTTTTCCTTATTTCCCCATTGGCCTTCATCTAAGTAATTATTCTTTGTTAACATAACCATGGTATCTAACAGCACTGTGTCTTACAGGTCTCTAAGCAAGTGTGCTTTTATAGTTATCTTATGAAAAGCACAAAGGGGACAGGAAACCAGCAGGGAGGAATGTTGTAAAAGTAGAGGACCACACCGTGTGGGTTAAAATGTGTACGGGAAGCCATATAGGCAATATAGGCCTACTTTGCTTGCACATACATACATACCATGTCACACATATATAAATATATACTAAGCTCACATACAAATACATTCTTAACGCACAGATACTCATGTATGCATTAATATGTATGTATATGCAAACATTTATGTATTTATATGCATAAGAGTATGTGCAAGTGGTTATCGGGAGTATGTGTGCATGTGCAAGCAAAGTATGCCATGAATGTGTGTGTGTAGTATCTGGCTTTCTTTTCCTCTATTTTAATATATATGTATAAATGTATTTTTTGGGGGGTGGGGGGCACAGGAAGTTAGGTGGAAGTTGCGGGAAGCTGAGAAGAAGAGCCCCATTTGTTACTTTAAAGTCAGTCTTTGCTTTACTGTTAACTTAAAGGTTTACAAATCTGTTGTAACAGCAACAAAAACACAAATACAATTACTTCCAGGACAGCAAGTATCCTTATTTGATTATAACAAAAAATGAAGAACATCAGAGAACAGCAGAGAAAAATGATAGAATCACAGATCACAAGGTGGAGATTACTGTTGACTCGTCAACTGATCTTTTTGATGATTTTTTAAAGGTAAATGAGCCATTTAAAGGTGCTGTGGTGTCGTACATTTCCATCACTCTGGCTGCAGGAAGACGCTATATGCTGCGCTGAAAGGAACAAAATGGCACGCGATAAATGTGATTAATTAATTTCTGACCTTAATCGCAATGATATTAATCTTTTAATGCAGACAGCCACAGTATACATATCATATAATAAAAAGGGGGCTAGAGGATTTTTAATCATATCTAATATTAATTCAAATTATTTGCTTTTCTTTTGGAACTATGTTTTTATTGTCACAAGAAAAGTGGAAGGCAGATCTTAAATGATTTTTTGGTTGCATGAATAATAGGCTTACAATTAGACAGTGAAGTTATTAGATGATTTAGTCATAACATGCTAACATCTCAGATGGTGCTGCAGGAATATGTTGGCTTTGAAAAAGGGGAGGAAAAAAGTGTTTTGATCACCTGAGCAGCATAAGGTCAGTTATTCCCCAGAGAGCTCTGCAGGAGACAGCTGTTATATAGTCTGTCCACACATACGCACGCACGCACACACACACACACACACACACACACACACACACACACACACACACACACCCTCACGCACACGCACGCACGCACACACACACGCACACACACAAACACACTCACACACACACACACACACACACACACACACACACACACACACACACACACACACACACACACACACACACACACACACACACACACACACACACACACACACACACATTCGGCCAGAGGTGCTGTGGAGCCATATGGTAGTTCTGGGTCAGCAGCTCCACTTAGGGTTCAGAGGTGCCTCATTTCTCATTGAAATTAGATTAGACACATTTAACTGGATTCAAGCAGACACAGGCCATTCTGGACCCTGCTCTTATTAGAACTCCAGTCAGTAGCCTGCTTTGATTTGATTTGACCATTTCAAATCTTAACAGTACAGAGAAGTTCAGTGAAAAAATGCTTTCAAAAAGGCTCACAAAGCTTTTGTTTCCCCTATCCAGGAAATGTGTCTTGTTGCAAATAGAAAGGTAAAGTCTCCCAGATATGACTCCGGATCTAATGCCCTTTTGAGCTTTGGTGTGTGCTGCTCAGTTTATATACTACTGTATGTATGTGTGGCTGCATGCAGTCAGAGCTGGCAGAACATAACCCTCTGAGGTTAGACACTGTGGAAAATACCCCTCAAACCCCTCCAAAATAATTCAACAGTTTCTCCTTCTTCTTCTCCTCCTCTTTTCCGTATCTTTGATCGCTCAACCCCAGGCTTCTCCTCTTCCTGATTTATCTGCCTGTACCTGCCTGTTTTAAGGAACCACCGTCGTGCTGACTCTGTCTCTTTTCACCCAAAATTGGATTCAGAGGCTGCTTTATTCACAGAGGGATCGACTTCAATGCCTGTCTGTTTCCCCTTCCCTTTCTTCTTCTTTCCTCTTCTGGTGAATGCCACAGTGACAGGAGAAAGGGGGAAGAGAAGAGAAGTATCCTCTTCTGGGTTTTATCTTCATCAGCAGAGCCTGGTGGTGCTGCTGTGGCTCCCGGCAGCTCTGTCGGAAAGCTCTTACCGCATTATTTGCTCCGCTCTTCACATGTTAGACCCGAAAGTTATAAAAGCAAAAATGATGCATAAAATTCCTATTATCTAACTTGGTTTTACGTTTGAAACATGGCATGTCAGACAAAAGCACGGATGAAAATATTACTCTGAGACCTCTCAGGGGTGTTCCCTGATTGGAGATGATTGATTGGCACCCTTAGGCTACGCTACTGTATGCATCTCTTGAAGTGGCCCCCATCTTCCTGCTCCTCACCTGGGTAAATGGCCTCTTGTCTGCCATGAGCTCTTGATTACTTCTTCATCCGAGGTGGTGGAGTAAATGGATGGAGGGCAAAGAAGAGGGAGCTTTGTCTGTGTGTGTGTAATAATTAAAACCAGGAGGTGTAGAGTGGCGTCTCTTTACAAACACTCCAACTCCCCGATAACTGGCCTCCCTCAGACCAGTAGAACAAACTACAAGTTAATGTAGAAATCAGTGTTACTTTGATCAGTGAAAAATGCCTTATCCAATCATTCGTTTTCAACCAGCTGTCTTGTGCAATTGCAATCAAGTGTAAAGCTGAACAGTATGGGCCTATTGAAAGCAAATTGACATGCAAGAAAACTCACCCATATCAATGTGCATTGCAAGCAACTGATTTGCAGCTCAAAGCATACATAGACCAGTCTGGTAATTCCACTTTTTGAGAGCTTTTCTCCCAAATTTTGTCACAATGATCCGCTTGGACAGGGATAAATTAGGCCAATTCATTGGAGGGAGCTTTTTAGATTGAAAAGATTCCTCAACTCACACAAACAAGTGACCAGCGAGGAAGAGCGGATGTGAGTTTAGGTGAGTTACTTACTTGCAGTAAATGTTAAATGGACTTGAGTTTGTATAGCACTTTTCTAGTCCTCTGACTACTCAAAGCACTTTTACACCTCAGGTCACACCCACCCATCCACACACTGATGTCAGAGGCTGCTATGCAAAGTGCCCATCAGACGTAATTAATCCCATTTATACACATTCATACGCTGCTGACAAAGCAGCGGTAGGTACTTGGGGTTAAGTGTCTTGCTCAAGGACACATGGGACATGTTGCTGCAGGAACTGGGGATCGAAACCCCCGACCTTCCGGTTGAGAGATGACCAACTCTACCAACTGAACCAAAGCCGCCCACTGTAAGTGAAATAATGGTCAAGCAAGATGGGCTCTAATTTCTTTATGGTCCTCAAATATTCGCCATGCAGCTATACTATCAAGGAAAAACCCAAGTATGGGAGTGAGACACTGTACCATTATAATCAATCAATCAATAAATCAATCTTTATAGAACCAATTCATTATCTCCAGACACTTTACAAACAAAGGTATTATTTTTAGTTATATTATTTACATACGTACGTATGTATGTGTAGACAAATACAAAAACAAATTCATTTTGGGTCTGTAAATAATATAACAAAGAATACTGTCTAGACCTTTTCTAGGTCATGCATGCTATCCTTGTTTGTCTTGTTGGTTTGATCTGCTAACTGTTTACTTTCAGACCCATAGGTCCATAAAGCACAAGAAATACAATATTAGAAACAAACATTTGACTTGCACTCGTCCATCTTGATTATTTGAGAAATATTCTAAATGCATCATTATATGCCACCTGTAACTTTTTCATTTTAGCTTTACTGTAATTGCACCACTCTGCAGTATACAGAAGAATTCAGTAAACTCTAAAAAGCTCTTTTTTAAAGATCCCATATTATGCCCTTTTTGTGGTTCATATATCTAATTTATGTGCCACTAAAGTACGTTCACAATCGCTAATGTTCGAAAAAAGTGTCTGTTTTCATGTACTGCCGATCGATGCAGCCCGTCTCATCTGCCTGTGTTTGCGATGCTCTGAATCCCCCCCGAGCAGGGTCCCCACGTGTGCCAAGTCTGACCTGATTGGTCGGCCGATCTGCTCTGTTGTAATTGGTCAGTCGTTCGGACAATTCTCGGAAATGTTACGCCCCTTTTACCATATTTGGAATTCAGCTAATGTGCAGCATGAGCTTGTGCTTGCCACAACGAGCCAATGGGCTTGGATCAGTGACAACATCGCAGTGTGATATCACACTGCACTTTTTAACGAGTGGGGCTAGAACCGAGCGTTACATGCAGCTACTGCTACTGCTAACAGGAGGAGGTAGGAGAAGCCGCGTTTCCGCGGACTTTGAATTTTTGCAAATAGATGTGCCTGAACATGCACAAGACACCTGGACAACACACTAAAGAGCATATCAAACCAGAAAAAGCATAATATGGGACCTTTAACATTGTCTGTGCACATTAGAAATGTGGGTGACAGCATTTTAGCTTGAGCACATCATTATCATCACCCAAGTCATTCCTGATAATATGTCCCATATATTTGACTCTATCCACCACACTAAGGACTTGATCAGCAATAAAGAAATAAGGAAAATGTTGCTTTTGATGGTCTTTGGCTTTAACTATCATGATGACGCTCTTTTAACTATTATACTTTATGTCACACTGCACACCATAACTCGAGCAGATTCTTACTCTAAGTTGCTGTAGGCCAGCACTATAATGTGACAAGATTACTAAGTCCTCATCATACATCAGATGGTTAACAAGTCTATCTCCCACCATAGATCCAGTCTTACAAGTTTTAAGCTGTTCAGAGAGATCATCCATATACAAATTAAAAAGAAGTGGGGACAGAGTTCCACCTTGTCGGACTACATTAGCCACTGAAAAGAGGGCCAATATACTCCTGCCCCATCGAGCGCATATGGATTGCTGCAAATACCAGAAATGCAGTTTTCTTATCAAATAAGGTATTTGGTATCTGTTGTGTAATTTTACAAACAGTTTACCATGATTTATTCTATCAAAGGCTTTGGACACATAAATATATTATAGTTGTTTTGCTTGTACATGTTAACAACTTCCTTCAGAGCATACAGTATATACACTAGTCTGTACTATGTTTATTCTTAAAACCAAATTGGTGGTCTGTTGTTGTAATGTATTCCTGGAGGCGATCCAAACAAATTAGTTCTAACACTTTGGAGAGTATACTAGGCACAGCAATTGGTCTTTAGTTCCTAATGCTGGATATTTTTCCAGTTTTTTCTTTGACTACTGGCACTAACAACACAGACAACATAGAATCAGGTAGCACACCATGCATCAACAAACCAAAGAAACAAATAGAATGTAAAACTACATTTCTATGACTGGCATACTTCAGATGTTCTGCTGTTATTTGGTCAAGGCCACATGCTTTGTTTACTGCTAGTTTCCCAATAGCATAGCACACTTCAACAGGTCTAATCACCCCACCATCATTGTAAGAGACTTCACCAACATCATTTCCATCAAAGCATATTTAAATCTGGCAGTTGCGTGTTTCCTGTGTTCAAACTCGGGACCGTACCTAGACCTTCCTGATAATATCCACTGTTTATGAGCATCCCTAGATTCAGTATAAAGTTCAGACACATATTCATTTGATCCGGACAAAACAATATTACGTTTTAACCTTTTTTGACAAAGTGGTTTGCAACTGCTGTCTGTATCTTAATATACCATTATTAATGATTAGATGTGAAGGTAACGTTAACATTACTCTTTTCATGGTTTATATGGAATCCCATATGTGATCATTTAAAAAAAAAAAACAGTATTGATTTTATTCAACATTATAACCATTGCTCTCAACATAAACCAAAGCTAAACCACCAACTGTAGCTTAAAGCTCCAGTAAGGAGTTTTTTTTAGCTGGTTAGGAAACAGAAACTATTATAACTGCTTCTATGTGACCTACAAAAGGATGAAAGACCATCAGGGACAAGATGAGTGATTTCTACATATTTATTTTAAACGCTGCCCTTAAACGTGGTCAGTGCCTTGCTTAACGGCACCTCAGCAGCTCAGGAAGTGATCTGGCACCTCTCCAGCTACCAGACCGATTTCCAGATTTGGTACATGCATATATACATGCACAAGCTAAATTAAAATCAGGTTTCAAAAATACCAGTGTCATGTGATTTAAAGTTATTTGGGATTCTTGGTTAAAGAAGATACATTTGAGTGTTTTCAGTCAGTTTAACACTTGAGCTCTCAGATGTGTTTGGCCAACAGCTAAAATAAACCTTCAGCTTTCATTTATCTCCAGCAACACTCACCTAGCTCCCAGCTTCCTTTCTCTGCCGTTTAATCACTTTGCTGCACTTTGTTCCAAACTCCTGCAGAGATAAGTTATTCAGCAGCTGCTGCATTTGAAGTCCACAGTCTGTATTCAAAACAGGAAGTTAAAAAGAAAAGCTGTGAAAGACAGCGCACACCTGGGCAGCCATCTCTCTTTGAGTCGCTTGAATGAGATCTGTGCTCTGTATAATGGATTCTTGGACTACCTGTGCGTGCTGATAAACAGCAGCAGACACAGGAAACACAGCAGCAGCGGACCGTCAACTCCAACACGCTCACAACGCCGACTGGCCTCCATCTGTTGCCACTTTTGAAAAGAGTGGCTGAGACCACGTTTGTGTAATTTGGCATGTTCTTTCAAATGGAAATAATCCGCCTGTTTCCTTCGCGAGGGGAGGCTCCCCTCTGTCCTGGCTTTCAAGGTAAGATTAAGAGGACGGTTTTATCGCGCTTTCTATTCCTTTGGTGATTTCTGCCTTCAATCTGGACGTTTGAAAAACACAGAAGGCTTCTCTGTGCTCCTCTATAAACCTAAAAGGAGGGAGCTGTGGATGTTAAAAAAGGGTTTACTTTAAACAAAATGAAAAAAAAATAGATGACAAAGATGTAGCATAAATATCAAAGGAATCCTTCACTATTTCTGCTTCTTTTTATGATGTGAATGAAAAGGATTCTGAGTCTCATCTGAAGTGTTTTAATTATAGAGATAGCTACAATACGATGGTAGAAACACAACTTTAATTCATTCATTCTTTAATTCAGAAAAGGAACTGGTTAAGGATCAAAAACTAAATGAGAACAGCGAACAGTAATGGTAAATATGTGAAATGTCTGATGTCATAAGGTTGCTATTACTTTAGTTTCAGTTTTTTTTAAATGAAATGAGACATTCAAAGATGCAGCAGTGTCCTTTTCCATCACTGTGACTAGAGTGAGACAATGCAGAGGATTATTAACGTTAAAAAAAAGTAATGCATGAATTACCAACCGTATGTTATTGTAATTAACTAGTTAATGCTGACAGCCCAAATAAATAAATGTATAACATTTGTTTTTTAGATTTTAAATTATTACCAAGATTTGCACATTGGACACATTTGCATCTTCTTCTCTGGTGTGGTAGTCAGGAACAAATTGTAAGTTTAGCAGGAAAGGACTTGCACACTTATTAGAATACAAAGGGGTGAACAGACAAATGTAACTGTTCAGTCCATCTTGAACTCTCTGAAGTGTGAAATGATGCATGCATTGTGAGTCCCTCTTATGTGGTTTACTCCATAGGTTCATATAATCACTAATTAAGAGCTTGATTAAGTCAACCTGTAAGTGGGGGGGTTCCATCCCCAGGCAGACAAGTGTTACACTTCTGTGAAACTCTTCAAGAGAACTTCACTGTTGGTGAGCAGACGATCTGGCAAAGGGTGGATGAAAGACCAGGGTTTTTAAACACTGTAGGCTTAATGGTCAATGGGAAGCAGGTGTGCAGCAAGGAGGAGGCGGTTTAGAGGCTTGATCAGGTAACGATGAGGCAGGACTAGAGAGTGATGAGCCACGCCTGACACACAGACAAACACAGACAGACTCCTGTCAAACAGACAGACAGATGGGGAAACGCTAGAAAACACGGGGAAAGATTAGGTTGTGGCCAAGGGCGTAACAATTACCATTTGTCTAATTTCTAGTCCAAAATATCTCATTAACCTTATTGTAAGCCAAAGTCTCTGGACAAGTCCATATAAACTTCTTATTTAAAATTAATAAAAGCAAAAAATAAGGCACAAGTTGCTAGTTATTAGTAAAAATAGATGCCAGTGTATTAAAAAAATTACTTAAGTTTGTTTATATGAGATCTTATTTCAAGATTCTTAACCAGTAAAATTTCTCTCAGTCCAGAGTCACAAAAGACATTTGTGGTAATGTGTTTTTAAATTGTGAAATAACCTGATAACAGGCTTTCTTGCAGCTGTAATCACATTTCTGCTCAGTTTTCAGTGTTTAACCCTCATCTCATTGTATCGGAACATTCCAGAAGTCAGATGGTCAAATCGGCGGCCAACTGTATCTCTGCCAACCAAACTGTTTGGCATGCAGGAGGGAGCTCAGCGCCGTTCACTCACGTCCATGATCCGCCAGCTGCTGACATTTAGAAGCAAACATCACTGCTTACAATGTTCACACAGATGTAAACACACACACACACACACACACACGCACGCACGCACACACACACACACACAGACAAACACACAGCCCAGTTCTCTGTGTGGGAAAACGCTGACGTGTTCTACCTCTGTATCTCTGCCACATCACAAACTGAACCCATAATATAACTGCAGCAAACTGTGGAGGAACACCACACACAAACTCATGTTACGTTTCTTTCTTCAACGTTTGGATGACAACCTGGGCTCCAGCCTAACCCAGTCAGCCGGGTATGACATGCTGCCGGAGCAGATGGGAAACAGGAACACTGTGCTGTTCAGGCTCCAAGATGAGGCTGAGGAGGTGATGAAAGGTCTTCCTGTTTGTTATAGCTCCAAAATACAACTTATTACTGCAATAATGGCATTGTATAAGTGCTGAAGTTCCTTTTTTTAATCATCTTATAACCACTGTATGCCTCTGCTTTAATGAAACACTTCCAGACATAATTCTTGCTCTGATGTGAAACCAGAGGAACCACAGACCCAGCCCAGGGTAAAGCACAGGCCGAACACATGACCCTTTAGTTTCATTATCGAAATAATGTGATTTATTGTTTTACAGAGCAGTCACATGCAATGGATTTACATTAAACAGACATTTCAGGAATATGCTTTCTGCTTATGATTTACGACAACAAAACAAGATCATATATTATTTAATATTTATATTTCGGCCATGATGATTGTGAGATGTAAGGGCTCGGTTGTTCCATGTTTTCTTTTTTTAATCAAGACTATGAGACAATATGTGGTCTTGCTGGATATGCAGGTTCATCAACTGCCATTGTGTCTTCTATTGTATCAGTAATAAGGTTCGTGCTCCTCCCTGTCTGAAAAAGACAAAATAAGTCAGTGCAAGTTGGTGCAAACTTTATAAAAATGTAGTTTTTCACTCCATGTCACATTCACACCACATTCATGCTAATTTAAGTGCCCCTCAGCAATCCCATTCACACACTGCTGGCTATACCACTGAGAAATTTAGGGATTCAGTGTCTTGTGCAAGGACACGTTGACATGAGGACTGCAGGAGCTGCAGAACGAACCACTAACTCTACAACTGAGCCACAGCCGCCCCAAATGGCACCATTATTGGCACCATTATTTACAAAATGAACATCATGCTGCATTGAAGGTTACTCGAAAACAAGTGATTGAGACCATGAAGTCCTTACGAAAATATTTACTGAGGTAGAATCAAGTTATAAGGATGCTTATTTTCTCATCTGCAACCAATGGAGTCATCCTCTGCTGGCCATGAGAATAACTGAAGGTTTAAGGCACTTCTACATGAGCCTCATAACCAAGCAGCTATCGCCACTTCTTTCAATCATTGTACTTGACTTCATATTGATGAACTGTGACATTTTGTTGCAAGCAATTCACTGTTTCCATGGCCACTTAAGCAGTGTTTGCTAGTAAACAGTGCATGAAGCAGAACAACTATATATGCAACAAAATCTGTTTAAAATGAGAATAAACATTAGAATTTTCTTTCTTTGTAATTTATTTTATGGATTGCCTGTTTACATCTGTGCCTTTGAAATCTGTGGATGCTTTACAAATGCTAGTTGACTCAAGCCTGTGTTGGATGATGGCTCGTCAAGTTTGGTGACAGCAATATGTGTGCATTAACAGGTTGTCAAATGCACACGCACACACACACACACACACACACACACACACACACACACACACACACACACACACACACACACACACACACAGATGATTGCGTGCTGCTCACCTCTTTAACTCCTCACCTTCTGCTCCCTTTTGGACAGTTGGATGTGAGCCTTCATCTTCATCTAGTAAACACACTCTCTCTCTGTCAGGATTACATGCTTTCCAAAATCCATGCTGAGCCTGAACGAATGCACATGGCCTCTCGAACAAACACTCACAACACCCCACAGACGGCCATACAAGAGCACACACATGCGACCCCCACAGAGGAAGTGAGATTAGCTTTTTTTCTGCTACTGTAATTCAGTTATCCCTCGCTGCCAGAGGCCAAACGGTGGGAAGGGAGGATGATTCTGCTGTGTGTGTACTTTGTGTGGCTGGCGGCCTGTTAATCCCCATACACAGGTGATGCCTTTTTGCCCGTCCGTCTGCTCATCCACCCTCAGGACATCATCGGTGCCCCCCTTGTTGCAGAGCTGCCATTTCAAATCCGCTTTTGGGATGAGTAATTTCTGACATGGTTCCCCCGGAAGAATTTACCACTGGCAAGGGTGTGTTCACTCATGTCACCCTTGTGCTCAAACATGCATCATAATTGCTGAAAAATAAGTCTAATTTGGCAGAAGGAAAGGATTTTTGAGCTAATATAGAATGTGACCCCGTGACATGGCCCACGAATGGTTCACAATAAAGTAATAGAGCCAGTGTGTGTGCTGTACGTGCCAGATCCCACGTCATTAATCTGCAACCATGCACGCAAATGCAAACATACCGTCCTTGAAGTGAGTCATGTGCAAGCATATGCATGCATGGACACGGTGGGAGGCAGCTCTCTTTGGAGCAGGTTAGCCACAATCCGGCGCTTTTCCTCCCTCTGCCGTGGACCCCTTGCCAGGTCAGACTTGGAAAGAGGTCACATTCTCCAAGGTGTGTCTAAACAGAGATGACATGTGGATGTGCTGGCACGAGCAGCGCTCTCGGCTCCCTACCACCACCGCATCTCACGTCCCTGCCAGAAGAGCAGCCACAGTTGTTTTCTTTCCCCTCTTTTTTCTTCTCTTTTTCTTCTCTTTCTCCCTGAAAAAAATCAGCTCTCTGCCAGAGAAAACAGAATCATTGTTTGTCTTAATGGTTGTTCCATTCCTCAGGTTTATCCTGACTTAAAAATACCAATAAAGTGGAGAACAGGCTTCACGACTGGAATGATGCTTGTGTTAATTCTGGTGTGCTGTTGCTTCTATCGCCGGAGGAGTTTTTTCTGTCATCCTTGATTTAACAGTCCTTCTGCTGCTTGACATGTTTTTGTAAATGTATCCCTGTGATTTAGTCCCTTTATAATGTGGCAGCGAAGGATTTACAGTATCTGATGCATCACCAGATCTTCTCTCAGGGACACATCTAACTAAAAACTCATTGACAGTCAATTAACAAATAAGATAAGAAAATCAGTTCAGAAAATACAAAAACTCCTTGATGTAAAGGGCTTAGAAAATGTATCGGTATGGTTGGATGTTGATACTGGCCAGATTCCTGGTTCCTGCAAACAGGATGATTTGCGAGCGACACCTTCCTGTGAAACAGGATGTCTCAGTTTAGACTGACTTAAAATACAAGGTGAGCAGCTCACATTAAAGATCCCCTCCGGACATGTTTCAGGACTTAATTTACTCTGCCTTATATATAGGTTGTCTGATAAGCTGTTGGTAGGTGTATGTGTGTCAGATGTTTCCAAAGATTTATATAAGTGCATTATTGGATTTATTTATAAAGTTAAAAAGTCATGCTCAAAGAAAAATCACACTTTTAAAGGTATCTCCATTCAAAGCAAGAATTTTTGTTCTGCTGTACATCCCTGTAAAAACTGCATTCTCAAGCCAAACATTTAATAAAGTAACATCATAAGCTTGTGTGGAGTGATTATTGAAACTATTTTTTAAGATCTTCTATATTTGGATGCTTCATTTATGTCTGACATATTTCTGAGCAGCTGTATGGTGAGTTCAAACTATAGACAGTATAAAACATAGACGTATAGTCTCAGTGACATCATCCATTGGTTTCTGAAGAGGAGTTTGAAGCCCATCGATTGGGGTCGCTTGTAGGAAATGCTGTCTCAAATTGACTTTCAGTCAAATTCAAAAACAGACATAGAGAAGGAGCTGAGGCAGGCTTTTACACCCACCTCCGCCACGCCCTCAATTATGCACAACTTTAAGTTTTAATAAAGTCAAAACCAATGAGTCCCCCACAACACTGTGTTCCAATGAAAACATGTGCTATTCAGACCAAAATTTCTTTTTGAACCAGGTTGTAAATAGATTTATTTTTACTGTTATAATTTACTTTTTAACATGGGTGTTAATGGGTCTTCTATAGGGTTTTTCAGCCAGTCTCAAGTGGACTATCGAGGAACTCTTCGAGTGAGTCATTTTACAACCCCATGTTAAAATATCCAACTTAACAGCAAGACATCAACGTGTTTACTGCCTCATAAAAGAAAAGGTTTAAGTGTCTTGGTTAATTTCTATTGGTGAATATATGTAACTCGTAGTAAGGCTTTAAGCTGTGCCTTACAAAGGCTGTGGCTGATTCACAGGTGGGTGGTGCTTAGCAAATTTAAGACACTGAACTTGACCTATTGGGAAAAGTATTGTCAATTTAGGCCACAAAAAAAGAAAGAAATGACAATGCCAACCAGTGTGTGCTGTAACATTTTTAAATGACAAGTGCCTTAAAAGATTATCTGACTGTGGTCAAATTATTGTAACTAATTAGTTTTAATGGCAATCATTTTTACCTGTTGTCTGGTTATTGTTGCTTTAGGGAATCTTAGGCTTTAGGAGCAAATTAACAACTCTTGTTGAGAACTTTTAGAACTGTTCAAAGCTCAGTAGGTTTCTTTGTGTCTCAATCCAAATATTTCTACTGTGCCTCCCCTGCTGAGCTTTTTTAAGCTGACAGCGCAGGATCACAGCTCTCTGCTAAATGGAAATGCGATGAAAGCGACCCACACTCAGCCGATTGCTTTGGCTTGCATCATTTTGCGTCTCTGGCTGAATTAGTGCTTACAAGGTGGTAATAAAACAACTGTGGGCTGTAACATTTAGCTAAGGGTGAAGACGGGAGACAGAAGAGTGACGGCTCTGAGAGGTATCTATTCTCCTTTGAAAGTCCAGGTATGTCTGCACGTCCTGACCAAGACATGAGTGGGTTTTAGGTTCTTGGCAGAGTTCATCAGAATTAATCAGTCCTGGTTTGGATTTAAAGCAACCCTCGAAGAGAGCAAGGAACATCACCTGCTTCTGGTTTGCTCCGACAAATCAAAGCCAGTTGTGGTGGGAGGGCACAGCTAACCAAAATAGGGACTTGAATCATTTTAATGGATGGTGGGAGTTTACAGGTTTTAAATATATATTTATGTGTTCTGGCTGCAGGTTTAGAGGATAAATCACAGCAGTGATCAGGCTGTGAGAAGGCCACATAAACAGGGAACACAACAGACCGGGTACTGCAGCACTCAGAGCTGAACACAGAGCAGATCTGAGGTGTGGTCAGACGAGGAGGTCACTGAGGACAGCAGGGGAGTGGACACAATCAGGTTTTAATTAGAGTTCCTGTATATCTTTAAAGAATGCAATGGGTGGGTAAATGGAAAAAAGGGACAGATGTAATTTGACATTTTAAATGACCATTAAGATAACTACTGAAGTAAATCATAAAATTACCTTACTATATCATCAGACATTAAGGAAACATGCTATGTCTAAGTGTTGGATTCTCTGACAGAATGCAGCAGCTGGTATATCCTCCTATAAGTTTAGGTTCCAGTCCTAAATGTTCTGGGGGTTTTTTGACCAGAAGAGAGGCAGTTTTAAGGCACCCCCACATGGCCTTTTTGGACACCCCTTGGTTTGCCAGGCAAACCAACAGGTGTTGCAGCAATGGAAGTGTGCAAGCGAACTGGATCAGATATAAATGATTCTACCAGATCAAAAAGCCTTTGCATGTTTCTAAAAAGCTCCACGAGCAGAAATGTGGTAAAACTAGGATAAATATTGGAGATGCTTTTGACAAACCGATGCAGAGCTGGCTTAACAAGGAAGCTTCATTGTCCGTGACATGGAAACCTGCGTGTGCCTTGACTCTAGGGAGGAGGGGGCGGGGGGAGACAGCTCTCTCCAATGTTTTGAATTTGGACTGCAGTACCCATTTTAAACGCTATGTGTCAGAGTTACATATTGCTCCTTTAACAGTTAATAACTCTGATGAAGTGTCATTATGATAACATTCAGTTTTCCATGATTATTATTCTAATAAGAAAATAATGCAGCAAAGACTGAAAAACTGTTATAATGTGAGCACTTAATTGGCAGATACAGTACATTTAAATTTTAATGTACCGTACTGTTTGTGAAGCAAGAACACAGAGCACACCATTTCATAGCTATACAAGATGAATATGATCTATGATGACTGTACAAACTAGTGTGGTGAAATAAAGTGTTTGGTTAAGAGAAGTCACTGCGCAGCTCTTGTCTCCTTCATGTTTGGCCAGCTCTGACCATCCTCTCTTGGAAGAATTTGTTCTGCTCCCCTCTGGTCAGAGGTACAGGCTGCCCAGGACCAAGAGCAACAGCTACACATTTTCCTCTGTTCCTAGTGCAATTAATGCTCTTAATCTTCTTTAACACTTAAAAAGAAATGTACTGATTCAAAGCTGACGTCTTGATGATGAATGGTTGCAGGCTTGTAGCCACTTACTATTAGCCTGCCTGTTTAAACAAACGGTTTGCCAGATGAAGGTTTGGTACTGATAAGTTGTTAATTATGTTTGCAAGCAGGTCCGTAACCAGGGTTTAGAAAATAGTGAGGTCCAGAATATTTTCTCCTAATGTATCATATTCAAGGCATTTTGGGGCATGCATAATACATGCCCAAATGATACCTTCAAATGCAACAGAAGCTAAACACCCAACCAACACAAACTCACACACATTTACTTCCCATATGTAAGTGAATGATCTGCGAACCAGGGGTGGTCATCCATCAGAGCATCCATGAAATTAAAAAGTAAAAAATGCTGTTTAATAGTCAGCACCATGGCAAGGGGGGTCTGGGGGGTCTCCCCCAAAACATTTAAGCAGCTTACATTTCTTTTCCTGCATTCTGGTTAGTTTTTACCTTTTTTTTCTGCAGAACTTTATGATTCTTATCAAGTCTGTTTGTCCTTTTTGTGTCTTATACACAATAATGAATACATTCATTGAATATGTTATAAATATATGTGAACTGGACTGTTGTTTCTTCACTATTTCAGCCCTGCAAAGTTTATTTAGGCCTACAAGTAGCCTATGTGTAAAGCTGATATACAGTATAATTTAGTAAGACATTATTTTGTTTATGCACTTGTAAGAATGGCATACAATGTGAAAATGTAAACATGATGCAGATTGTGATTAATTTTCTGTGACAAAAGGTCATACAGTGATCTTACTTTTATAGTTTTTCAGATTCAGATTCTTTATTGTCCCACAAGGTGAAATTGTTGTTGCAGCTGGAGCACACTGAAGACAAGAAACACAAGGACAACATCACCATAAAACATAAACCATAACGAATTTAAAAAATCAGACAACACAACAAAATATAAAACCAAATATATCATCGCAATAAAATCAGTCAAGAGCTCATACCAAAATGGGAATTTCTACCAAGTTATTAAAGTGCAAAGTGGAGGTGTGCAAATGTGCAATTCAAGTGCAAAAAGAGAAACCAAATGGCTAATTGTTGTTTAACATATTACAGTAATTGCACTTGGTACAAATGAGAGCTGGAGTCTTTTCGTCTTCCTTACAGGAGCTCTAAAACGACGACCTGAGGGTAAGAGGTCAAACTCACTGTGAAGTAGGTGATCTGAGATCACAAGTATGGCCTTAGCGTTCCTCAGGACCTGAAATTCTGCTGCTTGTTTTTCTAAGTCTCCTAAATCTATTCTTGTTGGACAAGTTCAGGCTTCCATGCCATGCAGCGATGCAAAAATTTAAAACCGATTCAATAAAACTTTTATAAAAGAGAGTCATCATCTCAGAAGAAACATTAAAAGATTTAATTTTTCTTAAAAAGAACAGTCTTTGTTGAACCTTCTTGGAGATAGCGTCAACATGATTTTCAGAACACAACCTATTGTCCAGAACAAGACCCAGATATTTATAGCTGTCCACAATTTCAATGACAGCTGATCTAATACCAGTTGGTATATGGCTTGGTTGGGACTTTCTAAAATCAATGATCATGTCTGGGTTGTTGTTCTTGTTTTAAGAGGGGTTAGGACAGTTTGATGACTATCGCAATTAGCCTACTGTGGGGACATTACGACGCAGCAAAACCAAGAGAGAGAGCACAATCACATCGGCAGCAAGCAACTGCACAAAAGGAACAAAAGAACGGCATTTGAAGTAGACAAAAATACACTGAAACAGATGCATTCAACGAGTCATAACAGCGGACACCGCTCTCTTTCTCTCTCTCTGCTCACATGCAGAAGTTTTTTTCCACAACTAGACGGCATGGGTGCGCATCAAGCGTAGTGAGAAACACAGAGGCACTGGCAGTGACTAAGTAGCGTTTCTGTATAAGTATTTGTCAAAGTAAAAGCCATCTAGCACTTCATACATTGATTGGTAACAATTTTTGCTGTCTTGTTTTTAAAATTACCGAGGTCTGGACCTTGGCCATATTTGCAAGTTAGACAGGAAAATACGGGAGTTTACCTGTAGGTTTTTGATGGACACATCACTGTCCTCAACTTGCCCTTTACAGTACTAACATGATGTTGTCTATCATTTTCAGTCCCCCTTACCCCCGACCCCTCTTTTTTATTCTAGAAAATACCAACATAAATGAGTACAGAGCAGCTACACTTCATGCAATGTTATTAACTACAGACAATTAGCTTCTAAGGCATCACCTCAAACAGACAATACACAAACTTTGTATTGGGGAACTAGTCTGTGTAACGTCCTTTTCAACTGATTGATGTGTCCTCACCTGTAGATCTGTGTAATGTCATGGTCTAATGGCATTGCATGTACAGAAAAAGGCTTTAGTTCCCTGTGCAAGTTTTTATCTGCTTATTAGCACTAAAAGTTCAGCTTAGACTGTTTGTCGTGGGATTAAAATGTTGCTGTCATTTGGTTGTTGAGACATTTCAAGCAAAAACCAAAAAGGTATACCTCACTATGGAGCTGTAAGGAAAAGACGGAGGATCACCACGGTCGGTAAAGGGTTTTTCATTGTGGAGGATTAATGTGTGTAAAAATGATAGTGATCCATCGAATCATTGTTGAATATATCAAATTGAACAAAGGTCGTGGACCGAGCGAATGAATGATTGACCATCTCCAGAACGACACTTAGTGCTGGTCTAAAAAGTCACTGTTAACCGTAACGTGTGCTACATAATGCTTTTTGCAGCAACTCAGAACAGTTAAATCCACCTTCAAATTTGTACAACTTTACATCCACAGTCTCGTTGGTAATATTTAATAGATATAGTTTGCTTCCAGGTAGTCATCGCTCTAGGACAGGTCCAGGTCAAACATTTTATTTGTCCGTCATTAAACCAGAGTCTGTTGATTCTCTTCTCCTCTTTTAATTTCATTTAGCTTTTGAAAACTGAAGTTATTAGCCTCATTAGCCTTCTTTATTAACCATTAATTATGATTCAGACAGCAGCCAGATGTTTGTAGGCTGCAGCTTTCCCTGCAGTTAGCGTCTAGGTGTGCTGATGTGTGTACATGTGTGTGTGTTACCTGAGGGTGAACTGTGCCATAACAGTGATGGAAATGTGCTGTCAGGAGCCCCAGAGTTTTCATGTTGTCTCTTCATCACTCTTTGCACTCGGAGCAAGCAGTTGGAGCGGGATAACACACATCCCATTTGGAGTTGAACTAAAGAGAGAAGCAGTGTTTTTTCCACCTCAGCTTTGGGTTTTGGAGAGCAAAACAGCGAGTCCCAGAGGCTGAGTCACTCTCTCTTCTTGGTTACGGCTTTTTGAGTTTTTGTTTGGATCCCTCTGCGTCTACAATTATACACCTGACCCCCCTCTTTTCCCTGCAAACACACAACCAAAACGTTTGATGTCAAGTCATTTATGTTCTGACCCGCACATGTTTCCTAGATGACACAAGCAACCCCTTCCTGCTTTACAAAATCCAAAAATCCACCTCTGGCTGGTCGGGCAGAAAATAACTTCTCCAGTGAGCTGGTGAACGGAAAAACAAGCACAAGTGTTTCGTAGGTGAGTGGAACTGCAGCACAATCTTCTCTAAATGCTTCCACCGCCACCCAGCATGCTGTCTGCAGGGTCTGCTCTCATCATCACCCACCTGGTTAGTAGCACCCTCACCCCCACCCCCCAAAACCATCCTCCAGTCCTCTCTCCACAGCAGGCAGCTGGGCCGGGGCTGGGCCCCTGGATGGAGGAGGGAGGAGGGGTGTTTGTTGCTGTTGATTAGAGGATCAGAGCCTCTAATGATGCCAGGTGGCGGTGGGAGGGCAGTCTCTTGACTCTGGTCCAAAGGCTTCGATTGAAGGGTGGTGCACACTCGGAAGTACACACACAAACACACACACAAACACAGAGTGACACCTAATGGCGTTGTAGGGGAGCTCCACTAAAAGGCTAAGATACTTTTGACTGATTCAGTGATTGGCAGAATCTTGAAGTACAGCTGTTACTGTACTCAAAGATGGATGGAGGAATAATGTGACCCAGAGATAGAGTAGCTGCTTTCAACTTTCACATTTAAGCAGGAAATGCTTATTTTTAGAGGACGAAGGCTCCTAAAACTTGAACCACAAAAAAGAAGTAACAGTAACAATCTCAAAAACCTCAGTATTGTTACTTGTAAATGTAGATGAAGCGATGCAGAAATGGTGGACAAAGCAATATAAAATGATGAGACAATGACAATTGTTTGCCTTTGAATCAATGCTACCAGTCGTTTAACCTAGTCACAGTATCAACAAAAGAGCAGAGAAGAATATACTGGTGACGGAAAACATAATGAAGCAGTTTCATAACATGCACATAGATCGCAACTGTCCCATGAGAGTCAGAGGATTTAAAGGTCATCACCGCCTGCTCCTAATGTACTTTTAATATATCTAAAAAGAAAATTACTCGGAGGCATTTGTGTAATGGAGTTATGGTTATAGCAATATCTCAGGGTTGACTGAGGAAGTGGTGGAGGGGCCTAATATGATTCTTTTCACAGGGCCCAGAAATCCTGGAGATGCCCCTGTCCACATTGAGCGTTAAGCTGAGAATGGGGAAGGCCGTACTCTGCTTCCATCAACTCATTCCAGTAAACAAAGTACTGCTGGGTGATGGACATCACTTGGTCATTTATTTAACTAAAATGATAAAGTATCATTTGTTTAGAGATGAAAATAAGGACTCCTTAACAGAAAATCAATCACTGCTTTTAGATGGTATTTTCCCAAGGCCTGTGAGAGCTGTATCCTATCAGAGGTTGCTTAGATGAGGTTGAGTTTTTCATCAGGGCCATGTGTGCTACCTTTACAAGCCCAGCCAATCTGGCATGGTGGTTTGGCTCAGAAGAAAACTGTGGCCTGTTTGAAACAGTGCAGGAAAAGCTCCTCCACATCCTGTGTGGCTGCAAACCGCCTCTGCTCAGAACTGTTATAGGTGGCATCAGGACCAGGTGCTGAGGAGGCAGGGAGAGCTCACAAAGAGTAAGAGAGTTAGTGTCATATTAGAAGTCCCACAATAAGCAACTTTTTGACTATCTGTGCAGAACTGCATCTCATGGGACAGAAGTCTGGTTAGTCAAAAGTGGAGGCTTACAGAGAGAAGGGCTAGAGAGCAACAAGCTATCTACAGGAAAACAACTGCTGTATAGCTTTGTGAGTCTCTTAAACACAGGCATCACGTCTTCAACAGTCAAAAAAAGTCTCTAAAAGTTCATGACACGGAAGAATAAAGGGAAGTTATTGTCAAAAGGAGCAAAGAAGAGGCAAGAGATCTTAGGGGCAAGAAAATACATCCACCTGAAAAGACGTATGTGAGCACTGCCTCACCATCGTGAGAGAGGTAGAATAAGCACCTCACTTCCAGTGCTGTTATAGGTTATAGGGGCGGCTGAGGTGGTGGAGGCTCAGCTGGTCAATTCTCATCAGGAAGGTGTTGTGTTCGATCCCCAGCTCCTGCGGACAGGGGTCTGATGTGTCCTTGGGCAAGACACATAAACCCCAAATTGCTCCCGCTGCTTCGTCAGTGAAAGGTAATACTGAAGGACACTTTACATAGCGACCTCTGCCATCAGTGTGTGAATGGGTGTGAATGGGTAGGTGTGACCTTTGATGTAAAAGTACTTTGAGTAGTCAGAAGACTAAAAAAGCCAAAAGTAAATTTACCATAGGTTCATGATTGAGTTTGACATCTTAGTGTTACTCATTTGTTTTTCTGCAAAATTTCCAACCTCATTCCGACGTCTTCTCAGCAGATACTTTTCATTTTCTTTAATACTTGAGTGTTTTTTAGAAATACTTCATTTTGAAGAGGTCTAAATAAATCCACTGAAATTTCCTCTGCAGGACTGTTTCATTTGGCACTAATTATAAGAGGGGAGCGTGCTCAGTTGTTACACTTACAGTGAATTAAATCAATTAAGTGTCAGCCTAACCTAGAAAGCCTTCTCTTCGGTGCACAGCAGGTCAACTGAACATGCAGAGATGCAGCTTGTTTCCAAAGGAGAACAAAGAATTTAACAAGAGTAAATTAACGATGTGAATGAGTCATGAATGACTAATAACTTGAATAATAGAGTTCTTTCTATGTATTTCCCTGCATGTAATTGGTTCCATTTTAATGTGCCGCTTTATAGGAAAATGCCTAAGAAACGAAGCAGAAAGTTGTAAAGAAATGATAACCCTGTTAAACAAATTCAAGTTTCCGCTCTTTCAGCCTGTTTTAGATATGTCTTTTAAAATTAACATCACGATGACATCTGCATGTTACTTTTTCTTAACAAGGCCAATATTGGACTCCAATATTTGGAAGAAGAAAGCTTGTGAAAGTGTTGTTTCTGCTCAAAATATGAGAAGGTTATGTAAGGTTTTTCAAGCAGACACAAAATTAGAACATTTTGTGCAAAAATAATTTGTATTTGTCAGAATCTGGCAAGATGAAAGCAATGTTCGTCATAGTCGGAGGTGGATTTTATAGCTCTGGAAAAAGCTGCAAGTTTAAGATCATTATGTCAAAGAAAATAGACCTCAGTTGCAGCCCTGACCACAACTTACCTCTAACTTTCTTCCTTTCCCCCCCATCTTAAGGTTAATTTCCTCATAAACCTGAGTAATAAAACCTGAACTTTAGTGGAGCTCACCCTGTACTGTGTGGTCTAACAGAGCTCATGGGCCTCGGGTGGAGCGGAGCCTCCATCCAGCTTTAAGAGTGACAGTCCAGGTCTGAATTGGACGGCAGACAGAGCTGAGACTCAGAGCGAGGGGACCTGAGGCGCGTGGCTGTGCGCCACATTATATATAAATCCACACAGCTTTAATGGGCTCCAACAGCGTAGAGATCTAAATCTGGGTTAACAAGCAGAGCTTACCACTAAGAGCCCAGGGCACCAGAAAAGAGAAAAAAAAGTCGTCTTTCTGAAATTCGTTTCCCATAAATCATCTCTGGCCAGAGTCTTTGAAGTGGCTTTCCTATATTTTGGACAGGAAGTGTGGAGCTTAGAGCTTTCTTCCTACCTGAAGAAGGAGAAGAGGAAAGGAATCGGGGGGGGGGGGGGGCAGTGGAGGAATGAAAAAGGAGGGAAGAGGAAAGAAATTAGGAGAGGTGAGGAGAATAGGGGAAAGCAGATGAGATAAAAGAACGAGAAGAAGACGGGAAAACATACGAGAGGAGAGGAGAGGAGTCAAGAATCAGGAGAAAATGATAAGGAAACGAAGGAAATCAAGAAAGGAGAGGAATAAGGAAAGGAAAATAGAATCAGGGAGAACAGAAGAGAGGTAAAGATAAAAGTGTTAAAAGGACAGGAGAGGAGAAGAAATGAATGAGGAGAGGAATCAGCGGTGGTGTAGTGCCGGGTATACGCAGGTAGATACTCAGTATACCCACTTATTTTTCAGTCTCCATAGTGTATACGCATCTAAATCTCCTCTGATTCACATCATTGATTAATTGACAATATTCAGTAGTTTGCTGCAATTTTTTCCTAGGATGGTTAAGATGTGACCAACCCTACTCTGTCTTTGATTGACTAGTACGTACTAACTGAATGTGCATGAATAGTCACTGTTTACAAAAAAGGCAGTTTTTCCTCTGCTGAACAGGTCACCTAAAAAAGGAAGGAGAAGAGAAGAAAGAAATGAGGAGAGGATGGAGAAGTGATGAGAAGAGAAAGGTGTACAAAATAGGAATCAACAGAGGAGAAGAGGGAGGAAACACAAAAGGAATGAGTAGATGGGAAGAAAAAGTAAAGAAGACAAGAGGGGGGACCAGGAGAGGGGTCAGGAGAGGAAGAAAGTGAGGAGAGGAGATGAGAAAGGGATATGAGAAGACTGCAGAGAAGATATAGATCATGAGAGTAGAGCAAAGAAGAATTGAAAAAGGAGAAGAGAGAAAAAGGAGATAAAATGGAAAAGAAAGATAGGAGACGAATAAGGAGAGAAAAGAAGATAAGAGGAAAGGAAAGGAGGAGGAATCAGAAAAGGGTAGGGAATAGGTAAAGTAGACGAAAGAATTAAGAAGGAGGAAAAGGATCAGGAGAGGAGATGAGGAAAGTCAGAGGACGACATAAGATGAAATGAGAGTAACGAGAAGAGGAGATGAGTCAGTGAAGGAGAGGAGGAGAAGAGAGGAGTTAACATAGAGCTCCATTGTGATGCTGAATCCAGTGATAATCCACACATAAATAGAAACTGAGAACAAAAAGGAAACAGCGTGCAGAAGAATATGAGCTAAGCCTTATTTGGACTCTTATTGTTTGCTGCTTGTCATCCTGTGAGGATGGAGGAGAAGAGGAGAGGAGGAGAGGGGAGGAGGAGGTGGTGCTGGGCCGGCACGCCGCCAAATGCAAATATTGTGGAGTAAATGGTGCTAAAGCTCAACTGTGCCACTTTGCACCTAAGCCTGTGTTGAATTAACACTGTTATCATAAACAAAACATTGTGCGAGTGTGGAAGTGGGCTGAGCGGCGACAGATGGTTAAGAGCATTAGGAAGATACCTGCCAGAGGGGCCTTTCACCCCCTGTATGGGTTATTAACATTCACCGCTGCAAAGTACCCGTGGCATATGGCCCGGTAAATATTGACTGATATTTTAATTACCCTCTGCATAATCTAATAATTAATCACAAACATTACAGTTTCACCTTTTTTTACAGCTCTGCATCCAAGGTGCAGAGCTTCAAAATCACTCAGAGACTTATTGTGACGTGCTGTCACATACTGATGGAGCATGTGATGTTTGTGTCCGACTTCCATTCATATTTAATGGCATCATTAAGAATTCATATCCATTACATCAGCTACAGACGTGATTCGATGTTATGAAAACGCTGCTTTAGAAATAATGAAATGACTAAGCAGCTCTGATTGCATTATTTCATAGAGCTACATGTTTGATTTCATCATTATAACTGGTTAATGTGGAAGCAGGACTTTCTCTCAGCAACTGGTTGAGATGGAACAAATTTGAACTACTTAATGTTCAACTGGATAGAGTTATGGTATACACCGATCAGCCATGACATTATGACCAACTGCCTGATATTGTGTAGGTCCTCCTTTTGTCGCCAAAACAGCTCTGACCCATCAAGGCACAGTGTGTTCTGACACCTTTCTATCAGAACCAGCATAAACATTTCCAGTAATCTGCAGAGCTCCAGTAGCTCTTTTGTTGGTTCAGACCACACGGGCCAGCCTTTGCTCTCCTATAGTGTATCAATGAGTCTTGGCTGCCCATGTCACCAGTTCACCTGTCTTCATTTCTTTGACCACTTTTGGTAAGTCCTGACCACTGCAGACCAGAAACTGCCCCCACAAGAGCTGCAGTTTTGGAGATGCTCTGACTCAGTCTTCTAGCCATCACAATTTGGCCCTTGTCAAAGTCGCTTACATCCTTTCCTTTGCTCATTTTTCCTGCTTCCAATACATCAACTTTGAGGACAAAATGTTCACTTGCTGCCTAACATATCCCACCTACTGACAGGTGCTGTTTTAAAGAGATAATCAATGTTGTTCACTTTACCTGTCATGGCTGATCGTTGTATATTACCTTTAAGACGATCATGTGCAATCCCTCAATTTCAACACTTAGGTCTCAGTAAGTGTAACTCCATCAACCACATCCATCCCTCTTCTTCCACTTATCTGGGGCCCAAGTCCTGGTGGCAGCAGGCTTAGCAAGTCCTCCCCTCCCCACACTATTTGCCAGCTCCTCCTAGGGGAGCCCAAATGGTCTCAGGCCAGATGAGATATAATATTCCTCTGGCCAGCTCTGGGCCTGCCTCAGGTTCCCAGTTTGACTTGCCCAGAAAACCTCCAAAGGGAGGCACTCAGGAGGCAACCTTATAACTATCTCAGAGACCCTGGGAGTGCTGTTGTAGGAGGCAATAACCCTTAATAGGGTCTCCTAAGGCCGAATGCAGGAAGAGACTTTGAGGTAGGGCACAGTCATGTTGGACAGCAATATGCTTTTTCAACAACAGCACAAACTGGAGTGTAACTTACCATATAAAAAAAGTTATATTTTAATCTCTCTGGTTGCTTAATAAAGTCTGAATAGATAATACTGACGACATCAACAGGAAATTATCGGATGATGTCATCAGGGTCATTTATTACAGCTTTATAGAGCCAAACAATGCAGTTCCAATCTTGTTAAAGTTTGGACCTTAAATCTCTTGGGGGCTGCAGTGGCTCAGGAGGTAGAAGGGTTCTTTAATTATTTAAAAGAGGAGCAGTTTGATTCCCTGCTCCTGAATTCTGCATGTTCACATGTCATCGGGAAAGTTACCTGCAATGAGATTGGATCATGACGAGCAAGTTGGCACCTTGCACTGCAGCCTCTGTTGACAGTTGAATGAATGTGAGTGTGAAAGGGTGAATGTGACATGCAGATTAAAGCATGAGGGGCTGGAAGACTAAAAAGGTGCTTTATACAACTGTAATGTAAGTGCAGTGCATTCAGATAAGAAAACTGTTTCTCACGTTTAGGTAGTTTATAGGTGTGCATGTGGGCCTGCACGATGACTTTACTTGCAAATGTCCTGTATAAATTATTTAGCCTTACTAATATATCTTAGAGATAGAAGTGGGAGAAATTTGAATTAAGGATTTTTCATTGATACCGCTTTTTAAAAATGTGCTTTGGAGCCATTCAAATGGATTGCAGGGGTGTTTCACTGTGACACATACACGTTCACAAGGTGATTTTGAAATATTTTAACCAAGTGATCTTTTTTTTTTAAAGATGTATTTTGGGGCTTTTTATGCCTTTATTCTAGAGATAGGACAGTGGATAGAGTCAGAAACCAGGGAGAGAGAGAGGGGAACGACAGGTCGGATTTGAACCTGGTCCGCCCGCTCTCGAGGACTTAAGCCTCAGTACATGGGGCGTGAGCACTAACTGCTAGGCTACCAGTGCTACCTCCTCAAGGAAATTGATGGCAAAAGGAAAATATTTCTGATGAAAGGAGAAGTCCCTTTGAAAACCCCAAAATACATTTTCTCCTTACAGTTTTAAACCATGTTTAGGTGGAGACAGCAAAATCAACCAAAACTCTTTTTTTTGTAAGCTGACTAGTTTTATATATTAGGACTAGGACAAACATTTCTTTGTAGTTCTTATCATTTACCTTTACTTTGCTTTCTCTTCTTGTCTTCACAACATTTACTATTCATAGCTTCTGTGAGTACTACAGTACAGTACGATACAGGTGTGAATGTGTGTGTCAGGGTGTTTTGCATTCATGTGTCTGCTTCGTATAAAGGGATTCTATCAAAAGAAAAGCTTTCTGGAGCTCAACACAGAAACTGGGCTCAGAGTCAAAACAGGCTCAGATTCTACACACCCCTTACAGAGTGTGTGTGTGTGTGTGTGTGTGTGTGTGTGTGTGTGTGTGTGTGTGTTTGTGTGCACAGACACGTACTGTACATCCTACTGTCTTCCTGGAGATAGAGAAGGGAGGTGGTGGAGATGGGTTGGGGGGGGGGGGGGGTTGCAGCTTGTTGCACTGAGTGGGTGTGGAGGAGCGGGTGGGCGGATACGCACGGTGTCACACATCAAACTCCTCGCAGGCCAGAGGAGTTCAGAGGACGATGTGTAACAGAATAATCCAGCACAGACTCAGCAACCAACAACTTAGCATGCGAGAGAGGGCGAGCAGATGAAAAACAGCGAGAACCACGCTGAGGCTTGCCAACCACTTTTTGGAACAGGCAGCAGCTTCTTCTTCCTCTTGTTGCTGTTTCGGGGCAGCCTGTCAGTGAGGCTGTTAAAACATTGAGCAACAGTTGGATGAACAGAAACCTGCTGTGTATATTGTTCTACTGTGATTGCATGAAATTCCCCTCTAATTGCTCTTGTTCCTCAGTGCAGGCCAACGGCTGATATTGAGAACATCTGAGAGCTTTCAGCCTGTGTGTGTGTGTTTGTGTGTGAGAGTGCTAAGTTGGAGGACAGCCTGGAAAATGAGGCTGTGATATTTGACAGGTTGGACGGCTGATTGGAGCCTTCACCTGCGTGTGTGTGACTTCACATAGGTAATGGAGATTTTAACAGGATTTTAAAGCTGCCATCTGTGGCCTGGATGTGAGGCCTTTATTACAAAAAAAGAACCTTAAAAGAGAGGTGGGGATCATAGTCCCTGACAGAAAGGTTAATAACACACCAGCAGGAAAGAAATACTGTAGTGACCAGCTCAGTATGATAAGCAGTCTCAATGCATTGCCTTATTTATACAGATAGTCCCTGAGAGTGTGTTAACATTTGTCTTTGAATATTTTTGTACATTTAAGGCTTTTATTTTTACACCTTATCTTATGTTACTTGTAATTGTTTTACATTTATGTCAGAATAAACCCTCTGCTTCATGATTTTAACGGCCTTTAATGGATCAATCATTCGTATTTCATCTCAATGTCTGTAAATGTATTCCACAACTGACTCGATATCATTGTAAAAGGAGGTTGCCCCTCAATGATGTCTTGAGTATATACTGTACGAAGGTTGACCAACTGGTAGTCTAAAGTGACTGAGCAACTTATTCATGTTTGTTAGTTGTTAACTTCATACACAAATGACTCACTAAACTTTTGTCTTTTAGAAACTAATAAAAATTAAAGTCCATGTCACTGCTGTTTAATTAAAACATGTTTAACGGGGTGCCGGTGGCCGAGTGGTTAGTGCATGTGCCCCGGGGAGACCTGGGTTCAAATCTGACCTGTAGTTCTTTTCCCGCATGTCAATCCCCGCTCTCTCTTCCCCCAATTTCCAACTCTGTCCACTGTCCTATCTCTCCAATAAAAAGCCCCAAAATAAATCTTAAAATAAAAATATGGGTCACTGTACAAATACACTCATGTGAGTCTCCTTCTCTTTAATTCTAAGATAAACACATTTGAGGTTAAATTCCCCTGTACTTAAAAAAAATAATTCAAAGACAAAGTGGAAAAAAGAAACATAGTTTGGAGCAGGATAAAACGAGTAAAGCTACAACCATCTGTTCTGCTCCTAGATGTACTTTCCTGTCCTTCATCTGTGTTCCTGCACCAGCACAGAATGCACAAATCAGGATTATACTGCCCTCTACTGGATTGTAAGTGTTGATACAGTGGCTACAAAGAATTTTCAACTTTAAGATTTTTAATTATTGATCATTTTTTCATAAATAGATTAAATATAATTTGTGCTAATGAATATTTACACTTGGACTGTTGACACTCAGTTGATTGTGTAAATGCAACTATACTCGTTTTTATCACGTTTTTAAAAAAGTACCATTTTTAATGTCTGTACTTTGTGTTGTGTTTTTTTAATGTCTATTTAACATAGGTTGTGTTTATTGTTTGAGCCGTGATAAAAGAGAACATCTGTCACTGCTGGGACAGACAATAAAGTCCCTCCATCTGACTATGTATCCATCCATCTATCCATCTATCCATCCATTAAATCAGAGCAGAGCTGCGCATTAGGTGTCCATTCGAAACGCTAAGAAGGGGGCAAACGCGTTGTTTAATGGTTGCTCAAATAGCATCTACAAAAAAGTACATTTTGTATTTGAATTGAAGAGTTTCATAAAGACAAAAAGACATTCTGAAATCCAACTTCCCTGGTTTATTTCTCTAACATTTCTTTATATCACAAAAAGTCTTCAAAATGCAGACTAGGATCTTTATATAAACTGTACACAAAGCAAGGCACTATACACTGGAAGATTTTTAAAATCACATACAGTTCATCATAACTATCTTTACCTTTATCGAGCATCCTTTCTTCTATCTGAAACAATAATGACACTACATTCAGATAAAGCTGCATCATTACATCTGTAAATGGCAAACGGTGAACTGTACAGCGAGAGAGAAGAGATCTGTGATATCCAGTTTAGATCCACGCATCACACAAAACCTCCTCCACATGAATCTACACATGATTTACTCATTTTTAGCTCAGTGAATATTCAGGTAGCTTTTCTTATTTGAATTCCTATATGGATTTGATATAAATATAAATTATTTTTTAATGCACAAGTATAGATGTAGAGTGTGTTCAACAGGCTGACCGGCCTGCTCTCCCACTCTGACAGATTGGCTGACAGCGTGACAGCACTGTCTGTCCTGCGTATGGTACATATGTACAAACATTAACAAGAGTGTGACTTTAAAGACAAACTATTAACACCTTCATTCAGAGGTGCATCCGTATACTAATCTCCCACTTATAAAACCAATATACCAACACGAGAGCAGATGGACAGGAAATCTGCTGCACAACATGCTGGTGCACCTCTCTCATTCATCGATCACCTCCTCCACACCTCCTTTACTTCTCCCCTTTTTGTCCTCATCCCTCCACTAAAGAGCAAACTCAGAAGGGGCCGCCCCTGAGTCTCTGGACGTAAACAAAAGAGAAGACAAAACAATCTTCTGGTAGCTTTTTTTTTTGTTCCTTCCTTGTCTCTTCAGTTCAGCTCTATGTTAGAAAAGTCCTTTCGCTTTCTTCAAGTTCACCTGCTTCCAGGCTGGCAAACCCCCGTACTCCTCTCTGCTCATCTCCAGGGCTTTCTGTGGAAGAGAGATCATTTTCACAGTCAGGATAAAGTAGTCACGATCACACTGAACTTTTCCATAAACTGTTCAGAAATTCAAACCGATAAAATCCTGAAACTGGCACTGTGAGGGATGTCAGAAAAGTCATGCATCAGTGAAAATCACAACACAGCCTTCTTTCTACAGTTCACACCTCCGGTAAAGTTTTAACTGAACTCATACAAACAGGTTTCAGTGCTGTGTCCACACCAGCTCGTAGATTATGCGTGAACTACATGCTGAACACAATAATAATAATACATACTATTTATAAAGCGCTTTTCAAGAACTCATACGCTGTACATTAGTAAAAATAGAAGGATCAAGACAACATGGGAAGAACAAACTAGCAATCATCGCAACATTACACACAGGTCATATAGACACAGCATATTACCCACACATTAAAAGAACACAGCACACTCACACATTAAAGCTCGTTTAAAAAGGTGAGTCTTAAGTAATGATTTGAATCGATGAGTCAGTGCAGTCTTGAATATGTGTGGGGAGTGTGTTCCAGAGGAAGGGGGCAGCACCGCAGAAGGCTCTGTCCCCCCCAATGTTCGGTGCGTGGTTCTGTTTGGTAGAGATAGGAGGTTGGCATTGAAGAACGGAGGTTACAGCAAGGAGTGTGACGGTGGAGGAGATCAGTGAGGTTCAGTAAGGAGGATGAGAGCTTTGTGTGTAAGATGATTCATCAGAGAGGATATTAAATCAGTGATTACACAGAGTGCATAGAGAAAACAGATTATGTTAACAAGTGGAGTGAGGATGCTGTGCAACAAGAGCACAAGTCCACAAGACCTTCCATGCTCAAGTCAGAGGACTCACCTTCCCATAAGCCCCTACACCCTGCAGGGTGGATGAATGAAAGAGTTGAGTTAGGAAAAGACAAGAAGGTGGAAGGAAGAAAGTAAAACATACTGAAAGAGAAACTTTGGAAAGAAAGCGTAAAAAGAGCCATGAATCTAAAATTGTCACAAAGTTATATAAGAGTCAGGGACAGATTTAACGACTATGTCAGACATAGTGAGTAAAAAAATAAAATAAATTAAAGACTTCAGTCTGAATAAAACAATATGTCTGACATTAATTCTAACTAATGAACGGTGTGACAACACCTTTTTTGATTTAATGGCAATAACACTTCTTATTAAAGACTTATTTTAGGGCTTTTTGCCTTTATTGGACAGGACAGTGGATAGAGTCTGAAACCAGGGAAAGAGAGAGTGAGAATGAGATGCAGGAAAGGAGCAACAGGCCAGACTTGAACCCGATCTGCGTCTGCTTGGAGGACTATAGCCTCCGTACATGGGGCACAAACTGCTAAGCCATCTCAAATACTGTTTTTTTTAAAGCACTAGTTTTATCATTGAAAGGTGCAGCAAACCATTGTGTATTTGAAGTTCTTATTCTTTTTTTGCAACAAGCTGAATGCCACTTTAAAAGCAGATGCTTACCTCAAAGTCCTCATCAGACAGGTAGACCTCCAGGCGAAGAGGGTCCACTCCCTCTGGCAGCGGTCGGGCCAAAAGATCTGACAGGGGGTACATGGTCTTACACAGCCGGGCTAACACGTCCTCGACCAGGATAATCTGGTTACACACCTCTGCCTCCTGAACACACACGGACATATACAACATAAAATGTCAGCTCGAGAGTTTGACAGCATATAACAAATTAAATAAGGAGAATCCCTGAGGGGTGAACGCTAACACTTGGACTGGTCTGTTTTGTTTCCAGAAAATAAGTCTTATTTTTGCACAGTGAGTGCATGTTTTTCTGAACAGTGTATTCACTAATGGCTACAGACAGACTGTCAGCAATATTGGTTCATATCAGATGATGTAGCTGTTTATAATCAGTTAACGTGATTAGCTGCACACACCCTCTCAGTGATCTCAGCGATATCCTCTCGGTGCTCCCAGCTGGGGAACATGTTGGTGAAGGTGAGCGGCTCAAGACCAGCATGGATCAGATACGCTTTGGGAGGCTTCTTCTCGTTCTTTTCTGTGGAAACAAAACAGAAACGAGACTGTTGAACCCTAAGAAACTTCATTAAATGTCATGGTTATTTTAGTGTTGTCCACTGGGATCAGCAACAACTAGATTTGTGTGAAAAAAGAGAATGAAAGTGAAATACCTTTACAGTACTGCAGCACAGTCTCCATGGCACACTTCCTGTCTGAGTCCCAGCGCATCCTGGCCGAGCCAGTGCTTTCACTGTCCTGAGGCCACCAGCCCTGCCACAGATACACCTCATGGTGGTTGTCCACCAGGAACAGGGCTGAAGATAAGAAAACAACAGGACATCTTCAGCATTTATTTTCCATTAATGATCAGGAGTTGGCTTTAGGTCTAAGCAGACCTTATACTTAAAAAAGTTTACCAGAAACTTTGGTGTTGTAGACACTTTTTCCAGTGTTGGAGTCATACACTGTTAAAGCCTGATGACATAAAATAGCCCAAAAAAGTGAAATTAAAACATTTGGAGGCCCCCCTACTGACTGGTTGCAGCATAGGTCATAAAGCCTGCCTCTTTCATATTAACACTTGGGACATGGGTCAAGCTTTAAAGTCAAAATACAGGTCAAACACTTTATTCTCAAATATTTCTGTCACTATAGGTGGTCCTTATCAGGCTGATTTATGTCCAAGTGTTAATTTTTTCTGGTAAGTTTAGTTACTTGATGCTATAGAAAGGAGTGTTAACATTGTGATTGACAGCTCTGTTGACGGATCCTGCAGCACGTGAGAGGAGACCAAACAAATATTAACAGAAGATTCACTGAACCATCCATAACTCCTGCCTGAGTGTCTGCTTCAGTGCAAGTTGAAGTATTTTGGCATCTTTTAGTACATTGGGAAGAGATCATCCATAGTTATATACAGTCTGTGGTTAGAATAAAGTCATGCCAGTTTGCATGATATTGATAAATGCTTGTGCACATTAAGATGAATAGAGTTGTGTACCTGGCTGTGAAGCTGCATAGAGGTCCTCCTGCAAGAAAGGCATGGAGTTGACCTTTTTGGGTTCTCTGGCAGGATACAGAAACTCTACAGCTGAAAACTCCCCTGAGCTGCTGCTCAGCTGGTACAGACGAGGCGTGAAGTTAAATCTTCCTGGGTCTGAGGGTTCAAGGTCAAACAACACAAAAAGGACACTAGTTAGTAACACGATCAGCAGCGCATTTAACGTTAAATAAACAGTTTTCATCTGACTTAAGGTTACATGGGCTTTGGTTTCCTAACCTTGCAGCATGCAGTCATAGGTTTTTCTGTCTCTCCTCCCAAGTGGTTCCCAGAATCCCGCAGGCTCTGCTCCCTCGTCAAATTCCCGGATGGTAACCTTGCTGCTGCTGTGGAGGCCTGCTTCCAGAGGACAGCTGCATACAAACAAGTCACTTTGAGTAATGGTCCAAGCTCTCAAATGCATAATTCAGTGCTTAAAGACGTGTGAAAGACATAGTAGAACTGAGAGAAACATTTTCCAAGATTCATCACAAAGCTTCCCGGAGCTGCTTTGCTTATTTGTCGGAACAAAAATCCCTCTGCTTCGAATTTCGCCTCTTTTTTCTTTTGACCCTTAAAAACAGAAAAATAAATCTTGGACTCACTGCTCTTTGATTTTGTAGGCAGCCGTGCGAGCCACCTCCTTTGAGTGTGCCTGGGTTTTGCAGCCGTGCCACAGGTAGATGAGAGCCTGGCTGATGCTCAGCAGCACCATGGAGACCCTGGAGCGCAGGCTGCTGCAGTGACAGGCCACCTCCAGCAGGTGGCCCTCCACCTCCACCTCCCCACGCACGCAGTACAGGCGCCAGTCATCTGGTGGGAACAGAGGCAGAGTGAGAGCTGAAGATGATAAGAGTAAACAATTCAGACACAAAGAAGAGGGTAGTTTTTCACTTATAGCCTAAATAACAACAGCTCACAGTCATCTGAGGTCCTAAAGAGATTAGCTCTATTGTTTACCACACAATATGTTTTTTATTCTCAATCAGCAATTCTTTCCTTTAAGCTCAACACATCTGACAAAGTAATGATTCACTCATTATGTCTGATGATGTCACGTTTGTGTGACTGCTGCAGAAAAGAGTTGTGAAAGCGGAGTGAGTCATTTTTAATTGTCAGGACTCAAGAATAATTCAGGAAACAAAAATCCTTTAACAGACAATTTGCTGATTTTGCCTGTGCAGAAAATGAGCATCAGAGAACAAACTGTGTGTTTGCCTATTTGTGTTTGTGCTGATAGACCACTTTTATTTTTAAGGCAGTAATTTGTGCTTACTTTGCGAGTTCTCCTCCTCTTCCCTCCTCCCTGAGTGGACAACCATCCCTCCTTTGAAGCACTGCAGGAAACACGGAGGCTCTTTACCCTGCAGGACCTGAACCTGGAGAGAACAAAAGAAAGGAAACACAAGATGTGAAGCTCACACGACCATACTGTACGTGCTATACGTGGGCTGACAGATAACAATCATTGGTATTCTGAAACAGTCTTTACATTACCTGTGCTCCCCGCTCCTCGTCCAGCTCCACTGTCATCAGTGCGGATGTTCCTTTCTCGCTGACGGTGGAGTTGCGGCCCTGCCAAAAGAAGTAGCAGCACTTCTCCTTCCCGGGCCCCGCTGTCTTCTGCTGCTCTGGGTTCTGTCTCCTTCCAACTGAAGAAAAGAGAAAAGAAGGTTATGACATTCTTTTTGAATTTCAAGCAATACTTTTCATCCTTTAGGAACTGTATTTGTGTAAAGGCATCAGCACATACACAAGGCACAACAGGTCAGAAAACAAGGGTAGAGTACAAACAATTTTGTCTTGAACAGTGCTGCAAGTAAGAATATTGAAAAAGCTACTAAGTTGACATAGTGCGCTTGGTGTTGAATAGGAATGACCAGTAACTGGTTGTGTAGTTTGTGTGTGTGAGGTATGCAAGGCTATTTGTAGTCCTCTCACTGTATTCTGTCTACTGAAAATGCATCTCAGTGGTTACAGGTCCAGTTGAATAATTTAGGCGCTCATTGTTATGATCTTCATGAGAGGGTGAAGCTGCATGAAACTCACAGCTCCAAAGCAGGCATAGGACAGAGGAAGAAAGGCTGATAGATGTACTTAGAGTAAGTAAGAAGAATCTCAGAGAAGAACATGACATCAAGTTGAGCTTGCATAGTTCTAGAGTTACCTATAAAACATTAGGATGAGCTTGTGTTATGGCTTTTGAGGAGGAGACAAACTGTAAATGGTCTTATAGGCAGAGTAAGGATAAAACTACATGATTTTACAGTGTCAATATTTCTACACTGAGTCTGAGAGCACTGGTAGAAGGAATATTTGTTACCTAACTTAAGACAACAAGTGATGTGATTCCTCGCTTTTAGATTTTAAGATTCAGATGAAGTCTTTCTCATTAACTACTAAAACACAGGATGTATTTGTATTAAACAAGGAAACTTGAAACGCAACACAAATTTGAAAACGTTTGATGACAGGGGATACCTACCTGCAGCGCTGACCATGTATTTCCATTTCATCACGTACGTGTCCCCCTCATGAAACTGACCGATGCTCTGCCGTGGCAGGCGGCTGTAGTCGAACTCCAGGATGTGCCAAACCTCCACCCCCAGGGTGCTGATCTCGTAGCTCCTCCAGTCCTCTGCCTCCACCAGGCCGTAGCCCCGCCCTACGTTGAACCCGTCCAGTTTGGTGGAGATGGGCCCCTGATGGAGGGGCAGCATCAGGGAGGCATCCAACGCATGTGGCTGATCAGAGGCCGACTGCTCCTGTGAGAGATACAGACAAAGATGAGAAATAAGGGTGATGTAAGAGAGTGAAAGTCTGCTCTCTATACTGTACATGAAGAACTTTTTGATACCTTCTGATCAGTGACTTGATCGTTGGTGTTTCTTGTAGGACTGGGTGTTTTTCTGGAGTCGCTCCAGTCCAGGAATTTCTCTTTGAACAAAGTGGTTTCATTGTGTTGAGTCAGTCTGCCAAACACGGCCCAGTCAGGTCGGCCCTGACCTTTTCTACAGGAGGATACATTAAGTCAATGACACGATACCAGGGCTCCAGGTACTGAACATGTCCTCACTATACTGGTGTAG
The DNA here is from genome assembly GCA_020745685.1 of Tautogolabrus adspersus. Lineage (NCBI taxonomy): Eukaryota > Metazoa > Chordata > Actinopteri > Labriformes > Labridae > Tautogolabrus > Tautogolabrus adspersus. The sequence continues at coordinate 18,917,140 of CM036551.1, read as the reverse complement.
ATTTAAGCACTCAGCTGTGGGATTAGCTCCCGTGAGTGATATCAAGAGGATTTAGACCATTGGGTGAGAAAGACATCAGCATTGACTTTCTCTTTCAGCCGTCTTAGCATCTACATTTGGAAGCCAAAGTTCTTCCCTCTCCTCTGTCATTCTGCCTTTTACATGCAGATAATAATGTAAAGATTGTTCACTTTATGTGCATCATGTGGAAAGCCAACACTTTCTCTTTCATTACTTTACTATGCATCTCTTTACCAAGTGTCCATTAGGAGACATTACATTAGGTTAACTTCAACTTTGTGAAATCTGTTGAGCTTCAACAAAAGTAAAGACACACAATGTTCTGCGATGATTTTGTGAAGGGGAATGGTAAATGGACTTCAGCTTGTATAGCGCTTTCTAGTCTTCTGTCTACCCATTCACACACTGATGGCAGAGGCTGATGGCAGAGGCTGCTATGTAAAGTGTCCCATCAGGAGTAAGTAATCTCATTCATACACATTCTAACGCCGTCGATGCAGCAGCGGGAGCAACTTCATATAAAGTGTCTTGCCCAAGGACACATCAGAGTCTACCACTTGGCCACAGCCGCCCCCAAAAAAGAAAACTGTGAAATGGATATCCAAAGACCTACTGCATGACATCAAACATGTGTACTCTATGTTAAGTTTTCATACTTGGGAATGAGTGGGTTACACTCTCCAGGGTCGAGCGGGTTGATGTCACAGTTTGTGTAGTCAAAGGTGCCGTTCCACAGGTGCTTGGCCAGCTGGAAGGCCACCTTCCTCTGTGCGAGCGTCACTTCCTTTCCATGCCAGATGTACATCTCACTGCCAAAATCAAACACCAAAACCTGCACAGAAACACAGATGTTTTTCTTAAACCCAGCAGTAATAGGAGACATTGCTGTCTCCCAGAGTCTTACTTTTATGTGACCACTGAGATACACCAAAGGAAACATTTAAGAATCCTTCACATAGTGGCTTTAAATCCCTGTGTAAAAACATTGAAGCACGTTCTTATTCAGCCAAATATAATATTAAATTTTTCTAAGCATTTGGAGAGATATCAGGTTGTCTGACCTCCTTGGGGTTGAGCAGGGAACAACGGGGCATCTTGGCCCAGAAATCATCATCTGGGACCAGTTTGTCATCCATCAGGCGGTAAATACAGTTTGTCTCCACGATGGCTCCCTCGTACAACTCGTCTTCATCTGGAGTTCCTGCAGCTACAAGAAGAAGGAAAAGGGTATCATCTTTTTGTTCAAACAGACCATTTCCTGGAGGCTGGGTTTATGTCAGGTAACAATCCTTACACTGAAAGCTCGACTGCCCTCCAACAATCTTCCAGAAATCCTTTGCAGTTTGGCTTTGAGTGTTGACGGCCTCCTCGATGACCTGGACATAGTTGGCACGACAACCCAAATCTCTCTTGCTCTGGATAAAGTTTGCTAACTCTGCAGCCTGAAAAAAGTCAGAAAATAATGTTAATTATTTTGTACTGTATACTGACCGGTTTGTGAAACTGTTTTCAAAAACACAGATGTCCTGGGCATTAAAAGGAAAGGTAAACAAAGATATACTGCATTCTTTTCAGCCTTGAAAAATATATGAGGATACATCCATGCATTTTTTTAAGATTCAAATTGAATTGTCTGCAACTTTTAATGAACTGAACTCAAAAAACCCCTAATGTATAATGTGGGCCAGGGATCAGAGTATTCCTTTTTGTCCAAAAGGGGTCAGCGCTCTGTTAAGTTGATTAAAGGTCATCAGACCAATCTGGGCTTTGAACAATAGCCTTGTTTTGTTTCTGTTTCCTGCAACAACCCACAGACAAACACACACAGACACACTCACCCCTTTCCTTTCCAACAACACACACTTCTTCCTGTGCTGTGTCAACGTTTGCTTCCTCTCAGGCTTTGTTTACATCCTGAGCGTGAAGTGTGACCTACATTACTGTACGCTACATACTCCACCAGTCTACCCAAACTCCTTGTTCTGTGCTCATGTGTCATGTTGAACTTCTCATAATCCACACCTTGTTCTTCTCGATGACATTTGCGAACTCTCCGGTCCAAACGAAGCAGTGGTGCGGCGTAATGAGCAGGAAACAATCACCGCTGTTCAGTGAGGACGCTCTGGGCTCCACTAATCTGGTCTGGACGTGCCGTCGGCCTGGTGTTTAAATGGGCATTAAAAAAAACACACAGACAAACAGGTGGCATATCAGTGGCAGCTCTGATTATCACTGTCAAAATGCCTGGGTTATCATGCTATGGGTGTTGTGTCAACAATGTGTCAGTGGTGAACATTTGACCCTGTGCATGTCTGTACATGTGTGTGCCATGTCAGGTACTCATCCCTTCATCTTTAAAACCCCCTAGTTGTTACTTGGACCGAATAAATTGCAGCCTACGTTAAATCATAAATGTTTCAAATTACAAAGTGACTTTTGGTGATCCAAGCAGAAGCTCTTCTAAAACCTCCGCTCCACTCAGAGCTGTCAGGCTGGGACAAAGCAGTACCCCTGGTGTTGTGGATTTTCTCAGGATTATGTTGCATGCGCTTTGGAGGAAAGGATCAGCAGGATAGTGTGCGGTGACCAGGGGAGAATGATTTAGAGCCACAGCTGTCACCGACAGACGTGTGGAGGAGGTGCAAAGCCACCAAAATAGACTTGTCTCCCCTTTTAGATATCCTCTAAAAGGGAGACACCCTTGAAGCAGCATCCTCTGAAGCTTTGTGTTTAGAACAGCAGCTACTGTATTTCTTTTTTCCATTCTCATAACCTAAACATAAAATGTAACTGCTGGTGGAGACGCTGCCTTACTGGCTCTGTATCTCTACGGTATGTGTTTTGTATCTCTACAAAACAAAGAAGTCAATTACACCCTGCCTCTCGCCCAATGGCAGCTGGGATTGGCCCCCCTTGACCCTGAACGGGAAAAGCGGTATAGATAATGGCTGGAGTATCGTACATGATTTTTAGAAAAACAGAGAATTTTTCTCACTCCCCTGAAGTACTACTTTTTGTCTTTATAGTGAAGGCTGAAATTCATCCTGTTCATTCTGATTTTATTCTTCAAAGATCAAGCCTCTGCTTAGTTCTGGTGGTTTTTACACGACATGCTTTTGTTTTTGACGTGCCTAAGTGACCAACGAGGGACAACTTTTCCATTTAATTTCCAGTTGTATATTTTCAAAGATCCGCAATTCAAACAAAATGATCAGTTTTGGCGCTTTAGTAATGATCTAAAACTGTTAAGCTGCTTACCAGGGAATGCAGCCCACCCAAATGGCTCAGCTGATGAAATCATAGGAATCTGGTATAACTTTTATGCCAATTTGTACTATAATAATTTGGAATTATGGTGCTATAGTCTCAAAATATGTTGACACAAATAACAAAACAACCTATGTGGGTGCAGGTGTGTAGTCAGAGCATGCAGTTAACTCCTCTTACCTTTGACCTGTAAGAGCATGAGTTTCTTGTAAGGCACGGCGCTGTTGTTGGACATCTGCTCGGAGATGTTGACGCTGCGTAGGTTGACGTTGCTGAAGTTCTCCTTGCTGGCCAGACCGGCCAGAGCCACATCCGAGAGCCCCGAGTTTTTACTCACTGCAGGGATAAAAACAGAGAGGGAACATGAGACAAATATCACCATAGCATTTCATCTGTATATTAACCCCCGTCCCACATACTGTACACAGCTCAAGTGTTAATGGCCTTTCAAGCCTGACACTAAAGGTCTCTATATGACTGCTAAAAAAACCCAGACAGCCCCAGAGACAGTTTAAGGGTTTGTTATGGGAGTTGTTATGGTGCAAGTTATGGGAGGAACATGACATTGACATGTGCATTCTGTTATGTCACTTTCACAACAAACTGCAGCTAAACTAAGGAGTGCACTACACGATGACAGAAAACAGACTCCAGACCTTGATGTCGGTGAGTGTTAGTCCAGAAGTAGCTTAACTTAGTAACTTTACAGTATGAAGAGAAAATATACTGTATGTTATGTATAATATCAGTGATGTTTAACTTTCTGGCAGGAAAGATCCTTCTTTAGTCAAAAGGTGAATAAAGACAGGTCCAAAGCAGGCATTTAGTCTTTTATAAAATGTAAAGATGTTTGTCATTGCACGTATGCCCGGATTAATGTATACAAGCTCATATTTTTTCCCATGGTCATATGAAATTTTAATGTTAGTGGCAAAGATGAGACACTGATTAATGCCAATACAAAGTAAACCAAACTCAAAAGCTTCAAAATATACAGATATATCTTTTAATCGTTCAGTGGACCATAACAAAATGATACTAAATGTTAAATTGAGAAAGTTTAAGAAAACATTTTTGAAACAGGAGCCCATCACTTGTTGCATCCCTGAGTGTTCTGGTCACTTACTCTTCTCAGCCTTCATCCTCTTGCTCTCCAGCAGGCCGATGTTGAGCCTCTGCTCTGTGTACTCGTATCTGATGTCCTCCCTGGCAGCTAGCATCTTAAGAGGGTTCCTCGATGACTGGACGTTACGTGCCGGGCGCACTGCTCGCTTGTGCTGCACCATCTCTGAGGTCAGCCTGTGGAGACGTAAGAGTTCAGGGTGGGTGAGGTCCACAGAGAAAGGACAGTACAGTCTTACAATGATTCATTCATTTCTTTGTCTGGCTGAAAGAGCTTACTTTGGCACCTGGGGACCAAAGATGGCGTCAAAGTCGTCGTCTATCTCCACCTTGTTGGTGGTGACGGGGAGTTCCTCAACTTGACGGTAAAACTTAGAGAAAGTTTCATCTTCTAAGGCCATCACTTCCTTTACTTTCTTCTCTGTTACTGTGATGGTTGCTTCTGGCAGTCCAGACACTGAGACGAGAAAAGATGAGGCTGTGTCAGACTCATTAACTCTTGACAGTTCATGCACTGTGCCACAAAAACATGTAAAAAAAGTATCTATTTATGATGAAAAACTCACATAAAACTAGTAAATACACTCTAAAGATACAAGTTGCTCCACATTGGTTGCAGTTCTAATTTGTATCAAGTATACCTGGTGTCTTCATCTTTTAATTACAACAAGGTCCTCATCAGGCATTGTTGCCTTCCATTTCAACTTGGATAAAAAGTCTCCACCTGACCTTGAACTGCATATAAGTTCCAAACCTTTCCTACAAACAGCACGAATGGCCTCCCAGAATTTGAGTGAAAAGGACGTTATGGAACATTTTGTAGTTATTTGGCTAACTAGCATATTCAGCGGTATTGATTTGAACTTTTTTCATTCGAGTATGCAGCTGAAAAAAAATGCAGATGGGGGGGGCAGGCTTTAGCTGCCCTGTGCAATGCATCCTGGTACATGTAGGCTCCATAAAGGAAAGAAGTGAGCTTTCATTGTTCATATATCACGCACTGGATTTGTTGTTTCTATTGACTTGTGTGTAAAAAACATAGACTGTAAATATTAATGCACAAAGCCTGAGTGACATCATCCATCTGTTACTGCAGGGGGCTTGGAAGCCCGTCAATGGCGGTCGCCTTTATGGAAATACTGTCTCACCCTAACTTTGACTCAACCTAACGACAGGCTGAGAGCTGGAGCTGAGGCAGGTTTTAAGCCTCTTGACAAACAGCTACACCGCACCTGCTTGTCAATCAGGTCAGCTATGCGCCTTATTGTGAATAACATTTATCCATGAGTTATCAAAAATTCACCCCTTCATCACTTGATGAACTGCAGGATTTTGCACTTCTGCATTAGCTTCATTTTTCAGCACTGGAGGTTACCGCTTGGGAAAAACTTAATTAAATTAGAAAATACTAAATACATGAAATAGCTTCCTCTAAACACGCACCACTTTTGGATTCTGTCATCTCAAATACATTAAAAGTGAACTAGAACGCTGCATTTGATTAATCAAGCTAGGTCTCAGATAAAAATCACAAATGTACGAGATTTAATGATGTTTCTGAGTCTATAACTGATTATATGCTTATCATGAGGAACTGACTGTTTTCTCATGCTGTTTCCAGTTTGGAGGCCTGATTCTACACTCAGTGACTTACAGACAGCATTTCAAACACAACTAACCTTTACTGTTGAGCTTGCCAAGGAATGACTCCAGTTTATCCAGCTTCATGTCGGACTCCAGGTTCAGGTCTGGTATGGCCTTGATCTCTGCAAGACGGTACAAACATACAGCTGTTAGAGCCCTACATTTACTCAGTGTTTGATTTGAGTACAGGTCCCATCTCTGATGCAAGCAGGCAATCGCTTGTTGAGTTGTACAATGAGTGATCATGAGCAATCAACATATTTATCATCACTTACACACATTTTGAAAACAGTTCACTGCCACGAAATACAAGTTCTTATCACTGCAGACACATGCATTTTATGTACCACTAGATAATATCTAATGGTTTATGTTCTATTAGCCTTTAAAGCTAATAGAAGAGTCACAAGCTACATTAGTGATGATGAAGTATGTCGTTTGGTGACGATGGTCAACATTGCATTCAGTGCAACAATGAAAGAGAAAGGAAGGAAAAACACCTTCGAAATCAGACATCTCCTCCATGTCTTTTGAAAAACAAGAAAAGAAGATCATTACAAATCTGTGCTCAACATCTGAACCAGAATAGTAAAAGCAATTCATTAATTTGGCGTTAATAAACAGTCGCCACAACAGCTGAGAGTAAGACGTCGTAATGTAAAGGTGACCATCTTAGTGACAAAACAATATTACAGTAAATAACTGGTTACAGACTTTGCTCTTGGTGCTTTAATGTCTCCACCAGATGGAGCGGCCGCGCCCTTCACTTCTGAGTGACACGGCTAAATGAAGTGAACAGCTCAACGTGACAGCAGTTTGACATAACGGGTCAGCAGAGGATAGAGCAGGCTGGTAAGAGACAGAAAAGGAGCATGAAAGGTTGTCACAGAGGGAATAAGAGCATCAAACTGACCTTCCTGTGGTTTGGAGATGGCCGGGCTGCTGTTCTTGGGTTTGGATGATGCTGGCTGAGACTGCATCGCTGAGGGGGAGGTTAACCCTGTTGTATGAACACAGACAGAAATACTCATTTCATGACGCAAAAGGCATCCATATTCTACACATTGTGTACAAATGTAAGAACAAAAAACATAGGTCATCATCTGCACAATGGTAAATGGTAAATGGACTTGAGCTTATATAGCGCTTTTCTAGTCTTCAGACTACTCAAAGCGCTTTTACACCGCATGTCACACCTACACATTCACACCCATTCACACACTGATGGCAGTGACTGCTATGTAGTGAGACCATCAGAAGTAACTAATCCCATTCATACACATTTATACGCCGCAGACGAAGCAGCAGGAGCAATTCGGGGTCAAGTGTCTTGCCCAAGGACACATCGGACATGTTGCTCGCAGGAGCTGGGGATCGAACCCTCTACCAACTGAGCCACAGCCGCCCCAATCAGTACATAGGTATTCTGATATAGTGAGGTGGTAATTATGATATATTAGATATAACATATTGTATTTTTGAATATACTGTTATAAACGCTGTTATACTTGCATTTTTACCTAAGCCAACTTTAGAGGTAAACAAAGTTACATTTGGGATACACTCCTGTATCACTAAAACGCAAGAGCTTTCAAATTTGACAAATTACGACGCAACATGTCAACTTTCAGAAGGGATTATTTAAATTGAATGTGTATTGTCCCGATCTGGCAGCGCTCCGTTTAAATATAATCAAATATTTCATCAGGATTAAAAGGGGGCGCTGCTGCTGTGGCTAACGGCACCTCGTCTTCTGCTTGTCTTACAGAGTTTCATCTTCTTAAACCCAGGCCAACAGTATGGAGTGCCTGTGGTGAAGACAAAAAGACATCGGGTCTCCTTTGTACCTGCGTCTATTTGTTAAATAGCAGTTACTGTACATTTTATATCTTGCTGCTCTTTGCACACTGCACTTTTCCCTAGACGCTGGAAGATCTTTTGCGGAGCTTTGATGTATTCATGTAGGAAATGTTTGTGGATTTTCTATAAGGGTTGGAAGTGTTTTGCACATTTCCAGCTGCAAACCAATTTCCATGTAGATACCTTTGACCTTTGATCAGCAAGGTACAGTATTCTGTAGAATAGTGATGCATGTACTTAAGATAAGTAACAAAAATCTTCACAGTTAAGGAGGATGTGTTTTTCAATGTGAGCCCTTTTATTTACATAACTTAGGGCTTAAATTGCGAATAGCTATAAAGAGTTTTGGGATTGCTTCAAATGTTTCAGTTGTCTAATAGCTCTAATAGCTGCAACGTAAATAAACCCAATCAAAGCACATCAACTCAAAGTGCATGTTTTTGCCACAGACTGGCTTAAGGGCACACTCACACTAGGCCCAGATCGTTTTTTAAAGTGTTTGACATTGATGCTGTGGGTTTGCTTACACAGAAACCAACAAGTAAAACGCATTAAACAGTACTGGATCTGATGCTAACAACAATGGCTTCAAGGGCAGCCAAAGCAACAGAGCCTCTTTTTCTTTGCCCTTGAAGCTGGCTTTTCTGATGCTACTCCTCCTCATGACACTTTATATGTTTCCAGAATCTTCCTTAAAATGCCCCAATTTTCCCAAGACATGAGTGAAACCTTCCATCAGCTGCCCCCTCCGGTTGGGCCTGACGCTAATGAGGAAAATATCCAACCATAAAATTATTTTCTGCTTCAGTAGAGCGTCTGGCCGGGTGTGTCTGAGCCTGATGCAGGGAAGAGGAGAATAATTTTCTCCTCACTGCTAGTTGTGAATGGGGCTTTAGCGGGTTCAGAGCAGAGAGCTGACACTGAAGTGTGGACTTTAGGCTGTGTAATCAGAGTAATCATTCAGAATTTGGTGCATACATGTTGAGTTGCACAAGAGACGGAGGAACAGGATTGTAGAGAGAGTATGTGCGTTTAGTTTCTTCACCTTTCTTCACCATGCGTGCAGCCACAGTGAACTGGGTGGAGTCATTGGCGGCCCCGTGGCCTTTACTCTTCCAGGACTCCTCTTGGGACACTATGAGCTGTTTCCTCTCCTGAATGGACATGTGAGCCTCGATGCTCTGGCACTCCATCTCAGACTCAGCTATCCTCTAAGAACAGAGAGAGAAGGGTCAAAAGAAGTGACAGTCAGCAACATTTAATACTTCTGCTGGACTTAAATTAAAGGAATAGTTCACTTTAAGGTACTTCTTCAAAGTCAGACATTATCAGTTGCTCCAAATATGATTTCCTCAAATGACATTACCAGAGGTGGACAATACTTACTCTATTAACCATGTAGCTAAAATTGCTGCTTTTACAAGTATTTATTATACATAAAGTGCAACAAAAGAAGAGACAGAGCAGCAAACAACAAAACAATGTGGAATTTCACTTTAGCCAGAGGAACATTCACAAACAAGACAAAGTAGCCAAGCAAAACAAGGACACCAAAGGGGGAAAATGATAGACAGGAAGCCCACTTATCTCGGTTACACTGAAAACACGCTGTTTACCAAAATGTGGAGAATTAAGGAGTTGAGCCTTTGCTTTGATGAGCGTCACTTCAGCAATGTTGTGCTGTCACTTATGAGGTTAAATAAAAATACATCAAAGAAAGTGAAGAGTTCAGAAAGTGAAGACAAGAAAAATTCCAGATAATTTCTTTTAGTTACCAACTAGACAACACGTATTTGGTGCAAACTTTAAGGGGCTGAAACCGATGTGTACTTAAGTGCTGCTACTGGGAAGGGAGGTTTGTGGGGGTTTGCCAAAGCACTGTTTACGGTATTGACAGGGTCACCTTCCTTCTCCAGGGGTGTCTCTCATCCACATGCGAGGGCCTGGGAGATCTGATGACCTTCACATCCAGACAGATGGATGATGAGGAAGGCAAGAAAGGATGAAGATTAAGAGATGAGGTTGAAAAGGTCGAACATGATCTGTGCAAGCATTAGAAGCTGCAGTGGGCTGCCATGCAGACTTCAGCTTCAATGAAGCTTCAGAATGGGGAGGCATAAAACATGTGAAGGCTGTGACGGACGGCGAAGAAATCCTGTTCATAATATGCACATCTGCAATGACTGTTTTGCAAGCACAGCTGCAGCTGAGGGAGCATTACTTCTTTAACAGGGAGTGCAGTTTGGGGCTTTAAGAGCTTCATTGTGGAGGAATGTAGTGCCAAAGAATCACACAGGTAAGGCATAACCTCTTTTGGACATCTAACTTTCTTGACAGTCATCAATATGTGAGTTTATATCAAATAATTGACGTTGCCTTTTAACATTTATCAATTCAGAGCTTAGTGAGGTAAGCATGTGAGATGACTGTGTAAGCAATGGGGCTGGAAATGCAAACAGCAAGACATGAGGCCACTTCTCACCTGGCTGGCTGACTCATCAGCGGAAGGAGTAAGGAAAGGAGGCTCAGGAGGAGGAGAGAGAGCGGAGGCAAAGACTGGCTCCTACAGAGTTATGGCCATGGAAAATACAAACACAAAGGATATCAACAAGTGTGCAGCAGCTGCAGTGTTCCTGTCAAGGATCGTAGAAATATTGAGATGATGTGGTCCAAATTAAAAAAGCGTAATCTCAATTACCAATAAAATGTTTTGTATTAGATTCTCCAAATATTTCACACGTGATCAGTTTACTGGGTATGCATAAGACTGAGCATCTTGAAAACTGTTAATGATAATAAAATCATGCCGTCACTATGATATCATGAGTGTTATCTCTGCTTGGCTTCGGAAGTGTATGATGGAGTGTTTACGGAGCCTAACAAATGTTAATAAGGAAAATGACGGTATCAGCCTCTGCAGCATCATTTTGGACCTCGAGGTCATTGAAATGCAAACATATCTAATGCAGACCATCATTTACTGTACTGTGATGCTCTGATGCAAAAAAGAAATATTTAGAGCTCGACCGATAAATCGACCTGCCGATAATATCGGCCGATATTAGCATATCAAGTGACTATCGTATCGGCTAATTTTCTCTCAGATATGCGCCGATATTACTAAATCTATTCAACAGTCAAATATCATTTTATTTTAGTTTAATTGTATTCCACTTGCATGAATCTTTCTGGCTGACACCAGCTGAGTGTCCTTTATGGATTCCAACAAGCATTGTCACTCTCCAGAGTGTCAAGCGGTGATGCACGTACATGCGCAGTTACTTTCCAGTTGAGTGACCATCTTGGCTTTGTTATATATCTTTTCCACAAGTGTTAAATCTATCTCTCTAAAGATCGAACATAGATCTAAGAAAGATATCAGCAGAGATATCTTTATCTTATTTTTTCTCTTCCTATTATCGATGTCGGCCCCAAAAATCCATATCGTTCGTGCCTTAGTAAAGTTTATGTCATGAGTAGGCAGGCAGTTATTTATATCTACTAGGTTATTTTCTTCCTTTTTGGCAGTTTTCCTAATATAATATACCAGGTGAGTTACAAGGGCAACCCCTAAGGTATTTGTGAGAGCCAATAAGTAGAGGTGGGATGATTACAGAAACACACACCACAAGAACAACACCATCACCATGATTTTAAGGGGGAACACAACCACCAACACCACCACCAAATGTAGTTTGCACACTGGCCTTACCCAAAGCTGGTCGGACACAGCAAATTCATCGATCATCATCAGAGCTTCATCGTCCTAGAGACAAGCAGCCGCAGGAGAGAAGGAACAAGTTTTCTAAAGGCTCCGTTGTCCCGTAAGTAATAATATCATGGCCAAATCACATAATAAAAAACATTTATGTCTGTAAGAAATACTTGAATAGAGAGTTTGGACTTCTCTAACGTTTCCTCTCCTCTTGAAGCTCTGTAAGTAGCTGAATGTTTACTATTGCAGAACATATCAAGACTTGGGTATGTAGATAAATGGTGTTAATGTTAAATTGACTTAGGCTTGTAGAGCGCTTTTCTAGTCTTCTGACTACTCAAAGCACTTTTACACCGCAGGTCACACCTACCCATTCACACACATTCAAACACTGATGGAAGAGGCTGCTGTGTAGTGAGACCATCAGAATGAACTAATCCTAATCATACTCATTCATACGCCACTGACAAAGCAGTGGGAGCAACTCAGGGTTAGGTGTCCAGCCTGAGGATACATCAAACATGTGGCTGCAGGAGTTGATTATCAAACCCCCCACCTTCCGGCTGAGAGACCCCTGACTCTTCCACTGAGCCACAGCGGAGGATATCAGGCAGTATATCATGAAACACCGGTGACAGTTCAATTCTTTTGCAAAACATTGTGATATTTTAAGGAGGCCTTATAACCAGCCATTTTATAGGCCTGTGATTTAAAAGTTAATGCTTGCAATACATGCTGTCTACTTCCTGTTTGTTTTTGGAATAAAAACATCAAATAACTGGTGATAAAGTTCTACCTCTGAGTCAAAACTGAACTACAATAACCTTTACATGTAAATAATAAATGTAAAAATCAAGAGTAATACATTTAAACTAAATTTAAGTGCAATATAACTTCATCATCATTTGTTTTGCACCTCTAATAGGCTTTCCCACTAAATCCTGTGTTTTTACATGGGACAATAGTGAGTCTGTATTCACTCTGCTGTTGGCTCTTGTATGACTCTGCAGACTTTCATATCTGCTGAGATCATCTTGAGTGTTGCTTTTCTTTGATCTATAACAGGAAGTTGACTGAATCCTGTCCACTTGCTCTGAATAATAGGAGGATGAAAAACTAGATTAACAACATCAAATGTTCTTCCCCGTGGCTTGGCTGTCACTTAAACTTGATGAAAAAACCTTTTTATTTCCTGATTTGATTAAAACGTCATGTCGGAAAAAATTCGAACAGTTTGTAGAAAACACAGCATCACATCATTGGCCACACCATCAGACCTGACCTCACATGAACCGATTGTCGAGCCGAGCTGAACAAACTCTGATAAGCAGCTGGACACAAAAAACACCCTGGCTGACGTGGATGGTAGCTGTTAGAATAATAATAATATTTCTAAACAGAGAGGTACCTGTACCGTCCCCAACCCCACCTTTCCTTCAAAAACAAGCCCACACAGAAACACAGTCAACATGCAGAGGATGAAATGAGGTTTATTTGTATCAAAAGACATGCAAACAGAGACAAAGATGAGCAGAAGAGCGAAAGGTTACATGAAACATTCAGTTCAGAAAGAAAGACTGAAACAAGACAAAAATGCAGCTACACTACAGACGACAGTCATCTCCGTCTCCAACTCATCACACTCAGTCCAACGGGACTGAAAAAGTTTAAAAAACATACTTCTCTCAGGGGGATAACTTTTAGTATCTTTGCGCAGATTATCTGATTTAGATTTTAATTTCAGTTTAATGTCCTCAAATCTTGATCATCTCAAATAAAACCACTTTATGATATGAAAAACTGAGGATACATTGACAACTGAAGCTGCTATGGAAGGCTACAAGGGTACACGTTTTCATTGTTAATCAATTAACTATATCAAAAGTTCATATTTAAATGTGTCTGCTTATATTAAGGTTCAATAACATCATTAGGAAGGCTGAACTTTCATCGGCAAGTACTTATTAACCATCACAATTTAAACTCTAATCAAATAAGTGTTTTTTTTGTGTGTTTGTACGCCGAACAATGACACACGAAAATATTCGTACTGAGGACTTTTTAACTGGGTGTGATATAGTCTCAGTCTCACATTAATGCCACTGTATGACCTCCAATAACAAACCTGGCAATCAGCAAAAGACAATGATCCTGAAAATTAACCTGCAAACTTGTCTAATGTATGACATGATGCATTAGACGTTTGCACTTTTCTAATTACAGGGCACATATTATGCAAAATATACTTTACCATGGTTTTCTAACACTAATGTGTGTCTGTCTACAAACCCCCCAATTATGAGAAAGTCCATCATCTCCATCTTTTGCCTGCTCCTTTTCAGAAAATGTGTGCTCAAACAGGCAGTTTGGAGATTTTCCCTTTGTGACATCACAAAGGGCAGTAACCCCTCCCCCAGGTGGGTGACACTCCCACAGCTTGGCGTTTGTTCTGCCCTCTGAGTCTGCCTTTTCGTCGTTAACAATAGAGCATGGTGCAAAAAAGCCCAAGCCACCCAAGTCCTTCTGGATGGGTTTGGTCAGACACAGCTCTCCCACATTTAAAGCCACAGATACAGAAACAGCCTGTTCTGACCAGGGCTGATATAGAGGGGTTTATAGGTATGATAAAATAGAGGATCAGGGTAGATTTTGAGCAAGAAACTTCGCAGACATGTTATTGGGGAGCTCTGAGACTAATTTAAACTGTTTGAAGAGGAGTATAATATGTGACCTTTAAATGAATTTTAAAAAAACAAAGCAAAATACCCCATTTAAAACTTAATTTTAACTTAAGGGTGCACATTGTCTGCACATTTGAAAATGATTTTTAATTATGGCAATATTGTGCTGAAGAGTAGATATAGTTTTACATTTGACTGAGTTATTTTATTTTCACTTTTGAATGCAATACAGTACTTCCAATCTAAAAGTAAAATTCATGATGAAGTTATATTGTTATGCATCATACACACAAATATGAAAAAGTACTTTTCAATCGAACTTTTATGATTTAATTTGAAATCCTGGCAGCCCCACACTTCTGCATCGATGACATGAAGCGTGAAATAGAGTAAACATCCAGAGAGAAGAGTGTCTTTTCTGCTGCCTGAAATGAATGTCAATTAACTGTTGATTACGTCCAAGTACATGCAGCAGCTTTTATGAGACAAGAAGAGGAAGCAGACAAAGAGATGAAAAGACAGACACGGACAATACACAACCTCTCTGTTTAGAAATATACACAACTGTAACCATGATTTTTCTGCAGGTTTCTACTGCAAAACTAATTTTTCCATCTCTGTTTTCCAGATCCCTGAGTCCAGAGTTAAAAGATGAAAATGCCACAAAAACTTTGTTTAGAAAACAGCCTGATTCAGAGACACACCAGAAATACGTCACATCAAATCCCGTCATTGTGGATCAAATCAAATTTCTACGTCTTATTGACATTTCACTTCAGCTGTATAAGTGGTGCATTCAAGATTCATAGGCAAAGAGGGGCAAGTGGAAAGATGAGAGCAGTTTCTTATAACAGACATGATAGAGAACAGCCAGACACAGTTCAGTCAGCAGTGAGTGTGCAGGTCAGGAGGTTACCTTCTTCATGAGGCTTTGCTCCACCTCCCAGAGCTGAGCGTTCTGGTCACCCACGGCAACCTTCGCCACATCCTGTTTCTTATTGATCCTGCTCCTCCAGTCCTGCTCACCGCTCTTCTTCAACAAAGCCACTCTGAGAGGGAAGAGGAAGAATCAGAATCAGAAATACTCTATTCATTCAAGGGGAGAAATGTGGGCGTTCAAGTTGTTTTTATACAGAAAAGAAGGATGAAGGAAATAGAAAATAAAAAACACAAACAAGAAATATGTAAAATCTATGAATTTTACATAGATATGTACGACACAAGATAAAAACATGAAATAAAATAAATATAGGCAGTAAGTACACATTAACATATAATATGCACAGTTGAGTGTTGCACATTTGGATTCATGAAATTAAAACATTGTTGAGTTAGGTTTCTGTGCTGCACAGTTGGATTGTTGCACACATAACTGTTAGTTAGATGCTCAGTGTTAGAAAGTGTTGAGACTAGAGCCTGACCGATTAATCGACCAGCCGATAATATTGGCCGATATAAGCATATCAAGTGATTATTGATATTGGCAAATTTTATTGCAGATAAGCGCCGATATTACTATATTTATTCAGCAGTCAAATAGCATTTCCTTTGAGTATCATTGTATTATAAAATTATCTTCTTGGCTGTCACCAGCAGATTGTGCTATATGAATTATAACAAGCATTATCACCCTCCAGAGGGACAAATGGTGACGTACGTACATGTGCAGTTACTTGCCAGTCGAGTGTCCATCTTGTCTTCGTTATATCTTTTCACAAGTGTTTGATAACTGCATTTGAGGGATCAACGCAATAATTGTGTATTTCAAAATCTATCTATCGAACATAGATCAAAGAAAGATATCGGTCGATGTAGGATTTATTTTTCTCGCTCCAAAATCGATATCGGCTCCAAAAGTCCCATATCTGTCGGGCCCTAGTTGAGACAATAACAAAGATTATAACTGAAGACACACAAAACTTTGCTCAATGCTTTTGCAGGTCAAGCTCTCGTTTAAATATCCTTTGATTCTCCTGCTTTAACCTCAGAGAAATCAGGCAGCATGCTGTGTGCTGAGAAACTTTCGGACAGGCTTTAGTTTAAACAAGGTGTTAAGGCAATAAAAAGGTGCTAGCATCTGTTTGAGCTCAAGTTAATGTAGGCCAAAGACAGTGAAACGTGACAAATGCTAACTTCAAATGCAACTGTTAGGAGAAACAGCCTTCTGAATATAGGATCTTTGGAAAACTTTGATTATACTTAAAGGATATCACCAACTGAAGCACAACTGACAAGAACAGAGGTTCAATTTATGAGATCTTAATCCCTGAGTAGGAAGTACACAGGACCCATAACAGAGGGGTCGCAGTGTTGGCAGTGCCCCTCTCACACCGACCCCTCTGTGACCCAAAGAGAGGACATGTTCTGCCCCCCAGGCTTTACAATGACACCAGTTAGCAGGATGACAGTAACACTGAAAATATGTCCCCAGCTGTATCCTTCATCCTGTAAAAATCCTTTGAAATATTCCGTGAGAGGGGACAGTTTCTACAAAAAGCAGACTGGAATCAGCGACACACATCCTCCAACACCAGTTTAAATGTCCATCTAGCATCTATTATGTCATCAATCAATTTAGAGTGTGGATGCTGCCTGCGTGTTTCTCAGTCAAATGAGCATTCTGTGCCTGTACACAAAACATGACATAACAAGACACTTATGTAATCATTTCATCCATCTGGGAATCCAATACTCAGCCTCAGTTATACAGAATAAAGTTATAAAGTACAATACAAATTCATTTAAATGAATTACAACATGATGGTGGGTGCTCAAGTAACAAATCAAGCTTTCCGGGCTGTTTGATACTGTGTGTCATCAGGTATATTTCTGGAAATGTTCTGGTTTCAACTAATTCCTGTTTTTTATTGTGTGAAAGCAAAATGTCGCATACGATGTGTGTTTCTGTGCCATAGAGCTCCTTTGATGTCAACAAACTATTAAAAACACACAACCCGGCAGTAGCAGCAGAGACTGAGAATAGAAAACCCTGATAACCCACTTACTCACTCCGTTTTGTCCTTATTATGTCATTTTCTAGCTCCAACTAACCTAAATTTAAATGAAAGCAGGAAAGGGGATCTTCTCCATCTCATGTTTTTACAGCTTTATTCAGTAACTGATGCAAAATGAAAATATTTTAAACCCTAATAGGCATTCAAATTAAACAAAAACGTACATATGATCATACATAGTAAGTCAGCAAAAACGTTTATAATAAAATAAAAGCTTGACAAACGCAGCAGGCTCACCTGTCTCTGATGGACATGTGTTTGGCCATCATCATGTCGCTCATCTCGTCTCCCTCTTCAGGCTCCACTAGGCCGGCTGTGTGTCCGCTGCTGTCTGCCTGAGTGTCTGCCACTGGAGGAGGCTGACACACTGCTGCTCTGGATGTTACCACACTGGACTCATGCAGCTCTGTGATCATGAGCAGACAGAACAGAGTGAGCAAAATCAATAACTCAGACACGGCTATTTCCATGGTTTCCATGGTGAACTTGATTTAAAAAAGCACAATAACGATGCTTATGAAGGATCTATGTGAAGTAAAGAAGAAAAAATTGTGTGAAACAGGATTAACAATGCATTCTGTAGGCTGATCCATTTATCAAGCTCTGAGGATACACTCTTCTAAATAACACAATATACCAAGTTTGTATGACTTTAGTGTTTTCCTAAAACAGGACAGTCATTGCTCTTACAGTTAACAGTAAGCAGCAGAAAACAGCAGAGGAATAAACATCGTTCATGCTCACCGAGAGGCTCTCATCTGCCTGTGAGAAGCAGCAGTGACACTTTAACGGCTGTAATCAAATAATTTACACTTAGGCTCACTTGACAAGGCAATACTGCCCGTTTCTTTTTGTGCTGCCATGCTGCATTTCTCTGCCACAGAACCAAACATTCTTACAACTGATTTCTGAACTCTTTAAAAGGTTGTTCACTGATACAGAACAAATCAGATCGTTGGCTTAAAGTGACTGCTGCTCAGACATAAAGGAAGCCTAAAAAACCACAATCTCAATGTGCAACATTTTTCAGACGACACATAAACAGGAAATGTGGTTGAATGAGAAATGATTGTTGAATCTGGATCTAGAAATGTAAAATTACAGATTGATATTTAAATACTTTAATACCTCAAGCACATCCACACTTTAAGCATTATTTCTTCTGTTAATCCAAAACGACAAAGAAAAGCAACCCTTGTTCACTTTTCTATGCTAAATACTGTTTAAAATGCTAACTGCTATCATAATACGAAGAAGTTAACTACAATGCTAACATTGGTAGCTTTAGCAGATATTTATCATGTTTAAGTTTTTGTAAAATTGAACTTCTTATTTGGATAAATTGGCAACATGAAAAATCTGACTCTTAAAATGCTAACATGCCAGTATAAGAACATTGCTCATATGGTGATATCCAGCAGCTTTATTTATGATGTTATACATGTTTTGTCTTTTAGCATGCTAACGTGTGCTAGTTAGCTCACAGCCAGGAATGACAGTATGTTTGTAACTTTTTTGCTAAAACATATAAAAGCCTGGTTTAAACCCTGCATGTTACAATTGGTATGCTAACAATGTGGCAACTAGCAGGCATACAGTAGTTACTTAACACCTGCATTTGACATGTTTTAGTATGCTCTCATCTGTTTGCTCACTTGATTTCAAAATATGAAGCAATTATGAAAATGCTATCATGCTTTTTGGCAGGTTTTTACCATGTTAACCATCTTTGATTGCGCTTGTAAGCATGCTTAAATTTTATGACAGGCACACCTTCTTAAAGGGTTTTTGGGTGTAACATTCAGCCTCTAAATATTTACATCTCACTCCCTTTAAAAAATGTGGTAATGAAAATGTGAATCCAACAGCCTCTAAATAACCACAATAGTTTGTCCCAAACTAAATTTGTAAAAATAAAAAGTATGTTTTTAGTGAGTTTGTTTAAACTGTGTAAAAGTTATATATCACCTTTAAATACATTTATTTAAACAAAGCAAAGGAAGAGAAAGCAAAGCCGAAACAGTGCTTAGACCACTCTATGCTGTTCTTACCTCCACTGACGGCTCTGTTCCTCTGGCTGTCTGCCTCTCTCTGATACGACTCCTGCCACTCGTGGAATATGCGGCTGTCCGAGCTCTGCACAGCTCTCTCTCCACCCCCGGTGATCAGCCGCTGCTCTTCTTCCCCCTCCTCTCTCCTCTCTCTTCTAATCTGAGGCTGGGGCAGAGAGGCCTGCCTTACTGCCCCCTCAGGAGAAGGCAGTTTCCTCTTTCCCCCTCCCAGATTCGCTCCGTCTTCACCCACGGATAAAGTCCTGGACCTCTGGTGATCTGTTGACTCCTGGGATCTCAGTGCTGGGATGTCTGGGTGGTGAGGAGGCAGAGGCCTGTCAGAGCTAGGAGGGAGAGGTTCGACTCGCTGTGCTACTCTGGTTATGTGGATGTCTCCAGCGTGGTCAGTGGAGACGGTGCCTCCAGCTTTCAGAGCAGAGGAGGATGATGATGTAGGGAGGTGTCTGTACCCGGAGGAAGTACCGTTTTGAAGCTGTGTATCAGGAAGGGACGAAAGAGAGAGACGGAGAAAGAAAGAAGTGGGTCCGTTTGCTACAGAGGCTGAAAAAAAGGTCGGGCAAAGTACTCACACACACAAAATACAGAGAATGACGCTGACTAATCACTGCCTGTCTGACTCACTGCACTTCCTGAGCATCAAAGGGCAGCCTATCTGCCCGGTCAGTTGCAGCCCACATCACAAAGCCATGCCAGCAGCCTCCCCCCTGCACACAATGCATCCAGCTGTAGCTGTAACTACACACTTCCCAAACTTAAAACAATTGCTTCAACTGAAAAATCTGCACTGACCTGACATTTTTGCTGAGTGAAGCAACAATAAAGATCCATGGAAAACATTTAACTGATGAGAAAAATCTGAAATCTGAGAATAATTCCCTTTATCTCCTTTTTTCTTTATGCCTCAATTTTCTCTCTTATGGTGCCGCAAACAAGTCCATAACAGAAAGCTGCTGTCATTCCATGGGGTGGTGAACTAGAATAAAGTGCCTTTGTTTTCCTCCAACCCTGAGGCATCTTCAAAGCCATCAAGCTTTACTGAAATAAATGATCCATCTACAAATCACAGCCTCCTCACTGACACAGCAGGATAATCAGAACTGAGTCAGATCTTACTCAGAAGCCGGGCCATGCACTGTACATCCATAATGAAATCACACAACGTGGATATGAGATGCCAAACAGCACGTAATGTTCACAGAAATGTATTCGGTCATTTCTGAGAAGAGCGCTCCAGCTGTGTCAGGCAAATGCATGGTGACTGTTCACGTGAACCTTACTTGTAGGTGCTCTACGGGGCTGTCACAGAGCTCCTGTTCATCACTGATGTCTATGTCTGAAGACTCCTGGAGCAGAAACACGCACATGCTTTGATGCATGGCTCAGCTTTTCTTTCTCTGAGCAGAAATGGGTTTTACTCAAAACGCAAAACACCTAAGATGTTTTTTTTATCTTAACACTTAAAATATTCTTTATATTTTATATATTTAATATACTTCCTTTCTTTTGTTGCTAAAACGTTACCTATTTTCGTTCTGTGAATTGCTGAGGAGTGATAGCTCCAACAGCTATTGGGGCTTTTTATGCCTTAATTTAAAAATAGGATGGTCAGAAATCTGGGAGAGAGTGGGGAATGATTCGAACCCTGGCCGCCCGCCTAGACGACTATGGCCTCTGTACATGGACTCTGCACACTAACCACTATGCTACCATTGCCCCCCTCATTTGTCATAGGATTTACCACCACATGGGAGAATGTGAAAAAATAGGGCTTTTTTTTTTATCAATGAATGTATTTATGTTGTTGGAATTTTTTATTTATACATAAAACCATATTATATATTTTTCCTGAAGGGTATTGAGTATCAAGTGAATATCATCTCCAACTTGACTATGATGAAAATGGCTATAAAGCTTCTTTCTATCAGTGTTTCTTTGTATTTATTCATTTTTTTTCTTATGTGAAATACCCCTGACTTCGACTTTCTTTTCACCGCTCACTCGCTGTCCCCTGTACCTGATATGTTTAATGCGTCTGACTTATTTGAATCAAGCAACTATATTTGGGAAGAATCTGTTAAAACATGTTTTTGAGATGGGTTTCAAAGATTTTCATCCGTTTTTCTATTAAATGTTCCAAACTTAATACCAGCACCTTCAGAACTTATTAAATTACATTACAAACATATTTTTCTTATTAATACTCTGACTTAAATGTGAAATAAACTGTTGCTGAAATCATTTATTTTGCCGTTGCATTCTGTATTTTTTCTGCTGGTTATCTCGGTTTCTCTCAAGAGTAGAGACAGCAATCATGCTCAAGCTATGCAGAATTTGAAGGTTAGTCTTTACATTTTTGGTTTCATGTCAAATTATTTTCTGATGTGTACAACTTACAAATCATGTTTTATAGTGAAAAAACATTATAAACTGAGGAGACAAACGCAGGTTCACATTAGGATAAAGGAGAAATGTATAGAGTTGGAATAACTTTTGTTTCATAGAGTTTCAAAATAAAGTAAAAGCAGAAAAGAAGCTTGCTGTACAGGTAAAACAAAATAAGATCTGATCTCCTACCTGCTCCAGATCTCCCAGTGTGATGGGTTGAGTCTGGTAGCGAGCATTGGCCCTGCGCTGGCGTGCGTCCCCTCTGGTGCGAGTCACCCTGGTGGGAGGCTGAGCCAGTCGGTTGAACAGTGCCATCTTTTCTGCCAGGCTGAGGGTGCAGAGATCGGGCTCGTCCGGACCCTGAGCCTTGCTGTTACTATCACTCTGATTCTTCTCCTCGTCTTTTATCTCCATTGTGGACACTGGTTTAGACACCTGGACCTTGCTCTGACTCTGGATCTTTTGATGGCCTTTTTCTTCCATCACAGAAACTGGTTTGGAGACCTGGACCTCCTGGGTATCCCGAGCATGCCGGGCCTCCCGTGCCTGCTCCCGGGCGGAGGAGCTCTGCTGTGAAGTTGCCTGCAGGCTGGGGGCAGGGTGTCACCAAAAAGACAAAGAGGTAGGAGACTTCTGGTAAGCATAGAATAAGCACATGCAGACTAGGTTGTGACATGCTTAATGGCAAGCAGCTGTGTGGCACTAAATGCATCCAATGACACCCTATAAAAGATTTAATAAAGAGCTTTAAAAAGTGTTCACATTCAGAGTGAGTCATTGTCACTGCAAACAAAACCACAATATCAAGTCAGTTAATTCAAGCCTTCTCCGTCCTTCAATAGTCTAACTATGTAGTTTTCTGCAATCACTCAGGAGGGCACCAAACTCAAAAAATATTGTGTATCAGAACTTTACACCACTGGGAACTTGCAGTGATTCAAATCCTGTAGGGTTAATCCCATTGGTGAGAAATCCACTCTGAACGAACACTATGCAGTGGTGAATGAGCAGCATTCAGTGAAGATGTTAGTCACACTCTGGAGGTCAGCGTGAACATTCATATCGTGCCTTGTACCTGTATGAGGGGACAGTGCTGTAAACTAGGGTCGGACTAGGGACACGTGCTACAGAGGTATGAACAGACACTGTGTGCGGCACGTGAGCGGGGATGCTGCAGTGGCCAAGGACAGGGACAAAGTCACACAAAGACACACAAAGAAGAAAGAATAAACAGAGATGTTTCAAGGTACTAAAAGGTTAAATCCAGCTGAGGAAGAGAAATATAATACATGTCGAAAAAGAGAATTTGTACAGAAGGATGTTGGCTAAAACAAACATATTATTTCAGAATAACCACACAAATGAAATTCTGAATCATGTCCAAAAAATATAAATTTGATGGGTTAGCTCTATAACAACAAAACAAGAAATTCAGATCATAATGCATGTTGATGTAAATCTCATTGTCCCTACAAACAAGCTAGTTTTCTCTTAAAGAGTTCAATGAGAAGATTGAATCCACTCTGAGAGGGTTTGATAGGAAGCTAGCTAACTAATCTTAGCACAAAAGCTGAACACAAGAGGAAACAGATAGCTAGGCTCGTTCTTAAAGGCTTACTATGGTAAATGGTAAATGGACTTGAGCTTGTATAGTGCTTTTCTAGTCTTCTGACTCCTTAAAGCGCTTTTACACTGCATGTCACACCTACCCATTCACACACTGATGGTAGTGGTTGCTATGTAATGAGACCACCTGAGTGTCAGGCGGTGATGCACATACATGCGCAGTTACTTTCCAGTTAAGTGACCATCTTGTCTTCGTTATATATCTTTTCCACAAGTGTTTGATGACTGCATTTTATGGATCAACGCAATAAATGTGTATATATCTGTATCTATATCTTTCTCTAAAGATCAAAGTTAGATCTAAGAGAGATATTGGCCAATATATTGCTATCAGATTTTTTTCTCCCTAATATCCATATTGTTATTGGCCAAAAAAATCACACACAGTATTGGTAAGGCCCTTATCAAAACACTGCTCCCTTCATTCCTTAGCTCCCCCCCTCCCCTCCTGTCTCCACACTTCCCCCTGCCACTCATATCTAAGACAAAGACAGTAACGAGTGCTAATGAACATCTGATGGTGTTCTATTTCATGGAGAACTGTAGTCTGGGGTAGTGCTTTACAATCTTCAAGTGTTTATGCCAAGCTGAGCTTCTGACTTTCTGTCTGTTGCTCCATAATTGGAAGTGTTAACAATCTTTAAAAGCAATTTAACTCGGCTCATTTGGGGAAAAAAGTTCCACTACTCCTGTAACTTTTGCAGAAAACAAGGACTTACGTGGCAGCAATGACGACTTCCTCGGTGGTGACCGGCTGAGTTCTGGATCGGTCTTGTGTCCGTCTTAGTCTCCTGTCCACTGCAGCATTCCTGGACCGTGATTTAGGGGCTCCTCCATCAATGCTCTTCTCCAACTCCTGGATTGAAGTGTACAAATGGAAAGTCATTTTAAAACAATGGCACATCTCAGACTTTTAACACTGGTATAATAATCATGGATTTCACATCATATGGCTCAAGAATTTAACACTGGAGTGATTAAAGACAAGCGATTGAGCACATTAACATCCTATCAAAATCAAAGCTGTTTGGAAATGTGAGTCTCTGTTGGATTGAGCATCAGCAACTGAGACTGCAGGGCATGTTTGAGGTCACTTTCACAGATGTGGAAGTGTAATGAACTCCAATAACGGCTTGTTCCAGTAGAAAGCTTATGCAACCCCAAATTATGAATAACTCCCAAGTTTTCAACTCTAAGTGCTCAAAGGAAGGATAACAATGGAGAATGTTAATGTTTGTGTCCTTGATTGAAAGCACATTTCCCTGTGCTTGGTGTCTGAAACTATCATGTCATCTGTAGAAAAAGAGAACGAGGAAGAGAGAGACAAACAGGCAGAATATGATGCTCACCCTGAAGAGGGAGCGCTTGGCTGCTACGCTCATCTTGGCCAGCTCGTCTACCTTTTCTTCGTCGGCTGCAGGGACAAAAGGAAGTCCATGACACATACATAATGGACACATACACATTAGATACTCCTATTTAAAAAATGATCAAAAGATCAGATATCAAACAGAGAGAAAGAACAAAAATACACAGAGAGAGTATCTCAGTCACAATGAATGGAAACGATTTGTTGTGTCTCCGATATATTCAATTCATTGTGATAAAGTAAAATCTCTCTTTTCAAGCTTTAGGTCATAATGTTCACTTTCATTTTTCCAACACATTCAGCACATCTGACTTTGTAGCCAGGAAAAAAAATAAACCACAAGACCTGGGACTGGCGTCAAAAAAGAGAGAGTACACAGACAGGTGTGAGAGGCCTGGCTGCATGCACACATACACACGCTTTCTGCAAGACATATGACATGACATCACCAAACAAGTATTCCCTTTGACTGACGCCGCTGTGCTGAGCTCTGCTCACTCTTGTGCTCTTCAGTACAAAAAGAGTCCCGGCTGAGTGCGTGCTTATAAGAAGCAGATGAGCTGCAGTGCTGTAATGCTACTGTGAGCACCAGTAATAACTCTTTAAACCCCACTTTAAATTGTTGTGATTCCCTGTTAAAGAGTTATGAGCCAGTTTGCCTCCAACTTCGAATCTATTCTTTAAGCTCTGATCTAAAGCACCGAAAATTCACATATTATTAATGTGTGGTCAGCTTCCAGATGCTGTTTTTATTGGTCACATTTAATTGGTCAGTGTTTAGCGTAGTTAAGTCATGGGCCTACTTCTCTACTGTCTATCCTGCAGGTAGGAACATTTTGAGTCCAGTCAGTTTGGGCTGAAATTCTTACACTTAAGGAACATAAAAAATATGAGTGATGAAAAGTCAAATTCATACCATGAAACTAAAAACATAAAATCTCGATATCTTGTATTAGCAATAAAAGTGTCACACTTTTTACTGCTTTAAATTTACCCTCAAACATTATGCAACTGGACGTTCCAGCCAAGCGTTCCTTTGGTCTAAAGAATACTGACAGGCATGCTGATAATACCACTTAAGCTAGCCATGCTTAATCAATTAGTACAGCAACACTTGTGTACACAAACTAAAGTACTTCATGGACAGTTTAACTTTGTGTTTTAAAGCATAAATGTGCAGTAAATCTTTTGTGACTGCAGCTATGTTCATCAATAAATATTCTTTATTTTTCTAATCATTTTGCCAATATGTATTAACAGGTTACAGGTATATTCAGACATTCAAGTTGTGCTTTAAAAGTAAAAGAGAAAATACAACGACTTACCTTCAGTAGAAGCAATATCTGAACTCACACAGGACCTTCAAAAGTAGAACAAAGAAAAGGCAAATTAGCTAAAGCTAGCCGTCTCCTTGTTACAATGCCTAATCAGTGGTGTCAAAGGGTGGTGAGAGATCAAAACAGGAAAAAGAAGAGAGCCAGTCACAGAGGAGGTGAGGAGATGCAGTGAAAAGCAGTCAGTTCTAGTCTGTGGGAAATGTGACAGCGAGTGTTAGTAGAACAAATGTAAAAAAAGGGAACACTGTAGTAAAGGCGACTAAGCTGGAGAATTAGATAGCATTACAGCAATCTGTTCAGCGCTATGGTCGCATGGAATGATTCTCAACAAAGACCGATTCATGGTATGGTCACATGTGATGACCAATGCCAAGGCCCAATCAGCAAGGACCTTTGGCCTTTAAGCTTCCTTCTTTTCTAATGTTGTTAGAGTGAGAGGCCGAATCAAGAGGACTGAAGGGTGTACATACCTTTGTGTGTGTGTGTTTGTAGCAGTCATGGCCCCTGGTAAGTTGTGATCCAGCTCATGCTATTAATCTGATTATAAACTCACTACATACAACAGAGTTACTTAGACTCCCTACTCGTCAAATACACCAGCCTAGTAGGTAGGTGGTCCAATGCTTTAAAATATGATGATGTAGGTATCCCTGTCTTCTTGGTAATTGTTTGATATCAGGTGATGTAGCATTCACAACATGAAAGTCTGCTTTGGATGGTGGTGGTGGTGGTGGGGGGGGGGGGGGGGGGGGGGGCACTGAACAGAGCTTGTACTTTCTTTCAGGAAACAAGGGTTGAGTTCTTTTGTACAACAATGAGTTAGTGTCGACTTCCTAAAATAAAAAAGTCGACTTCTTTTCCAGTTTGTTAACATTCTTCACCTACATTAGGTACATATGTGACATTATTTACATGATGAACTATAGTTGAGTCCCGGTGTTAATAAGCGTTTATCACAATAGCACTTATTGCAACCTAAACCATGATTGGTGAAGTGTTTGGGTTTAAAGACAGTGGGAGGATTTAGCCACCACAGCAACCCTGTAGGGGGGTTTCCAGGGCAGCCAAGGGCTGTGCTCGACACAGATGTAGCAAACTGGGATCCTGAATCTTTGAGAAGATGTTCTTGGTGGTTTGTTGAACAGAATCCATTTCGTTTAGGCTAGACCAGCAGATGAACCTGTGTCTGTCAGGAAGTCAGACTCTGTAGTAAGGGGCTTCAACACTGCAAGGCGCTAAGAGCAGATAACTAATCATTTTTTGCCCTGTTTGAGGATCATTTAAAATATTTTGTTTGATGCCATCTTTCTTTATTTCATTTTGGATCTTACTTTAAAATGTTTTTATTTTAATGTTTTATTTCTGTTTAATGTCATGGCTTTTAACACTAATAATATTACAACTGCTTTTATTTTAACTCCCAGAGCACTTTGAATTGCTTCATGTATGAATGGTGCTCTATAAAAAAACTGGCCTTGCCTTTGTGTGTTAAATAAACATGACCAGGTAGTTTTGGTGCTTTCCCACTATCAAACTGGTAAAGTTTAACAATTTTAAATCTCCTGTGATGAAGATGTGAGGCCATTTCTGCAGCCCCCAGATATCTACCTGCAGCAGTGGTTGAGGCTTCAAAGACAGCTTTATAAAAATAGTCAATCTGTATGCTGCTGATCTGTTTTGCTTTTGTAACTCATAAAGGAGGCGTCTGTAATAATTTCAGTCTGTTCTTGTGACTAGCTTAAAATTTCTTGCAGAAGCTTTAATCAAGGTTTCATTAATGTTGTAAAATGCTTCTTGACAAGTTTTAATTTACAGTCTAACTTGATGGAGCTTTTTATTTTTTCAAACTTCGGCACTATAATTTTTAAAGTCTAACCGAATGCTACATGCTAACTTACATGACAGCAGAGTAATTTAGGTGCAAAACTAAAGCTACAGCTGTACCTAGATTGTCATCATTTTAAAGCACAGGGCCATTAAGCAAGATGACATATTTGATTATTATGGTGTAGGAACGAACAAAAATATGAAAAAAAACAAAACAAAAACAAATATGCTTCAACCTTAAGTTTCTATGCATCAACATTTTTAAGTTCAACAACATGTGATGATTTCTTTGACATGCATGATCATGGATGTTTTTCCAGCATTCTGCACTCTCAGCCATGCGTTCCTTCGACCAGAGCAGTACCTATCAGTTTCCTGTCGCTCAGCAGAAGTGATGGGCTGCGTCCTAAACCTCTCTGATGTCTTTCTACTGTCCCCGGGACAGATATACTGCCTGGGCCTGCGCCCCCTGTCCCTTTCCCCTCTCCATGGGGCATTGTAGCCCACGAGTTCCCTTTCACACTCAACTTCACTGGGAGAGCCACCCAAGGAGATGGACCAACAGATAGAGACCCAAAGGAAAGAGAAAATAGATCGTATGAGGGAGAGAGAGAGGGACCAGTAGCAAAATACACATTTTTAAAAGCAGAGGTAGTACCCCTGGTTTTGAAAACTGCCCATGCAGATTTACCAGCATTTAAACCATGCACACATTCCCTGTCCCCAGGTAGTAACCAAAGAAGTCAATGCACCAATAAAGACAAAAATCAAACATCAATGGAAGCTCAGTGTTAAGTGATTATTGCATGAATGCCATTTCTACAGATTAGAAACGATGCAGTAGGATAACTATACTTTAATGTTAACTCCATGCCTTCATTAGTTGCTTGTTAGTCATGAGGCAGCCAGCCAATGTTAGACACCAAGCATCAGCGTGAGTTCTGAAGAAGCCAACCAGTGAGTAGCAACATGGAAGTGCTTTATTTTTCCACCTACAGCTCAGTCCTGCGCCTGCTTGGTGGGGTGGTGGTGCTCTCCATGTAGGAGTGTCTGAGCTGGGCAACAGACACCCTAGTGTCCTGGTGACTCTCTTGGTTACTGACACCTTCACCCTCTCTGACCTCTCGGGGGTCATAGGCCTGGTGCTGCAACTTTCTCTGACTTGGCCTTCGTGGATCCCCTGCATCTGATACTGAGCGGCTCAGGGCTGTGCTGGAGGTGGAGCCTTCTGGACCAGGATGTGGCACTCTTGGCTGGATGTGGGTGGCAGAAATCCCTTTTTGAACATAAATGGCATTTTCCTGCTCTCTGTTTCTGCCCTCTGATGCTTGCAGACGCTCTGTTTCATCCCTCCTGGCTCTCCCTCTGTGTCCATCTTCTGCTTCAGCCTCCCTTGCATGGTTTAGACTATGCACCCTCGACAACCCTAATTCCTCTTCCCTCCTTCCTCTCCGCGGGTCCTCAATGCTCCGTTCTCTGCGGCGGATCTCGGAAGGCAGCACTGCTTTTCTACTTGTCAGAAGGCCCTCTGTTTTCACACCCTCCGACTCTTCGGTCTCTTCTTCTTGGGTCTGTTGCTGCCCAGCTTTGGATGTGGGACCAGAGGCCATGGACAGGTAACTGGGATAACTGCCAACTTCTTGCCCTCCTGGTTGCCCATGTCGGGAAGGCTGAGTTGGGGGCTGATGGTGGGGGTGAGCATAAACTTGTTGAGTGCTTGGATGGTCTGTATGGTAGTTTTTAGAGGTTTGGGTCTGGTGTTGAAACTGTCTGCGGTAAGACGGGGCTTCCAGCTCTGGGCTCATCTGGCGAGCGTCCTCCTTGGAAAGCCTCTCCCTAACTCTGATTCTTTAGGAAGAACAAGGGCTGGTTAGCATTTGGGAAACATAAATAGACACAGGAGATTTATCTCAAGACAACTGTTGATCATTTTATCGGTCTGATCAAAAAGGAGCAGACAAACACAGCAATCAACCCTTACACTAACCTAGTTGATTTTGTTACAATTAAAGAACAAGAAGATTTTTGTCTTGTTTGACATTAGAGCTAGGAGATCAAAAGCAAAAATTACAGAATATTAAGAGTTGACAATGATTCAGAGTAGAGCTGCCAGGGGCTTTTCAGGTTCCCTTAAATCCAAAGTCAAGGAGGTCGGACATGATTAAGTGCATTTATAAATTTTTTGATTGACTGTGGAGATACTGAATTTCTCGATTGTAAGTCTGAATCCAATTGTCCAACCTCTGGACCTGCAGAAAACTTGGGATAGCAACAAAATGCAGGACGGGTGTATTTTGCTGCTATCCCAAGTTTTCTAGGATGTGCGACTGCATTGCTAAACAAGTCGCTGAAAGACAGACCAAGGGATCACCACCAACATAAAATAAAATGGATAACCTTGTTAGCAAATATTCCTTTTTTTTCAGTATAATGTGGTGGAATCAAATTGGTATTCCGAATTTGTATTTTATCATAAGTGTCATTATGATAAAATAACTATTTTACACTTTCATAAGCTCTCTGATAACTACAATGTCATGCCTGAAATGAACCGTGACTGTGATATGTATAATAGTCAGGTTTAGTCAAAGTTGTGCTCCAGGAAAACCCTCTGGTGCTTTCCAGTCCATTGTAGACTGGGTGAATTGTGTTTTTAGATCACGTAAACTTCCCTGGAACATGACATTAAGTTCACAAGCATGACATAAGCACCTAACCTTAATCATGCTAAATCCAACAAAAAGTGTTTCAGATATAATAGCAACCTTGTATCTGTGATGAAATTCATTTTGTAAATGCACTGCTACTGGACAATTTGAAACGTAACCAAGCCCTTTTTGAGATAGCCCCTATACCTCACCTGATTCTTTTTTGAGTGTGGAAAATAAAAATAAAAGAAGATGACTGAATACAAAGTAAAGAACAAGATCAATAATGTTGCACCAACTGATGTAAGATCAGTTTTACTCTGATGAAACACTACTCACAATGTTTTATCCTTCATTAATAAGTTACATATTTTCTCACACTGGGGTTAAACTGAACACAGCAACACATGGAAGGGAAATGAAGTTATGGTTTAAAGAAAAGGAACAGGCGCTTGTGGCGAACAGGATGATGACAATGTGATGTAAGCTGGCTCTCAAGCTCAAAGCAGAACTTCTTAAACATTTGTGTCTCGAGTATAGCAACATAGGGAACAGTATTTGGCTTCTGTTCTGGCCCACAGTTTAAGAAGCACTGCTCATTGGGGTTGATGGATTTTGGTAAGTCTGGCAGATGGAAACATGGCGGGTGATGTTGGGATGAGACACAACCAGCTCTGGTGTACCTCGAGGGCCAGTTGATGAGTGACTGGGTGTCGCCCTCAGCATCGGTCTGGAGGAACCAGTCATTGCTCAGTTTCCCTCTTGCACTGCACCAACGGAAACCCATGGGAGGTATTTGAGTGGAAGGTTGGGTAAAATGCTGGATGAGTCTTATCTCTTGCACACACATATAACACTACATTATGAACAACAATAACATCACAATAAGCTTGAACCAGAATGAGAATGGGCTCCACCACCAGCAGGATCCTGCTAACAATACAAGTTAAGCTCCCACATGAGAACATTCAAAGTTATTGCAGTTTTGGGAGAGGCATCAAAACCAACATACATGAACTGTAAATGTGTATGTTCCCAATGTTAATTCCATGAAAGCAATGACTGACAAAAAGAACTCCCCCTTCTCCTAAAAAAGGAAACAACTGAAAAGTGCTGCTTTTTTAAACATGGCTGCTTGTTAATCTATAAATGATTAGACCCCCTCTCTCTCTGTTTTTGGATATGTTCAGGTCAAATACATTTGTGCCAGGTCTAGTTATTCTCAAAGTAATTCAGAACAGGGTTTTTTTCTAAATAAATGTATGCCGGTTTGGAAGGAGTAGGTTATCCTATAGTTGGTTTTGGGTCAAGGCCAACATGCAAAGATCTGTTTTTTGAGCAGGCGTTCACAGCCAGTTGATTTTTAATTGGTTCCATTTTTCCAAATGTACAGGATAACACATCTTTTTCTTTGCAATTACTAATCAGATTTGAACTCAACTTGTCCAACTTAATACACAAATACTCTCAGTAGAAAGTGTATTTTTTTATGTTTAGTCAAGATGATCTGGAGAAAGAATACCATCCCCTATTTGCTTTTTTCCCCATCAGGCCTTACTGGTCCTGATCAAGTCCAGCTGTGGTCAGGGGTCTGATCGCAGAGTCATACTGAGCCGCCCAGTTACGAAACAACCTCCTTGATCCACGAACACAAAACATAGGGCAAAGTTTTACAATCTAAGCGAGGGATTGAGGAACACGGAGAGAATGATGCAGACAGGAACACTAAACAGGCAATGGCAGTGTAGTTGGTATAGGGTCTTCTTCATTTGTTTGTTTGCAACATTAGCTACAGGACCAAAGCCTGATCAAGACCTGAACTGTGCCAACTAGCTGTTTCATCCCAAAGAAGGACAAGAGTGACGCAATCACTGATTCTACCTGTACTATCAATAGTGGGCCTAAAACACTCCAGTTCTTTGACTCTGCAGCAGTGTCTAATTCAGAATGCACTCAAACTGGATATTGGACTGGACCATGCAAACTTACGGACATTTCCATAATAATATATAATATATCATATAAGAACTAAGGTCTCTTTTGTGTTGCTCGTCCATCGTTTCAGATATCACCCAATTACAAAGATAAAATGAGGGGCTTTATATATAAGACATGATCTATATAGAGAAGTAATAAAGGATGGTAATAAATGGCTGGAACTACTCACCTAACAATGGATCATATTTGGTGTCCAAACTTACAGTTCATGGAGTAAAACCTTTGGTCTACATCAAAAACTGTGTATAGGAAGTAATTTAAACCTGCATACTTAACAGCAGACAACAGCTAGGGGTGATGGAATCCATGAGCTGCAAAAAGAATTCTGATTGGATGTATGTCTACCAGCAAATGAAACCATTGCAAGGTTTATTTATTACCCCAGTTATATTTTTATACTCATTCATCAATGAGTTCATGCTAATTTCAATTTAACACATGAGTAAAAAAACAACAACAATAAAGCAGGAATGCTTAAGGCCTGGTAATCTCTCAATTAACAAGTGGCAACCATGGCGACCTAAAAAAAAACGTTTTAGGGAGTTCAATGTTGTAAATAACCATAGAAACCTTGGTCAATAATAGAAAAATAAACCAAAGTCTTTATGAACTGTGAATTTCCTTTCAGGGAGCATTTGGTTTTCTGATCAGCATTTGTAAAATTCTCAAAGAGGATAAATTATCTTTAAGAATGTGGGACCTGCCACTGAGCCAAGCAGCCTCGTAAAGAGCTCCTCCTAACAGAATAACAACAGCTTGGCCAACAAGACTTCCTCTGGGAATTTAGAAAGTACAGCAATGTGCTATTCTCAACAGATGCACCTGAAGTTTTGGAATAGATACATAAAAATCACTTTTTGTATCAATCTGCTCATGTATTTTGCAAACCCAGTTGTAGGTCTCAGTGGGAGTTGGTCTATGCTTAGAGATTGTTTTAGAACATGATCAGGTTGCCTGACCTGGTATGATACCACACTCCTGCCAACAGGACGACCTTGGACATGTGTGGATGTGTGAAGAGACACAGAGACTGAGCTGGAGGGAGGGAGGGTCAGTGGGATGTATAATGCTGTCACAGCGATTCCATCTACTCAAGGGAATGACACAGCATATAAAACTGCACTCAAACCCTGCTTTAAATGAATATCAGAGGAAGCAAGGTCCAAACACTTAAAGGAAATGGCTTCCTAAAAAGATGTTGCCAGCTTTTTACAGAGACATCATATCGATTCAATTTCTTTAATTATGAGAAAGTCCGACAAACTACCAAGAGCATCTTTAGGGATAGAACAAGATGAGGCCAAAAAGGAACAGCAATCAAAACAACTCACCCTTGTCTGCTGAGGATGTTGTGGGACTGCTGCTCAATGAAGAGGTCACCAGGAGATGCAACATGTTTAGGTGAGGTAAACGAGTGGTGCCTGCTCAGCTTGGGAGAACTGGGTGGTATCCCAGTGACTGGAAAGTCCTTGGTGGGGACCCTAGCAGCTGAGGACATTGCTGTCACATCCATGTATGAGGAAGAGGATGGTGGCTCAGGAGGGGCTGCTCGGCGTTGATTCTCCAGATTCATCAATCTCTCCCTCTCTGAGAACGAGTCCACCCTGGTCCGACCCATCTCATAACCCTGGTCTGGCTGGACATGCTGTGGTGCTGTGCGCCCAGCCCTTGGACTGGTGGCAGAAGTACTGGTGTAAGTACTCAGGGTGACATCCCTCCCTTCCTCCCCCAGTGACCCTCCTCTGCCCCTCATCTCTGATCCGTCAGAATCCTTGCGGGTGCGAGTGTAGCGAGAGGGACAGTCCAAGTCTGGTTCCTGATCCAAAGAGATGCCATAGCGCTCAGCCAGTTGCCGTCGCCGCTCTGCTTTGTAGCGGGCAATGCGTTCAGCCTTGGACTCAAGCTCCGGGGTGTTATTGGTGGAGCCTGAGGTATAGACAGGCTCTGTAAGGATGGAGGACTGAGGGTCCGGTCTGCCTCGGGCTCTGGACTGTCGCTCTGGAGCAGTCAGCTGCATTTCTTGGGGTTCAAATCCCTCCATGCCATACCGCTGTACTGTAACTTACAGGACAAAGAGAAAACGTAATTTTTTCTTTGAGAAGTACAAGAAAGACTAAATTGAAAAAGTCAAATTGTAAATGTCTCACCACCAAAGGGCTCAAAGGGGTCAGATGCCCGGGTGTATCGTGGCGTGTCTTCCTCCAGAAGGCGATTGGCCACTAAGCTAGGCAGCAGAGACGGGTGCACCTCGCCCTCTATGCCCTCCAACCTCCGAGCGATACGTTCCTTTCTACATACACAAGCAGGAAGCAGAAAGTACGTCACATCAGACATGCTATTATTATCAAAATTATCATTATGAAAAACGCTTGCAGTTTTTTCATACTCATAGCATCACCTTCTCACCTGTTCATTTCCCAGTCACTTGCGCTTGTGGTTATTCCTCCTTCAAATCGTTTCCTCAATTCAGAGACTAAAAAAGTAATAAATATTATAATATTAGACAATATTGGGTTTATAAGAGATAAGTGTCTGAGGAAAAGCTAATCTAAATTTGTGGGAATATGGAACCAAGTCAAAATGGATCCAGCCAATCCGATTTATCTGAGGTCGTCCTGCAAATGTTAATTTCACAATCACAGATTCCCTTTTTGCTAAAATTGCAAATCGTAATAATCTAATCTAAAACATCCTTCAACAGCTCATCAATTTATTATATTCACCATTCAGTGGGGCTCAAGAGACCCACAAACCTCTCTATGACCTTATCTCTTTATTTGATCTACATTTTGCAGCAGATGGAGCCTTTAAGGAAAATATAGTGCAGCTGTTCAAGCCATAAAATATACAAGGATTGTGCTTGTAGAAAAACAGGTTTAAATGAAAATCTTGACTTTGATCCACCTGGCAAAGAGTTCTGCTATTGCACAACTGTGACTTTCAAAAACCCTGGGAAACTTGACATTTTTAGGGGCCATTTGCAAGGAGGCAGAAAAAAAAACCCTTACTCACCTTTCGGGAGATGGGCCAAGAGACTAACATCTATATCCTTAGTGCTTTTGGCTGGGTCGTCTTTTTCGTCAAAGGTGAATTCTTTCTGGAAGCTGAGGGGTGCAGGAAAAACACCAACTGTTATTGAAACTGGGCTGAGCTGTGGGAAACAGGATTTGTTTATACGCCTATAATGCAAGTAGTTGCAAAAGGCTCAGTGAATGAATCTGAGTTTGATCAAACAATCATCCAAATTATTCAAAATGTTGCTGGAAGTTTGACTGCTTTGACTGATGTTCAAGAATCTGGTCAATCAGCAAATGGATTATTGATGAAGCTAAGAACAACAAGCTATTATTCATCTGAACAAAACATTTGGTTTATAACCTGTAAATCTAAAATCCCCAAATATTTATCTAGAAATTCTAAGAAGGTTTTACCCCGCCTCACCCTCTGCCTCACACAGATTCAGAGCAAATTGCTCTCTCCAGGGCTTACTGGAGTCATTACTGGATTTGATTCAAAAACCACAGTTACAATGAGGCTGGAAGAGAGCTGGAAGAAGATTTCGAATGTTGGGAATTGGGAAAACATGACTTTGCGGTTTTGTTCATTCCGGCAATCAAAGTTCTGAAAACAATATTGTACATTGTACAGCCTTCTCTATCATCACATCATTTGTTCTCATGACTGAAATCTCCGAAAAATCTAGTTCCAAAGAACACAATATTTTTAAGTCATACCCACACTCACACAGTCTTACACAGTGACCTTCATCCTGACTGCCATAAAGTAACCTTTCTAAATGGAGGCTAACAAGGAGACCTGGTGATGTATTTGACACACAGCCAAAAGCATGATGCTGAGAAATCCTGCTAATACCGCAGCAGGGGAGTTTCACACTGCCAAGCAGCAAAGTGTGCTTATCTCTTACTTTTTCACGAAGCTTGGACACTTGCCCTGTCAGAGGCACCACAGCTTTATCTGATACCGTGATATCTGTTTGTTTACACACTAAGGAATTCCATAAGCCTGAAGGCTAATTTAACAAATGTCTCAAGTCCCTATTTTATATATATACTGTATATATTCTGGATATATATTCTAAGATAAGCATAAAAAAAAAGAACATCCATCTTACCTTAAAGCTCTCTTCTTTAGCAATCTGGGATTGCTCAGTTTAATGGGGGTCTCACTCCCAAGTCCTGTAGAGGAAATGAAATAAAGTAACATTAAGTAATTTTACATAAACTCATTTTAATCTTGAATAGCAGAACCTCCAGATTTGAACAAACACAGATCACAGCGAAACACCTTGACGTTAACCAGCCCGTTTGTGTGCAGGTCCTTGGCACAGAACCACGTTCATTAAGCAGACTTCCACAGAGAAAACAAATGATGTGGAAAACAATAATCTGCCTTTCAGACTGAATCACATCATATACTAAAGGACCCCTGTAGTTTAAAGTCTGGCTCCCCTCCAACTCCCACCCCTGCCCGCCCCCACAAAAACACAGCACATTGCTCTGCTTCCATCCAGAGAGATCTTAAGTATCAGCCTGTGGTGTTGTGCATGAGGTCATATTTAAAGGGCTTGATAGATGAGTGACTGTATGTGTGTGTCACTGAGACAGGTGCTGTA
The DNA here is from genome assembly GCA_020745685.1 of Tautogolabrus adspersus. Taxonomy (NCBI): domain Eukaryota; kingdom Metazoa; phylum Chordata; class Actinopteri; order Labriformes; family Labridae; genus Tautogolabrus; species Tautogolabrus adspersus. The sequence goes on along the minus strand of CM036551.1, from coordinate 18,879,921 downwards.
AAGTCTGATCACACATCAAGGTTGCAGACAGTGCAGCTGGAAGGATGCCAGGAGAACCACTTTTATACTCTCCATGAAAACAGATACAGCATGAAGAGGCCGACAAACCATAATCACAAATCCATATTTACATAAAAACCTTTATCCTCCAACAAAACACAGGGTACGAGGCTCAGACACTGTTATCAAAAGTGGAATGCGAGAAAACCGGAAGATCCTGACAAATTTGTACATGACCAGGAAATTATGGTTACAATAATTCCCAATGATAGATATAATGAAGGGTCATATTCCACTAGGCCTGAGGAAGATATTGTAGATCTCCGGAGAATACGAAACATTGACCTGGTTAAGTAACTTTGCCCATTGGGAGCTGAACAGTGTGCAGACCTTTTTCCTTTTTATATACCACTTATACCATGGACATTTGTTAAAGAAAAAATAAGACCTTCAATTTAGCGTCAACCATGCGTTTTGTTTTTAAAAATCTAAAGTTTGAACCGGCCCCAGCTCAGTTTCTGCCTTTGGTTTATGAAATGCATTAAATCTAATCACACTCCTATAAGTGCCCTTGGCAAATGGAAATGTTCACTGGTCCAGTATAATACAGAATCTTAGATACAACTTGGCAACTGGAGATATAAAAATATATACTGTATCTAGTCCCAGCTCATGAAACCCTATGCTAGCATGTGGTTAGAAAGCTAATTACCTAAATAAGATTCAAAGCTAACAATATTGTGACAGGTTGGCATACACTAAATATAATTTGACTTAATGTTTAACAACTAGACACACTATAGACAAGTCAGCTGTATCGATGTTCATAGATGACGTTTTTTACCAGTTTAATGTTTGCAGCAGCCTGGAGAAATGAGTTAAAACGGATGCTTCCATTGCGTACCCGTTGCTATGGTTACTCATTAATGATACAGTCTGAAACTATCTGTTCGTGAACACCCAGAGATACTTGAATGGTACCAGCTTTGAAAATTCACACCTTTTCCACTGTTTCCTAGTGTAAGACAAACAAACAGCAATATTAGCTAGGGATAGATGAATGCTAAAATTAGCTGTTGTTTTGAAATATAGCCAGATGTGCATCTGGATTTTTTTTTTTAAATCTGGATTTTCACAACTCTTTGTTTTTACATTTACTTTTCACTCATGAGGTGCTAAAACATTTGTAATATTTCTACTTTTTATTAACCTAAAATTTGGACCACAGCAGTACAACACCATCCTTTTGATTTCAGCATTTTAGCTTTCCACCCTGAGAGTGACATCAGCCGCAATGCGACTATGGTAAATTCTCCAAACTATGCTAACACTATGCTGACACTATGCTAACACACTATCATGAAGCCATTTGGTAAATTCAATAACTTACACAAGCCTTAACAAACCAGCCTTATGAAGCCTGTTGTTTATTAGGAATAAGGCTGGTCAGTAAATGAGAGCAACATGTGACATAAACACCTGCCTAAAGAGAAATACAGCCTCATTATCAAGAAAATGAGACTGGGATTGAGCTTAGTAAACAGTGTTGTGAGGAATGCGAGTTCTGCAGAACATCCCTTAAAGGAATGTGTGTGTTATTGCCTCTGCCGCAGTCACTGACTCCAAACCTCAAACGTGCGGTTTTGGCTGCCCTCGGACCTCCAAGCGGCCAGAGCTGTGCAATTTCAGGACAAACATGTGGTCCCACTTCCATCCTCTCTGAGTTCACCCCAGGGCCGTGTGACACCCCATACCCGACTCCCCCTCCACTCCACCCGAAAAACTTAACCTCTCCCCTGAGGCGGCCCACCCCTAACCGCCCATTCTAGCTCTGTTAGTTTTGATTAAAGATGTTTGGGTTGATGCTTTAAGTCCCTCCTTCTTAAGCAAAACATCATTTGAGAAGAAAGAAGGCTTATTTGAAGAGGGCGGTGTGCCTGGATGTGTTTGGGGATAGTGGTGTATTGTTTCAGCTGGGTGGAATACACTGGTAAACACAACGTATTCCTTAAAAGCCTTAAATGATAATCCTGGTGATCTGAGTTTCCTTTTGACAGAATTCCAAAGATTAGCACAACACCATTCTCGTAGATATTATCAGCGTACAGATTAATCCAGCAAACACAGATCCTTTACTAACTGAAATAGTAACACATTATCATTCTGCACCCTCAGATAACTTTGTATATGTTCATAGCAGAAGAAAAGGTCAAATCGGTTCAGATTTGTTGCAAATGTTCCCCATTTATACCTCCACGTACGTGCAACTAAAACACTTGGTTTTGATAGAGTCTTACATGCACCAAAGATAACCAACTGAACACATAACTCACCATGTGACGTTCATATTAACCTTCTCCTATTTTGCTCAGTTTTACTGTCTTAAGTTACGTCTTGGATAGGCTTTCCATGTAACCTTATTTCCACATTAGGTTTGTTTGTTGGTGCATAACATGTTTCGGAGAGATGATATCAATGTGTATATAGTTACTGTAATCACTGAAAAGATATATGACATGAATCTTATGTTTCAGCCTGTAATTCTTTACAATTCTGGCAAATCTGCGGCGTAAAATGGTCAGTCTCCAAGCTGCTTCTTTTTACACTGTTATCAAGGATGTTCTAAATGAGTCAGTTACTGATGCAGAAGATAAAATAAATTATTGGGAACAATTCATAGATGTAAGAGATTATGTCTGTTTTGATTTTAAGTGGATCTATGGATAATCTACGTATCTGTACATCTATACATCTTTGTGAGAAGCCTGTTGCCAAGTGCATAGCAAAGAGGATCCACTTGCCAGCTGATATACCTGTTGTAGTAATCTCCAACTGTCGAAGGGTTTACTAAAGATCAGTTTATGTGTTAACTTCTGTCCAAACTCCAGGACAAGTTAAGTACAGTTGGTAAGTCATAGGTATTGAAGGCTCAGAAGGCTAACATTTTTTGGAAATCTGTTTTACAGATCCTTAAAACGCAGGTGGCGAGTATAATATCATCCACATGCATAAAGGTAAAAACACCCAGGTTGACAAATACCAGAATTTCCCTTTAAGTAAGAGTGTGAAACAAAACCAGATGTCCAAGAAAAGGTTAATAAGCTGCTAGTGTGAACATAACAAAAGGCATCATCCCTCAGGGACAGCTGTCTGAGGCTATTGTCAGGTCCAACATATAGAATTTACCAAACCCAGACCAGTACTCCTTTTACACTTCATACACTCTATACGTAGTGGCAAGTGGGCCATCAAGGGTGACCCCTTTTAAAGCAAAAAGTGCCTCAATACATTCGTCATTCCTGACACAGGCATAACAATCTGTACAATGATCACAGATGTGGCAGAGCCTTTGATGCTGGCTGTAATCTACAGAAACACTGTGGCTGCTATAGCCGGGAGGGAATGGGTCAGGAATTCCTCAGCTCTCTGCCTCATGTGTGTTGATGAGGCTGTAAAAGGCGGCTTGACACTGATAAAACATGAAGATAAAATGATTTCATGATTCAGTGAAGTGTCATTCAACCTCTAAAGTGAGGAAAACCTTTCATGAAGGTATCAAAGGTTTGATGCACAACACTGTCCATACACCAGATCATACACCAATGACTTTTGAAAGCTCAAGTTTGAGACATCTTAAGACCTTTTAGAGACTATAGGATATTTAAGGGCTGGGTGTCTTGCAAAGTCATTATGTACATGACTAAAAGTAGATCTCTGTTGAGATAATATCCAACCGGAACAAATAGAACAAACAATGGAACAGAAACAGCAGCTTTTAGCTATAGCTGCCCAGAGGTTTTTGATGTGATTGAGGCAATTAAGCCAGCCTGGTTAGCATTACGCAAGACATTTGCTTCCTTGTTCTTCCAACTTATATCAGAGCTAATTTCCACACGAACATCATTTTAAGCAAGCATGCAAATTGGGTCATATTCATTAAAGAAATGTGTATTACGGTTGAGCCTCAGAGAGTATGCCACAAGTTTAGCACACAGACCAATTTGTTGATCCTGCCTAATGCTGGAGTAAGCGCACCAATAAGTAAACAAAGTCATTGAATTTCTTGATCACCTTAAAACAATTAAGGTAATGGGATTTTGTTGAAATGTCAAATGTCTTGAAAATCTAATTAATGGAAGGCCGTCACAAATTGTCTTTGAGAATCCTCTGCTCTGACAAATCTGACATTGACTGAGTGCTGAGCTCAAACACCACACTTAAACATTACAAGAAGACCGGCGTGGCTGTCTATCAAACTAGAATACTTAGTTGATGTCTTAACATACAAAAACAGCCAGTGTGGTGACCAAAAAGGCATCAGGAGCTGAGCATATGTCCAAGTTGAGACAAAGGATTAGCTTCAATTCCTGGGATTAGTGAGCCCAATAGGAAATGTGTCAACTCTTTAACCGTCTGCATTACATCACACTAGATGTGCATGTGTGTGCGTGCATGTGTTAGTCTTATCATCCCCACCCAACAGTTGCCCACCTACTCTGCCTTCCCCCTGACTCAACCAAAGCCTCACTGAGAGAGGCTTAAGAAGTTAAGCATTAAAAAACAGATGGAGAATCAGAGATGTAAAGGGATGTCTACAAACAGTTGATTTAACAAAATGATGTGACAATAAGCCAATTATGCCTTTAACACTATTAACAATGAATCAGCTCAGTCTTAAATTCAATTCTGGGTAAACATGGGGCAAAGGACAAGTACATTGACACAATAAACCCATCAAACAAACGTCCCTCCTTAACCCGTCTTGCTTCTCGTGTCAAAGCCTGTAACTGGGAGACACCTGTTGTGGATTCCCAGCTAGTTTAGAACAGATGAGCCGTATCTCAACACTCAGCTCTCCAGTAGGGAATATTACAAAGCAGTGTGGGAACGAGAGGCACTCTGAGACACAGATATGGATCTGTCGTGAGTCAGTGGGGTTTAATCATCCTTATACACAGGTTGTGCTGGATGAGATGATCTATTTACTGAAACAGTAATACAAATATGAGTAACTTCTGTTACATCATTGCAAGATGTATCCTTTTAAGGCTATACACTGGCTCAAATCTGGTGTTACAATTCAATAAAGCATTTTAGGCATCGCAAAGTATTGATATATAATAGTTAAATATTTTGAAAGACATCTTAAAATCCAGGAATATGCATAACATGAAACTGAAATAATTTACATGTGTATGCTGTGAGTACATTTGGACACATCCTCTTATGCATATATATCAACATAATATATGGGTTACTAATACATTGTGCAATTTGAGCCAATGAATACACATTGGCATACTGTATATTAAAAATAATCTAAATGGCATGTAACTATTAATTGAAACATCAAACTATGTCTTTGAGGATCAATAAAGTATCAAAAAAGATAAAATGGTAATATATTATTGTTTTCCAAATTACAACGCCACATCCCAACAAAAAACTGGAAAGGAACCATTTTGGCCAATTACACAAAAATCAGGGTTTCTAGACGTTCATTGACTTAATATCTACTCAAAGTGCCGCAGCTGTTACTAACTGCTAGCTAGCATAACATAAATATGCTCAGGGTGAGTCACAGTACCTTTTCAAGATCGCTATCTGTCTAATATCTCTGTACTGAGCCGTTTCCACATACCCCTAGGGTTTTGTTCTAAGGAATTTTAGCTATTTCCAGAACTATTTATTTACTGACAACGTAGTAAACTCCAAAATAGCTTGTTTACACATTTTAGCTAGTTTTCTGGTAAAGTTAGATAACCTGCTCCGTTTGTCAGCCAGTTAGATGATGGGAGAATAAGGAAATTGAAAAAGAGAGACACATTTGACCATCACATACATTCCCCTTCCTCTTGTGTCCAAGAATTATTCTTTCAAGAAGGAGTTCAAACTCTGTCAGAAAAAGTAATCAAAAACAAGGCTAACATGCTAAATTAGCTTCTCTGGCTATTTTTAATTGTCAAAAGGTTATCACTGTCAAAACAACTCGCTATAGATCAATAAAGCTAATTTGAGAGAGACGGTAAAATTCAACATTACAGGTTAACTTCATGGATTGGAGCAATTCCGTTGAAATTATTGGATTATGCTGTAAATTTGGGGCATTTTTATATTACTAGTTCCTGTGACTTAACATTGACTTGGCTCCAAATCGTATTTAAAAAACAACAACATTGAAAGTTATGTTTTGAGTTTTAATTGATTAATAGTAAATGTTGGTCAATGATAGATAAAAAATGCCAGTATTATGATCAAAGTTATGGTCCAGTATTCAGCCTGAGTAGTATATCAAAACACACTTTCCTAAATCTGAGTCCAAGTAGCTGTGAAGCCTAGAAATAACTGCCTCAACAGCACAGCTCACTGCGCTGTTAGAGTCCCTTATCTCTGCTGCGTAGTGTCCTTGGAGGCTACAGCTGCAGCACAAGGACAGCTGGCCTCAAAGCAGGACAGTGGGCAGAGAGGACAGGAGTCTGCAGTTAGTGTCCTGCTAACTTCCAAGAGCAACCCAGAGTAACCCATCAACTCAGCCTGCACCCAAAATCGCAGCTCTGCCTCAAGTCACTGCTCTTACCTTGGCTGCAAAACTTGACGTGAGTCAGGTAATTCGAGATCCACGGGTTCCGATACATTTTGGCAAAAAAAGTCAATAAATAGGAAAGACAGAAAAGAGACAAAAGAGATGGAAGGACAGGCTTTAAAAAGAGGGTCAGTTGGCTAGTAGTGGATGCAGCTGACAAAAAGCAATTTGTCAATGCTGCAGGACAGAGAGAAAGAGAGGGGAGTAAGGTAATGTTTAAGAGGCAGAGGGAGGGAGGGGTGGGAGTAGAGAGAAACGTCCCAGCCGCAGTGCCGGTACAAGTAGAAGTGGTCCTGGTAGGCAAAAAGAGGAGCTGTGATTCTGTGGTAGCAGCTCTGCCCCTTCTGATGTTAACTCCTCTCCTCCAGTTCCTCTTGCTAACTGCTAAGGGCTAACCGGAGCCCACTACAGCAACCTGCAGGGTTGAAAGCTGCTCAGCGTGCACTAAGCTCATTAGGAAAGGCATGCAAATTAGGCCCCATCCCTACTACAGACTGTAGCAAAGTGTCCTGCGTGCTTAAGAATGAGCCTGGCAGGCAGAGAAAAGAGGAAAAACAGTGCAAGTGTGTGCGTGTGTGTGAGAGAGAGACAGAGATAGTTAAGAGAGTCCCAGGAGAATGCTTCCTTCCCTTGGCTCACACACATGAACTGGATGCCAAAGAAACCGGTTCATAGCGTAGGAAAAGGAGGGGTGAGAGAGTTAGAGAGAAAGAGAGAGAGAGAGAGAGAGAGAGAGAGAGATAGCGCGAGAGAGAGCGCGAGAGAGAGAGAGAACGTGCACAGAAAGGGTGGATGAGAGTGGAAATAAAGAAGTGAGCAGGAGAAGAAGCGAAAGTCAAAATGACCCTCTCGGCCAGATGAGAAATTCCAGTCATCCCTCAGCAGGGATCAAATAAAAGGAGCAGCATGCAGAGAGAGAGAGGGAGAGATAGAGACAGAGAGGCAAGGTGGGAGGGACAAAGAAAGAGAGCAACAGTGATACAAAGTAAAGAAAAGAAAGACAGACAGAGCATGCAAATAGTAACAAGAGGGACAAAAAAATAATTTAAAATAACACTTTGCTTCCTCCTGAAACAGCTGGTAGGGAGAGGGAGAAAAATCCGTTGATTTACTGACAGCCTCACAATTCCCCTTTTAAAACACTCATCAAAAGTGTGTGTGCATCCAATGCAAACAAGCAGCAATATTCCCTGAGTCACGGTGCGTATAAAAGTATTTCCCAGTTTGACTGATCTGCAAGTGAATGCCAAGAAGAACTAAACAAGAAAACAAATATGCACACCTCAACTATGCATTTATGTGATGGCGACGTGCTTGTCATTGCACTGATAGGGGAAGCAGAAAGGCTGGCAAAGAGCCTGCACTGCTTTTCAGACACTGTTGGGAAAACAGCAAGCGGTTCTTATCTTTCTCCAGAGCAAAGGCTGTCATCGGCAAACACCCGCTCTGAAACATTAAACAGATGTATTAGATGGAAGCAGTCACAAATTTCTCAATTTAGTGGCTGCAGAAGGATCGGAACAACTATCAGAAGAAGCTTTTTATTCTTTCTTGATTTACATGCATCTCAGTTCACTTCCCTGAAAGTTATTATAAATGCAAGCCAGGTTGTTGGACTGTTTCAAAAACAGACCAGGCTTATCACATAATAACAATTGTCAAATCTCATAAATCTGTCCAGCCTCACCATCACAGGGCAACACAGGTGTGTTCACAAACTTCACATGCAGCCTAATCCGAAGTCTGGGCTGTGTGTAAACTTTAGAGGTGTCAAGTCTGGATCTTTCTCTGAGATGAGCTCATTCTGCTCAGCATGCGAACTGCACACATACATCACAAACCTGCCAATTCACATTTGGGGCGGCTGGATGGGAAGAGCGCTACCTGCACGCAACTCTTTCAAACGAGTTATTTTAAGCAGCAGTCTTCAGGGTAAAAACTCCAATTCATCAAGCTACTGCCAGTCTGACAGCGAATGAACAGAAATAAGTTGCTCAAGAGGCAAAATATACAACAAAGAGTTCCTTCAGTTTGATCATCTTATTTATATGTCAATCATCACACATTGTTTAAAGGTCAAACATCATTTCAACCCTCATCTCTCAGTTTTTTCAACAGCTGCTACACTGCTTTCAAGGCTTTATTTTTAACTGATATTTCCTTTGCTGTCATCACTTACACAGGTAAAGGTTTAATGTGCAACAATCTAAATATTAATATAGCAGATATATGAACTAAATATATGGGTGAGTAATGTCTTTCTATAATCAGATCAGAATCAGAATCGGTTTTATTGCCAAGTACATTTACACATACAAGGAAATAAAGCAGAACAGAATAAAAGAGTGAAGTCAAACTCCCTCCGGGTTTGTTGTTCTCAGCCCTGTGTTCACACAGCTTGTTTATGTTTCATTCATGTGAACCCCTCCCTGTCCAACTGATAGCCCTGCCACCACACCGGGGAAGAGAGATGGCCCCGCGCCCACTCAGGGACGCTGTATGTAGAGGCATAATGGTGGAGTTTTTTTTGCAAGAGTACAACTTAAGGAGAACCAATCACCTATCCAAACTGAAGAAAACACTTTTTTTTTATAAAATACTTCAAAGAAATTAGAACCACATTAACTTCGGGGGGCCGCGTATCTAAATTGAGAAGTTGTAGAAACAGCTGCAATGAGTCGGAACAGTGAGGAGGCGAAGCAATGCGCTAAAGGGGCAGCTTTGTTTTGGTTTGAGAGACTGTGTGACATCTACTAGACATCTACTCTTAAATTCCCATACTATAACTTTAAAGCTTTTTAAAGCTGCCTCTGATTTTTCTAACATGACGTCCCCATTTTTTTACTTATCTGGGTCTAAATGACTACTGTATACTAAAAGTTTTGGAGTTGCTGAAAGTTGCTTAAAGTGCATCTGAAAGGCTTAGATGGCTATTTTAAGTGTCATGACACTTAGAATAGCAGGAAGTATCTGTACAAATCTGGACTTTTGGTTAAGGAAGGCTTCTTAATGATTTTTTAACCTGAAAGTGCCGTAACTGACATGGTGAAGAAAAGAGACAGGAAGTGAGTTGGAGCAGCATGCAGGCTGAGTTGGAGCAAACAAACCATCATTCAATCCTTCAAAAATCATGAAAATAACTTGACATCCATTCAGTTAAGTAATGTTTATACCTTTACAAGTCGATGAGGTTTCAATTTGTGGAGCTATTTTCTGCTTTTTTTGAAGTTTTTTTGGCACCTTTAATGGACATGTGACAAGGTGTGTTGATATACCAGAAGATTTTACTACCTGGAATCTCAGCAAGAAAACTGTTTTGTTTAGAGTTCATCATTGTTTACCAAAGAAATGGCTACAAAGAAACTAGCAGAAGACATGGAAGAAGTCAAAAAGTCACTGAACTTCATGTCAGAGGAACTTAGCAAGGTTGCCAAACAGCAAGTGGGCCTACTGGATTTAATTGAGGAAGTGCGACAACTGAAGGTTGTCATTAAAGAAAAAGATAAGAAAATTGAAGAACTTGAAAGAAAAGTGGAAGATTTGGAGCAGTACTCCAGGATGGATGACCTGGTTATATCTGGTCTTCAGACAACCCACCGCTCGTATGCAAGGATTACATCAGGTGACAAGGAGGGAGAGGATGCACCAAGAGATGAACTGCACACACTGGAGCAGCAGATCATCAAGTTCTTCAACAACAAAGACATTCCTATAGACGGTAAAAACATCGCTGCCTGTCATACCATACCACAAAAACTCAACAACAAGCCAATAATAATTGTCCGATTTGTGAGCAGGAAACACAAGATAGAGGTGCTTAAACTTGGAAAAAAATTGAAGGGTACAGGGGTTTATGTAAATGATCACCTTACAAAGAGAAATGCAGAAATTGCAAGACAAGCCAGAATCCTGAAAAAGGAAAAGCGAATTAAGGACACGTGAACAAGGAACTGTAAAGTAATGATAAGATTGAATGGTTCACCAGAACAGGCTAAAGTAATAGCCATCAGAGATTTGAAAGAGCTGGAACAATTCAAATGAAAATGAGGCCTATTATGGTGGAAAAGTGGAAGAATAATTTTGTCTAAGAATATGGGTGAATACTCAAATTTTAAGTCTGTTGACTTAAAAGATCACACTCCTTATGAGTTAGATAATGACATAGATCCTGAGATCCACTTCTACCAAAATATTGATTCGGATTGTAAATATTATTCTGTAGATGAGTTCAATTCCATGGGGGAAGAAGAGGGTTTTTCGGTGATTCACTTCAACAGTAGGAGTCTCTACAGTAACTTGTTGAAAATTAAAGATTACCTTCAACAGTTTCAACAAAGGTTTAGTGTCATAGCAATTTCAGATACATGGCTGAGTGATGATAAAGAACTACAGGATGAACTTCAGGGTTATGAAATGTTTTGGCAAAACAGGGCAAATAAAAGGGGAGGGGGTGTGGCCTTGTTTGTGAGGTCGGATTTCAAATGTAAGGTGATAGGTGATATGACAACTGTTATTGACAATGTGATGGAATGTATAAGTGTTGAAATCAATTTGGAAAGATCCAAAAACATATTAATAAGTTGCATTTACAGAACACCAGGGTCATGCATGGAACAATTTATGAAGAAGATTTATGAACTATATGAAAAACTGAACAATAAGATAATTGTGGTTTGTGGTGATTTTAATATTGATCTGCTGAAAGCAAATGAACATTCGAAAACTAATGAATTCCTTAATACTATGTTCAGCTTAAGTCTCCTTCCCTTAATTGTAAAACCAAGTAGAATTACAAAGGACACTGCAACATTGATAGATAATATTTTTATAAATCAAATTAGAGGGAAGGTAAAAAGTGGTCTGTTGGTGACAGATGTCAGTGATCATTTGCCAGTATTCACATTATTAGAAATGAACAGTAAGTTAAAGGTAAAAACAAAGAGACATGTTAAAAATTATTTCAGAATAAAATCTCCTGAATCCATTATGGCTCTTAAAGCAGCACTTCTGCATCATGATTGGAAGGAAGTCTATGTGGAGGACACTAATGAATCATATGACGCTTTCTTAGATACATTCCTGAAATTTTATGACCAATATTGTCCTTTAAAAGAATATAGCCAAAATCCAAAAAAGAGGAAAAAACCATGGTTAACAAGGGGACTGGAAAAAGCTTGTAAAAAGAAAAATAGGCTCTATAGGGAATTTATAAAGCATCGAACTAAAGAAAAGGAGGATAACTACAAAAAATATAAAAACAGATTGACAGTTATTCTGAGATTACACCGAAGAAATTACTATGATGAGCTGTTGCAAAAACATAAAAATAATATCAAGACTACCTGGAGAGTGCTTAATGGCATGATTAGAAACTCTAAGAAAAAAGATTTTCCAACATATTTTGTAATGAATGACAACTCAGTTATTGAAAACATGCAGGATATTATAATGAGTTCAATAATTTTTTTGTGAATATAGGCCCCAGTTTGACTAACAAAATTAACCCTCCTACAGATGAAGATACACATGTAGATTTTCCATTTACTAATATTAATTCAATGTTCCTCGGTGGAGTTTGTGAAAGTGATGTTTTAGAAGTGATCAGACACTTTAAGAAGAAAACATTGACTGATGGAAACACGATTGACATGTCACTTATAAAAGATGTAATAAATTGTGTACTCAAGCCGTTTACTTATATATGTAATAAATCCTTTGTCACAGGTCATTTTCCTGACAAAATGAAAACAGCTAAGGTGGTCCCAATATATAAAAATGGTGATAAACATAGCTTATCAAACTATAGACCTGTCTCTCTGCTACCACAATTTTCTAAAATACTTGAAAAACTATTTGCAAATAGACTTGATGATTTTATTGAAAAATGTGACTTGTTGAGTGACCATCAATATGGGTTCAGGAAAAATCGATCGACATCTTTAGCGGTGATGGATTTTGTTGAAAATATAGCTACAGCAGTTGATAAAAAACTACACACAGTGGGTGTATTTATTGATTTAAGTAAGGCATTTGACACAATTGATCATACCTTACTTTTACAGAAACTAGAAAACTATGGTATAAGAGGTGTTGCAAGACATTGGTTAGCAAGTTATTTAGAAAATAGGTTACAATACGTTAAAATTAATAATACTGAATCTCACTTTAGAAAAGTTACTTATGGCGTACCACAAGGATCGATATTAGGACCCAAGTTATTTATACTTTATTTAAATGACATTTGTAAAGTTTCTAATTTGTTAAAATTTGTTTCATTTGCGGATGATACCAATGTATTTTGCTCTGGGGAAGACTTGGGTGAATTATTGAAAAAAGTAGAAATAGAACTGGGAAAGTTAAAAAACTGGTTTGATATTAATAAGTTATCACTAAATGAAGAAAAAACTAAATTTATGGTATTTGGTGGTGGTAGATATGACTTTGAAATAAAATTGAAACTAAATGGAATTGAAATAGATAGAGTTTATGAAACAACATTTCTCGGAGTGATCATAGATCATAAACTTTGTTGGAAGCAGCACATAGAGTACATCAAACGAAAAGTGTCTAAATCTATTGGCATTCTTTACAAAATAAAAGACCTATTAAATAAGAAATGCCTACACATACTGTATTGCTCACTTATCATGCCATATATGAGTTACTGTGTTGAGGTCTGGGGAAATGTGTATAAATCAAATATCGATCCCATTATTAAACTCCAGAAAAGAGCTGTAAGAGTCATAAACAAAGCTGGCTACTATGATTCTACTAATCCATTATTCATAAGCTCTTCTAGCCTTAAATTTGTAGATATTTTGTATTTAAAAACCTTAGAAATACTTTATCGAGCAAAAAATAAATGTCTTCCTGTTGGTATTCAACAATTTTTCAAATTAAGGGAAGGTAATTATAATTTAAGAGGGTCATGTATGTTTGTAACATCCAAAGCAAGAATCAACATAAAATACAGATGTGTTTCAGTTTGGGGAGTCAAATTATGGAACAGCCTTAGTGATGAGTTGAAAGTGTCTAGTTCTCTGGGATGTATTTAAATTAGTTATTTTAATGGTGCTATAAGCAGAATCCATATCAAACTCACTGAATTTTTAGGCATGTGTTGCTGTAGTGCTAAATGCTCTGGGAAGCACCTTTTAAGGAGTAAAATGCACTCACTGATCATTTTAAATCAGATACAAACTAAAACATGTCTCACTATCCAATCTGTCATCATCACCTCTGCACCTCACCACCTACCATCATCCACCACCTGGCTGTCTGACCCGTGTGTAATGTTTGTTTCTTTGACTCATCTTCTACAGAAATGACATCAGACCTACAAAGCCATCCGACAGTTTCTACCCTGTTATTAGCAACACGATGAGTCTTTACTGCTGCGGATGGACAAGACCCAACAGGTCCCTGTGATGATGTAACACTGTGCCTGTTCTCTAATCTCTGAGGTGGATTGTGGGATCTATTCAGACAGTAATGTTGGGCCCCTCAGAGAAGATGAGCTTGTAAACAGAGAAGCATGTAAAAAGCACACAAAAACTTCAGTTGGGACTTACATGGTATTTATTTCACACTAAGACATGTGCTTACATAGTGAGTGAGTATTAAAGTGTTCTGCAGCATGCATTAGGAATGTGAGCATGTGTTGAGCTGCATAAAGAGTGATTACAAATCACAGCCAAAGAGTCAAACAGGAAGCCCCACTAAAAGAAAAACTGAGTAAACCTGCTGAGTGTTAACTCTAAGAGTTAGCACTGGTATTAATTGTATAATTAAGGACTTCAATGCTTTATGTTTACAACTAATTTGTAAGAGTTTGACTTTAGAGATAAGTTTCAAACCTTCTATTCCTTACCACTTCTTATCCTTTCTGTCTTTAAATTGTATTAGACAGAGACAAGCCTTTCCATAAGGGGACCATCTAGTCTGTGGGGATGATTTAAGTCTGCTTCTGTAAATACTTACACATTGACCATAAAGCAGCATTAAATGGTTAGAGGGATGACAGCACAGAGAGCAGAAACTGGATCAAAGGTCAGTGAGAATGAAATTGAAGCCATCTCTGCTGCCACACTGCAAACCTTGACAAAGTGGTGAAATGGATACGTCCCTGGAAGCGTAACGCCATTAAGGAGAGCATTCCAGGAAACTAAACTGACATCCACATAGGCTTCAAATACCATTACTGTACAAACATTTTTGGATTTAAGTTGAAAATAGTTTGTGCTGGTGTGAAAAAAAAGCTCTAATGATGACATTATCATGCCAAAACATACAAACTGTTGGTGTTTGTCTTATGCTCCGGTTCTGGTCAGCAATTTGATATTACATGTAGACCATGCACACCAAGAATAAAGGTAAGAAATCAATGCTTACTGGTGGTACACATTTGTATTGGTGATTTATCAAAGCTTTGCAGGAAATGTTGAACATGTGAAATGTTTTCATGTGAGATGTGGCAGAGTTGCAGATCAAGTTGAAAAAATTGAAACTTTTTAATTGCGGTAATCTTGTATTGTACCAAGTTACTTATTAAAGTAACATTGTCCAACACTGCTGACGGGAATAATGTAAAAAATAAATAAATCAGAATGTAAATATTATACAGCATCAAGAGCAAGACACAGTGTGTTTCATATAATAATAATAACAGAGCCACACCTCTCCACTAATAATCCCCCCAGATGTTCAGTCAGCCACACTCTGAGTGGATGCTTTTTCAGGCTGGACAGGCTCACATGTGCAGCCAGTCAGTGGGTCATAATTAGATAAACACTTCCAGACAGTCCATGTTTGCCCTTGAAATGACCTCGAGTGCTCAGAGGCATCCCGACAGGTCTGCTAGGAGAGGAGAGCTCGATGGCTGCTTCACCTTCCTGGTCAGAAAACCTTTAAGATATGAAAGAACATTGAGAAAGAGGGAGAGAGATAAGTATTAGCAGGGCTTGTCTCCTGCTCTAGACTCTTTCACAGCCATCCTAGAAATAAAGTCCAGATTTATGGCGTCCCATAGGAAAAATATCTGTCTAGTCTGGCATGAGAGCAACGGAGGGATCCTGTGTGCACGGCCGTGTCGTCTCTGCAGACACATAACAGAGCCGGAGCCTCTGCAGCACGGTCATAAATTCAAATGGGTGGGGGGGTAGAGAATGAAAGGTAAAGATATTCATATGCACACTTAAAGGGAGTTGGAGGGAGGAAATCTGAGGATTAAACTCCATTTGCAATGTTGTTTGATGTCTTTTACAAGGCATAATGAGATTTTAGTATGAAGCAAACAGATTCTTTATGTGGCCTTTGACCTTCAAATGGTAAAAATGATGTAGAGAAACAAAATGTTCTTTAAAACATGTCAGTGACAACTTTCTGGATTCAATATGTAGGTCTGTCTTTTAACTAGAATTTGAACACTGAATTTGATCCAACAGAATCCAGTCCTTTCCAATTCCTTTGGAAATCTATGAAGTAAGGCCCGACCAATATGGGATTTTTGTGGCCAATATCAGTATTACGGAGAACAAAAATCTGATACAGACATATTGTCCAACATCTTTCTTGGATCTATCTTTGATCTGCAGAGCTGGATAGCTAGATATAGATAAACACATGTATTGTGTTTATCCCTAAAATGCAGTTATCAAACACTTGTGGAAAAGATGTTCAGTACAATGAGGACAAGCTCGTCTCTCAACTGGAAAGTAACTGCGCATATACGTGCATCACCGCCTGACACTCTGGAAAGTGATAATGCTGGTTGTAATCCATAAAGCACACTCTGCCGGTTATAAAAGAAATCCTAGTTTAATACAATCAAACTGAAATAAAATGCTATTTGACTGTTGAATATATCTAGTAATCTGGGCTGATGTTTACCCAAACATCTGTAAAAACACTGCACAAGAAGATCCACAGTGGATGAACTGCAGAATTGTGTGGCAGCAGATAATTAAATTAAATATTCAAAGCTGTGCTGTTTAAACAATCCATGTGGCCACTGAGTCACAACATACTCTCCTGCATAGTTACGTCAAATTCAGTTGGTTACCTGCAACCAGATTCAAATAGAACCGAAAATAAAACATTATCAAACCAATCTTCCAGTCCATCTTCATTTCTATAAATGTAAAGTGTAAGTTAATGTAAGTAAAGTAAGTTCCCTAGCTTAAATATCCTCGTGGTTACGTGCCATCAGCAGCACCCTGACCTCTGCAAGTCCTCTGAGGTCAGAGACTTCAAACTGAAGACCTCTTTATCGACTTCCTATCATAACTACGACAAGTCTTTGAAACTTTACAGCCCCACTGCAAATAGATACACGTTAGACAACACTGACCTTCTCTGACCATTGTCCAGTGCATTAACACCGTCAAACACACACATACCTCAGCATGGCTTTCCCAAAATAAAACAGAGATAAGGGGTCTTAAGTAGGGGACTCATGACTCCAAGAGGTTCAGCTGTGTAGCTCGAGGCCTATCACAGAGCTTAAATTTGGCCCTTGGAATCAGCTAAACCTCAGCTAGACCAATTGAAGGATGGAGGTGCCTACTTTGTGCTACAACTTAATATCTTGCCTTTGTAAAGGAGATTCAAGAGTAATTCAATGATCAAATATTTAAAATGTATTAGGAATGAAAAATCTGGGAAGTCAAAGGCTTCAATGCTACCATTAAATTCATTCATACAATCCCATGCAAACTTTAGAAGGCAAATGAATGACTGCTTTGTGGTTTCATGGTGTCAATGTCTGTGTCCTGTTTTTCTTCAAAGTCAAAGGAGCAATATGTAACTCTGAAAATTTACTTTTAAAATTGTTACTGCAGTCGGAATTCAAAACATTGGGCAAGAGCGTTCCCCCTCCAACCCCCGCCCCTTCCTCTCTAGATTGGATGCGAAGGCAGGTCGCCATGTCATGGAGACAGAAGCTTCAGTGTTTAGCCAACTCTGCATCGGTTTTGAAACCTTTCTGCATTCTAACCTCTCGTCATTTTTCAAAAGCATCTCCAATATGTATTGTAGTTTTACCACATTTCTGCTTGTGAAGCCTATTAGAAACATGCAGAGGCTTTTTAGGTCAGTTAGAATCAGTTACATCTGAACCAGTTTGCTTGCATGCTTCCATAGCTGCAACACCCTGGTCTGCCTGGCAAACTAAAAGTCCGTGTGAGGGTGCCTTAAAACCGCCCACCTTCCCTGGTCTACACAAAACTCATTTTTATCTCTAGTTGTTTCCAACTTCTTCTTTTCCTGCCCCTGAATATTAAAGAAATTAAGAGTGAGTGAACGGCTATGCTGTCCATTAACATTAATGCATGACGATTAATTTGTATATAAATCAATTCATCACCATCTGCTCTTCAATGATGATGTTACCTTTGAGGCATGTGATGCACCTTAAAATACTAAAACACACTTCTACACTATCTGATTCAAATGCATCCCAGGGGAAAGATATATACCCAAGTCAGCGCACACTCATACAGAGTCTCCAGCTGTTAAATAAACACATATGTGTGTGCTTCAGTTTGATACACACAGCACATCTGGTCAGGAGAGAAAACCTCTGCAACAGAATTCTTCATCTTTTCCCGCTGGCCAGGGAACTTTTTTTCCATCCCTGAATGCTGCAGACACCTTCCCAAGAACTGTCATCCTGGAGGAAGGGAAAGCTAAAGTGGATGGAGAAAAAGTGGAAAGATTTTTATCCCTCAAGAGTCAAAACTGTGCAGGGAGAGCCAGCAGACCAGAGGCTGCCATTGGTGAACTGAAACAAATGTAGCTGCAAAGATCAGCTCCTGGTGGAGCAGACTTTTTTTCCAGAGAAAGAATGAAGAAATCAGCAGACTATTAGTGCTGGAAGGAGCTTGTGTCAGAGCTCAAGTCCGAGGTCAGAGCCAAGGGCAGAGACTCCAGCTGAATGTCCTCTGCGCTATTAGTGGCTCATCATAAATCACCTCTAATTAGATTGTAAACTTGGGCTGGTGGTTTAAAATAAAGGGAAAGCTGTCATGGAGGAGTAAATATAGACATAAGACCCATCACCACGTGAGTCCAAAAGGACTAAGCCTCCTACTATACAATGAGTACTACATAGAGCCTTGGAGCAAGTTCATGGTGGGCTGCAGACGGTGACACTTAAGTCTCATTTGAGTTTCAGACAGGCTGATTTCAAGGATCTAATTACCCTGCGTTAACATTTGTTTAGCTTCTGTCATTCATCAGGAAACAACACATTTAGTTATAACTTGACCAATGTGGCTGCTCTCTTTGTTAAACAGGATATCTGTAAGCTGAATATCTTTGGGATTAAACTGTTGTGTAGCTGGGCCAAAACAACCTATCAAATGGCCAGGTTTGAATATGAACTCTAGGCCCCTATAGGCTCCCAAATTATCTTCTTCTGCATTGTTTTAAGAAACCTGTTGCCTCCCTTTCACATACGAAGTGAACCACAACCACACAGCTTCATTCTGTTTCCAAAGAGGCCCAGAAACCAACCAGTTCTCAAACCATTCTCCCTTAGGGCCCCAGGGTCAGTTAGCCAAATACATATTTGCTGCAATTACTCATATTCATATTTTAACAATTGGAGAAAATATTAGAAAGAGAGTATAATCACCTAACTCTGCAGGTCCCCTCAGCTCTACACAGTGCTTTACATCAGCAGCCAATGAGCTTGGTATTTCTCTTGGTGGAGAACTAAAAGTAGAGCTGGACTCACATGTGTCCAAGGAAAACTTGAGATGCATGAAAAGGTTGTCTGATGGTTGTGCAAAAAAGCTCATTCTTTGCAAACATGTTTAGACATTTTTGCTTGACTTGCACCCCAAGAAGAAACCTGTGTGAGGATATGCAAAATGAAATGCAACAACAGACAGAAATACATATAAGTTACAAATGCAGGATCCGCCTTGAGGTATGAAATGGACATTTGTCAAAGTACCGCAAACCACACATGTAGATCTTGTGACTACGTGGTCCAGTGCAGCTGCCCACTTTAAGGTTGTAATCTGCATTGCTGGATGGAAAATCCTTTTGCATATATTCAAATGTTGATGTAGAGGAAAGTAAAGGAAAAATACATCACCAGCCTACTCAATAAATGCAAAAGGAATGATTTGGAACTTATTGGCTTTTTGGATTTAAGCTAAAGTGAAACATCATGCCTCACTTTAATAAAAAAGAAGTGAGTGTGAACGATGTTAAGTCTACTGCAGAGCAAACTGATATGAGACACTGTCTGTGTCCAGCTATAGTGGCAGAACTATCAACAGTCAAAGCCCATTTCACCTTGTCCGTTCGGTGTTTAGTCCACCCTGACTGTTGACAAGAGGACGTCCTGGCTAAAAATAATGCTTTGAACAGCAGCATGGGGCATGTTCAGTAATCGTGCTGCTATCACTGGGACATTATAAGCTGCACAACCATTCCCCTATGTGATCTTTGTTGTCTGAAGGCTGCGACCACACTGCTGTAGGTCTTTTTCATAGTGACAGGTCCTTTGAAGGAGCGGCTTGTAGCAAACTGAGAAGAACTAACTCTCCATCTTGACAGGTGAATAAGCCATCAGAGCCTGAGCACAACTCCCCAAAAGGAAAATGAAACAATCTTGACTGTAGCTCTCCGAATGATTACCTGGACCCAGACACAACACAGATACATCAGTCCTCTGACACACGAACACAGTGCACTTCCTCTCAACCCCAGGAAGGGATTAGTTACTCTGGATCTGAGCCAATTAAATTTCAGTGATACTGCCTGACAGACTGTTGACATCATGGAAAACAGCTGAGAAAAGGGACAGTGACACAGTCAGAGTGACAGTAGACAACATGAAACAGAAGACAGTAACGACATCACCGCTCGACTGCCACTCCCCGACAGCCAGAAATCAGATCAGACCTCAGCCAATGAGGTAACTGTGAACTAGGGCTCATGTATATTTGGAGCAGCTGGTAAAAATAAAACATATCACTCAGAGCATCATTATTAAATGATGCATACTAGAGCACATGCACGTCACTTATCCTGTGTAATAAGAAAACGCAGTGACATTATATATATTATATTTAGGTGTTTTTTTCCCCTGGAATTTATCATTAACAGTCGGAAATTCATGAGAATAGTCTTCAAAAATAAAAGGGTAGTATGGGTATTTGTAAATTTAGTCCCTGCATTTTATATCTATTTTGGGTCTTTGGGTCCGTAGATCACTTCATCTTGCAGCTGGAAAATACGCTTGCATGGTTGCAACTTTATCTTTCAGCAGAAATACCTCAGATAATTCAAGTCTATACAAAGTGCTTGTTTCGTCACTGACAGACCCAGCTTTTTGTTCTAAGTGTCTGGCAACACTACAGAAAATATCCCTTCAGAAACAACATTTTACATAAAGCAAGATTAATTATTTATTTTTAAGACCTGTTACATGGCCGTCTTGACTAGCCTAGCCATTAGTGCAAGCCCCCATGTATAGAGGCTACTGTCCCTCCAAGCGGGCAGCCCGTTTAGATTGTTAGCTGTTGAGGAAAGCACTAAAACCATAGACTGTAAATATGAATGGACGAAGCCTGTGCAACGACACCAATCTGTTACCACAGGGGGCTTTGGAGTCCCATCGATGGCCTGGTCCACGCAGGAAATGTTCTCTCAACTAACTTTCAGTCAACTGAACGGCAGCCGAAGAGCTGGAGCTGAGGAGGGTTTTAAGCCTCTTGACAAAGCGTTACATCGCGCCCGTCTGTCAATCAGGTCAGCTTTGCGCTTATCCTTCATAAAAGTTAAACAGATTCAAACAAAGTAAAAAAAAAAGTCAGCAAATGTATCCCCGTACAGTGTGTGCTGATTGTGCTTATCAGATGTGTTGTTTTTTTTTAACCAGGCTGTAAACATGTTAATAATTTATACTGTAAAAACTGTCTTTTATGAATGGGTGTGTATGTGGCTCTCGATGATTCTGCCTCAAGTGGACACTTGATGAACTGCAGGATTTTGGAGTTCCGCATCGGCTCCATTTTTCCATCACCGTAAAGATTGCCGCTTGACTAAAACCTACATTGATCTGGGTAATAACTAAGTAAAGGGCTTGAATCAATGTAAAAACTTGTTTCGTGTCTGTGTGTGTTGCCCTGTTAGGCAGTCTCTATTTCTGTCGGTGCGTCCTGACTGAGAGAGAGCAGGTGCAGCACAATGAACAACTGTACTCCCTCCCCCCCCTCCAGTCACTCAGCACTGAATGAAGCACACATTGAGGAGTTCAGTAGCACAAAAATACAAATCTCACTGCAACCATTCCTTTCCACAACTCTAGTTAATACAGATAAATGCACTCAAGGAGGGTCGGATATCCAGTGAATCAATTCTGGTTGAGTGATTGGAACATACTTTTTAAATGTAAATATCTCATCATGCAATGAAGAACAGGCACATAGAGTTTGCTTTGATGGATTTCTGCTTTTGCTGCAAAAATGCACAATCCAACATAGATTTAAATTTGGTATAAATTAGAAATATTAAAATAAATCAGACTGTGATTGAAATATGACCACGTTACACATGATGGCTTTTTCTCAAAACACCAATAAACATTTTCACTAACATAAGAATTTCATCTGTTTTAGCTTGAATTCTTAATCCATCAAGCTTTGAATCTCGGCTAAACAACCCCAAAAACGTCCACTCATCAAAGTCATCAAAGTCATTCAATCACTGACAGAAAACTAATCGTTAAATGAAAGTAACATACCTTTTTAGATCATGTGTTCTCCTCTGACGAGCACTAAGTCTTGAAATGGTTTCAAGTTGGTACACACAGTTTAAAGTTTTCTAAAACCCTGAACTGTGTTGTTCAGAGTCTGCTTGTTCCGAGTCCCTGAGAAGGTCAGAGCTGTGGAGGCTTGTGGGACAGACTACTGGGACACGAAGATAGACTGACAGGTCCACAGGCCCTGCCAGCTAACCCCCACCACTACCCCACCCACCCACTTTCTATCTACAACCCTCCTTTAGGGGCACATGTGTTGTAGCTAGATCCACAGCAGGGATGAACCGGAGGGGTGGAGGGGAGTGGGTTGGTGTTAAATTTAGAACGGTGCTTTCCCACTTCATCAGTCAGAGCCAGATCAATCCAGTAATCAAAGTAAAAAAAAAGCCATCATAGGGCCAATTATCCCGGGGGTTAAAGAAAGCTAAGATAAAGGAGGACAGTAGGAGTGTCGAAATTAATCCTTTCTAAAAATGCTTTAGGATGGGGTCGTGGATGATTCTGCATCAAATGCAATGACAGAACATAATTGATTGTTGCGTACTAGGGCTGTCATTATTTATTCGAAGTTCAAAACATTCATTCAAACCTGGGGGAGAAAGTTCACATTTGATCTGTAATGAACCTTTTTAAATTCAAAATATATAGACAGCAGCCCACTGCTTTAGTGGAGAAAGACATGGACGCTACAAACCCGCAAATATTTCTGTGTACCACTAACCTCCGTACGCTCTGGACAGGTGTTCTCGTCAGCAGGTAATATTATGAATAAAACGAGAGCTGCAATCAATCCCGATCAAGTTTATAGGCTTGTGTTTCTGGTGAATAACGTCAAAAAAATAAGCAGTCGATTTGGATCGTCAACAGGCTGTTGGTTGGTTTTAGGCTAAGTATTGATAGGGTAAAATTAAGGAAAATGTTTCTGGTTAGTGCAGCAGCAAATGTTTTCGAACGTTACCGTGTCACATTGTAAGTTTGTTTGAAGTTGATTTTTTGAAGAAGTGACTGCACTATTGCGTACCGGCGTTGCTTGTAGATTTTCCACATAACAATGGCTGAAGCTTATTGGCTTACAGTGTAAAGACATTTATGTTGACATTGATTTCTAAACTTTCTAAATAGTAAAAAAGGGAGTTCATATTTATCTGACTGACATAAATGTAAACACGCACACGAGAGCTCCTGTATATGTTTGTTTGTATTGTGTTTGTATGCTCTCTGTGCAAGGCAAATTCTCCTATAGGGGCAATAAAGGTTTCATTCATTCATTTGCTGCTTCTCTTCACTGATAAAAAGTATTCATGTGCAGTAATATCCAAAATTGAGGATGCATCCCATCATGATATCCAACCAAATCAAATTGTATCGTTGACAAGATAATCGTAATCAAATCGAATCCAGAGACCAGTGCAGATGTACAGCCCTAGTGGACGGCCATCAAGTCCAACCCAGTCACTGTAAAATACTGTTTGTAGGTAGTTTAGGGTCTACCTAAATGAAAGTAGTAGATTTAGTGCATCCTTTTCACGTAAGACATCAAATGAAGATATCAAAGTTCATAAGCGCTGAAAGGTGGCATGAGGACAACGAAAAAGTCGATTCAACGGACAATCGCCTCACTCATGATGTTGATTATTGTTTGAGGTTCAAAAGAAAAGTGAAGGACAGAATTGGACTGATGAAGAGGGATGAAGGGAATCAAACACAAACAAAGACCAAAAGATATGGACAGGGCTTCATTTCAGCTGGACACTCAACAAGGGACACAGCGGGCATAGGAGGGGACACTGGGACGCTGCCAGTTAGGAGAAAAAGGGAGGGAGGAAGACATAAAAAAGAAGGAAGGGATTTTTTATGACATATACTGTATAGTAGTCAAATAAAAAGGGCTACAGAATCATGAGAAGTGGCCTGTTCTCACTATAACCTAACATAAGGGACAAACACTAACTTCCACTTTAGTTTGCAGGTTCATAGGAAAGAGCACCATCTAGTGTTGCATCAAAGATACAGCCACAGTTTTCACCCTGGCCTCAGTGTTCTGCTTTTCTGGCTTTTTAAGTCCTAAAACAACCGTATTCTTTGAGATATCGCACCAGCTGATTTGTTTACGACTGTGTGAAAAGGTGAACCCTAAAAACTGATTGATGTTCTTTCTCAGACGTCGGAGGAAGCAGGCCCGGGCACAGGGCCAAGCTTTGAGGTCCCTCAGCGGGGCCTTTGTACTTTGAATACGCTTTAAAAAGCAACGGGGTTCTGCCACTTCAGAGCTAATTAACAGGGGAGAAACATTAGTTCTTCCAAAGCCAGTAGAGGGAAAATGTTCAAGCAAATGTGAATTCATTTTAGCCTCCCTGTTAGGCGAGAGCTGAATGTTGATTGCTAACATCCCCCGGATTGAGCTGTACTGTTAGCACAACACAGAGAAGTGAGGGCAAAAGAAGTCCTCCTGTTTTTCCATAAACAGTTGCAGATAGACCACAACAATGTCCCAGGATGCAGAAAAACTGGAAATATGTGTTCTATTAACTCCGCTCTGTTGATGCTTGCTTAAAAGAGGGTCAGCCACGCAGGCAAAGTCACACTCAGCAGCTCTGGTTAATAAAGGAATATTCTGTGTATCATGCAGAGCCTTTAACATCAACAAGCATGGGTTAGGACAACTGCTGAGACAAACAGTAGAGAGAGCAGACTGACCGCTCAGGCCTGAAACCTTCCAGCAGCACGAGATGCTATTCACACAGAGCACTGAGCATTAAACAGAGACACAATAAAAGTCTGTTTAAGAAGACATAACAGTGAGAAGCAGCTACACAGAAGACAAAGACAACTATTTGTCTTTTTTAAATCAAATCTATTTCATTTTCAACATTACGGGTTATATTATATATATTCATAGTCACATTGATGCCCATTTAGAAAACGTCACAACTTGACAAGAGCAAACTCCAATGTTATTGGTGCAGAAATATTCAAGTTTGAATGTAAAGTTTTTCAGTTAGATGACTTAATAATGTTGTTTTTATATCCATCTTTAAATCTCCCAAAAGTCTTTGTAAGTTGCTGTTTTTTTTCTCTCAATTGCATGAAGTTGTGCCTTCTGTTTGTTGAAATATTAAAAACACAAAGAGTTCATTTAAAATGTGATGAAATCTCTTTGATTTGAATTTGGTGCAGCAGATGGTGAACACTTTAAGCTCTATTTTCTGTTCAATTCAGCTCAACAAGTAATCAAATAATCAATGACCAATAAACTAAACTTTATAAGAAACTATTTACATAACTGATTCGACTTTTTAAGGAACTTTTTACTTTTTCCACAAGTGCTTCATAACTGCATTTGAGGGACCAAAGCAATAAATGTGTATATCTATCTATCTCTACAGATTGAAGATAGATCTAAGATATGTCGGTATCAATTTATTTTCGTCCCCAATATTGATATTGGTATCGGCAATAAAACACCCATATCGGTCCGGCCTAACAAAAAAGTACATTCATCTATTCTGTTATTATTTTTCGGTAACATCCCAGATATCCAGAGAGAGGGCAAAACGTTATCTCCAAGTTTAGATTTACTTCTTGCAATTTAAAAAAAAGTGGTGTCTAGTTTTTAATAACCGTTCTTTGAAAGTGAAAGCCAGTTTGCTCCGTTAATCACATCTTGATTAGAGAAGTATTTGACATTTCTTTATGTTTACCCCGTTTGTAACCTAACAGAGTCGGACTGACAGGCTGTGCTCTCCCAGACTGCATGGTTTAGTTTAGTTTAGTTTATTAGTTTATTATTTCGTGGACAGTCCCCTTTTACAATAAAAGGAGCAGCTTTAGCCTTTGCGGCTAATTTCCAGCTGTAGTCCCCGGCCAGTTGTAAATAAATCGGCAACCTGGTAAGAATCCAGATGTGCCACGGTGGTTTGATCAAAACCTCTTCCTCTGAAAGTCTCATATCTCCTCTCACCACTTCTGGTGCAGTGTACATCGGGCCCACACAAAACAACATTTCAAGGTGTCATTCTGCAGCCACAAATAGAGTGAGAGCAGATTAGAGCTCTAGAGAGGGCAGATAAAGAGGTTAGTGGGTGAAAGAAGTAAAAAAGAAATGTGGATAGAAGAGTGGTACTAAGAGAGTGAAAAGAGAAGATATTAATCTGTTTTAAAAAATGGACGCACTGTCGAAATAGCAAGCTCCTTATCTTGACAGCTCCCATCAATGACAGCACCAGGGAGATGGAGGGAGTACAGGGGCTGAGGCTATCAGCCTGTTCAGTCCTGTCTCCCCATTTCACCTTTTCCATCCAGCACTTCCATAACCTACATCTCTACTCAACAGAGGCTAATTTACTGCTACACAAACCAGAGCTTTCCCACCAGAGGCTGCCACCCAGGCTCCCGGCAGATAAAGAGGCTTTCAGAGCACATTAAAGAGCGGATACTTCCACCGCTGAGAGCAATCACACAGCTGAAGCCAGACAACAAGAGGAAAACAGAGGCTGAGACTGATAGATGAGATGATGATGAACAAAGGCTGTACCTTTCATGGCTCCTCCGCTTCCTGTTGTTATTTGTAGAAAAGATTATATCTCCAGTAAAAGTCAGGATCTGCAGTCACTGCAAAACAGCAGGAATGAAGAGAGATAGCCGGGACAGAGCAGAAGAACAGGACAGAGGAAGAGTGAGAACTGTCGGAGGGGAGGACTGGAAGGGACTGGCGGCTCAGCAAGACCACGGCCCACAAAACCACAGGGTGGGTTTGGCGGTGACACAAGCGTTGGCCCGTTAAGGCAGCGACAGGCACAGTTAAGAGAGTCAGCCTGGAATCTGGGAGTGGGTCACCAGGATCTGAGCCAAACATTTATCACTGAGAGGGAGAAGCATACACCTGGAGTGTGTGTAACAGCACTAACGGACATTATGACAGCAATGAATAGAAATGGGAGCATATCATAATGAGGGCTTAGGACGAAGGGATGGGAGGGGGAGGTTGGGGAGAGTCACCCAGCAAAGATAGAGAGGAATTCCTTTTTATTCCTTCCAGAGGCCCTAATGAGTCAAACAGAGGGACAGTAAACCATAAAAAGAAACTGCCTCAGAGACAGAGGGAACTACTTTCCCACATGGCAGAAAACCAACGGCTGCAACTGACAAATAAGGACAAACATTTGTCAAGGTCTAGCAGGAGATAAGTGAGCGTGCGCCAGAGCTCCTGTGACAGTTTGAGGGGTAGTTTTCCCAAAGGTCAGAGGTTAAACACTCTGAACTTGTGCTGTGATATAAATCAGACTTCAAGGTTTTGTTTTTAAATACCTTCATATACAGATTCATCTAAAGGCCAAAATGTAGAGACATCACATAGCATGACTTTGAAACATATCCAAAATGCTTAAAATATGTGTAAAATCAACTAAAAGCCTCTACTTAACAATAGCAGTGTACAAAAAGCAACAACAAGCGTTCAGAGGGTGTATCAAACCTGCCTTCAACTTCACAAGTTATTGACTGAACTGCTTACCCTAACCCATAGAGCGCTGATGCAGCAGCATTTGCATCAATCGAGTGTTGTGTACTAAGCACCATGATGAATGTTAAGTTCAATACGATCTCCTATTACTTCCAGTTCCAGAGAAAGAAAGACGATCCTGTTTCCCTTAAAGCTCCAACTTATGAAAAAGGCTGAAATGAATACCTCTGCTTCTTTACGACCTACAAAGGCCAACCAGAACATCCGCATAAAGATGGACTATTTCTATCTACTTATTTTCATGCTTTAAACCACTACTGCAGGGTAGGTGTCAGACAAAGTGATAAACTGCAGTCTGAAGGAAACAGCCTTTGTTTACTTTTTGCCACTGAAGAAAAACTACAACTTAAGCATCAGACACTTAACATTCCCTACAGAAGCTTCAGGCCACGTTTACAACAATCACCTGAAAACAATCATTCCGCAAAAACAGCAACGTTTTGAAAACCGCCGCATCATGCCAGCGGACATTTTCAAGATTAACACATTAGAGAGCATTTAAGGCATGTGTTAAATGAAAACAAAGACTAAACAGGTTTTCATCTCAATTAGTATAAAACATCCAACAGTAGGATATTGGGAGATGTCCAACTTGAGACATTCAGGAAGAATATATAACAGGAACAAGCAAAAAGGGCCAATGACTAGTTAGTAGGCATTTAAATTAACACTGCCTTACTTGTCTTAAGTATTTGTGGCCTAATCACGGTTTGAGTCCATGCAGAAGGAAGTGCATCAAGCTAATAAGATTTATTTTAGATAACATAATAAGAAGTATACAGAAGCTTTGTGACTGTGCATCTTAGTCATTTCTCACGCGTAACAGTGCATGGCTGGCTGTATACACAAACACTTGTGCATGCTCACAAACACACACACTACTACCATCCAAGGCATTCTGTGAAAATGCTTCTCTATAAAAGGCAAACTCTAAGGCGCAGCGCGGCATCAGAGCAGAACAATGATGAGCAGCACCAGGTGTAGGTGTGTGTGTCTGTGTGTTCATGTGCACCTGTCAGCTCGACACAGCCAGACTTCAGCCTTCTAGGATGACTACTCTCCAAGTCATCAGCCACCTCTGTTCAGTGCCAACAGACATGAAGGAGAAAAACAGCACCTGGATCACCTGATAACATCTGACATTATGACCTCATGCGCACTGTTGCATCAGGGTCTGTTATTGGAATTACACATAGGGTTGACGGTATGCTGTAGATCTTTTTATTGGATGGTTAAACTCATGTGAATAACAAAATGTATGGGGTTTCCCAGTGCAAGACTAAAAGCCATACATCTGTCAATTAGAAGTGACAATATAATAAATTTGAAACATGTGGACTGAAACAACAGGCGAAACCTTTTTAAAACCTTGATGTCACTCTGCTCTCTGAGTATCTCGTTTCAGTATGAGTCATGTCAATGATATACTGAGAGTAGCATGCTTCATCAGGGGCCAGATGTGACATACAGAGGAGGATGAAGAGGGGGAAAAAACACACCGAAGTGAGCGATTAATTGGTAATTGCAGGAAATGGTTGGGTTAAAGGGATGCACTGTAGACACACAGCACATGTAATTCATCTATAGAGGGAACAATGTGGGTGCATTCAAGGATGGAGTGTTTGTGTGTGTTGGAGGTGTGTCTGTGTATGCATAGAGGGAGGCTAGAAGTTTCAGGGGGCTCAGGATTAAATTACAGTTTGTGTAAACAGCGGGAGCCTAAAAAGTAAAGCTATGAAAGACAATCCAACATCCTACACAGCACATTTATAGTTTTAATCATTACTTCCACAGGAAATAATGTTTTATTCTAAAGGGACAACACATAGCCTCGGACAGCACACACACACGCTTTATAATCCATAGAACCTTCTCCCCTCAGGCCACAGGTACAGATCGCTCACCTTCAGGACTAAGAGAGCCATGTCAAGCTTTGGGCCCACATCCATCACACTCATGAATGGCTGATCTATTTATTAAACCAATCTTTTTAACCTTTCATAACATTAGTGCTAGTGCTGTTGCATCACAGCGAGGCAGTTCCTGGTTTCGAATCCGCGTCGGACAGGGCCTCTGTGTGGAGTTTGCATGTTCTCCCCGTGCATGCGTGGGTTATCTTCAGGTACTCCAGCTTCCTCCCACAGTCACAAGTCATGCTCGTTAGGTTAATTGGTGACTCTACTGTACGTTGCCCGTAAGTGATAATGTGAGTGTGGCTGGTTATGTGTCAGCCCTGTGATTGTAGATGTAGGCTGGGCTTTTTATGCTTTTATTTTAGAGATAGGACAGTGAAAAGAGTCAGAAACCGGGTAGAGAGAGAGTGGGGAACAACATGCAGTAAAGGAGCAACAGGTCGGCCTGCCCGCTCTCATGGACTTATGCCTCTGTACATCAGGCGGGCGCACTAAGCGATAGGCTACTTATGTCGCGCACCCCATTTACAGAGGCTACAGTCCTCATCGCAGTGTCCATGGATGTAAATCCGACCTCGGCCCTTTGCTTCATGTCATCCCCCGCCCTCTCCTCCCAACAAATCCTGTCTCTCTTCAACTGTCCTATCTAATAAACAGAAAAATGGCCCAAAAACAACATATATTTATTTAGGGGGAATCTTAGTTGGAATTGCTCAACATGTCAAGGAGGCATAACTTAAGTTTAAGAGGTCTAAACCTCAAGTTTAGAAAAAAGTGATCCAATCCACTTTATTCTTCAGTAAAACATTTGTGATTGCACCACAAATGTGGGGAATTATCCATTTTTTCTCTGTGAAAACAGTGGAAACAAGTAGGGCAAGTATTCCTGTTGAACAAGAAATGAGTCCGTTACATTTGGATGGAGATATGAATCACACTCAAAGACACCTTTTTCTCTCTTCCATAAACAGCCTCCCCAGAAAGAAAAGGAAGTGTTTACGACGTGTGCCCTGATCCTCTCAACCACCATAAGTAAATGAATCCTTGTCTTGAGTCATGCTAAATGCTACATGAGATACTGTGTAGTTGACTGCCTGGATACTCAGATGAGCACAAAAAACATTGATGAAGAACCTTGCATAGCTTCTCAGTGTGAGCGATCCGGAGTTGGTGAAGTAAACATGTTGCTGAGTGGATCAAAGTCCATCAGGGTCTCCGCTAAAGCACTCAGCCTCTCACTCACTGACACAATTAGGCCACTCAAGCCTTTGTATTTGTGCGTGTGTGTGTGTGTGTGTGTGTGTGTGTGTGTGTGTGTGTGTGTGTGTGTGTATACACTTGGCAACACACTGCCTATTGTGTCAACACAGCAGCTGTTGTGGTCTAATATTTGTAATATGTACACAGAAATCTGACACAAACAGCAGAAAGTTTGTCCATCCGTTCCAGTAAAGAGGTTTGTTTATAATATTAGAAGACAAAGTTATCAGTGTGAAGTGCCCATATCAAGGCCTCTGTTGTGAGACACAAGCTACAAAAAGAAATAGATGTAATGGTTGCAAACTTGCTAAAACAGCCCCCACCACACCTGTAACAAAACCCATCCTCTTGAAACACATCACAACGATGTGATTTACATCAGCCAGCTATAAAGTGGAGAAGGTTCTGTCTGTGTGCCAAGCTCTCCTCAGGTCAGAGCAACATCAGGGGTGAAGAAGCAGACGTAGTAGAACAGACAATGGGCGACAATAAATGTTAAACATCACGGGTGGCCGTCAAGTACCTTCAAAAGATACTGTTGTTGTCCTAAGTCCTTTTCAGTCTGCTTTTCTCGCAGAAGTGCCCCATTAAGCTCAGCCATCATCAGGTATTTGTATATACATATAGATTCTGCAACTGCGTAATATTCTTGTCCCAGTCTGTGGATTTACACTGCGTTTCGGCGTTGTGAAAGCACAGCACAGCAGGAGCTCCACATACACATACAGACATGCACGCACACACAGCGCAGCGTTCCCCCTGCTGGCTCAGCTGATATCGTCTCACCCCTGTAAAGCCTCTGTTACTACCTGACGACGGTACAGAGGGAGGATCACCTCGTCCACCCAATACGCCGCTGTGACGTTCAGATTGAATGCGAAATGTCACAGGGGGGTAAGTATTGTGACTTGAAATGACAGTTTCAATAGGACTATAGACAACCAGACTTTAAGCAAGCTGAGGAAGAGATATGGTCGCAAATCCTTATAGGTCTTCTGGCTGGAGACCCCTCTGTAGTGGAGAACTATCTCCCCTCATAGCTACATGTCATATATATTTTACTGTACGGAGCTACTTTAAAGGTCACATATAATACTGTTTTTATTTTTAAGTCTCAGGGCTCCCCAAAACATGTCTGTGAAGTTTCTTGCTCAAAATCCACTCTGACCTTGTATTTGATCATGCCTTTAAACCCCTCTCTTTCAGCCCTGCACAGAACAGGCTGTTTCTGTGTCTGTAGCTTTAAATGTAAGTGAGCTGTGTTTGAACACACCCCTCTGGAAGAGCTTGGCTGGCTTGGGCTTTTTTGCACCATGCCTGATTGTTTACGGTGAAAAGGCAGACTCTGAGGGCAGAACAAACACCTAGCTGTGGGAGTGTCCCCAACCTGGGGGAGGGGTTACTGCCCTTTGTGATGTCACAAAGGGAACATCTCCAAACAGCCTGTTTGATCACACATTTTCTGAAAAGTGGAGAAGGCAAAAGATGGAGAGGATGGACTTTTCTCATCATTGGGGGGATTTTAGACAGACTAGAGATACATATTAGTGTTAGAAAACCAGGGTAAAGTGTATTTTGCACAACATGTGACCTTTAAGTAAATAGGGTTAGCACACTGCTATTCCCACATCTTACATTGCACTCACCAAACTCTACTGAATGACAAAATACACACAGTTTTGAGCATTTTTCTTCCTGCAGAGTTTTCTTTGGTAGTCATTTTGGAGCCCGGTCGGTGAAATTAACAGCTTTGAGCAAGCTACGGCTGCTATTAAATGTACAACCTGGCTTGTTCAGGTAAAATATTGTTTTTAGGACTAACAAATGTTCAATGCTAATGTACATAAACTGCTTTTTGTTTTTGTGATGAAATGATCTCTGGATAGGAGAACTACTTGCTAAACGTGGAATTTATGGGGATTCAGCTATTTTTAAAGTCTTTATGGTCTGAGGTTGTTTTTTCATTATATCATAAAATAATACGACCCCTTCTAAAAAGGCTTTAACTAGAATGGAGCCATTACTTTAAGCAAACATTTGGAGAAGTAATAAAAACACCCTAAAAACTGGACATAAAATGAAATCAAGAGAGTCCAAATGTACTTAAAAATAACCACTGATGTAAAAACCAAACTCTATAATGTCTATAAACACACATGTGCAAAAACTTAAGTTGTGTTGTTTGTATTTGTTCATTCGCCTCGTTTTCTGATGAGAGGCCTTATAAAGGTCTGCACATGTCGGTGTGACCCCTGAAAGGAAAAGCTTATATCCTTTCCTCCGCTCGGATCATTGTGCCGTGCGGCTCAGAAATGTACACTATGTCCTGTTGGCTGCAGGTGATGTCTTTTCTGTCCCATGAAACATTCAGAAAGTTTGAGAGAAGAGTCTTTTTTCACGACAGGAAGAAATGGATTATGCTGATGTACTTACAAGACGGCCATTGAGACAGGAGAGTTTTAACTTTCTTCCTTCAGTTTCCTGGTCCCTGAACGCCACGTGATCCTAGAAAACAAATGATTTACTGAGTCACTATGGCATGTTTGTTATTTCAGCTTAATATTCAAGCTGAGGCAGATCTTTCTATTTGCATTTGATTTTAGAAATTGCTTGGAAAACTGCAAAGACATCCAAATGCAGCATTCAACAGTTGTATTCTCTTACAAGAATAAATCAATAAAACCCTGCTGACTTCACAGCACAGAGATCAGTGACAACATGCTGGACAACAAGCTGCATCCTTCCTTCCACATTCATTGACAAACATGGGTAACATCTGGTGAATGAACTCAAGGGGAATGTCATCATTTATAAACCTGAGGCATAGTTTTACCTGTTTTAAAGATAGAGTCAGTAGCTTTTTCTAAAAGAAAAATATAGACTACTTGTACAAAAGTAATGCCATTCAATCATCACTTATGGGCCTCCATACATGTGTGGTGGTGACTGTGTCTGCAGAGACCTTGTCCTCTGCCTGGATTTGGATGTCTTTTTTGTTTTTTGTTGACTCATTTCTGGGCGGGGAGTAGGGTGTTTCCCTCAGCCAATGACAGCGCATAGGTTAGTTTAGGAGTGGACACAATTCAGCGATTGGACGCAATTCAAACCGGCGAATATGATGGATGCGTACGTAGCAGCAGAGAAGAGAAAATAAAATCATAGTGAGTTGGAATGCCAAGCAGATAAAGTTGGTTTTAAAACGAGGGTGAACCCTTGGTCGGCTTTCACAATGCAGATGCCGAGTTGGCCAGCTTTCTGTTAGACAGTGAGGTACCAAACACCGGTGATTAGCTTGTGCTAGCGCGCGGAAGCTTGCAGTGTAGCAACACGCAGTAAACGTACAAAGTACGTCCTGCAGTGAGCGTGTGCTTCTACGATGAGCTCAGGAGGAGCCCAATATGAATGTTGTGCTTACAACAAATGTTTCTACCGACTCTACCTTTAAGGTCTAATTAACTAAAAAGGAAAAAACTGTTTGGGAATAGCTGCAGTAGACTGCTTCCACCAGCAGCTGCAAAAATGCACCGTACGGCAAAAACTATGAATAGAAGTGAGCGGACCAAACCTTTACTTCAGCTATAAAGAAATCAAATGCCTGTCAATTAGTGGACAACACTGCAGCATTGTGTGTGTGACCTATATGAGCCTATGACCACATTAGTGTGAGTACGGTCCGTGAACTCAGAGTGTACCCAGAGTGTAACAAACTGTTGCTTCAATACATCGCAGAAATACAGACAAACCCTCAGACAGCGATGCAATAATATACCTTTAATCAAACATCAGCTTTGCCCTTTTGTTGTACTTACTGTATTGATGTTCTGGCTTTTGTAGGATTTATTATTTGTGCAGTAACAAATGGATACTACCCATTTGTATGACAAAAGCATGTTTTGAATTTATCTCATAACTATTTCAAATAGTCATGAAAAATACGAGAGCTCATATAGTTTGCAAACAATCAAATTCTCTATCAAGGGAAATTTATCTGCAGCCATTTTGTTCATTATTTTGACATTTAAACCCACAATTATTACACATCAACATTTGTTTCCAGTCTGGTTTGATACTTTGATACTTTTTGAAACTCATCTGTTATTTTGATCTCTGACCTGGCGTTTTTGAATTGTGGGAAACAGAATGTGATAAGACTAGTCTGACGCACACTGTAAATATTTCTGGAATCTGTACGAAATCTGGTTCATTTTTGGCAAACTGCATCTTGCATTTGTTAGCATACTACATGCATTGCCTGTGGATGAAAATAATAAACTGTAAACCTTTAAAAGTTACTTTTTTTTGCTTAAATTGATACTAGCAGTGAATACTGCATCTACTGCAGGCATATCTGGCCCTCTACACTCACTTTCTAGACTGAAAACCTACAATCGTGCTTTCTTAAAACCCTTCACATTCCAATTTTCTATAAGAGGGGACCTGCATTTTGGTGCAGTTCCTTTTAAGTAACAGTAGAGGCCGACAAGAGGCTATGTGTCATCTTAAATTGACTTCATCAGACAATTCAAAGAAGAAAAATCTAGAAAAAGTAAAGAGCGAGGCTGAATCTCGATTTCCTCCCTAAACCCTGAATCCTATGTTTCACGTTACATTGCCATGAACTATGGGTAATTCCCTCACACTAACCCCCAATGTCCACATACTTCGTGTGCGCAGCGGTCCGTCAGCACCACGGTTTCACTCTGTCGGACGGCGCGGCCCTGCCCCACTGGAATAATTTCTGGAAGGTGAGTGCAGCGGTGCGCAGCCATGATCAGCTGTACACACATCAAAGGAGAACTACAAGATCACACGGGAATAAAGAGAGAAACGTCCAAACAACATGTTGCTTTGTCTTTCTGTATTTGCATTGTTGTTCGTTTGGTGCCTGTTTTGACCTTATAAAAATACGATCGTGACTCCGTATATTGTGTTTTATTTTGAAATTGACTGGATGCTCTGTGCGTTTTTCTTGTCCGATTCCTGTCCGGGTCGTTCTATACTGTCCAGCTTAATGCGTGCCTGCAGCGTTCTCTGTCGAAAATAAACTCGCAGCGTATTTGAAACGGAGCAGAGCATAGTGACACTGCTTTGGAAACACAAACGTTGACTAGAGTGGCAGCGAACAGCGGCTTAGTGCGCGGCGGTGACGGACCGCGGTACGCACAGAGTATGTGGAAATTAGGGGTAAGTCTGCAGATATGCCCACAAACAGACAGGGTGCATAAAGGGCTCAAAAAGTCTGCAAGAGATCCCCAAGCTCTTGACGATTCGACAGTGGGTCAGCCCTAAGCCCTCACAGATTTAGCGGGAACGTGCATCAAAGTCAGTGTGTGTGTGAGGGTAGACATCGAGATTGGGCCCGAGACTAAAACCAAGGACACTGTGTCACATCTGAGCCCAGACTGTTGATGTACGTGGTAAACACCTCCTACCACTGAGTCTCAAAGAAGCTCTTAAAATAGTACTTTGTGGGATCTTATTGTGAAAGGAATAGAACTGGAGGGTAATACAAGAGCCTTATTTCACAAACTAGTGATCTGGAACAAAACATTTGTGTGGAGAAGGTCACGCAGCCACTAAAAAAGCATGCTGTTCCAGGCTGTTGGGCTTTATATTGCATGGTGTCACCGTTTTTAAAGATCACAGATGTATCCAAGTGTAAAAACCTGCAAGATCTTTGAAATTTAGGAGATTTTTTTCCAACTATACCATGTTTTACTACAACATGTATTTAATACAGCATGTTTTATGATTATTATGGGTTTTATTGAGATTAATTTACTGGCAGTGAACAAAAGAGGTGTGGTTGTTTAGATGATTATAGACCAATAAATCATTCCTGTTTTGCATGTTTTTCCTTTGATGTCATGGCAACCAAGCCCACCCAAACCACACTTCCAACATGGGTTAGCTAATCAGCAAATAAAGATAGACAACATGCAAAGACTGTGTTACAGGTGGAGCCTCGTCTCCCAGCAGGAGAGTCTCACGGACCATCTGCTTCCAATAGCCTCCCTGCATCACCCACCTTAAATTCCCCCTCCTCTTTCTCCGCTGAGGGGGTCTGTGGGAGGCAGCGCACCCATCGGATCCATCCAAAGCCAGAGCCCCCAGCTCTCCGGACCGGGGGCCCCCAAAACAATGATGTAACACCCAACAGGCTTATGTAACTAACCTCTACTGGCAGTTTCTCACTCAGAAATACTGAAGGTGGAGACACTGGGAACATTTGCAACGTGCAAGAACACTGAACATAGTGTGCACACAAATATGCACTGAATACTACATGCACACAGTGGATGGTTAATATTTTAGGGTTGGAAAAACCATCACCTCTATCATGAATGTATACATTTTGGTTTAATGTGTCTAGATATAAGGAGGTGTGATCAGTCACTTTTTTTTTTGGGGGGGGGGGGGGGTTCGGGGATTGACCTTTTAGAAGTCACAAACTAACGTACGGGTCTCTAATAAACACTGTTGACAGTACAGACTAACTACATGCCACTGTGAGAGCTTTAATAGTGTCTATGCCAGGCCTCCGGGTATCAAAGAGTGTGCAAGCTGATCCACTCATATCGTGTGACATAAAATATGTCAACAGTACAGTGCTAGAAAAATAATGTCAGTCAAAAGGGAACACATTTTGCCAATATTATGTGTATTATGTATAATGCACTGGTATGGTGGGGGTTATTGGGGTCAGCAAATACTAAAAAGGTACAATACGTAGAATTTCACACAAAAATATCTATTTCTCTAATCATTAAAAATTAAGCCAGAGAAATCCGTAATTTTATAGTTGTAACGGGAAATGTCTTGATGTCTTGTCGCGGCTACCATGACAGACACGACATGTTTAGCGTTGCCATGGAAACACCGGGTGTTACGTCACAGACCGCTACATTAGAAGGTGGGAATCGCTACTGAAAGTTGTCATACTGTCGCTATATGTGCTGCTGTGATAAAAAAAAATAAAAAAAACGTCATGTAAATTATACTTTGATACATTAGCTCGTTGGTAAACATATCCTCTTCCTCAGGTCTGTTTTGCCGGTTTGTTTAGCTTGCAGTCGCTCCCATGATTCCCCGCCAGCTTTAACATCATCTTTTGTACTTGTTTTGATTGAGATCCCCCTGGTGGTAGAGTTTGCATACTGTGCTTTAAGTCTAGGTATTGGAACATCTCTACATCTCTACAGTACCTACAGTACTGTATGAGAAAATTATTTATTAGTACATGTCAGGCTCTTTTATTACACACCTGTATTGGATTTGACCTTTTATTTGTCTTAACTTGGGATCACAATCCCCTTATTTGGTGATTGTCCTTTAATATTATAGTGTTTGAATGTCTTCTAATTGCTTTTGTAATTAAATCAATATTATTGTGAATGAGGGCTGCTACTGATCCATGATTTCTAGAGTACATAGAGAGTTATTGCTTAGAATATCAAATATTGATCAAGCTTCAGACAGTAAATTATTATTCCATGATATCTGAAGTAGAGTGATATGGATTTGTAGTAGCCTTGAAACACTTAACATGTTGCTGCTGATGCTAACATTCCTTATCTTTCGGTTTACTTAATTTACAAGTTGGTGTTGCCAAAGACCTTTTTTTAAATGTAGTACCACCGTCATCGAGCACACACAAGAATTAACCTTCTTAAGTGTAAATAAGACATCTTATTTCCAGAGAAGCA
The DNA here is from genome assembly GCA_020745685.1 of Tautogolabrus adspersus. Classification (NCBI taxonomy): domain Eukaryota; kingdom Metazoa; phylum Chordata; class Actinopteri; order Labriformes; family Labridae; genus Tautogolabrus; species Tautogolabrus adspersus. Next base: position 18,841,160 of record CM036551.1, on the reverse strand, counting down.
AGCAGTTTGCTGGAGTAGAAACAATGTTAAGCTGCAGCTTAACTCCATCTCTACAAAGCTAACCAGCACAGAGACAATTATCAAGACAGCAGACAGGTTGGAGACATTTTCATCAAACTTCACTGGGAACATTCCTACATTTTCTTTGAGTCCAAAAAGAGATATTAACACAAATGACCACCACCCGAACATCACCGGACACTGACGTCAAAAGACAATGAATAGAGTTTTCTCTCAGGGAGGAATGTTTCAGAATGCTGTTCCTTGTTTTGTTGGCTCAGGTTATGCAGACATAAAGGCCAGGCTGATAAGTCGACCTTCAACATGAAGATGACAGTGTGGTGTTTTCATTAAGATGGTAGGAAGGCAGAAAAAAAATCACATTAAGAAGGCACATAAGCTGTGAACGCACAACTTTCGAAACTCAAGTGAAAAAAAATGAGGAATTCGCCTTGATGGATATAACTCGAGTAAGACAACGTTATCTAAAGGAGCACGAACAATGGGAAAGGTTTCCTGATGAGACCCGTGAGAACACTTGAAAGTTGTTTAAAAACATCAGCATCCTCAGCAGATCAGCGTTTATGCAATTTGCCAGGAGAAAAGAAACAATAGTTGGCGTAACTTTCTTATTGGAGTCATACCAGAGGGGAAAAAAAGGAGCAAAATTCAAGAGAATAAGCTGAACAAATCTGTCATTCCACTCTTTTGCCATTAGAATCATAAGAATGATCAAGCACAAGAAACTTAAGTGTTGTCACAATCCCTCTTGGTTCATTGACCTCTCAACTGGAAGGTTTGGCAGAGGGGAATGGTCGCTAATTAGCTTCCCTATGCACTTCCAAGTGTGGAGCTTAGACACACAAGTAGCAGTCCCAATTACCCACTAGTTATTTATATTGGCAGATGATTCACCAGACAACCTGCCAAATAAGAAAGGAAAGGAAAGCCCTTGGACAATGCACTATGAATGTACTTGTGTGTGGGTATAAAAGTGTCAGATACATTTAAAAAATCTAAACTTTTCTTAGAAATAGGCCTGTCTCACATCAGCGACATACAGACAGTTTTCGATCCCAATATGCAGTTTTCTTCAAATGTAAAATTTTTGCATTCAACAAGCAAAACACCCTTTGGAAAACTACATTTTTAAGTTACATTGTTCATCAACAACGGTACATCAAAAGCAGGAGTTAATGTAACTACTATAATACGTCATAACTGGCTTACAGTAAATTCGGCAGTCAGATAAACCTCAAAGCAGAACTTATTTTTGAATATCCGTGTTTTTAAGCTTTTGGGTAGCTGCTTGTGACAGCCCATCCCTAAAATACAGTAAGTAGCCTGAAGGTCAAAACACTGTTGGGATAACCTCCCAATAGTCAATATTTTACCTTAATCATCATTGTATGGTGTGTTAGATACATGCCGAAAAAAGAAGATGATTGTAGTGAGTCATGCAAGACTTAATTAAAATCTTTTTACAACGTGCATTTTCAGGAAAGCACCAAGACTTTCAATTAGAGGATTTTTCAACGCAGTTTGGCGGTGAGCTCTCCCCACCTAGAAGCGCACGTTCAGACGCCCTGATGTCCTTTCCTCTCTCTACAGCAGTATTGGATGTCAGTCATGTACAGTGTAACATAATAGATGTGGCGCCGTGGCCTGTTTTCAGAGACAGTTATTTAGTCTGTTGTGGTCTTGGTCCTGGTTCTCTAGTTTCACAAGTTAAACGCAGAGTCATACTGCACCTTTTACTTTTCTGGTTGAGGTGATGTCGCTTAATACAGCCTAAATAGTCTCCACCTGTCGGAAGGATGGGCTCTCTCACCTGGATTGACATTGACTAAATGTTTCACAATTGACTGTAGGCTATACTTTTCTTAACATTTTGAGAATTACAAACCAGACGAAACGTCCGTGACAGCACCACCTGACCGTTTAAAAAGTGAGCTGATACATTCACATGATTTGTTGCAAGTTATCGCGTTAATAACACTTCAAACATTTTTTCTTCTCGCCTCTTTTTTCTGCCGTTGTGCGAATATGTACAGTCAACTCTTCTGAAACAGATTAAACCAACACTGACCTGAATTTTCATGCACAAAGTCAGAAATATTAACTCACCCACGCTGTCCAGCAGAAAACAACTTGTCTCTGTGAAAGCATCAAACACAAGCTAATATCCCGCGGACACACACACACACTGTCATCCACGCAGATCCGCCTGCTGCAAACTTTTACAAGTAACAACTAACTCTGTCAAGTTAACGAAGAGACACAGTGAGTGGCCGAGTGAAACTTTCAAAATAAAGGCCCTCATTATTTAGGAAGAAATGTTCCCTGGTGTACATTAGGTTAAGACTTTGCTTTAAATTTTGGAAATGTTTAAACAAGAAATTGACCAATTAGGGTGACTAGGACATCTTTGTAGTTGTTGTTGTTGTTGTTGTTGCTGCTGTGGTATTGAAACAGGTAGGCTATCAATATTGTTTGATTTTTACTAGTAGGCCAATTGTGTCAAAGTTTACAATTCTGGTATTGTGCAATCTTATCTCATCCTTCCTAATCTTATCTAACTGAATTTTTCATTTTTTGAGTCTTTTAACTTGTAAAATGAAACAATACTGAAATGTAAGTGGACCCAATCGGGGAACTTGAACTTTAGTTACCATGCATCTGTAAAGAAAAGGATAATCAGGATATTAAAATTAGTTATTATGTGTTGAATGTGAATATAAATGTATACCCAGTTTAAGGTTTTTAAGTCCATCCACTAAAGTTTACTCTTTTCTAAAGTGACTTTTATTTTGAATGCCAGATTCCCTTAGCATTGATCTCACTGTTCTGACTTGACTCAGCTCTTTCCTCTTAAAGGAACGGACTCCTTTCCGCCCAGTTACATTGTATTCACCTGTGGTCAGACACAGCAGAGCCTTCAGCATGTTTCTGCAAAGCCTTTACTTTTAGCGTTTCAATAAATCAGCCATGCGTACTTCAGGTCCTCTGTCTTTGCATTTTAAAATGCATTAAATAGGCCTACTTCATTTTTTAATGATATGACGATTACATTATTCAATATCTTAGCCTGAGCTAAAGAGTCATATTAGGGGGTGGAATAAAATGAATAAGAGGAAGATTTCTATAGCCTACGTTTTTGCATGTTAATAACATTTATAGAATTAAGCTAAACTGTTGATAATAAAGTCAAACTTTCAGTATCATCAAATCAAATCAAACTTTATTGACATTTTGCAATGCAACAGTGAGGGGTTTCCCAAGGAATCTCCAATCAACTAAACAAAGTCCCCAACAAGTGTGACATAAATAAATACAACATAAAACAGTATGAACAATATCAAACTAAATCAAAACACAGTCACTGCATGATCACATATTTGTGATAAAAGGTATGGTTAATGAACAGAGGTATATTGTCTTGTGCATGTACTAAAGAAAATATACAGTTTAAATATACAGTATCATACAGTGGTGGTGTTAAACTCACATTTTAGGTGACCAGTGCAAGTTTAGTCAAAGCAGTGTGGGGTATACAAAACAGTTTTATTTGTATTTGTTTATGTACCTTAGGAAGAAACTTAAAATCATGGAAATGAAGTGAAACTGCTAAAAAAAAAAAAGAAGAAGAAGTTTTATTATTAACTTTATTGTTTTCCCATAACTGGTCCCTGTATCTCTGCGATACACATGCACACACACACACACACACACACATTAAACGTGTTCCTGCAGTGACTTATGGGGTCAGCCACAGTGCAATGGACAATCAATTCTCAGTCTGCTCTAATGGCCGAGTTAACAGTCCACGCATCCTGTCCAAGCAAGCCCAGATAAACATACGATTGGACCACATGTTGGAGCTGCTTCTTTCTCTGTGACTCTGGCACTTAACATGCCTGTAAAAATTGAATATGCTGGCAGTGAATAGATCCTCTTTCATAGCTGTTTGAAAGAGAGGAGACATACTTTGGAGGTACTCTATCAGATGTGAGTTGCTGAGGTGGAAAGGTAACCATGCCACTTTGTTTGACTGACTTGTCGCCTCCTCTCTTTGTTCACTTTGCCTCTTTTGAATAGTCTCCAAGGTGATGAGTTTTTTTGAAGCATGTTGCCAAGGGGAACAGGCCAATGGCAAACAAATGATTCCCAACCGCAGTCAGAATAGTTGATGAGCCTGTAGTGAACATGAAACTCAGCAGCAGCCATATGGAAAACAAAGAGGAAGAGTTAATTGGGAGCAGAGAAGGTGGACGTGTGGGTCGCTAACAAGGTTTATAAATTTCAGTTTCAGTGCAGTGGGATGATATTCTAAGTTATGCAGCGCTGTGGTTGCAAATGTATTCTTTATCTTGGTATCTCAATCATGTATTAGTCATGAAAGATAAAGGACTCTTTGTTTATTATAGTCGAATCTCATCATTATGCTTTTGTTGCTGCTGAGCTGCTCCCAAATACCTTTCACCAAGCTGCAAATGATGACAGCTATGTTGAGTTTAGGGCATTCCATAAATTCCAGTAATTAGATGTGAAAGTTGTAAATCAGACACACAGAAAGCAGACAGAAAAATAAACAGCCAGAGAAGTGACCTTCTGCTTTTACTATTCAACAGATGATCTTTTTTATTGCTCTCAGATTACAATATTTCAGTAAACATGAACATAATCTGTTGCATGTTTCGGAGCAAATTGAACCAAAAGACATCAGAAATTGCCATAAAAATTGTACTTTGGTGTCCTACTTTTTCTTTTTTTTATTTGTTTCAAGGCTCTTAGATTGGTCTCATTCTCGTTAGACCTCTTATCTTTTCTTTCTCGCTGCCCGAATAGGATTCTTAAATGTGGATAAACGAGCTGTACAAACAACACTAACATATTAAAGTTATGATTAGTTTATGTTAAAACAAAGTAGTCATATTTCTTGTGTAGATTGCAATTCATATTGTAGTTTCTGGCCAAACAATGATGATTATTTAGAGCTTCTCATTTCACAGAAAACATTCTGAAGATCCTTCTGAACTTGGGAACAGGGGCGTGTACAGATGGGTGGCCAGGGGTGGCATGGGCCCCCCTTGAAATCTGACTGGCCACCGCAAATGCCTAAACTCCAAATCTATGATTGGCTATTTGCCAAAATGGAAGCGGACTTCAGAACAAATAAACTATTTTGGCTGTTTTCAACAGTAGTACTTTTCAGTTGTAAATAAATACTTTGCACTTTCCATTCAAATTTACAATAAAAATCGTGCACACTGTCTAACTTGAAACTCTCTGAATTGCCATTAAATGTATTTTTTTCAAGTTAGACAGCGTACAAGCGTTTGCATGCAATTTTCTAAATACTTAAAATTGTGACTTTGCACATACATCTTTGTTTTTAAATCCCTAAAAATCAAGCTAAGACAATCTTTGTTGCCAAATTATGTTTAGTATCATTAGTGGGGATAGAAGCTCTATTTTAGTCTCCACCAACTCGTAAGAAAAAAATTACTGCTAAATGCCCAATGTGCAGGTCACACCCACACACTGATGGCAGAGGATAAGCAGAGATTAATTAATCCCATTCACACACATTCACACGCCGCCGCCGAAGCATAGGGAGCAACTTGGCCAAGGACACATCTGAATGTGGCTGCAGGAGCTGGGAACTTTCTGGTTGAGAGACGACCGACTCTACAAACTGAACTACAGCCGCCCCTTAGTCATTTGGCTGTTTGCAGCAGTTTGTTCCTTCAACAGTCAGTAAAGTTATTTATGAGTATAGTGAAAGTGATCAACAGAATAATGTTGCAGGTCGGGAAACAACAAAACATTGAGCTGAAAGATGCTAAAATACTTATAAACGTTGAGAGACAGGGGGCGCCGGTAGCCTAATGGTTGATGTGTGCGCCCTGTCTCTAAGTGAAAGCATAAAAAGCCCAAAGATAAACTTAATGGGCGAGAAAGCTTATAGGAGAGTCTCAATCCAACCTGAAGGATCTCTATTCTTTACAGCTGCAGCATGTGGCGAGCACAATTTGTATCCTTTAAATGGGGAATTTCAGCTTCTCCTCTCTGGCTGTTGATATGCTGCTCCTAAAGGGAGAACAAAACGCTACAGGAACTCTTGTATACCTGCAGCTATAGTACTGCTGAACAAAGCTCTGAACAAAGCTAGCACAAGATGATGCACTTTAACCATGTCGGGACATTTATTTATAGCTTCTTAACGGGTGTCTGTTTGAGGTCTTCTCCATGACCAGATGTAATCGATGTTTGTTTTAATGTGTGCTGTTTCCTTTGAATTGCTTTTATATAATGTTGCATCTATCTCTGGAACACTGAAATCCTGTCTGCACAACAAATTTACCTCTGAGTACTAATAAAGAAACCTTAAACCTTGAACCTTAATGTTGAGGAAAAAAGTTTAAAGGCAGTGTAAGATTCAATTCAATTCAATTCAATTCAATTTTATTTGTAAGGAACCATGTGCAATTAAAACATAAATGTAACCATTTGATGCATCGCACCAGAGTTAATTACTAATTTACATCTGCAGTCCCTTGGCAGGTTACAAGTACAACATAAAAACATCAAACATCACTCAGCAAGTAAATGACATGTAACAAAATAACAATGAACATGAAATGTCCCTCGCAGGCACACACACACACACACACACACACACACACACACACACACACACACACACACACACACACACACACACACACACACACACACACACGCACGCACACACAAGATGATCATTTCCTGTTGGTACTTCACTCTGAGGGACATTTTTGAGGTAAATGAAGTCATTTATCCTGTTTTTATTCCATTTTAAACATTCTTTAAGTTTCTTTACAATGTGCTTTTCCCCTTTTTTGTTGTGGTGGTCTTTTTTTTTCTATTAAACAAGTGTCTTTGCATGGAGGGTCTTGTATGTAGACCCTCAGCTAATAGATGCCTTAAGGAAAGTTTTGTAATTTGTAATATTGTGCTAAATGAATAAAGAAGCTGTTTAAGTTAAAGGAGTTGAAGCGGTTTTAACAAACTATAATCACAGCAAGTCATATGAGGACTCAATATTTGTATGTGTGTTTGCACTCTTTCCTATGTTCCTATATGCCTGGTGACCCCTGCGTGGGTCAATATTGTGTCAAATATTCCATTATGGATTATCTAAGTACAAAGAAGCAAAATTATACTGATTCCCTTTTCTTTTTACTCTGGGAGAGTGTATCATGAGATCCATGTTGCTGCTCTGAATGTATCCTCCTGGGTTTGACAGAATTACAGTCTGTTATGTTCTCTAAGCAGGACCAGCTTCTCTAGCACTTCAGGAGTGGTTTGATGGCAATTCCATTTGGCACGAGAAACACATGTGGCCCCAGCACGCCTTTGAGGTTGTGACATTGCATACATGGGTTTGGCATATACTGAACAGCATGGGCAACCACAAGTTTCTATAACATTACAAAAACAGAGACAGGATGAAAACACCCAACTGAAAAACATCATCACATCATCATACAAGAGCAGAAGAATGTAGATTTACATTTGACTCATCTGACACTTTCTAGGTTATTCTTAAAGTTACAGTCAGTTAAAGTCTAAATCCACCCTATAGCTCATATTGTACTTTTACATACCCCCTATTTTATTTATATTACCTAATCTATTCTGTTCACATTTTTATTTTGTACATTTGACCTTCTTCTACTTGTCTTGTGCTGCTGCAACGCCCAAATTTCCCCTCTGGGGATCAATAAAGTATTATCCTATCCTATCCTATCCTACAGGCTCCTACTTTAATACATCCCACAGTGGAATGTTGAGTTTTGACCGGATGCAGTGAGCTACCATCTTTCTGTTCTTAGAACCACCAGAAGTGGGTTAAAATTAAACCTTTTTCCTCACTGTGTCTCTAGAGGAAACATCATTGGCCCATAAGATTGTGTACAACGTAACTGTTGGTTTGCACTGTGTATTTTGGCCATGTTTCTCAGGGGGAGCAAATAAGAGTCCAATTTGCTTTGTTAGAATCCTAACAATTGCAGCTCTAAAAAAAACAACAAAGATCTTCAAAAGCTGATGGAAATGTTAATGTTTGCAGAAAGATGTTCAGAGGTTTATTTATACACTAATATAACATTTATTGCTAAAGCATGCTGATATTAGAAAGGATTCATAACGATGTACAAGTGGAGTTTGCGTGGGTCAGTCTCATTGCTGCATGCCAAATGAGTTTGCATTCTTGGCATTCGTGTTGTCGTGTCTTTAGAGGGCATTTAGCTGTGCCGCTCCGCCTCTTGTTAACTATGTGACCAGTATAAGCCCCAGTAATGAGGTCAAAGCAGCAGTGTACCCTGGCAACTGGGGATACACTAACAAGCTCTCTTTTATTCTATTGTTCCTTATATCTCTGGACAGGCTGGACTCTGACGTGGTTTGCTTTGTAACCAAGTTTGCTTCGGCATGTCTGATATTCCCTTTCATTACTGTTCGATGCATTTTGCACCATCAGTTTTGATTGTGAGCTTTCCTGTCTGTTGTTTCTGTTGATGAGTGAGTAGCAGTTCATAGCATAATGGCGATATGAGAGAAACAATCTTTTTCATCACCCACATACCTGATGAAGGAGTCCATCAAACCCCGGAGCGTGAAATGACCTGCGAAAAAACTCGCCAGTGGAAAATTATAGCGTTGTCAACAATGCACCATTTAAATGTGAGAGAATCCTCAACCACTGCAATCTGTTTTCTGTTTTAATTACAGTAGATGCCCAAGATAGGTAAATGAGATGCTATTAAAGGCTATTAAGGTCCACTAATGGGTATAATTTAGAACAGCAGAAAACTTTTGATTGTGTTGCTCATTGCTTGGATTTGAACTTTGTCCTTCTTCTGCGTGGTGTTGGCCAGCCGAGGTGCTTAGTCTGAGATCAAAGCTCCTTTTTCAGTTTGTCCCACAGCAATCATACACCATTATCTCACCGGGGGCTCATACACCCCCGAGAGAGGCTATCGGAGGTGAGAAGTGTAGTGTGACCCTGAACAAACACACTCAGCCAGGTGAACTTTGCTTCAATTTGATACATGCCATGAAAATAAGATATTTCTAGTCACTGCAGTTAAGCTGTTTAACATGTTTAAAACCATAAAAATATGAGCTGAATTTGAAAAATGTCACAAAGGACCACCTTGTTCTTGAAAAAGACTTTAAATTACACACATGCAAAAACAGGACCTGTGGACATGCATTAATGCAGAGATGTCAGTGGGGCTGCTACACACATGTACTACTCAACAGCACCTCGGCAGTACTCAGGAAGTGACCTGGCACCGCTCCAGAAACCAGACCAACTAGTCCAAACCCGGACTTGAACTGGTGACACTCCGGTTGCCAGCCCAAGAGACTAAGCTACTGCCACCCCAATTCACTGTCATAATTCTAATAACCTTACTGTATATATGATGCTATGAATGGTTATGTAATGCTTACTGGAGGAAAAAGACCAACCGGATAACTGTGTGTGTGTGTGTGTGCGCGTGTGTGTGTGTGTGTGTGTGTGTGTGTGTGTGTGTGTGTGTGTGTGTGTGTGTGTGTGTGTGTGTCTCTGTGTGAGCGAGCTGACCTTTTGTAGGATGGATGGGATCCGGGCTGGTACAATTTATTTCCAGGCTGACCTTATACATTTTCTCAACATATTAAATCCAGGTTAATTAGAAGTACATGCCTTCAGCCGCCTCTGGAAACACCAAGATGGGGGTGGAGCTGAACTGTAAAAAAAAAAAAAGGAAAAGTACTTTGTCAATCAAGCCCAGTAAGATCGGATTGTACCTCTGTACCACCTTCAGAGGTATAAGAGAGGCGTTACAAGGGCAAGACAGGATCGGCGGAGCCAGAGGGGAGAGAACGGCGCTTTGTGGATGTGAATGTTCGAGTGTGTAGAGGTCCCGTTGTTTCTCTACACGTCACACTTCTGCAAGGCTGTAAGGAAATGTGAGTTCATGGACTGGGCACCAATAATACAACGCTGCAGAATCAATATGAATGCACAAAGACATAATGACAGCTGAGCTTATGGCGCTGTTCAAATCTGAAAAGGGCTTTTGACATCAGAAATATTCAGGTTAACAGCCTGGTTAAAACAACAAACAGATTTGTTACCACTAGCTTCTTTTCAAGTTCACACTGTATGGGGGTGATTTTTTTAAAAACACATCTGGTTTGACTTTGGAGTTACGCATGAGTAAGGGCATATCTATCTATCTATCTATCTATCTATCTATCTATCTATCTATCTATCTATCTATCTATCTATCTATCTATCTATCTATCTATCTATCTATCTATCTATCTATCTATCTATCTATCTATCTATCTATCTATCTATCTATCTATCAATCATTATTTGTATAGCGCCAATTCATAATAACAAGTGTTATCTCGAGACGCTTTATAAAAGAGCATATGGGATAATATGCAAGATTTCTATTCCTCGCATTCCTGTTGTCCACACTTCCTTGCCACTAAGTTGGGGTTGGAGCAGGCCGTGAATGAATGAGGAAAGGCGATGGTTGTGGGGACGACACAGTCCGATGGTAGTGGCTGGGCGTCGGGCGAGGTTGAGGGACGAGACGGTCTGATGGTGGAGGCTAGACGTCGGGCCCACCTGCTCACCTGCTTATGTTTCATTAAGGCTTACGGTTATGAATAATTGAGGAGTTAGCTATTTTGAGTGACAGGTTGGCGCCACTGGCTGTTTGAGCCATTTGAGTCACCATACATGACATCATGGATATGACTTCTTCAGGCTTCAACACCAAATCTTTTCTCAAGTCTAGTGGTTGGTGTGTGCGCCCCTTGTACGAAGGCTTTAGTCCTCCAAAAAGAGGCCCTGGTTTGAAGCTGACCTGTGGCTCCCTTCCTGCAAGTCGTTCCCCACTGTCCTGTCTCAAGCCAAGTCTTTTTCAGTTATATATTATATTACTATTATTACTATTATTATTACATATTTACACATTAAAAAGACATTTGCAATCAACAACTTATGTAATTTAAATGTTGTTATTTTTTTACAAGTTCTATTCAGACCCTGCTTGTGTTTTGATTTTAGAAATACATGTATTTTCCCACTAATGTCATCAACAACATGTGACCTCACTTTGTGGCATGTTTTTGTTGTACAGTCATCGTTTAGTGGAAGTAGAAATGAGAAACAGGTGTAAGGATTGTGGGCTATTGAATTGAGCGAAAGTGTATGTGAGAGAGTTCTTTTTTTTCTGGGCTCTGTTTTTCTAAGATTACCACAACCTGTGATGAGGCCAACCAATGAGATATTCACATCTGTGACTGATTATTGTGAGGTAACAACGCTTTATATGAGACGGTTCCTGACTGGGCCAGTAAGAATGATATAACCAAAGTCATTTTCAATATGGCCATGGATCATGGACTATCAAAAACATTTGAGCAATGTTTGTGGCACATAACCTGCTTTTAACCGTTATCCAGGTTCAAATCTGGTGTATTAACAAATAAAGCTGGCTGGTTGAAAACGTTTCACTTTGGATGAAGCCAGTGTCACAGGAAAAAGCGAACCACTTTTGTTCCTTACACAACATTTTTCAGCCTAATGTGATACAGCTGGATATACTTTGAGTGTGATCTAATTCAAATGGCTGTTTGGCATTAATTAACTCTGGCATGTCTTCATCATGCTCAACCTTTTCAGCCTTTGTGACCCTGAAAACATGCCATAGCATATCAGTTTCTATCTAACTAACTACGTCTTGCACTGCTCTACAGCAAAAGCAAAGTCACACGGAAAAATGAGCTATACTTTGAAAGCATGTGTCTCTGTGCCTCGAAAGAAGAATAATGACAAACAGATAAATAAAGCAACAGCTCAGCACGCTGTGCAGCTTAGAGAGAGAACAAAAAACAATGTGCTTGTTGCTTTTAAGTCAGACTTTAGTTGAGAAAAGGCTTTGCACGCAAGAGACCAATGACAAGAGACAACATGAAAGAACGGAGGGGATAACAAGATGAGAGCAGAGGCAGAATGCTTGTGAAAGATGGCTTTTCTGTGCACATGATCACAACGTTGTGTGTGTTTATTGTCATTTCTTCAGTTGTACCACATCTGAGATCAAATAATGCCCCTTTTAAAATGTTCAAGGAGTAAAGGTTTAGTTTGGTAGTCTACAGCAGTGATGAGTTTTAAGGTTTTAGATTAGACAGTAGATTGCAGATTCATTGGTTTCCTTGAGCATCTGAGGCAATTATGTAGCGTTACAACCTAGCGTATCGTTAAACAATATCAGAGCACAGTGCTGACATTGCACTTTTGGTACTTTATCTAGGAAGAGGCTGGACCTGCTGCACCTCAGGAAACACTAACTTTCTATTATGACTCCTACAGTGTATGTTTAGCTAGTTGTACAAAGATTTTTTTGTGATAAATGTTGAAAACCTGGACATTTGAGTGTTTTACAGATATTTAGACACCAGGTTTGAAACCAGGACAACCCTGAGATGTTTGGTTACCGTAAGACCAGACTGTGATTTTTGAAGAAATCCCCTCCCAAATACAGCAATGCTACACAGTAACACTCACTATGACATTCCAAAATGCATTTTAGCCTTTTCTCTTTAAAGGATTGGATGTTACTTTTTCTCAAGCTAAATCAGCAGCAAAATGATACGCTTCCAATGGCTGACTTCATCTGAGAGGTGGCCAACAAAAAATTAAGAAGGTTGGGGCCAATCCCCTGCTTAAAACTCTTTATATGCTGTTACTATTTAGCTCATACTGTGTCTGCGTAAAAATCTAGAATTTGCCGGAAATTAACTAGATCTGGGTAACACAAGTGTTTCTGGTACAAGTTTGTGCAGCATTGTCCATTTACATTTCAGAGGACTGGAAAACATTCATTTGGAGAGCAAAAGGGAGGGAACACAAACATCCATAATGTAGTCCCTGAAGCCATCTGCAGTTTATAAATGACAATTTAGCTTCAAATAAGGACTTTAAGCAGATATCTGGCTAATCTCAGTTTATAACTCTACCTCTCTTAACACCCACTCTGTTCTCCATTCTCAAGATTGCCAGACTGTAAAACAAGGCCTGACACAAGAAAAAAAACCAGGGGCGCCGGTGGACCATTGGTTAGTTTGTGTATCCAATGTACGAAAACTGTTGTCCTCGAAGCGGGTGGCCCAGGTTGGAATCCGGCCTGTGGCTCCTTTCCCACATCATTCTCTCTCTCTCACCCTGATTTCTATCTCCATCCACTGCCCTGTCTCTCAAATAAAAGGCATAAAAATAAATCTTAAAAAAAAGAAAAACAATCACAACCAAAGAGTAAAAAGTTATAAAAAAGGCTTTTATCAATTTGTTTCAAGAGTTATTTCTGTGAGTCGATTATTCGCTTCATTCTTGATCCCACTGACCAACTTTCTAATCCAAGGGTACTACTTTAAAGTAGCACAGTACTAGACCTATTTCAAGTCTAAGAATAAACTTATGAGTTAGACATCAATTTAGATGTCTGAAATCAGATGTGTTTATCAGTGTCTGTGTTTCTATTTTTACTCATGATTTTCTATGTGCCCTGTGAACGTTTATCTGGATCTATTTTTTTAAACTGTTTGTGTCTCAGATGGTCTGTTTGTGTGTGTTTATGTCTCCTCTGCCTTTATGTGTCTGTGTGTTTGTGTGTGTGCGTGTGTGTGTCTGCATTAGCATGCATTGCTGTGTGTGTGTGTGTGTGTGTGTGTGTGTGTGTGTGTGTGTGTGTGTGTGTGTGTGTGTGTGTGTGTGTGTGTGTGTGTGTGTGTGTGTTTGTCTGACAGGCAGTTCATGCAAATGCCACCACTTTGGCTCCACAGCTGCTCTGTCACTGTCAGATCTTGTCAGCAACACAGCAACAGCTTGGCCTGTCTGGTTGCTGACTTTCTGTCTGATGGGTTGCCAGATCCAGGGTGGTCTGTACCACTGAATTCATCCTTCTTTGTCAGCCCTTGTTGTCAGGGGGACTCTGCAGATTTAGGAGAACGACCTCACTCCTCCTCAGTCCTTACTCACTCCTTCTTTTCTTTCCCTCATCTCTGTCACTACCAATGTCAATCAAGGGAAAAACCCTTTCAACAAATGTCCAAGCAGCTGGCTCTTCACAAAGACATTATGTTCTTTAAGTGCATGATAAATATGAAACAAGTGTGTGCGTGAGATACTTCTTTCCTCAGCAGACCCATTGAAACAGCCCATTCTGTTATGTAAAGGAATAAAAGGACAAAATGCTGTTACAGATATAGGTTTCATAAGATCTATTCAGACTGCTGTTTCAACCCCCTATATTTACGCCCCTGTGACGTTTTGCCTCCAATCTGAATGTCGCTGAGGCATAATGGGGGGAAGAAGTGATCCCACCTCTGTATCGTTTTCAGAGGTAGTAACAGAGGGGTTACAGAGGAGAGACAGTTACAGCGGAGCAAGAGTTGTGTGCGTGCATGTCTGACGGTGTGTCTATGTGGAGAAAAAGACACGTTATTAACCCTGAGAGAGACATTTTTGCACTCGGTTATCAACAAACTCATAGGCCAGGAATACACACATGCACAAACAGGATCCTATGGACATGCACTAATGCACTAATGGAGATATGTCAGAGTGAGGGGCTGCACACAAAAGAGCACACGAGCAGTTGGGGTTTTGGTGCATTGCTAAAAGGCATCTCGGCAGCGCCCTGGAAATGAACTGGCACCTCTCCAGCAACCCCGTCCCGAAGTAAGGACTCTGATCTTATATTTATGAGAATATATTTCTTGAGTGCAGTAGACAGGAACCGGTCATATGATTCACCTGAGGACCGCTCAGACAGTCAACAAAGTTATTGGCCAGTTATGTGGAAAGAAGTCAAGTCTAAATTAATGACCACTCAGCCTCAACTGGTGGAAAACAGCATGGTCAGAACCGCTTTTTTTCCAATGCATGCAACCCACATGAACACATGATACACATCAACAGTAGACCACTGTGCAATATATGCAGAAATGTGCACATTATGTAGCTCTCTGTAGCTCAGAGTGGGCAGTGAGCTCTATTGTCTGGTAGTGGGGAGTTAGCTAAATAACATGAAATGAACGCTTACACACAGGGCTTGAATGGACACCTTCAGCATTTAGACCTTTAGATCTTCAGCAAAAATTCCATTAAATATACTCACTTGGAATACATAATCTTCTCACTGTAAAAAAACGACTGTGAAATTCACAGTAATTAACTGGCAGCAATTGACAAGTAACTTACAGACCTATTACACAGTACCATACTGTAAACTGTATTCACAGTAATTAACAGGGCAGTAACACAGTAAATTATTGTGGATTTCACAGCCATTCGTTACAGTGTAGACACACTGAAAAAGCATGATTTTTTTCTGATTAAGCTAGTTATATCAGTTAGTGGTGCATTTACTTGGAGCAAGAATGGTGCAATTGCAAGGGAATTATATGAATCAAACCAATAAAAACTTGATTAGCCACACCCTTTCAAACCCAGATGAGCCTGCAGGAAAAAAAAAACATTATTTATAACTAATTATTCCAATACTAGAAATGTACAAAAGGGTAGATGTGATGTTTGTCAACAGGCAATGCAGGCAACTGCTTCACAAATGGCTGACAAACTTTAAACCACAGCAGTGGATCAGAATGTGCACATTTTATAATGACAGTAGGAAACCTACCTAAGGGAGCCCCATCTGACAGTATTCAATGTTGTTGCCCTGCTAAGCTTTCCAATATTCCTGTGAAAACTTAAGTTGGTCACTTAAAGTTGCCATTGGTGTCAGATTATCTTTAAAATAATGATGATGAATGGTGGTTGGAGGGGCCCCCCCGGGGGAATTTTGCTTAGGGCCCCAACAGACTGAATATCACCTGAAGGTACCCTGTGCACAGCCAACCTACGTTCTCAAATGCTGGTCGGTTGCACTAACATACTGTATGATGTGAAAATAAATAAACCGTGGCACACTGAAAATTACTTACCTGTCACTTTATTGTGAGAGACAACACGTTTCGCATGTAGCTTCCTGAGGGACAACCAGCATAATCACATGGGCGTGTAATCACAGGTGTGTTAAATACATATGATCACATGATAAATATAGATTATTCCCGTTCATAGCCTCAAAGGAGAACTATGGCGTGCATCAAACAACATGACATCATTTATATCATCCACATAGTATATCGAAAATGTACATTTAAAAATACAAAGCATATCAACAATAGCATCTATCCAATACCTATACCGCTTTTTGCTGTTCGGGGTCGCTGGGGGCTGGAGCCGATCCCAATATCCCAATAAATCCTGTGAAACATGGAACTGATGCAATCAAGTTTCTTGCTTTTTCTTTTTGCAGGCTCTGTGTGGTTATGCTATGTTATTGCTTTGGAAATTGTTCCTTTTTTGAGTAGGAAAAGTAGTTGAAATGAAGTTGCAAACCTATGAATTACAGTGTTGGGAAACCACAGTATTTGCCTTACGGGACATGTGGCATATACATGCGCTGAAACTAAAACAGATGTTAAAAAAAGAGCAACAAAAAAACTGAAGAAGGAGAGAGAGATCTAGAGTTTTGATAGGACAAACCTGAGTGATGTGTCTCCCTATCATGCTCGGCTGTACGTAAAGTCCCTCCAGTTCATTTCTAATTCATGACTAAGCCTGTGCAAGAAGGCTGGAAGACCTTGTACTGTTTATGGCCCACTGTTAGCAAAGCTGAATAATTAAAGACAGAGGTTTCCTCTCCGTTGCCATTCAATGTGTGCTTTGGTAATTTACATAATCAGTCAGGTGGAGATACAAAGGGAGGCTTCTTACAAAATAGCAGCTGCCTGCAGAACTTGGAAGCTACCTTATACTTCTGTCTTCAGAATGTGGCAGCTGGTGAAGCTACACAACATGTTATGTAAAGTTTCTCTGCTGTCCAGGCATTCATGCTCCTCATCTGGGTGTACTTTCCCCAAGTGAGGTAATGTTTTGCAATCCGTTCTCCCCAAACTCTCAGAGCAAATAATTTTGCAATGTCATTTAGAGTGGGGTTATTTTGCAAGTTTTCACTCGAGAAAATCGAAACAGCTCTGTCCTTCGTTTTCTTCCCTTGATCTGTGCCAGATGTTGCCCTCATTCTGTATTTTTCTCCTCTGCTATGTCTGTCCAGCTAATAAAAAACGTTGATTTCTTTGAGACCTTCTCACCACAGCTTCAGACTCTGCGTCAAGTTTCTTAGCTATGATAGCGACCAAACAAAAACAGGTTTTCTGATTTGTGGCCACTTGTGAGAAAAAAAAGGGTGGAGAGGAGGAAGATGATGTCAGTTACATAGATGGATGTCCTCTTCCCCAAGCCCTTGACCCCTTTTTATTAAGATACTGGAAACATTTTATCAAATTCCTCCCTGGAAAGACCACAGTGGGTCAACAACAGCTGGATCTCAGTGGTGAGAAGCTGCAACATTGTGAAGAAAGACAAATTGTGTAACAGCAAAGTACTATTTTTCATAGACAAAGGAGTGATTCTGCTACTAGAGGACAAATATCATCCTTTGTAAACAGAATTGTAAGTGGTAAACATCTATGTTCCTTACAGAGAAGACAGGATTACAGCCAGACGCCTGTTGTCCACGTGTTTGGCAGTCAGAGTTTGTTTTCACCACAGACTCACTGACTCTCCGCCTCCAGGCACACATGCAAATTAACATCTGGAAACGTATTGCCAACCCTGACATGGACAGATGGGTGGAGCCAAACACTCCATGCCCCTGGACCAGTGTTCAAGGACTGGACACATACAGACCTTTGCAGAATAAAGGATGATTGCAATCAAAGGTGAAAGGTTATAGAAATCTTGACCTCCTTGCTTTAAGGCCTATGATACTCAGACAAATAAAGTATGTTAACTGTAAATCCTTTTCATGTGAAACAGCAAACAGCTTGTACATACCCTGATCAGTTATTGTCTCATGCCTGACTCCAGGAAAGACCAGAAACCTTGTTTGTTGCACTGTACAACAAACAAATGTTGCAGATGTGTTGCCAACTATACCAAAGGACTTTTTTCCCGTACTGTCACGGTTTTCATCAGTCCCTCTCCACACTCGTAAATCTAATGATTCAGCTCTCTTTTATACAGGCCTACTTCAACTTTTTCCTTTACCATACATTATATGTATATATACATATACCATCATTTGCCAACAGATTTGACAGCATATTATATGAATATAGATTACTCACGGTAAAGTATGAGTCTAAGAATCCGTATATAAAGCAGATTGTGTTTAAGGATTAATTTAATACTATAGGAAGGCTACTATGGTCCCAAGCAAAATATATAGTTATGAATTAACTTTGTGGTTTTTAACAAGTCTATAAACTTAAAAGACAAAGATTCCTTTCAGGCTTGGTGAATAACCTAAATCGATTTAAGATAGGCCTAGGCAAATGTATAAAGTTATCTCCATTCACTCAACATTTATCTTGTTCACTTGTTAATGGATATGTTAACAGTCAAATTATCAAATGGTGAAACAGGCATTTCAAACTCGTATTGCCTAATAAAAACACTGTGAGGCTCTTAACCTAACAAGGTACAATAGTACTGTAACATGAAACTGTAACCATCGACTGTCAACTAAGGCATGTTGACGTCACGTGATTCAATTAGGTTGCTCTCAAGCGCTCACGCGGACTGGACAAGGTCTTCTTTAGCCGAAGCGTAATGGAGGCGAAACCCAGACAAATTAAGAAATAAAAAAGTAAACAACCAAAACCACAGACAGGTGAAGGTGTTGTTTAAAGGCTGCTGAATGGCGACGACGTCACAGGTAAATCGCTGCTAAAGAAAAGTTAGTAAACCTATCAGCTAATGATTTAGTGGTGTAGCCTTTAGCTATTTCTTCTGCATAATTTACCCGATTTTTCCGACTGTAATTCTGAGCTCCTGTGTTTATTAGTAATGGAAAAGTTTAGGAGAAGGAAGAAGCGTTAAGTAACTAAATATTTTAATAGAAAGTTTATAAACTACACATATAACCAGAGCATTCAAAAGTTAATCTCTAACTTCATGTAACCGCGCTCAGAAACTAAGGGACTATCAATAAATTACTGTTTAAGGGGATTTATCTGTCTTGCAGATATCCAGGAATGATTTGAGAACACTGTCACATACATGGAAGGCATAGAAAAATTATGAATGATAAATATGAATAAAAATAGAAGATTACCTTAAATATGAGGTGTGTATTATTTTTGCAGCAAGAATTAGCAAGAATCTAGGATTGATTAGACTCGTTAGCATGGCATTTAAAGTATCAAAATATAATAAATTATTAATAATGTTTTTTTGCACTTTGTAACCCTTTGTTCCACAATGTCGGATTGAGAAGATACTGGACCCAAGTGCAGACTAGACACAATAATTTATATAACAAAAACAAAGGCTTACTTTTTTTTAAGTATAAAGTCCAACTTAAAATGCCAAAAGAAGAAACAAGAAGAGCCAAGAGAAAACACTGGAAACACTGGGAGGTAACACCTATCACAGGAGCGCAGGTAGATGACTGAACACAGAGGCTAAAGAGATGAGGTGTAATCAAGACCAGGTGTGACAGACAAGACAGGTAAAACTGATAAAGGAAATCATAAAGCGAGGGAAACACACAAAGGGAGGAAGTAACCCTAGACATGATGAACAGGGGCAAGAACTACAACATAAAACTGGAAACACTTAAAGAACAGAAAAACACACAAAGGGATTAAAGTAGAACAGGGGAATACCTAAGAAATACAGGAAGGATGAATGTCAAAATAAAACAGGGAATAAAAATTAAACACTGTTCTAAACAAAATACAAAACTTAAGAACAAATCAGTTTTGGAAAGTGATATATACAGTTTATTATTATTTTTATTTTCATATCTGGAGGAGACAGAGTGCGATTGAAACCCTGCTTGCTCCAGCATAAATGTCTTTTGAATATCTATTTTTAAACCCAATTCATCGCATTTTTCATACAAAAGCCAAATGCATCAGTGTAGACCGGCTTCAGTTTAATACCATGGTTTCAACAAAACTGCTCATGCATAAATAACAGTCGACAATTACCAGTGAATTGAAAGACAATTTACATTTTTGTATTATTCTCTTTGTGTTTTGCATGTGTGGCATCGCATGAATGGCAGCACCTTTGCAGTATGGCTGGACATTTGTTTGAGATTAGAGGATTGTTCAAACCACTGGAGTCTATGAAGGACATCTATCGTCTTCATTTCAAGGCCGTCAAGGTATAGTTCATCAATACACACATCACACTGTGTCCCTTTTATTGTGTAACTATGACTGCATGCAACAATGTTTGAGTCACTCATGGTGACTCTCCAAAAATGTGAACCACTGCCATCTTGTGGTCAAAATGTGGAACTAAAAAGGATAGGGACATAGTAGTAACCTTACTTGACTTAATATAGACTAGAGGCCAGTTAGAGTTTGTTTTAATGTTTTATATAAATTGGCATTTTCAATTATAAATAATGATAAAAAAGGTAACCTTGGTAACCTGTGGAGAAAAGTGGTCTGCACCTCCACTCTGCACGGAGATGAGCTCTCATGCTGTTGGAGCTGTTATGTCGACATAAAGATGATGAGCTAGGAGGGGGAGGGGAAACTTTTTCAATTTTTTTATGCCAGACTTGACAAATGTAAAATGAGTGTCAAATGAGTTGTAGAAAAAGCTTCCTCTCTGAATGGAGCAAGCAAGGGAAAGTAATCCTTGTGCTTAACGGCTCCAAACCCCAAAGATGTGCACAGATGTGGATGAAGTGTGAAGTCGCACATGGTTACATTAATAAAAGTAATGTCAAAGTACAATAGAGACTTTAACAGATCATTTATTTTAAAGTCATACAGATGTGCAATTGTTTTCCTGATCACTGGAAAGTGTGCATGTCACAGCTATTGTAAATTCAGAGCCACAGTTACCACCAGCTGAGTGCTGTCCTTTGGCGTTCAATTGAGTAAGCAGAGAGACAGAGAGAGAGAAATTGTGCTTATAATACATGGGTCTCAATGCAGGGCTCCAGACTAACTTTTCTCACCACCGTCCCAGAACCGTCCTGAAAAACAACTTCAACCGTCCCGAAGTGAATTTGAACCGTCCGAAAATCAAAATGTTACTTATTATCATCTGTAATTGTTAGTGGCATAATGTAGTATATTTCTGTGCTGAAAAGCTTATTTTGTGCTGTGGCTTAAAGACAGGTGGGAATTTTAAGCATTCACTAAAGATAAAATTATAAGACTGCAGGTTACAGATTACAGAACACAAAATCTCTGTCATTACAAACTGCATGTTGGCACATGGAAATAATGAAATGTACCACAATACAGAAGAAAACAACAGTAATTATATTTCGTATTTAAATGTTTTTGAGATTACTCACTTATATAGTTGTTTATATTGCTGTTCAAGTTATAGAAACCTTGACACAGGGGTTATTCTACCTGCCCTGGGATCAGTGCTTTAATAACAGAGTACAGTAGAGAGAGAGAGAGAGAGAGACTTTAGATGTGTGCGTCAGGACACAGCACAGTTTGCACTCGTTAAGGTTCATCACAGATTAAACCTGCTCACATGAAAATGTTGTCACAAACACACTGAGTGTCTCTGATGCAAATTACGTCATCTTCAGGTATTTTAGTGCCAGGCATTATAACATGATCAAATGTTTCCAAACGAACAGACGTGAACTTTTCCTTCAGCGTTGCGCACTGCGGTCTGATCAGCTCCGTGTGGAGTTCACGTTTTTCAACTGAGTAAACTCAGTAAAACGACTTTCAATATGAGCCTGGCAGTCCGTTCTTCTACGTGTCCTTACTATCGTGATCTAACTCTGTCACTGTCTTTTTATGCGCCATGAATCTGTGCCATCTCCGTGAGTAATTCGAGGACGCATTTTAGCGCTGCTCCGCGGCTAAACCAGCTCACCTCTGTATGATCGGGCCGCCTGTGCGGGATATTGTTTTCAGATAAGAAGGAAATGTTCAGTAATAACTACATATTTGGCTACAGTCTGATGAAAGCTGGTGATAGAGCGCAACAGCACAGCAGGCTATTGTGTTTAGAAGTGATGTTGCGCTGAAACCGTTTGTGAATGAGGGGAGAGATGGACCGGTACTGTGGCAGGAACATTTTAGAATGTTCATATTTATTAGGTCTCGCGCACAGTGACCAAAATAGATACACATTATATAGCACGAGGAGATGCGCTGAGTTGTAGTCAGCTGGTGGTTTGGTATCTCATTTACTTAGCATAGTTATAGACCGACAAATGCCTTGCGTCCCGGGGGAGATTTCGGTTCGTCCCAAACACATTTTGTATCGTCCCCAGGATGACGGGACGCCGTTAGTCTCGAGCCCTGGGTCTCAATGGAGTTAAACATCATCACTGGCAGCTGTGGCTCAGTTGGTAGAGTGGTTGTCTCTCAACCAGAAGGTCGAGGGTTCGATCCCCAGCTGCTGCAGCAACATGTTCAATGTGTCCTTGGGCAAGACATTAAAACCTGAATTGCTTTGTATGAATGGGATAAGTTACTTCTGATGGTCTCACTACATAGATCAGTGTGTGAATGGGTAGGTGTGACACGCGATGTAAAAGCGCTTTGAGGAGTCTGAAGACTAGAAAAGCGCTATACAAGCTCAAGTCCATTTACTCACTGTAATTGCCTATGGCACTTTGCGCTGGTCTTTATCAATTAGATGGTTTTTACAACAAGGCTTATTTGCAGAGGAAGGGAGCTATTTTTTACCATATTTTTGAATATTCCTTCATTTACATGGATGCAAATGGGACAGGCGCACCAAGGACGCTGTCTGCTTGACAGTGCTGTTTGCATACATTTCATTTCATTGCGCGTGCTTTGTGGATTACATGCTTCATTTTTCTTGCACAGCTTTAGTGCCCTCGAAAGCAGCGCAATCCTTTTGTGGATTAGGCCATATGAATAGTATTGACATTATTGCATTCATTTTAGACCTTAATTAATCGGGATTAACTAGTTAATGATGAAAGTCATCAATGTGAAAAATATACAGTAGCATGAGATGAACTGGCAGATTTCAATAAGAGAACAATAGCTCTATGACAAGGGTTGTTCAAAAACATCAATTTCATTGTCACAGCAGCTTGTTAGGGTCAGTTTGTCATAAAATGAATCTGGGTGTTATATATGAACCTAGCTTTCTTACTTTAGTTATGAGTTTGTTACCCACAAACATTTTTAGCAAAGAAAGTAAGAACTGAGGAAAAGGATGAAAACTAAAAACAAGTCAGCGCGGCAGATTAGACCTCTTATTAGCAAACTCTGCATGTTTTCATCAATGCTGCATTTACAGAACTAAAGAGTCTACTGCTTCTCCTCTCTCCCTGAGTACCTCCCTCTTGCTCTCATCAGCTCCTCCTTGTTTTTTTCCCTCTCCTCCCTCTCTCAGTCAAACTCTCACTCTGAGGTAACTGCTGAGTTGGCAATATAAGTTTTCTTTTGCAGCGCGATGGTGGTATAGTGGTGAGCATAGCTGCCTTCCAAGCAGTTGACCCGGGTTCGATTCCCGGCCATCGCAGATTACATTGTTTTCTTAAGCAGCTGAAAAAGTACAGTTGGTATGCATTTCACCCTCAGCCTCTACTTTGCGGATTGAATGTTATATTTTGTCTCTCATTTACACAGCTTTAGTGTTTGCAGAAGCAGCACAGTCTTTTTGTGGATCAGGCCCATATGTGAGTAGTATTGACATCTCCAAATTGTAGAGGTCTGATACTTTTCATAATTGCATCCCAGTCCCATTTAGCATGAAGCTTCCACAGATATATTTAAGAGCTATGGTCAATTGTTCCCCTCAAAACATGTGGATACATCCTAATTTATTGACTCATGTTTGGTTTAAAATGTTTAATAATCAAAACTATTGATCATAAGTCTGATAAGAGACACAAGTCTATCCATCTATGCATACTGTTCATGATTATAAACTAGCCTAGAAAATAGAATGGATGACTTCTGCAAACAGGGAATACTCAGTTATGTTATCTATCTCAGTGATTCTTAACCATGGGGCCGCAGCTAAAGCGGGCCACATAAAACTTTCAGTTTTGCACCTGTGGGCCACAGGACCGCATAGGTTCAGGGGCGGCTGTGGCATAGTGGTAGAGTCATCGTCTCTCAACCGGAAGGTCGAGGGTTCGATTCCCCAGCTCCTGCAGGAACATGTCCGATGTGTCCTTGGGCAAGACACCTAACCCGGAATTGCTCCCGCTGCTCCGTCGGCGGCATATGAATGCGTATGAATGGGATCAGTTACTTCTGATGGTCTCCCTACATAACACCCACTGCCATCAGTGTGTGAATGGGTGTGACATGTGGTGTAAAAGCGCTTTGAGTAGTCAGAAGACTAGAAAAGTGCTATATAAGCTCAAGTCCATTTACCATTTACCATTTATCAATTGACCAGAGAGATATTACTGTTATCCATGAGATGCTCAGTTACAATACCGCTTCCCACCACTTGGTGGTGGTAATGCTTCAGTCAGTTTTTTTTACAAGCTCCAATGAGCAGAAGAAGACATTCAGCCAGCTGCTAGCCTGTAGTGAAAGTTATGGAGAAGTATTTGAAACGAAAAAATGAAGACGAAAGTAGTGCCAAACCCCCCCCAAAAGGCTACATTTTTGTGCAAGTACAATGCTGACTTCATTAAGTACGGCTTTGTGAACGGAGGTAACGAGGTAGAGCCGAGAGCCCAGTGTGTGTAGTGTGGGCTAACGCTACCCAACGAAGCACTGAAGCCTTCAAAACTTTATTTCAAAAGGTTTTAGCTTGTTAAACTGTAAGTGGATTTGATTTAGTTATTGAATACAAATCAAACCAAGAGGGAGATCAATTAAACCAATACAGTGTTAATATTTGAATGGACCCAGGGCCTCTTTGTACTGGAAAAGTTGGGCCCCGAGGTCAAAAAGGTTAAGAACCCCTGATCTATCTAACCGTGTGAGGAAGATCACCCCTGAAACTTTGGACAATATTAGATTCCTAAAGGCACTGATTTTTGTGTTTTGTTTTGTAACATTTAAAGATGGTGCCTTGTTTTATTTTGTTTTTAAATGTACATTCTAAATCGAGACCTGTCAAATACAGGATTAAAACAACAAACAGAAAAAGTAGGGATGTCAATTAGGCCTGGGCGATATGACTAAAAATGTTATCACGATAAAAATGTTCATATCAGTCGATATCGATAATTATCACGATAAATGTTAATCATTACTTCTTTCATATTTAAAAGCTGATTTTTGCTCCTGAGTGAAAGTTGAAGAAACCAGATGGTTAATTATGGTTTAATTATTCTTTATTATCAGAACATGACAAACTAACTATAGTTAAACAGAAGAACATTTCACCATCATAAGCTCAGTGCACTGAGCTGGAAACGCTGATATGACAGTTAGCTGCTGGGCAGTAACACTACCTACTGGCCCGCTGCTTACTGAGAGACCACACCATACACTGTTTATATTATTTACAATACGGTCCACGCTAACACTGGTTTGGGACGTTTGGTCATTTCTTTCCTTCAGCGTGTTTTTAACGGGTCATATTGTGTCAAACAGTGAAGGGTCTGTATGTTGCACGTTATAGCTGCACTCGTCTTCGGCACAGTTAACAGAGCATGTTACTCGTTTTTTGTCGGACTGTAAATATCCAAAATGTGTCCAAACTCCTGAAGTTGAGCACCCGTTCTTGTCGTCTTGTCGACGATGTTTCCTCAGTTCTTTGAGCTGGCAGGCTCAGCGTTTTCTTCTGTGTCGCTAGCGCTAATTTCGGCTGTGTTTTCATTCCGCTTCCGAACGTCTGTAAGCCCGCCTACCCATATCCCTGCGACATGATTGGCTGTTCCTCGTCTTTTTCTTCTTCTCTTTAATGTCGGGTGGCAACTAGCGTTCAATGCGCATTAGCGCCCCCCCGTTTCCCAGTGGTTTGGTGGTGTAATTACAGGTTAAATTCTATCGAACTTTTATCGAACATTTTTATATTTATTGTAAGTAAAAATTATATTGTGATAATTATCGTTATCGTTTTATCGCCCAGGCCTAATGTCAATTCAATTTTAAATCGTGATTGTTGCAAAATGAAAAAAGTTAATCTGGATTTTAATGGCAAGTTGCCGTTATTTCGCATTTAAAAATTAAATTGTTTGGTTTTTATTTTTATTTTTGTAAGGTCCTAAGCTGAGAGTACTTTACTTACTGGTTGAATTCAGTCCAGCTTTTATTTTGAAATAAGTTAGGACCTTTTTATAGATCGAAGGTTATGGCATAAAATTAATCACGGACAAGGAACTCGTTAAGGATCAAAAATGTAAAACAGCTAAAAGGAACGGTGACAAAGTGTTTGATGTCATAAGGTTAATGAGTGCGTTTACATGGACTTGAGTATCCCGGTTTTGATTGGGGTTTTAAGTATCCCGTTTTTGTATTTGTGCATGTAAACATCATATCCTGATTTCAGAAACCGGGATACGCCCTTATCCCGGTTTTGAGAAACCCGGTTTTGCTACCTGGAGAACTCCGAAAGAAAACGGGATACTGTGGCATGTATACGCCTTACCCCGGTTTCTGACAGCTGCCAACACCTGCGAAAGCGCGGACTCAGCCAAGTGACGTACACGCAAAACAAACGTGACAGTGGCAACGAGAGCGGGAAAAATTAAAAAATCAATAAAAGCCTAAATGAATCCTGAGACGAATGATGTAGGCCTATGTGTGGGCAATCAACCGGTGTTATGATGAATATGGCCGAGGTTATAAATGCAGGATGGGGCCGCAGGGGAAAGGAGGAGAATCAGAGTGTCGCGGGGGAAAATAACGAAAAGTGAAGCGCCAGGAAAACGTTGCTGCAGCTGCTGTTATGTTCATAGTCTGTTTGGTTTAAAAGTGTTGGATAATGAAAGAAAAGAGCGCTGAAGGCCTGTGAAAGTGTCTGAAAGATAGACCGAAGATTCCCTCCGCGTCTCCTCACCCGCGACGGATACGCATGGCGGGGCTGAGACAAAGACGGTCGGACCGACTGGATTATTCATCCTCCTATCCTGGTGAGATCGCTTCTTTTTTTGTTCTTTTGTCTTCTGGTATACCGGTGATCGATCGACTACCTTTGTTGGATTATTTTGTTACTTTTTTGGATGGGCTGAGTTTGTTTTGGATGAGCGAACGGCTGCGTCGCCGGATGGCTTCCTTCTTTTCTGTGGACTAAAAAGACAATTTAAACTGAACTTTCGTAGATCATATTGCATATTTCGTTTGTTTGGGACTTTAAGTTTATTTTGGATTCATAAAGGGGTAAATTAAAGGGATATGTTTGTTATAATTAATTGTTTTATTTGCACCATGTGGCGTAAATTAGGCTACTTCGAGAATATAGCCGAGGATTACAAAAGATTTAAATTGGTAATCAACATGTAGGCTGCGATGGAGCGAGTCTGGTCATGTTGGACAGTATAAGAAATATTACTATGACCCTGTCCCACCAGTCACGATTGCGTATCATCACCCATTGCTCCCTTATGCAGTGGCAGTGGCAGACTGACAACCAGAGTTGAGGGCATGTTTGATATTTGCTGTTAAACAGTGCTTAATTTGTGCCAGATCCTGCCGGAACAAGATACGGAACCTACCAGATTGGGACCGGCACCTATTTGTTGGCATTTAATAAACCCGCAATATAAACCACAGTATTCTCATGTTTCTTAGATTTCTAAATGTCCGCGGTTTGTGTTGTAGTAAAAAATAAACATCACGTGCGCCTGCGCAAATAAGATGCAGTAATCAGAAACCGGGATACTATTGTTGATCATGTATACAGGGATATGAATAATCAGGTTTCTCTCTGTGCATGTAAACGCCATATCCGGAATATGATCAAAACCGGGATAAGGCTCATAATCGGGATACTCAAATCCATGTAAACGCACTCAATGTTACTTTAGACTCGTGAGCCGAGCTGTCTGAGAGTTTTAAGAAGTGAAATGAGACATTTGAAGAGACAGCAGTGTTGTTTGTTTTCAGTCACTGAGACTACAGGGAGACACTGAGGAGGATTATCTACGGTGTGCCTGAAAGGACAAATTCGCATGAGATTAATTGTGATTAACTTGTAAATGCTGACAGCCCTAGAAAAAAGTCATCAGTGTGACGTTTTTAGAGCAAAAAAAAAAACGTGAAGATGAATCAGAAGATTTGAATAAGGGGACTTTAACTGTATGACAAGCTGTTGTTCAAAAACATCAATTTCATTGTCACAGCAGGTTAGGGTCAGTTGTATTCATTAAATGCATCTGAGTATTATATATGAACCTAGCTTTGTTGCAACTTCAGGTTAGTTTTGAGTTTTTTTTACCCACAAACACTTTAGCAAACAAAGTAAGAACTGAGAAAAAGGATGAAAACTAAAAACAAGTCAGCGCGGCTGCTTTGACCTCTTATTAGCAAACTCTGTATGTTTTCATCAATAGTGTTATTGTGTGTCAGCCCCTGAATAAGCTGCATTTACAGAACTAAAGAGTCTACAACTGCTTCTCCTCTCTCCCTGAGTACCTCCCTCTTGCTGTCATCAGCTCCTCCTTGTTTTTTTCCCTCTCCTCCCTCTCTCAGTCAAACTCTCACACTGAGGTAACTGCTGAGTTGGCAATATAAGTTTTCTTCTGCAGCGCGATGGTGGTATAGTGGTGAGCATAGCTGCCTTCCAAGCAGTTGACCCGGGTTCGATTCCCGGCCATCGCAGATTACATTGTTTTCTTAAGCAGCTGAAAAAGTACAGTTGGTATGCATTTCACCCTCAGCCTCTACTTTGTGGATTGAATGTTATATACATTTTCTTTTAGTGTTGGCAGAAGCAGCGCAGTCTTTTTGTGGATCAGGCCCATATATGAGCAGTATTGACATTTCCAAATTGTAGAGGTCTGACACTTCACAATTGTATCCTAATCCCATTTTGCTATAAAAACTCCATGAAGCTCCCACAGATATATTTAAGAGCTATGGTCAATTGTTCCCCTCAAAACATGTGGATACATCCTAATTTATTGACTCATACTTGGTTTTAAATGTTTAATAATCAAAACTATTGATCATAAGTCTGATAAGAGACACAAGTCAATCCATCTATGCATACTGTTCACAATTAGAAACTAGCCTAGAAAATAGAATGGATGACTTCTGCAAACAGATTCCTGTTTGCAGAAGTCATCCATTCTATTTTCTAGGCTAGTTTCTAATTATGAACAGAAACTCAGTGTTTCCCCTTCCATTATATTGGGCCCCCCCCCCCCCCCCAACGGCTACCCAGGCCTCCCTTGAAGGTCAAGTTAATTTAATTTAATTTAATTTAACTTTATATATAGCGCCCGATCACAACAGAAGTCATTTAAGGATACCTTTTCTATATTTCAGGTCTATACCTTGTCCTATTATTAAACAAACTAAATAGCCTTATTTTATTTATCTTATTTACACGACGGCACGTCATTTCTGTCTCTACATGGGCGCGCTTACAATTCTCCTCTGCTCTCTGTATATCGCACAGAGTTACGCCCCGATGCGTACACACACACACACACACACAGACAGACTGACAGACATGTGCGCGCACACACAGGTGATCACACTCCCACCAGCGGACAGAGAGCACGCATCCGAAAATATGTCGCATCAACCACCTGAAAAGCAGCACACACACCACCAGGCCCGGAGTGGCTAATCGGGAGAACCGGGACTATTCCCTGTGGGCCGGGCTGCCTGAAGGGCCACCAGGGCCGGTACAGTGACAGTTTATAGATCACACAGGCTGTACTCATTGTTCAAGTAGCATTTCACTATAGACCAGTCTTTTCTGAAAGGGTGGGGTGCGCGTGTGTGGGGTGCCTTGTTTAAAATTGAAATGTATTGTGATTGCTGAAGCCTGACGCTTTTATTTTGTTTTTAAATTTACATTCTAAATCGAGACCTGCCAAATACAGGATTAAAACAACAAACAGAAAAAGTAGGGCTGTCAAACAATTCCATTTTTAAATTGGGATTTAAATCCTAAATTTAAATAGTTAATACGATTTTAAAGTTGCCATTATTTTGCATTAAAAAATTAAAATTGTTCGCTTTTATTTTTTGTACGGTCTTAATCTAAGTGTACTTTACTTGCTGTTTGAATTCATCCTCGCTTTTATTTTGAAATAATTTAGAACCTTCTGGTAGATCGAAAGTTATGGCATAAAATTAACAACAGAAAAAGGAACTCTTTAAGGATCAAAAACGTAAAACAGCTAAAGGAACGGTGACAAAGTGTTTGATGTCATAAGGTTAATGTTACTTTAGACTCGTGAGCCGAGCTGTCTGAGAGTTTTAAGAAGTGAAATGAGACATTTAAAGAGACAGCAGTGTTGTTTGTTTTCAGTCACTGAGACTACAGGGAGACACTGAGGAGGCTATTCTACGGTGTGCCTGAAAGGACAAATTAGCATGAGATTAATTGTGATTAACTTGTAAATGCTGACAGCCCTAGAAAAAAGTCATCAGTGTGACGTTTTTAGAGCAAAAAAAAAAGCGTGAAGATGAATCAGAAGATTTGAATAAGGGGACTTTAACTGTATGACAAGCTGTTGTTCAAAAACATCAATTTCATTGTCACAGCAGGTTAGGGTCAGTTTTATTCATTAAATGCATCTGAGTATTATATATGAACCTAGCTTTGTTGCAACTTCAGGTTAGTTTTGAGTTTAAAACTGCTTCTCCTCTCTCCCTGAGTACCTCCCTCTTGCTCTCATCAGCTCCTCCTTTTTTCCCCCCTCTCCTCCCTCTCTCAGTCAAACTCTCACACTGAGGTAACTGCTGAGTTGGCAATGTAAGTTTTTTGTCAAGTGCGATGGTGGTATAGTGGTGAGCATAGCTGCCTTCCAAGCAGTTGACCCGGGTTCGATTCCCGGCTATCGCAGATTACATTGTTTACTTAAGGAGGGACAAAAAATGACTAAGAAGTACAAATAAAAAATGGTGGACTAAATTAATGAAAACATTATCTAGTACATCAATAAACAAAGAATGCATTTTTTTAATAAAAAGGCTATTTCTGTATTTTTATTTCTGTATTTATTTTCGCAATTCTGTATTAATTTATTTCAGTGTTTCTACAGTTATATATTTATCAATTTTTACATTTCCACATCATTTATTTCTGTATTTGCAAGATGGCGGACACTTAACACAGCCGCCTTCTAGCGTGGTCTATTGTCTGCACAGGCGGGACCGAGTTAAGCTTGGTCTCTGCCCGATCTGTGTCTCTATGGCCTTGTTCACATTGCACCTCCAAATCTGATTTTTAGCACATCCAGATTGTATGTAGTTTGTTTTTTTGCCAGTCTGGACACAAAAAGCCACATGAGATCCGATTTTTCCAAATCTGATTCAAACCACATACGCAGGTGGTTTCGAATGCGATTCAAATCAGATTCCTACAGATCTGATTCAATCTGAAAAAAACGGATTTGGGCGGCATTCTGAACAAAGCCTAAGATGTTTGAACGACTACGAGTGTGCAGATCTATATGTGTGAGTGCGTATGTGTGCGCGGTCGTGGAGTTGGCCTCCAGATGTGCGTCTACGCGGCAAGGTGTTTGTGTATGTGTGTGTGTGTGCATTAGTTAGTTAGAGAGAGAGGAAAAGAGAGTAGTGGTGTACGATATAACGATCTTAGAAGGTGAAGGATTTGAACGTGTTGACGATCTGCCAAAGCAGAGAGATCGTAGAACCGGGCTAATGTGTTTATTCTATAATGTCGCACTTTATGCTCTTACACAGACGCGTCTCCCCCTCCCTTCCGCTCTGCATCATCGGTGAAAACGAAACTTAAGAGTTAGTCCGCAAAAACAAGTCCATCCCGGTTATATGCAACTGTTTTGAAATGTTTCCAAAACGACACGGCGTGAGCAACAGTTAACTTATCTGCTTAGTTTGCACAGTTGAGGTTTTCATCTGGGATAGCGACACAACAAACTCTAAACGACCCAGTGAGACGTTCACAGTCAGACAGTGATGGGAGATATAACACCGGTGCTGTCGGTGTTTACTGCTCTCCTTCGGTTTTTAAAAGTTACTAACAAGCCTCTCCACTCGAAGCTCATCTGTTATGATAACGGAACCTATAGCGATTAAACTAAACGATGTTATGAAACGGAGGGAGGCGATCATATCAACGAGGTCCGGACCTTTTTTAAACAGCCAACAATCATTTATTTCTATACATTGATTTCCATGCATATACTGCTGTAACTTATAAGTGATGTCATTCAGTAGCTCTTTCTCCTCTCGTTCAGTGTGCAGCAGGCAGGTGAGAGTGAGTAACCATGGTGACTGTCTGTCAATCAAAGGTGTCCCGCCCCCTCAAAGAATAAAACTCTTCTTTCAGTAAAACTTAAATTAAAGTTTAATCAAGGGAAAGAGATTTCTGGTGCTAAAATGTTCTGGTGGGAGACCTCCAGACCCCCTACAAAGGCGTTTTTTTAAATAGACTAAACTTATTAGCACAGTTTCTGTGCATTTAAAAAAATTATACAGGTGAATAAGTTTGGTCGAACTTGTCGTAACTTGCAAATTAGTCTTAATATCAGTATGGAAAAATATCGTGATAAAATCGTGATCGTGATTTTGCCATAAAAAAATCGTGATATGAAATTTTTCCCATATCACCCACCTCTAAAAGAGAGCGTGCCTTAAGAGGCTGGATCACAGTTTAAACTCTGCGCGCCACAGCTCGGGAATAATTGAATTCACTACCAGAAGCCAATTCAAGTGAAACAGGATTTACACTGGTCTTTCTGATCATGGAGGTATTACTCCGGTTATAACGCTGGAGTTAGCAGAAAAACACACACGGGACGCAGCGGCCCAATAAAGAAACAAACAAGGTTTTAAACTAGTAAAACACGGGACACGACGGTCCAATAACGAAGCAAATATTATAACAGTTTTCACATTAATAAAGCAAGTACTAATTGCCTGTGCCAAATACTGAATAAGCTGCAGAACTAAAGAGTCTACAACTGCTTCTCCTCTCTCCCTGAGTACCTCCCTCTTCCTCTCATCGGCTCCTCCTTATTTTTTTTCTCTCTCTCAGTCAAACTCTCACACTGAGGTAACTGCTGAGTTGGCAATAGAACCTCTCTTCTTCAGCGCGATGGTGGTATAGTGGTGAGCATAGCTGCCTTCCAAGCAGTTGACCCGGGTTCGATTCCCGGCCATCGCAGATCACATTGTTTTCTTAATCAGCAGAAAAAGTACAGATTTAGAATAGGTGTGACCAGTGTTCAGAAAAAGTAAAATAAACAGTTAAATTCTGCTCTGCAGGTCAGAGCTTTTCTATTGTTGTGCACACATTGAGGAGTTTCAGATAAGTTTTTAATATAACCACGTGTGATCGTCCTGCCAGCGCAGCATAACTAAAAGTAACCCTATATTTTGGTACAAGTTGCTTATTTTTTAATAACTTTAGAACAACCTCTAAGAGGGAGGGGGAGCTTATACAGATGAGTAAGAGATTGATGATTTGTTCTAAACTCAACACAACACTGCAGGCTGCAGTCTCAGACTAATTCTGTCCAAACAGTTTAAATGTACATTTAGTGTGCATATGTCTGCACTTCCGCTTGTCACCCTCCCTGCTCTGTTTGTTTTAAAAAGGACATGCCTGTTTGAGCTTTCTGTGCAAGGGTTGAAGGGTTGCCATCTGCTGAAGTGTGCACTGTTTTAAAATCAGTATGAACTGCTGTTAATACTCTTAAGTAAAAATGAATTCATGAAATAAGAATTTGCACAGCAGGTAATGTGATTTCATCATATAGACTGACTTCTCTGAGCACCCCCGTCTTAAAGTGACCTCCAGCGTCCCTGGTTTGCTCTGAAGCTCTGACCTAAATTATTAGGGTCACACTGTTTATTGTAATGGAATCAGAAAGAAGAATGAGACATCTTAGTGAGAGAGTTAGGTTAAGTTTGTGTTCTATTTAATAAAAAACTTTAGAAGCTACTTTTAAGTCATGACACATACGAGTTAGCCCCTGTCTCCTGCATCAAAGCATGAGATCTTGTGGAAACTGCTCAGTTCTGAAAAAAAAAGTACCATCATTGCTTGAGTTGATATCATATTTTTGGAATATACAGCTCATGAATGAGACAGGAAACGACCGGAGTGACATTTCTCTCGATTTATTACCAGACTAGAGGAAGCTCTTTTTGAAATGTAAGACCGTTGTCATAAACAGGGAAAGGGAAAACTTTGAGTTTGCAATATGTAGAGGAAATGCCTGGCATATTAAAGATCTAAAGATGTGACGTTTTTATAATTCTATTGTAACAGCATAATGAGTGTTATATTGTAATGTGTTTTTAATCTGCTTTACAAATCACTAGTCTAGTCTTACTGTTTTTGCCGCTCTATAACTTTAGGCGATTGAAAAAATGACAAGAATGTGGTGAAGAAAACAGTCTGGCTCCAGCAGGGAACATCTCTGCATTAACCCCTTAAAAGCATTTTTTTTACAGCAGTAAGTGTTATGTAGTGTTATATAGTTAGTAAGCAGCATTTACAGAACTAAGAACTACAACTGCATCTGTATCTCAAAATGACTCACTGTGTACCTCCCTCTTCCTCTCATTGGCTCCTCCTTTTTCCCCCCTCTCCTCCCTCTCTCAGTCAAACTCTCACGCTGAGGTAACTGCTGACTTGGCAATATAAGTTTTCTTCTGCAGCGCGATGGTGGTATAGTGGTGAGCATAGCTGCCTTCCAAGCAGTTGACCCGGGTTCGATTCCCGGCCATCGCAGATTAAGTTGTTTTCTTTAGTAGTACAAATAGTGAAGGTAGGTCATATGTTAAAAGTAGTGACATAAATATGTGCTCTGATCTTCCGGTATATACTTTGAATTGTTTCAGTTATCTTTTCACTCTGGTTGGTCGTTAAGCTGCAACCAGCTGCAGTTATTTGAAATGTCACTTATTCTACAGCCTTGCATTATACATCAAGTATCATATTCACTAGAGTTTCAGAGACCGTAACATGAAAATCCTCCTGAAAATCTACACTCCAGCTTTGGCGCTTAACCTTTGAAGATTCATGGGAGTTATCTACAAACATTTTATAGAGCAACGACACTTGTCTCATAGCAAAGTGCTTCATTATTAAAAGTTCGTAGTTTGGTCATAGGTGGCTAAGCGTGTGAGTTATTTTGAGATGCAGAAATCAAATGTCTTGTGTAAAATCTTTTCGTGCTGTAAGGGAATATCATACTTTTCTCATGGTTCAGTACATGACATAGAGCAGAGGATGTTGGCAGCTGCAGAGCAAGATTTTGAAATTGAGGACGCACCACCGTCTTTTAAATCGGAGGTGTGTAAGCATTTTGGCTTCCCCAAAACAGAAAATGAAAGAGGTGAGAGAAGATAACAGACAAGACAAAAACTGCGTGCAAATATTACAAGAAGACAGGGAACTACACAAATAGCACAACCAACATGATGCAGCATTCAAAGATCAGAGGAGTTTTTAGTTTCTTGTTCTCTTCTCTGTCCGGACACTTTACATCTTCGGCGCGACGTAAACAACTCGGAGCATTGAGAAAGGACTCTGAAAAAATGCCACCAAAGAAAAGTGCAAACCAGCCTGACGAGGTGGAGGAGATCAAAAAATCTCTCGACTACTTATCAGTGGAGATGACAAAATTCGCAGCACAGCAACAAAAAATCACGGATCTAATGGGGGAAATCCACATTAAAGATCCAAAACATAGAAAAAGACAAAAAGATTGCTTTTCTGGAAAACCGAGTGGCCGACCTCGACCAGTACTCCCGGATGAATGATCTCATCATCAGTGGCCTGAGGACCAATCACCGGAGCTATGCCAGGGCGGCTGCGGCCTCTGAGGACACCGGCGCCGGCAGGCACGGGGCTGACGCTTCCGAGGACGACCGTGAGTCGCTGGAGCAACAGGTGTTTTGCTTTTTGGACAGCAAGGTCATTTCTGTTGACAGCGGATATCTACATCAATGAACACCTCATCAAGAAGAGCGCAGACATCGCAAGAAGAGCACGAATACTGAGAAAACAAAACAACATTCAAGCAACATGGTCTTCAAACTGCAAAATATTTATCAAACTGAATGGACCAGCACCAGAGGCAGCAAAAGTGCTCATCGTCAGAGACATCACCGAGCTGGATAAGTTCGAGGTATGAAAAAAGAAAATCAACACAAGGTAACTGAATACACACTGAACTGAATACACCTAGAACATCCATGACAAGCTCGGACAGAAACCACTTTACTTAATATGAAAAACTGGACTTGAAATGTTTTGAATACACAGAACATAAATCACAAGACATTGAAAATGACATCAACCCTGAAAATAATTTCCACAATAACATACACAGCCACTGTGAATATTATACAGAAGAACAATTCAAAAGAAGTGTAATAATGGACGGGTCAATATCAATAATACACTTTAATAGTCGGAGCCTTAATTCAAATTTATCAAAAATCAAACACTGTTTACGGCAACTGGAAAAAAATTCACTGTAATTGCAATAACCGAAACCTGGCTTAGTGAGGAGCAAAGTGACATGGTTGAAATTGAGGGATATGAAATGTTTTCTATTTATAGGACTCAATCGAAAGATGGAGCGGTTGCACTATATATTGTTACTAGTTACAAAAGTAAATCTGCCAGTAAAATGACATTTGCTATGGACAACATCATGGAATGCATCACAGTTGAAATTGGGATGGAGAAATCAAATAATATTCTGATAAGCTGTGTGTATAGAAAACCCGGATTTTGTGTTGACACATTCAAGGAAAAATTAGCTGAACTTTATAACAACATAAATAACAAGAAAATGGTGTTTGTCTGAGGAGACTTAAACATTGAGTTACGAAACCCACAAGAACACAATTCAACAGCAGAATTTATCAATTCATTGTATAGCAACAGCTTATACCCCATAATCACACATCCAACCAGAATAACAACACACAGTGCTACACTAATTGACAACATATTTACAAATGTTATGGATAGGACAGTTCTCAGTGGTTTAGTATTATATGATACAAGTGATCACCTGCCAGTCTTACAGTAGCAACCATACAGAGCTGTACGAGGATAAAAAAAAGACACCACAACATTTAAAATAACCAGACACAAAACACAAGATGCTATTAATTCCCTCAAAGATTGACCTACTGAAACAAGACTGGAACAAAGTATATGTAAAAGATGTAAATGAAGCCTATCAATCATTTCTGGAAATTGTATCAGGACTGTATGACAAAAATTGTCCTCTAGTAAAGAAAGTAGTGAAACAAAAATATGCTGAGAAACCATGGATAACTAAAGGATTATTACATGCATGTCAGAAGAAAAAATCTTTATATAAAGATTTTTTAAAGAAAAGAACAACAGAAGCTGAACAAAAATATAAGACATGAAAATAAACTAACAAAGATTATGAGATGCAGTAAAATGGATCACTATAGCAAATTACTGGAGGACAACAAAAACAATATAAAGAATACATGGAATGTATTAAATGCCATAATTAAAAAACAAAATGGAAAGGCAGCATACCCAAATCATTTCATGTCTTCCAACAACAAAACAATCATTGATTTAGCTGCAGACAATCATGTACTCCCAAACTACAGACCCATTTCATTGCTTTCGCAGTTCTCTAAAATACTGGAAAAAATATTGTACACAAGACTGGATGAATTAATCACCAAACATTATACAGAAGGTGACACTGGTTGACTTTTCCCTCCTCCAAATTAATTTGTGAAGCCTGTCAGGGTCTCATCTCAGTATAACACTTAAAGAAAAAGTTAAGGGGGGGTATACTTGTAGGAAATAGTTCTTAAGAATTTAACTCCTAACACAGAGGAAGTTTTTACAGTTGTTCTGAATGGTTAAGGGAAAGGTCAGAGTGAACAACAAAGACAAGGGTAAAGGTTTCAAGATTTGGTAGCATACATTTTCTGCACGGTCTCTTTCATTTCTAGTGTTGCACTTTTTTGTTCCTAAGTGACAGAAGTTGTTGTGTAAAAGATGACTAAAGAAAACTTGAAGGGAAAATTCAAATCTGCCGCGAGACGATTTTAGGCCTGGTTTTGGTCCGACACTGATACTAATGATAACACGTTCCACCTCTAGTCAGAAATTATGGAAAGCAGCAACACGTTTCTTTCAGGGCATTTTGAAGAAGACCTTCAAGGTATTTAAAGGAAAGAGTGCTTCTGAGGTAACGGTATTTTGCAGCTCATTCTTTGCCAATCAAAGCTCAGGGTGCATAAGAGGAGTACGCATTTTCTGAAGCTCTGAGAGCACCTAGGACCTTTTAATTAAAGTCTTATGTACATCTACTTCTATTCTTGCCAGAATGATGGCGTAAAGCAAGTCAAATAACAATGTTTTTTGTAATAATTAGATGTATTTTTCTTTTTTTCGGTCAGTCTTGTTGCTGATTGTCTTCTTTTCTTTTGTACGTCACAAAGAAGCATTCGGCATTAAGCATCGAGTCTGTTTCACTTTACCTGTTGTGTATGAACTATTTCTGTTTTCTGGACTCTTGCCTTTTTAGGACACCTGAAGAGAAATAAGCGATATTGGAAGGAGAGAATGGGGATGGCATGTAGCCAGGAGTTGAGGGTTGAGGTCGAGCACATAGGGCATATGACTGTTTAGCTTAACCAGCGCCCCCTATAGGGTGCCACAGGAATGAGTCTTAAGACCCGGAAGTGAGTTAGCATTTAAGCGCCGTGGGGTCTATCCTCTAAAAGTCAATGGCAAATTTGAATGGGTTTGTGGTTAGACGCCTGAAATAAGGTCTGTGGTTAACACAAGCTTAAGAGATGTTGGGCGTTTTGTTAGACGAGATAAACTACGTTAGGTAATACCCCCACTTGTGAATTTTGGAGTTTTTAAGCGTCCTTAAAACGGCGGTTGCTAATAAGTGGCTAAATGAGACTACAGTGGTTGTCGGGGACATTAAACGTCATCACGCCGGGAACTCTCACCAGTCCGCCTTACAGCCTCTTGTCATGTTTTTCAGTGCTCTTGCAAATATTAGGTTAATAAACAACTTATTAAGCTACGGTTTCGCTAGCTTGTTAAAATCGCTGATTAGATCGATGAAGCATAACGGTGGTGACGTCAAAATCAACCGACCGCGGTGTAGTTCGCTTGTAGCATAACGTTAGCTTTTTACTTCTCTCGGCTGGATTAACGCTTCAAACTTCATAAAAGTGGTGTTCATTTGTAAAGATTATCCTGCTGAACAAAACGCCTACGCATCAGAAACGTGTGTTTGCCACAGAGCTTATTTTCTGCAATGATCCAAAATCCAATGCAAAACTCCCATAGGTGAATTCTCAATAGACCCCATGGTGATGCTACTTCCGGGTTGGCCTTCAAAAATACGTCATCACTTTTGTTCTCTATAGATATTTTTTACCTGAGCTGAGACAACCACAAACCTCAAAACTGATGCTGCATGTAAAATAATAAAAACTTAACCTTTAAACTATAACAACTCTGGTTGTTGTGTTTCACATTGTAGTCAATAGAACCAATTAAGGATATTGAATATTAACTCCTGAACGTCCTTCCTGACAGCTCATTTGATCAGTTTTTGTTTTTCTCTTTGAGATGTTTGATCAAAAATGGAAACTCTGGATGAAGCTTCAGGATTTAATCATTGGGCAAACAGACTTGTAACATGTAAAAACTGGAACTTTGCTTCTGACGCCAAGACATGTCTGAAATATATTTACATTTTAAGATCAGGGGACTCTGGCTCAGTGCTAGAATGGCTGGTCTCTCAATCGAAAGGCTCGATCCCAGCACCTGCATTCGAGGGCAAGATCCTCCTGAACCCCAAATTGCTCCCAGTGGTGTGGAAATGGGATAAGTTAATACTGATGGTCACTCAGGTAGCAACCTCTGCCTTCAGTGTGTGAATTCTTTGTTGAGGGGTGAATGTGAAATGTAGTGTTAGAGTTATACAGCCCCTGCAAATGTTAAGTAAAACTAAATGCTTTGGCATTTAATAAAAAAAAGAAAGTGTGATTACATGGTTAGGGGTGCTTACGTTTGCTGCAATTCACATCATTTTTTGTTCTAATGCAGAACTTTTAAAAGTTGAAGTCCACAAAGTAATGAAAAAAATGTTGAATTAGTGAACTAGTAAAGGGCCTTGTTGTTAATAGTTGAACTTTCTTTGTTAACTGGACTTTGCTCCAGCAGTGTGGGTTGATTTCTATTTTTTATTTCTTAACTGATTTAGCAAATAATGCAACATTAAAATGTATGATTTTTATTAACAGATGAAGTTTCCATTTTCCTTTTGATTGAAACCTCTTAATATATACTCAGCAAGCTCAACATATTGTCCTGCATGATAAAAAACTCTCACTTTCAACAGTTTGAGGAATAATAAACAATTCTCAACAGAAATACAGCTTTACGGAAAAGTATATTTTTGCAAAATTGATTAAGTTTTACCCAAAACATGTATTCAAGTTTTAAACTTTTATTTTTATTTTTTTATTTGATTTTCAATATTCAGTACTATATTTTTTTGTATTAAGGAGGCTTGCTGGTGTCATGGTTTTGGTCTTTGGTTTTCTATTTCTGAGTTTAGGTTCATGTTTTAATTTCTATCCTAGTGTTGTAGTGTTGTAGTGCTTGTTTCCCTTGTGTGTGTTTATGTTTCCTAGTTTGGTGTCAGTGTTACCTGTTTTATTTTGTAATTCCTGATCTTGGTGTTTCCCTTGTGTCTGATTGCCCTGATTGTCTTCACCTGTGTATCTAGTCTCACCTGTGTTGATTACCCCTGTGTCTATTTAGTCTCTGTGTTTCTTCCCCTCTGTGTCAGTTCATTGTTTGTTACTGTTCCCCATGCCAGACCTTATCAGTGGTTTTCCTCGTGGCTCTTTGGTTTTTCCTTGTGGATTTTGTGTTGGATTTTGATGAATGTTGTTTGGACACTTTTTGTAAGTAGTTTTGGTTTTGCCTTTGGATTTAAATAAATAGTTTTCTTATTCTGCACTTGGGTCCATCTCCTTCTGTTTTCCAGAACCGTGACAGCTGGGTTGTGGAGAGGGCTTATCACTCCATTTTCTGCCCCTGCTGGCGATGTTTGTATTTACGGAATCGTTCTGGAGTCATGCACTTCTTAAACCTCCTCCAACGAGAGATATGCTCCTGCTCAGGTTTTGTTTGGGCAATCTCGGGGACCTCGTCTGATGTTTCTTGAATCATCACCGTATCCTTGATTGACTCAGGTTTTTCATGGGTTAGCGTGTTGGCCTCGTCCATTGCATTGATGCTCTCTTCTAGGGGGGAGGGCCCTACATTTGGCTCAAGTGAACAGAGCTGTATTTGCTTTCCTAGCTCCTCGATCTCCTTCTGTAGCACTTGAATCATCACCGTATCCTCGACTGACTCTTGTTTTTCATGGGCTAGAGTGTCGTCCTGGTCCATTGCATTGTTGCTCTCTTCTGGGAGGGAGGGCTCTGCAGTAGGCTCAGTTGAACAGAGCTGTATTTGATTTTCTGGCTGGTCAACCTCCTTCTGTAGCACCTGATGTGCCTCCTCATGAGCAGTCAGATTGAAGGAAACCTCGTCCTCTGCAGTCACCTTGTCTTTGTACTGGCCCTCTTTCTGGACCGTCACTTCCTGTTCAGCCTCCTCTTTTTCGACAGCAACGCTCTTCACCAGCTTTAGGTCTCTGCTGGTTATCTCACTGAGCTGTTTCTGGACTTGCAGCAGTTCTTTCTTCAGAGCTGTATTCTCCAGCTTATTGGCCTTATGCTCGATATATTGAGCTTCAACACGTATTTGGAGCTCTTCGATGCTGATGTCAACCTTTGGCTCACACTGATGGAGCTGTATTTGTTCCTGGAGCTCAACAGCCTGTTTCTGCAGCTCCTCACAAGTCTCCTTCTGAAGGCCCAGTTTAGCGGCCATCTTCAGACTGTAGCTTGTCTTTTCCTTCAACTTTGTCTTTAATTTCTCAAGCTGCTCTAAGGTCACCATATATTTGATTTGAGCCTCTTCCACTTGTACATTGATTTGCCGCTCAAGGGCCTCTTTTTCAGTGCTCAGTGTCTGAATCATCAGATCCTTGGAGTTTTCCAAGCCTTGATATTTGACTTTCTCCAATTCTTTCCTGAGCATCTCAGCCCCAAACTTTTCAGCCTGGAGCTGGCAGTTATGAGCTGCAATTACAGCTAGAAGTTCCTCTTTGGACTTATTCTTATAACTTGTAAAGTCCTGCGGAGTACTGTTATAAGAACTCAGATTCTTTACTTCTTCTTTTAGCTTCTGGTTCTCTTTTTCAGCCCGGAGTCTCTTGCTCTTCTCCTCTTGAAGGCTTTCCTCAGCCTTTTCAAGCTTGCTCCTGTCAATGTTACTTTTGTGCTCAGCATACCATTTACACTCTCGCTCCTGCTGCAACTGTAATTTCAGATGTTGTATTTGACCCTGGAGATTTCCTTCCACAAACCATCGTGGTGGGTGGATGGGAGGCCATTGTTGAGATGGGGGATACCACCGACCAGTGGAGGTTTGCTCCTGATTACTTTGGGCCTCCCTCGAATGAATGGGGGCCAGGTATGGGAGCTCCAAGGGCAGCTCAAGCTCAGCCCAGCTCTGGGTCTCTGGTTCTTTGTCGTTTCTCATTCCTGGTGCCTGCCCTCGTCTATTTGGGGCCTGCCTGCGGCTATTTGAAGGCCGGTAGGGCAGCTCCAAGGAGGATGTCCCCTCTTGCGGGTCCAACTCAGCCCAGCTCTGGGATTCTGGTGCAGCATTATTTTCCATTGCTGTTGTGAAATGGATCAGGTTGTAGACTGCAAATTCTGCAAAGTACTTGTTTAAGTGTCTCCTAAATTTTTGAACAGTGCTCTCTCTCAGATAGACTAGATGTGAACTGATGATGTGTTTGTGGATCATAAGCTTGGTGACTCATGAATTTATACCTGAATCAACATTCTAAATGGCTTTGATGTCTGTGGCTTTGATGTAAAGCCAGAATTCTGGAATGCATACATATCTGTTTTTTTTTTTTTTTCTATAACCATTA
The DNA here is from genome assembly GCA_020745685.1 of Tautogolabrus adspersus. NCBI lineage: Eukaryota > Metazoa > Chordata > Actinopteri > Labriformes > Labridae > Tautogolabrus > Tautogolabrus adspersus. The sequence goes on along the minus strand of CM036551.1, from coordinate 18,797,853 downwards.
GTCATTCCCTATTTTTCAAATGTAAACAAAATGGCCTCCAAACCATCCAAAGTAACAAACCAAATTAAAGTGGAAAAAAGTAATGAAAATTGCTATGGGAAAAAACCCTTCAGCCTCTCACTCTTCTACCTTGTATCACTCAGATAAGCCCTTCCCACCAAATGATGAACCAAACTGTCTGTTCCCCCGATCTAGTGATGTCGGACTTAAGGGACGGACACAATGACAGCATACCAACATACAGTACATCCCAAAGAAAATTAAATAGTGGCAACTGTTGTGTGCTGCACAGTCATTGTGACATGTAGATTAAATTAAATGTATTTTTGAAAGGGACTCCAAGCGCACATGCACTTTCTAAGGCTAAGACAGTGGGATCTGCTGCCTAAAGCCTAGCTCACACTGTACGATATTCCCCCGATTGTATAAAAGTCGGGGTCGAACATCAGCTCACACTGTACGACTGAATCGCTTACGACGCACGATCAGACCTTAAGATTTATGTGCTCACACTGTACGACCCGATTGTCGGGCACGACAATCGGGCCCGAGGAGAGCTCGCACTGTACGAGTGAAATCGGGACGGAGCGTTGACAATTGTTAATAAAGTTTCATTTGAAAAACTCCAACGGACTTCAACGGACAGCGGTTGGTCAACGAGAAGGAAGTGGAAGTTGTTGTAGGAAGGAAAGTTGATACAATAAAAGATGGATACAATGTCTCAGAAAAGTGCTGCGCTGATGATCTGTGCCGTCCTGTGCACCGAAACCTCAAAAAAAAAAGAAACGCCGGCGTATATGGACTCGCAGGTGGCTGAGGAGACGAGGACTGTACGGTTTGTGCGTTTTGCAGAAAGAATTAGAGGTAAGCCACATCGTCGTTACCGGTTTGATTTCTAGTGTTTGTAAATAGCCACACACACTTTTCAGTCGTTATTAACTTGCTAACCTAATTTCTAACCTTTTATATCTAGTTTTTTTTAGTAGGCCTAGTGCTTGAAGTAGGCTATACTGTCATTATATGGTTAGATGGCATTTGATAATAGCATCTTTTCATGCCTGGTTCTAGTCTGAATAACTTCATGTTAGATAGAAATGAGAAACGGAATTAGTAATATGCTTTGATTCATTAATATCCTCAAATTGTAGCCTACCTTCACACATCAATCCAGAAGTAGGCCTAAACATTATAGCCAAATTAACCTTATCATATTGTTTCTGAAATTATCGTATTTTGAATGATCTATTTATTTGTATTCACGAATGTAGATGGATGATATGAAGGGTTTTAGAGACCTTTTAAGGGTGTCTGTGGAGGACTTCAACTACCTCTTGAAGAAAGTGGCTCCTCATATCATGAAGAAGGACACCCACTTTAGAAAAGCAATCAGCCCCAAGGAAAGACTTTCCATTACCTTGAGATTCTTGGCAACTGGTAAGTGCACTTACACATGTGTTTTACTGAAAATAACAACTTAAAAAAAATAGGATTTTGCTTGTTGCATCTAGTCAAAGGAGAAATTACCAACAACAGTTCACTGACATTTTTGATTCATAAGGATAAATAAAAACTATTATAAATGTTTTAGAAGGATGTTGTTTGTGTAATGTCATGTTATTATAATTAAGTTAATTCTGTGTTTTCTTCAACAGGTGAAACATTTAAATCATTAGGTTTCCAGTACCGGATCGGTAGCACAACTCTGACCCAGATAGTTTTGGAGACCTGTACAGCCCTAAAGAGTGTGCTGCACGAGGAGTACTTGAAGGTAAACACTCAGATACACATAGGACCATAGTGGTCTAATATATGAAGTGTAACAGTTTGACATCAGTAGGCTACTGATCATTAAACATATCACATTGTTAGTGGCCATTTCTGTAAGCACTACATACAAGAAGTAAGCTTTCAATTTACTCATAGCTTTTTGGAACTGAACCTTTTAAATAGAAAAATGTTACTGAATGGCTGAATAGTGTAATTGAATACAATTTTTACTGTAACACTGACAGATTAATATCAGTTTATTGAACAAAAACGATTGTTTGTTAAAATAATTGAGTGCGTTTACATGGACTTGAGTATCCCGATTATCAGCCTTATCCCGGTTTTGATCATATTCTGGATGTGGCGTTTACATGCACAGAGAGAAACCTGGTTATTCATATCCCTGTATACATGATCAGTCGTTTACATGCACAAATACAAAAACGGACAGATACTTAAAACCCCAATCAAAACCGGGATACTCAAGTCCATGTAAACGCACTCATTGAGTGCGTTTACATGGACTTGAGTATCCCGGTTTTGATTGGGGTTTTAAGTATCTGTCCGTTTTTGTATTTGTGCATGTAAACATCATATCCTGATTTCAGAAACCGGGATACGCCCTTATCCCGGTTTTGAGAAACCCGGTTTTGCTACCTGGAGAACTCCGAAAGAAAACGGGATACTGTGGCATGTATACGCCTTACCCCGGTTTCTGACAGCTGCCAACACCTGCGCAGGCGCGGACTCAGCCAAGTGACTTACACGCAAAACAAACATGACAGCGGCAACGAGAGCGAAGTTTTGTGTTTCGCTAATAAAAAATAAATATAATTGAAGGTAGGCTATAGTATAGAGCCCACATGGGCAGAATAAATAGGCTATGACCCCAACCGGCCCACAACGTCCTCAAAAAAAATTAAAACATCAATAAAACCTTAAATGAATCCTGAGACGAATGATGTATGTGTGGGCAATCAACCGGTGTTATGATGAATATGGCCGAGGTTATAAATGCAGGATGTGGCGCAGGGGAGAGGAGGAGAATCAGAGTGCCGTGGGGGAAATAACGAAAAGTGAAGCGCCAGGAAAACGTAGCTGCAGCTGCTGTTATGTTCATAGTCTGTTTGGTTTAAAAGTGTTGGATAATGAAAGAAAAGAGCGCTGAAGGCCTGTGAAAATGTCTGAAAGATAGACCGAAGATTCCCTCCGCGTCTCCTCACCCACGAGGGGATACGCATGGCGGGGCTGAGACAAAGACGGTCGGACCGACCGGATTATTCATCCTCCTATCCTGGAGAGATCGCTCCTTTTTTTGTTCTTTCGCTCCTTTTTTTGTTCTTTCGTCTTCTGGTATACCAGTGATCGATCGACTACCTTTGTTGGATTATTTTGTTACTTTTTTGGATGGGCTGAGTTTGTTTTGGATCAGGGAACGGCTGCGTCGGCGGATGGCTTCCTTCTTTTCTGTGGACTAAAAAGACAATTTAAACTGAACTTTCGTAGGTCATATTTCGTTTGTTTGGGACTTTTAGTTTATTTTGGATTCATAAAGGGGCAAATTAAAGGGATATGTTTGTTATAATTCATTTTTTTATTTGCACCATGTGGCGTAAATTAGGCTACTTCGAGAATATAGCCATGGATTACCAAAGATTTAAATTGGTAATCAACCATAGACTGTAAATAATACTGGACGAAACCTGAGTGACGTATCCCGTCTGTGACGGAGGCTTAAAAAGAGTCCAATCGACGGGCGCTTCCATATTGGATTTGTTGTCTCAACCTAACTTGGATCAAAGCGGGATCAACCTAACGACAGCGTTAAGGCGGGACTAAAGTCCGCCGATGCTCGACCAGCTCGACGCTAGCTAGCCGTCCACTTCACAACAATGCTAACGTCTGCTTTACATCACCCCCTACGGCTCTCCTGCTCCCACTCGTCCAGAGATAACTCTATAAACAGTAAGTTAACATTAAACTTTTCTACAACACAGTTACAACGAATTATCTTCATCCCAAATATATCATTTAAGTATTAAAACTACACTTTTTTTTAAATATATAATTATGGTCATTAGTTATTTGTCACAGCAGTTAGTAGACCGGGTTAGCAGAGCAATACATTAGCATCGTTTTAACATACAATTTAAGAACCACTTTGAGGCTGATCTTTACAAATAAATTCTCCTATTGTGTTACAAATCATTGCTTGGGTGTAATTACATATTAAAGGATAAGAAGTCCGTTTTAAAACGATAAAAGAGCTTTGTTGTTGTTGTTAAACTACTGTTAGACCATAGACTGTAAATAAATGAGAGACATCCAGAAGAAATCAATATTACAATGCATACAGTTCATGGTTGTTACTGTTCTGACTAAAAGAGGAATGTCTGTGACTTATATTTACTGATGTCAACAGTGATGTGGGTGAACATGACACTTGAAAAAGAAATGTTTTATATTTATCATAAGATATTTATTTTCTATAGAGCCCTGAAGTCATGGAGTCTGTGGCCAGTGATGACGAAGGGTCAGCTGCACACCCCAAAAACTGTAGGTATTAGAAATGTATCTCAAGTCTGGCATCTATTATTATGAGTTGTGCCTACCTTGTTCAATATTATCCCTGCAGATGTGGCTAATAACAAAACACACCCTGAGCTGTCACGTGTAGTGAACTGTACATGTTGCCTTATCTGAGGCATTCATTGAACATTTTTGTATTTCTTCTATAGACAGTGTGAATTATTGGTGACAGCTATGTCCGTCCATGTGCCCAGAGAGCTGCAGAGACAGAAGAAGAAACCTAGGCCTCAACATCTGCATTTGTTGGTTCTGCTGGGGTGGACTTCGGTTGAAAGGCCTGCTTCCCTTCTTCAACAACTCACTGCGAGGCAGGTCTCCCCCGGATGGCCTGAGAGATGTAACCCACTTGTTCCTGCATCGATGGCGGTCTCCATGTTGGAAGTGCTCTCACCATAACTTTCAGCCAACCTAACGACAGGCTGAAAGCTGGAGCTGAGGCGGGTTTTAAGCCTCCTGACAAACCGTTACATCGAGCCCCTTATTGTGAATAACAATTATCCTTCATCAAATGGTTTTTTGTACCAAGCCGTAAACATGTTAACTTCTGGTGTAAAAACAGGCTTTCTTGAATGTGGTTTTTCAGATTAAATAAATATTTAAATGCACTCCTTTGTTTCTACTTCTGAGTATACATTTTAGATTTGAAATGACTAAAATGTGCATTAATGCTCAACTCAATAGCTAAGTTTTTACTTTGACACAACTTTTGACCAAATACTAATGCAGTTCATTTCTGAAAATGGGATGGAACAGAGTCATTGCAAAAAATATGCCCTTAGACACAGCCCCATTCTTAAATCAAGATACATACAGAGTAAATACAATCAATAACTTGTGAATAAAAACACAGTTCAAAATGTCTTCCCAGATCAATATCACATAATATCAGCTTTCTCCCATCTAAACTAGACAAAGGGTTTAAACATGTGAAGAAAAGGGTATGACTGCAAGTTGTTTGATGGAGATTTATTTTTATTGAACAGCTTCTTACACCACAATTGTTGTCAAGATGCAAACCCTCCTTCTCCTGAAGCTTGTGGAGCTCCTTGATGTACGGCCATCTCATCTGCTGGCCATCTTCTCTCAGCAGAACCTCCACTGATGAAAAGACTGAAGAAGCTTGAGCATGTGACATGGATCTAGGAGAGACTTTTAGTGCAGGGTCTCCAGGATGACAAAAAAAGACAGAAAATAGCAGTTATCCATTAAATCCATTTGTGTGCATTTTCTGTTTTCATCTGTGTGTAAGAGTGCATTTATAAATTCAACCGTGTACTACCCAGACAACAAAGGTATGAAGGTAATCAACATGGAAATGATTCTTTCTATTCTAAGATTAACCTTATTGTAATCAAAATACTTTCAGCTCTCTCACTCACTTGCAGAATGATATTCCACATACAGCCACAGATTTAGTGTAAGGAAACATTAAGGCATTTATTTCGTATAGTACTTCATCTTAACATGAAATAAATACTTCAATGATTTAAAGATAGATAGATACTTTATTGATCCCGAGGGAAATTCAAGCTAATATAATAACCGGTCCCAACTCTCTGTGAGCATTACAGTCTCTGGTGAACCATCGTGTTAACCTTTAGTTTATAACATCACACAAACTCTTACTTTTCAACATCTAAACAATTCAAATTCTAACATTTCAGACTTAGTTTAACCCTCCAGTTTATTAGTGCTGGATAGCTATCTATGTTTCATTAGCATCTGTGTCTCTTGATCGGCTAAACTTAAACCATTGACCGTCAATAATGGGCTACACTGAGGCCAGTCGCACATAGATACCGACACCTCCCGATGAGTATGCAGTACATTTAACAATATCACTATATCATTAATATTTACAGTCTATGTATATCACCAAGCTAACGCTAAACAAGCTAGGACCGCAAAAATAGACACCGTAATATTTACAGTCTATTATACCGACACGAGTATGCAGTTAATATAAAACTACTTTATCACTTACCGTAAAATACTGAAGCATCACAGTCTTGGATGGTCTGTTAATCCAATTAATCGCACAGCAAGCCACATTTGTTGCTAGACAAACACTCCACACGAAGAAAAAAAGTCCGACGGACCAAGCTAGTGCTGCTAGCCTCCTGCTATGATGAACTGCTTCTGACCTGAGACAGCTCAGCGCTGCAGCTGTCAATCAAATCTCCACAACCCTTATATGGGCATGACCGTTTTCCTTAATAACAAAAAATCAGAGGAGTTAGAAAAAAATTCACCCCCCCCACAGTGGGAGCACATGATGCCACTAACTTATCAGATGTATTTCGTTTTTTGTACCAGGCTGTAAACGTGTTAATTTTTGTAGTGAAAACGGCCTTTTTTGGCTGGGGGCTTATGGAACTTCCGGTGCTTCTGGAGCCAGCCTCAAGCGGACACTCGATGAACTGCAGTTTTTTGTACTTCCGCATTGGCTTCATTTTTTTGGAACGGAGGTTGCCGCTTGTAATCAACACGATGGAGCGAGTCTGGTCATGTTGGACGGGCTATAAGAAATATTACTACGACCCTGTCCCACCAGTCACGATTGTGTATCATCACCCATTGCTCCCTTATGCAGTGGCAGTGACAGACTGACAACTAGTCAGAGTAAATGGCATGTTTAATATTTGCTGTTAAACGGTGCTTAATTTGTGCCAGATCCTGCCGGAACAAGATACGGAACCTACCAGATTGGGACCAGCACCTATTTGTTGGCATTTAATAAACCCGCAATATAAACCACAGTATTCTCATGTTTCTCAGATTTCTAAATATCCGCGGTTTGTGTTGTAGTAAAAAATAAACATCACGTGCGCCTGCGCAAAAAAGATGCAGTAATCAGAAACCGGGATACTGTTGTTGATCATGTATACAGGGATATGAATAATCAGGTTTCTCTCTGTGCATGTAAACGCCATATCCGGAATATGATCAAAACCGGGATAAGGCTCATAATCGGGATACTCAAGTCCATGTAAACGCACTCATTGTTAGTTGCAGCCCTAGTTGTATTATTTCTGTCTTTAAGGCATAAGGTCATTATTTTACTTGTTGTTCACAGACACCAACAACTGAAGCAGAGTGGAGGATCATAGCCAAAGACTTTTCTATCAAGTGGCAGTTTCCACACTGCCTAGGGGCAGTAGATGGCAAACATGTTTTCATCCAACCTCCAGCCAAGAGTGGAAGCATGTTCTACAACTACAAGTCGAGGTTTTCAATTATACTGATGGCAGTAGTTGATGCAAACTATAAATTTGTGTTTGCAAGTGCTGGAACTCAGGGCAGAGTGTCAGATGCGGGTGTGTTTGCACAATCTGAGCTTAGAGCAGCCATGGAAAGAAACCTCCTTCATTTCCCCCCAGCTGAACCACTGCCCAACACTGATGTATCAATGCCATTTATGTTTATTGGAGATGAGGCCTATCCTCTGAGACCCGATCTAATGAAGCCATATCCCTTTCGGAATTTAAATATCACCCAAAGAATATATAATTATAGACTTTCCAGGGCACGTCGAGTTGTTGAAAATGCCTTTGGCATTTTGGCAAACCGCTTTAGAATATTTAGATCAACTATATGCCTGGACCCAGACAAGGTAGTGTCCATCATATTTGCCTGTCTGTGCCTGCACAACTTTTTGCGGGAAAGAAGGTCGGATGCGTACTTGCCTCCTAGCTATGTGGACACTGAAGACTCCAACTTTCAGGTGATTGAAGGGGCGTGGAGGAGAGAGGGTGTACTCCAGTCTGCACAAGCAGGAAAAGCAAGAAACCCTTCTGTCCAAGCTAAGGAGCAGCGAGACAAACTTTGTGACTACTTTGTGTCACCAAGTGGGAGCGTGTCATGGCAAGAGGGCATGGTGTAGATAGAATAATATGAATTCCTTTTTTGAAATCAACACAAACTAGAACAATGAATTGCACTTTTTTCTTTAATTGGTTTTTGTTTAATTGGTTTTTGTTTAGTATTGAATTTTAGATATTTATCTGATTAATTCTCTTGTTATAATATAATATTTACTATTATTGTAATATTATTATTGTATTCTTATTATTGTATTCTTTGTTATGCTTAATTGAATTGAATTTGTAAAGTGTATGTGTTTTTGTAGTTCACAGTAAAATACTATTTATAATCAGATTTAAAGTGTTCAAGTATTTTCTAACATGCAAATCATTAAAATACAAACTCAATAATTGAAAAATGCAAGATTTATTAATGCAATTCAAAAACCTAAATTCACAAGTCAATGAGACAATGAGGTAAGTTATCAATTTATACAAAATAAATAATAATAATAATACATTTCATTTGTAAGTGTCTGTACATTTGTTAAAAAAAGAGAATGAACAGAACAGTATAACTGACATTGCAACTTTACAAATAAATCATAAAGACAACGACAAAAGGTAAAGCAACAGATAAACAGAACACACATCACAATCATACATTAAAAGTATTACATCAGTGTTGAATGTGTGTGGGGAGTGAGTTCCAGATAAAACAAAATAACTAACATTGTGGGCAAGTTGCCTATATTTTTACTAATCTTCAAAATCTAGTAGCATTCTCAAATAGTTTTCAGGCTGGAGAGGGCCCTGAGGGAGCAATTGCTGATGGTGTTGGTGAGGTTGTGACAATGTGTGTAGGGGAGGTGGGGGGTGCAGTTGTGTTGTTGTGAATGGCTGATATGTAGCTCGTTGTGTTTCAGTATGGTGGTATGGTGGCGCAGTGGACTGATCAGCCTCTTGGGCCTCATACAAAGCTATCATAATTTTTTTCTTTACTTTCGTCTTGATTGTTTCATTTTTTATTCCCCGGAGTTCTGCTGCCACCTGATTTCCAAAGGAAGTGTGGGCATCTGGAGCTGCAAGAACTGACACAGACATTTGTTGTAACAGCTTCAGCTTCTGTTGCTCAATTAGGTCTTCACTTTTGCGTTTTGTTCTTGGATTGGGAGTTATTGGAGTGGGAGAAGGAGCAGGAGAACTGCTTGTTGAGTAGTAGGTTGTGGTCCTGTGGTTAAGATAAAACTTCATGAGTTTTTCTAGGAGAAATTGCATTGTTATTACAGGTGCAGCTTTTCCACAATATTCTATTTTTTTAATCTTCACCTATACAGCAATAAATAGAAATATAGCAAAGCTAGGCTAATTAAAGACATGAAGTGACAGGTTTGTTGTTTAAAACACTGTAGTTGTGCCAATTAATTCATACTAAGCAATATGTCAACACTGTTGTGATAATTCTGCATCTTGCTGTGCATCTAAGTGTGACTGTACCTATTGCAGCAGTATCAGACATATCTGAAATGTCCTCATCACTGATGGCGTCATCCTGGTCCCTTTCCTCATTCAGCTGGTCCTTGATTGATTGATCAAGCTGAAAAATATTGTGACAGTCAGGTATACAATATGTGTCTGTTAGTTTATCAATACACAATAGCACAGTTTCAGATATAATATAATGCCCTCTTTAAAAATGTTTAATGTCACATACAGTTAAATATTATGGCTCTGTACTACTACTCTGGACATAACCCTGAAAAAAAAAAAAAAAAAGCTGAAACCTATAGCTTACATTGCTCTCACTGGGGCGTTGTGTCACATGTTTCTTAAGAAACTCCAAATTTGTCAACAGCCAAATCTGCCTCTGTGTCAACCCTTTATGTCCACTGCCACTTGCTTTGGGCTTGAGAAGTTTAGTATACTGGGTTCTCATTGTAGCTGCCCTTATCTTCACTTCCTCAACTGAAATGATACAATATGTTAAAGGTTTAACTGTAAGAATCACTGAAAGTCACTGTTTACACACTACATTCATTCAGCATAGGTAATGTTATTAAAACAGCAATGGCTAACAAAATGTTAAAGCCTATTCTAAATGCACATACACAGTACAATCCTCAGTGTACAGATGAAACCGAATGATCAAAAGTTAAACAAGCTCTAGGCCTATAACTTGGGCATCTGCTCAAAAATAACATGCCTAAAACTACAAGGCCATATGAATAATACTGGTGTCAAAATAAAGGCAGCTAGCACTCGTGAGATTGTAGATATATGTTTGCGGTGTCCTGAGTACAGAACGAACAAACACAACAACACAACACTATATTTATATAGCAAGAAACAAGCTGTTCTCGATGCTACATCTCGGTCTTTCTCTGGTCAATTTATTTGCATGACTGTGAAGCTACTAGGTCAGAAGCCTTTGGCGTTTATGTGTGTTTTTGCTGCTCCCCCTCACTCGGGTTTAGGTTGTCACTGAGGATTTCCCTGTGTAGCACAAAGTTATTGAGGTGTAGGCTAGCGTTGTAGCTCGCATACATACCTGGTACGTTCAATGCAGAGGCTATTTCTCTCCACCTCTTCTCTTTTTCCAAACGATTGTGATATGCCTAGGACGACACGTTATAAAGGCACTCATGTTCCTGCCACAAATCAACAAACCTTTCTTCCATTTCAGGTGTCCAGCGCACCCGTACGGGTTGCATCCTGCCGGTACTGCCGCTGGTCGCCATGACTACAGTCCTCCGTTGTCTCTCGTGATTATATTGTAGTCGAGCGTGACTTCCGCCAGACGCGCTTATGACGTAATTGTCAAGATTTTACATTCTAAATATCAAACATGTTTGAAATAAATCGGAGCGTCCCCGACGATCGGCGAGCAGATCGGGGATGTTACGATTGGAACTTTGTACCACTCACACTACAAGATAATCTGGCCAGAGAATCGGTTCCGAGCAGCCTTGAGTCGGGAGCGACCCTGCGATTGTCGGGGAGGAGGAATCGGACCTCAAATGGGCCTGATTATCCTACAGTGTGAGCCAGGCTTAAAGGCCCAAAAAAAAATCAAAGGTCATAAATCTGGCCTTAGATTAAACATGGAGAACTTGATGAAGTAGTCTGAAATAACCGGCAGGAGGTATCAACAAGATCTAGAAAGGAGGGTGGCAGAATCCCACAGGACATAAGGGAATATTGCAAAAATCTGGGAATAAATTCCTTACCAATAGCTTTCTTCACAAATGTGTTCATAAAGGTGTCTTATAACACGTATAAAAAGATTTAAATCCAACTCCTGTAGGAATCCGTGAGAGCGGCTCAAAGTCGGGGTACCTGGAATAGTACATTATTGGTACTATATACTTATTGGTGAAACATTTACAATGTTAACATCTGCTTTAGGTAGCTTGTGAGGGGTCAAACTAGGGGTTCTTTAGGATTCTGAATCCATTGCAAATATTTGTTTTGCAAAAAATCCACTCCTTGGTGGATAAATGGCCACGCCCACTTTTACATGTAAATTTACAGTAGCTTTATATGTTGATTTTAATATCTCGAATACTAGTTAAAATAAATACTGCACCACATTGTCAAATGTCTTAGGGGTCCAGGTCTGAGTCTTCTCCACACTCTACTGTTCTTAAAGTGGAGATTGGGACCCCCTGGGGGCACTTGAGACACTGAGAGGGGGGTCGCGAGATGCCTTTCATTACCAAATAAATTGAATAATCTAAAATAGCATATTTTACCAATTATTGTGAAAAAACATTCAAATATTAGTTGAATTTTAAATACAACTGCAGTGGCTAATCCGACTTCAGAGTGTTCACGTGTTTTCAGTTTGAAAAGTCTAAATATTGTAACAACAAAGACAACAAAAAACGTGGATGCTATGAAGACGATGTGTGTAATGTTTGTTACAAGTTATATTTGAGCAAAACTTTGATGTGAAATATGTGAATAAGCCTTTTAGAAAGTTTCTTAACATTAACAAAACATATTTTGCCCCCCATGTTGATGACAAATATCTCGGCAAGTCGGGCACCTAATTCTTTCCCCAATTTCTGACTTGTTGTTCTGACTTTAGCAGGCGTTTCTGTACTTTTTCCAACTCGGATATTCCTTTTTATGAAGTCTTCAGCAACAGCCTTTCTGTCAATACAAAAAATAGTTAAGCATTTGCCAATAGTTGGCACCATCAGGAGGAGGGGGGGATCTGGAGGTCTTTCTGGAGACACTTCTTTCCCTGGATTAATGTCTATGCAAAATGTAACCGTTTTCTGAACCACTTTAGAATTATGATTCAGTATTGTATCCTATTTTGTGTCTTCACATCTGTTTTAGTGTTCATCTGGTATATTTTCACACAGTGATTCATTTATTTGTAACGTGGACTTTAAGTTCTTGTGTTTCTGTACTATTTTAGCCCTGCAGAATTCCTACTACAGCAGCTTCATTCAAGTAGCCTTTGTTCATATGCTATGTCATTTTTAAGGCATTACTGGATTAACTGTAGTTTGGTTTGTAGACTGGTAAGAATGGCAAAAAAAGATAAACATCATCGGCTTCAAGTTTAGAGTAATCCAGCGCACAGGGGTTGTTCAGATCGACTTTAAAGTTAAATGCATATAAAACATTGGAGCGAACAACGAGTGTCACATTGTGGCTTCTTCAGGTTCACTCTCCACTTGATTGATAAATTAATATCTTACTAGTATTGTATCAAAAGTAAAAATTCTGGTATTGTTGCAACCCTAGATCTCAGTTGATCTTGAACTTGAGGTCCACATGTTTCAAATGAATGCATCACTGTGTATGCCTTGTCAGTAAGGTTTATAGTTTTCTCAAGTAGTTTGTGTGGATGAATCGTGTTAAATGGCTTCTCGTTTCAGTAAGACCCTGAGTAAAGCTTCCTTTCCCTTTAAAAGTTTGTCATTTTACTTCCCTTTAGACTGATTTCAGTGTACAGCAACAAGACATAGCTTTCCAAACACAGCTGAGATTCATTTGCTATTATTAAAGCTGGGAAACTTTAATCAAAACTTTTTAAAAAGCTACTACATCACAATCCACATCTGAACGAGGCAACATATTCAGGTGGAGCTTCTGAGTCACAGTCATGAGAGGAGTAGTATATTTTTAAATGTGATCCTTTCTCACAGCTGCTGCTTTCTACAAAGCATTGAAAAACATTTTGTAAAGCTACTTTTCAAGGCTTGACAGAAACCAAATACTTCATGCTCTACTGATTTTACAGTTAATTACTGTACAAACAACAATAAGCTCTCTCAAGCTCTCCCAGCTGAACGTGCCTGACTCCACCTGCAGGTGGATCACAGACTTCCTGTCTGACAGGAGACAGCAGGTGAAGCTGGGGAAGAATGTCTCGGACAGCAGGACCATCAGCACTGGCTCCCCTCAAGGCTGCGTTCTTTCTCCTCTGCTCTTCTCCCTGTACACTAACAGCTGCACCTCCAGTCACCAGTCTGTGAAGCTCCTCAAGTTCGCAGACGACACCACCCTCATTGGACTCATCTCTGGTGGGGACGAGTCTGCCTACAGGTGAGAGGCTGACCATCTGGTGACCTGGTGCAGTGAAAACAACCTAGAGCTTAACGCTCTGAAGACAGTGGAGATGGTTGTGGACTTTAGGAAAAACGCAGCCGCCCCTCCGCTTCCTGGGGACCACCATTGCCCAGGACCTCAAGTGGGAGCTGAACATCACCTCCCTCATCAAGAAAGGACAGCAGAGGATGTACTTCCTGTGGCAGCTGAAGAAGTTCAACCTGCCAAAGACCATGATGGTGCACTTCTACACTGCCATCATCGAGTCCATCCTCTCCTCCTCCATCACAGTCTGGTACGCTGCAGCCACAGCAAGAGAGAAGTGCAGGCTGCAGCGCATCATCCGCTCTGCAGAGAAGGTGATTGGCTGCAATCTTCCATCTCTCCACGACCTGTACAGTACACCTCCAGGACCCTGAGGCGTGCAGGTAAGATTGTGGCCGACCCCTCTCACCCCGCACATGGACTGTTTGAGACTCTCCCCTCTGGTAAGAGGCTGCGGTCCATCAGGACCAAAACCTCTCGCCACAAGAACAGTTTCCTTCCCTCTGCTGTCAGCCTCATGAACAATGTCCCTGCCCTCCCCCTCCCCTCCTCCCACATAACACAGACTCTCATCAGCCCCACAGTCAGAAACATCACAGTAATGTGAAGGCTGAAACTGTTTTTATGCGTTACATTAACGCTCTCTGGACTTTACATTCTTTTTTCTCACATGCACTCCATTGCAGCTTGTAGATTTTGTTATTTTTTTGTTATTATTCTTTATTTTTTTGACATTTTTTAAATTCTATTGTTTATATTGGTAAATTTCTTATATTTTATTTTATTTAAGTTCTTGCTTTTTTGGCTGTTTTTCCCTGTTAACTGTTTTTGCACCAATACACCAAGACAAATTCCTTGTATGTGTAAATGTACTTGGCAATAAACCCGATTCTGATTCTGATTCTGATTCTGAATATAGTTTTAGAGCAAACGGAACAACTTCATTTGCAATAATAGAATTTATAGAAAAAGTTACTAAGGCAATAGAAAACAAAGAATATGCGGTAGGAATATTTCTGGACTTAAAAATAGCATTCCACACTGTAAATCATGAGCTATTAATAAAAATATGGCAAAGATATGATATTAGAGGCATAGTACTGGCATGGTTATCCAGCTACCTACAAAACAGGAAACAATACAGAATGTCGAAATACAAAACCATAAATCACAACTGCTGCGGGTTACATATGGGGTGCCCAAGGGCTCTGTGCTGGGGCCATTATTATTCATTCTGTATATCAATAATATATGTGAAGTGTCAAAAACGGTGAAAACCATTCTTTTTGCTGATGACACAAACTTACTCTGCTGTAGTAACAACTTGGAACAGCTTCTGGATACAATGGAAGAGGAAATGAACAGGATGAAGATCTGGTTTGATGAAAATAAGCTAACGTTGAATTTAAGCAAAACTAAATTTATAATTGTTGGGAATAGATCAACCAACACAGAAAAGAAACTCATGATAAATGACTTAGAACTAGAACAAGTATCTGAAATACAATTTCTTGGAGTTTTAATAGACAATAAATGAAGTTGGAAACCTCATATAAATTATATTAAAGCCAAAATATCCAAATCAATAGCAATACTGAATAAAGCCAAAGGCCTACTGAATGAGACCTCCCTGTTTACATTGTACTGCTCCTTCATACTTCCTTACATGACCTGCTGTGTGGAGGTACGGGGGAACACGTACAAAACAAATACACATCCAATCTTCATCCTGCAAAAAGAGCTATATGAATAATACATAAAACCACTTGCAGAGCCAACAAATCCATTATTTATTAAACTACGAACACTAAAATGTCAAGATTTGATCGACTATAAAACTATTCAAATTATGTACAAAGCAAATTATCACCAATTGCCTCATGGTATCCAGGAGTTGTTCCAACTGAGAGAAAGCAAACACAAGTTGAGAGGAACCTGTATATTTTAGATACCACCAATAAGAACCAATGCAAAACTTCACTTAACAAAGGGTGTTAGTCTGTGGAACAACTGCGATGATGAGCTGAAAAAATGCAACACTATATTCAAACACTTATTTCTTGTCCGATGGTTCTGGTTCATCTGTTACCATTATTTTGTTATTTGGTTATTGCTTTGTCCAAAAACTTAATTTGGTTTAGCCAAGAAGTTCAACATCATACACTGATGGATTAAAAACTACATTTTTTGAATAGAGCATAAAAATAAGAGGGGGTAGGACCAGAAAAGTTTTTAACTTCTTCCTATCCCTTTTCAACATGAGCTATATTATTTGACTTATTTATTTGTTGCTGAGGATCCCGTTTGTTTTTGTTTTTTTCCCCTTCTTTATTGCTTATACTTCTTATTTTGTGTTTGTATTATTTTAACATGTTCAATACATTGACTAATTGAAAAAAAATACATCTATGAGAAGCTCCAACCACCCCCTCTTGTTGAGAGAAAAAAAACATTACCACACTGACAAGTGGGTTTGCAGCCCCTAAAGGAATCTTTTTACAAACAGTGGAAAGTATAATTCAGAAAAAAAATAAAACATAAAATAAAGCTATTTTAAGTTACATGTCCGCAAAGGAGTGGGAAGAAGTAAAAACTTATTGAATCCCACCCCCTCTCCATCTATTCAGCTAGCTTGTATTATATTTTTAAATTATGACTATAATATAATATGAAAATGTATTTTTATAGTTTATATATGTATCTTTTCCTACTAATACATCTACTTCTTCTTCTGCTACTACTCTTACTTCTTACACTTCTGCTTTTTCTTCTACTATTTCATCTTCTACTGATACTGAAGAGACACACACACCAAAACAGAGCGCTCTGAGAGAGCTGGTTTATACAGGGTCACAAACCTCCTCTGGTGCTTGATTCATGTTATATTTTAACCAAAGCACTGCACAGATGTTTCATTAAGACCACAGGGGACTGTTTGAAAAGGTGGAAAAGGGGTATAATATGTCCTCTTTAAAATGATACACACAAGAAAAGTCAGGAAATGTCTTTGATGAAACATTAAAGACCGTGTAGGGCCAGTCTCCAACTGGAATAGACACTTTTAAAATAGAGATAGTTTAAAGAAGTGAACAGCAAAACAAGCAATGCCATATAACATTCAGGATGGGGATAATGCTAAATAGCAGAATTAGAAGCATGCTGAATCCAAAGAATGTAACGTATATAAAGAGAACTACAAGGAAAATCATGTCTGACACATCCAAATCATGCTTTGCAGGGTTGCCATAATCTGCTGAACTCTGAATGAAAAACCTCTCAATGGTATCTTTAGCAGGACGTCTACTTGACCACTTGTTGACTCCATAAATCAAGCTTTATTTTATTCAAATGTTCCCTCTTTATATCTGTAAATCAACATAAAGGATATAAATGTTGAGTTCCTTCTCTGAACAACAATAAATTCAATAGAGCTGTATCTATTATGACCACTAGATGGTAGTATTTGTCTTTTGCAGTCATCTGAAACTTTCACTTCCACTCTTTCTCCAACGAAGTCAGAAAATGGATTTTAACGAACCAGCCTTGTCAGCATGAATTCGTCATTTTGACAACTTTTCTGCAACTCAAGGAAACGTGTACATAATGTTTTAATATCTGTATATTGTTGTGTGTTCTTCTTCTCTTATGAAATGTGTGTGTGTGTGTGCATGACTGGTTGAGCTGTATTTTACTGTTGCCATCATCTGCCTAAGTAACAGATGGAAATGAGCTAGTAAACTTAATCTGGTACAAGGCAATCTTTTCTCTAATGAGACTAATATTTTTTTGTACACTGTCTCAGATTTAAATAAACAAAAATTAAACTTATTGGCAACCCATAAAAAATGACTGAAAAAAGGGGCTACTTTCATATTTAACTCTGAGGCAAGCCCTTCACACCCACCTGGTGTGATGCTTTTGGAAAGAGGATATGACTGTGTAACAGATTGCAGAAAAACACTTCACACACATCAACCGCCCGTGTTTCCCTGATGCAAAACAAGCAGTAACTACGCACCATGAGTGAGTAACAGTTAACAGTAGGAAGGAAAATACCTCTGCTGTTTATGCCTCACCTGTTTGATCTAGCTTTCAGTGTGGGAATCCAGAAAAAAACGACTCCAATGAGCTTTTAATTACATGTTGGATTTCACCATTATGTACCTCTTTACTGCTGACATATGGCAGAATAGGTCTACTGTATTTAGCCACTACATTCTAGGTTTTGCTATTTTTTCTTCATGTGGGGTAATTACATTGTCCCGATGCAACTAAACACACAAATAGAATACTTTGGATGGCTGACATAAAAACAAAGTTCAGCAGTGAAGTTTTCAGATTCTACTTTTTTCACCTCTCTCATTCAAGTTAAATATCTGCTGTGAAAATGCAACAAA
Organism: Tautogolabrus adspersus; assembly: GCA_020745685.1. Lineage (NCBI taxonomy): Eukaryota > Metazoa > Chordata > Actinopteri > Labriformes > Labridae > Tautogolabrus > Tautogolabrus adspersus. The sequence goes on along the minus strand of CM036551.1, from coordinate 18,779,684 downwards.
AACTCCAGGGCCCGTATTCACAAACATTCTGAGAATCCTTTCAGAGAGCTCTTAACTTAGCTTAAAAAATTCTAGCAAGGAGTCTTAGCTTAAGAGTGATTTAGGAACATTCTTAGAGCAACTCTGAACAAGGAAGAGACAGAAACTTTTATCTTAGTGAGGAGGCGGGGTTGACCCAGTTGATAGGTATGACACATTTTTTTCAGAAGCTGTTATTGGTTAATCTAAAAAAATTGAGAAAAAAAGTCATACATAGAATCTAGTAATACATTGTGCAATTATAAACACTATGAAATTAGCATCTGTGTGATAATTTGTTAGACGGTCTTTAAAAGCATATAGCCTACAAGATGTTTGAAATAACATGCCCACTTGTGCAGCAGCTTCTTCACCTGCTAATTGTTACATCAGCAGGTAAAGAGCCTTAATTAGTGATTGGATGCACCTGTGGAGCTGACCACATGAAGTAAAACACAACATGCATGTCTCACTTTGCACTGAAAAAAGTCAGTGATGGATTGAAATGCCTGCACAAATCATTTGTGTCTGTTCTGCCCAACTATGAGTCAAAAATACTCCTCATGTAGTGTTTGAAGAACATTTCTCTATTTTCACCTCAGCTTAAGAAACTCTAAAGCCTGTTAGAAGTCCTCCTTATGGTTTTACACCGTAGGAGCTCTTTTAAGGGCTAAGACACTTTGTGAATAACTTTCATCTTTACAAAGATCTAGTCTGAACTTTGAGGGGAAATTCTCAGAAAATGTCCTGATTCTAAGAATTTTCTTAGAATTTTGTCACTAGGAGCAACTCTTAGTACTTAGGAGGCTTTGTGAATACGGACCCAGAAGTATAATCAAAAGAAAAATCATTGAGATAACACAAACTTATTTGATACAGGTAATGTTTTCCCAATATACTCATGGATATTTAATAATAACACTGATTCCCAATCTGGGGTCCAGGATGGAAATCAATTAGACTTTGAAATCTCAGGCTTTGTCCGCTCTGAGGTTGTCAAAATGTGATTAAGTCATCTAAAGTCATGATAAAACACTTAATGTAAAGTTCATACAAAGGTATTTTGAGAATAAGTGATTATAGGCCTATTCTGCTGGGATTTGAACAATTCTGTTGAGATGAAAACAGAAATAAGAGATGTTAGTCTTGCCATCAATGTATCACCTTTTTTTGTCTGTTTCCTTGAGGGGCTCAGTTTTTTTAGATACTTCGGGGAGTGGGTTTGGAATCACGGTTTCAGAAAAAAGCATGTTTTCTGTGTTATTTCAACAAATGTTAAAGTTTAGGACATTTAACATTCAAAACCCCAGCTCTTTTGGGAAATGTAGGTATTGCTTTTGACACAATTAAATGAGTAAATAACTGAAACTGAAATGTAAGAGGTGCGAAAGATTTCTAACAAATACGTTTGTTGAATGGATCGTGATACCTCTTAAAGCCAAGACAGCAAACTAGCAAAACCATTGTAGAAATTCTTGCTTTGAAATGGCTGATCAGGCCACCAATTTGGTCAATGCTGTAATATCTCAACAACTGATTTACTGATGTGCTACTTAGCACAGGCCTTCATGGTCCCCAGCGGAAGCATCATACCAATATCTCTTATATCTCAGCCTTTGATCAGGCACAAAGTATAGGTGTCAATTAGTGGCCTAGTGTACAATTTGACTGAATATGTTGAATGGATTGCCAGTTCTCCAAATAAAAAAAATGTCACAGACGAACTGCAAAACTGACATTGCCATTAGCCTCAGTGGTATTTTGTTTGTTTTAGCAAATGTAAGCAAGTAAGCAAACACTACACTTGTCTGAAATAAGCGTGTCTAAACATGTTGTATTGAGCATGTTAGTGGTTTTAAATTAGCATAGTGGATGGTGAGAGTAGATACTCTATGTGGGCGCAGTAAACACACTGATGCTGCCAGGTCATATTTCTTTTTTTACTTTAATTGTAAAAAGGGACCGAGCCAAAGAAAAGGGAAACTCTAATGTCCCCACCCACTCTCAACCGCAGAACCGTGTCCCCTTACGAACTGACAAAACTCATTCTGTTCTTTCCAATGACACTCATAAGTGGTCAGGACTGTCATTTCATTATCAAATACCAGATCTGTGTACACAGCTTTAAAAGCTAAAAGTTGTGCAAGGAAAGCCATGACCCTCTTTGTAAAAGATAGTGTCATATGTGTGCTGTTGTTTCCAAAGATAAGACTGGACATTATTAAAGTATCAAAGACGGGATGAGATTTTCGTTTTATTGCATTTATACATAATGACTGACACAATTTTCAAACTTTCGCAATTGCAACTTTTAGTACTGAAGAAAACAGAAGTAACACAAGAGTTGTTTTAACTAAAAAGTCAAACTGACTAGGGACAATCTGGATGTTTTGGTCTCTATGAACTCCATATGAAGACAACAAATGCTTAGGCTGATTTTGAAATGGTGTTATCACATAGTTTCCAAGGTTGTCATCACCAGAGTTTAAACACTCTTAGCACTCTCTGCAGCACATGTAGCAGAGCATCAAAGCCATGCAGACAGGAATGTGCACATTCAATGGTTGTAAACGTACACAAAATGTATAATCTTTTTGCTTATTTACATTGCCTTTGAAGAGTCATATGTGGGCAAACGTTTGATTACATTTAAGCTATTTGCTATATTGGTTGACCTAATCAGTGATAGGTATTTTTTCTCTTTCTAAAATAGTATCTCATAAATGCCGCATCAATTAGGCTCAAACAAGCACAGCAGGCTTCATCTCACAGGATGTACAAAACAGAAATCAGATTTCACAAGCACTTCATATAAGCTGCATTTGCACAGCATCATGATACTATTGAAATTCCACAGGAATTAACGAGAGGAAGTCCCTTAAGAACTACACATCATACATGTTTGCAGGGGGCATCCATACTTGACAAGATAGCTTAACTATTTTAGTGCTTAACATATAGGATTATAAGCCATTGTTCTGTGAGATAAAAAGCACATGTTTAATTACTGTCTTAACTACCACTCTAAATTGTAGCATGTACATATAGCCAATAGCTAACAGTTAACACATATTGAAACACAATGTATCTCTTTCAACCACTGTCCTGCAGCGTTGTCTATTTCCAGCAACAAGACTGAGCTAATACCTTTCATTAGAAGTCTCTTGTAAACAATTTCAGTCCATCAATGAGCCATGTCGCCTGCAGCTGGTCATCCTGAAAACGTCTACCAGTCATCCAGTAGTGGAGAGTCGGCCATACTTAAATGAAGAAAATGTTCAGCTTCACAAATATTGTGCTGCAGTCCGGTGTTAGCCATATTCAGAGGTGGGGGGCCCTGCTACGAGTTTACAGTAACCTGACAAGGCACCAAGGTCAATGTACAAGGAGCCCTTCCTTTTCATGTGACCAGAGTCTTCAGAGTACAGAGAAGATTCTGCAGGAAAGAGAAAAGAGCATGTCATAAATGTGAAGTGTTTCTCATTGATTACCTGAAAAAAAACTGTCCTAAACACTCCAGTCTTTACCCTGTGTGGTGTCGGGGTGCTGGCTCTGTTGACGTAGCATGGTGTGATTTGCCTCCTCCATGGCAGAGTCCAGGCTCCAGCAGCGTGGTTGATCTTCTCTGGGTGGGTTGATGGCCTCATGCTTTAAAAGCTCAGAGGCCGAGCTCCGCAGGGTAGGGTTCCTCTCCAGGGCTCGCTCCAGGAAGGAGCGGATTGTCAGGCTGCAGTCTTCTGGTATGTCCTCCAAAGGTGGGGCCTGCTTGTGGATCTGTGAGGACAGAAAAAAAGGAAAACTTAGCATGGGAGAAAAAAGTCAGAGCGTAACAGAATCCAAATGATGAAAAACAACAGGCCACGAAGAAGTCATCTAGCAGCTGTGACCCAGTTTTCTTCTTTGAGTGTCATTGTGATTTGTGGCTAGCAAGACAAGTTTGGTGTAGCAAGAGGAAACAAGCAAAAGTGGCATAGCTCAGCCTGTTAAATAGACTGCACTTTACTTCCCCATGACAGCAGTTTTAAGAGGAAGTGAGTAATGGTCTAAATCACAAGAGTCATTTCAAAAACAGAAACAGGACCTTTAGAAAACAAAGAACCCATGTCATGGAAAACCTTTAAAAAACAGAAGTAGTATCTGACTAAACGGGCCATAGATCACACAGTTATCAGCCACATTAAGACTTTTTTATCTTGTGATAATCTAAACCGTGGAAGATGGAGCAATGTCATGGAAAACAAAATACTCCGGCTGAATGCTCGTCTGGTATAATAGCTTTGGTTTTAAGTTGTAAACCAAAAGCACAAATATGTAAGACAGAACTTTATAATCTAGCCACAGTTACTGTGACCGGCTTTTAGGCACTATTGGATTTGGGTAAAAAGCAAAATCAATATCTGCACCAAGTTTCTCCCTCGCTCCCCTTCAGGACAAAACACTGATCTGTTAGCTACTTAAATTCAGAGATTCCCCCTTTTGGTAACAACCATTTTTCCAGCAACTTCCAATGCTATCAAATTCAACAGTTGCTTAGACTTTATACTAAAAACATCAATTATCAAAAATGGCAAGGCTAGATTAAAAAATAGCATAGGTCAATGAGCTTCATTCTTTGATGACTTTGAATTTAAGGGCAACGTGTTGTGTAATATTAAGTTATTTAATTCTGGACCAAGGTTCTTAACAAACAGACCAATCAACAACCATGTTTCATAAAAGATATTAATGCTTACAATGTAGAGGTAAGATGGGTATGCGGTGCGTGGGTATCTCCTGACCCATGGAGGGCTCCCTGTCTGCATGTGAATGATGGTGGTGCCCAGGCTGTAGATGTCTGTCTTGGTGTTATGTCCTCGACACAGAACCAGCTCTGGACTCATATGCATCTATATGAAAGAAAGCATAACGAGAATTCAACAAAATGGTGCAGCTGTTGGAAAAGGTGTGAAGTAGTTCCTCTATTATGGGTTTCCGACTAACTTAAAACCGTGTGTAATACTGTCAAGGTAAGGGCACCAGGGCAGTTTGCTTTGAGTGTGAAGAGTAAACAAAGAAACATCTCTTTCTCTGCTGGAAATTCCAGCCTACGTTCCCATGTAAATATAAGCCTGAGCAGCCCAGTGTTAGGCTAGCTCTATATCTCTTATTATTACTGGTCGGTGTCTGCCCTGGGAATTTCCACAAGTAAAGCCATGAGAGGCCCAGGGTGCAAGTACAAGGACCACTAACACACTGACAAACAAACAGGCCGGTACATGGGAAAGCTAGACGGATACATCATAAGAGAAAAGCCTTGTGAGAAATCTTCTGAATTAATCCCAAAACTGCTGATTACATCTGCACTAAGACCATAACAGCAAGATGTTTTTAGCATCAGGTCAATGAGTACACTGACTGCTCTGCAGTAAAGCTTGCCAATCATTGACTTCCTATAATCGTTTTGGAAATGACATAGACAAGTGCTGACAAGTCTTAAGTGTTCCAGGCCATAAGGAAGTCTAGCCTGAGTCATGAGTCATTAAGAATGCTGCCGTTTTCCGTAAAAGCACACCCATGATCAGCTCAACTATTGATTAGCCCAAACAAAAAACAGAAGATATGTTGGATTTTCACATGCATTAAAGCCTTTTTTTTTTTTGCAGCCTGTAAAGCTACATTTGCAAGGGGCCTTCTTGTAAGATGTAATTACTCTTAAGGTCTTCTGTTATCTTACATTTAGTAAAGCTAAACTTACTAAAGCACTAGCTGGAATTATATTTTGCAAAACTGAGAAATTCCTGTCATAACATTAGTTCTTCTGTCTCAATATCTTTGAGATCGGGGGGGGGGGGGGTTCTTTCCAAGGTGTTTTGTCTGTGCTTTATCTGTCTCCTTATCGCTAAGTATAGAAGCTGGCTGAGTGGTCGTCATGAAATACACCTTTGTATGCATTGTGTATGTGTGCTTTTTTTCTTCTGCTGACTATCCTGCTTTGCTGCTGTAACACTGTAAATGTCTCCGTTTGTGAGATGAATAAAGGATTATCTTATCTTATCTTATCTTATCTTATGTTCCAGATACTCATTTCACTACACGGCATAGATAGATTTTTCAGGTAGAACAAGATGAGATATCATAACCATTTTTGTGTTTTTATGCGGTAGGATATTAATTGTAAATGTATGAAGCAAATGTTAGCTTGGGCATAAAACATCAGCCTGTAAAACCCAGACTTGGCTTTTCTTGTGCAAACGAGCAGGAAACAAGAATGGCTCAGTTCATTTCTGAGTCACGAGATCCCCAAGTGATACTAGTTCTGTATACATTTTTCTTACCTCTGTTCCTCTCAGGTCTCGGGGAATGTATATATCCTCTGTCATCTGCACTGTCAGACCAAAGTCGACCAGCACTGCCTTGTCTGACATCAGGACGATGTTGCTGGCTAAAAAAACAAACAGAGAAATGACAATTATGATTCACACATCCTGCAGAGGCACCATGCTTGCAGTGCAGGTAGGCATTCGAGGGAAAAATGTGTAAGATATAAAAAATATTGAGCTAGCTAGCAAATGAGAAAAGAGCACTGTAGCCTTCTAAGAAGAATTCAAGCATGTCTCATGCTTTTAGCAAAAGCATGAGACAGATAATTTGAGGGTAAGCTTTTTGTGGACGGTCTCATCATTGCTCTTTAAAACCCACCAAGGTTTAATTACATATTTTGATCACAGGCAGGAAACACTTAAGCCACAGCAACGTGTCACGGGGCAAGACCGGCCATTGTCGTTGGAGACTTGCCTCTCAGGACCCTCTATTTACCCAGAGAGAGTATGACAAGATGAAGGCTGGAATTTCCAGACACCAAACAGCCTTAAGGCCATGAGGCTGACACATGGCTCTGGGAAAATCTTTGATCCCAGCAGCGCTACTGTGGTCCAACCACTGTAAAACTACCACCTTTCTAACCTCAGCCGAGCTATGCCTACTGTAACTAGCCTTTTTTGCAATCTAAGTAATTAGCTTCCAGTTTTTGTGTCAGTGTGACCTGGCTAAATTTGAACACTATATCCCCAAGAGTGTGTGTGTGTAAGAATCTCAGTGTAAGATATCTGTGGTCTGTCTGGTTGTGGTTATCTTGAGTGATTCACATTTTTCCTACTTGGCACTTGACTCTCTTAACAATAGCTGCATCTCCCTGTGGCTTGACTGTGACGTAAATAGGGTTAAAAGTTAAACATTTCATGACTTACTGACACATTTGTGTTCTCTTTGTGACATGCAGCACAACCTTCAAAATCAATCAGTGAGTGGAAAGGGTTGCACCATTTTGCTCTTACGTTTGATGTCGTGGTGGATGACTTTATGCGAATGCAGGTACTCCAGGCCCCGCAGGACTTGTTTGGTAACCCAGATGATCTCAAACTCTCTCATTGGCCCACAGCTGTCCAGCTTCTCCAAGACCGAGCCGCCCTCTCCTGCCTCCATGAACAGGTGGACGCTCTGGTCCCAGAAAAGAGCGCCGTATAGTTCAGCTATGTTCTCATGGTGGAACCGTGCCTGGAACTCCACGTCCGCTGCTTTGAAGTTCTCCATAGGGATCTGTTAAATTGATGATGAGATGTAAATAAATGCGTTTTTTCTTAATTTTAGTTTTTTTTTTTATATCCTAGGCTTCAAAGTGCTTGGAAATTTGACAATCAGACTTGTCTGTATGGTATTAATCATTGATGAACTATGTTGTTTACCCCCAATTTATCTACCCACAAAATTCCTTTGTAAGCCTACGGTACTTAAGTCTCACGTTTTACCTTTGAGACTCCATTTTTTATAAATAAGTGGGATGTCAGCAAGACAAACATTTCTAGCCCACTGCTCCTTACTGATCAAGTCACCTCCCTGTCGTTTTCAGAAGCATACTGCAACCAATGAAGGGTTTGAGTCTAGTGAGCTCAAGTCAGCAACCACTTCGCCTGCAGCCCCTGAACCTGGCAGGCCTCTGTCTGGCTATGTGTGAAGGTAATTAAGTCCCTCCTACTAGCACCTCAACACCTCTCCCATTAACATATTTTAAATTGTTTAATCTGTACACACACAGAAAGGCAAAACATGTATTTTGTGTATTGAGGAAGGTGCTGCTCTGGCGGTTGCTCCTGCTTTCAGTCTGTATTCTAAATTAAACTTACCAGAGAAAAAAAGTATATCTTTTCATCTAACTGCAAACAAGGGGACAAAAATAAATGTATCCCGAAACTAATTCTTAAATAGTGTTTCCTTGATGGACCATGTGTTGAATGATGATGTTGTTGACTATCCTCTAATATGCAGGAAATCTAAAGTAAAAAAGATAACATGCACATGAGCTAGTTCCAGTAAGCCCTCTTTGTGTATTGTTAACAGTGTGTACGGGACACTATGTCAACATTGCAATTGGATGAAAACCTCAGAAGAGGTGGGAAGTTACTCCCCCCTCATTTGTCAATATTTTCCATGTGAGAAATGGTAAACACACTTGTCACGTAGCCCCTTCTCACATGGGCCAATTAAATTTCCATTCTTGCATTAATCTTGGCCCTTTCTGTAAGGCTGTTACAAAAAAAACAAGAGTTCTTCTTTAGAAGCGCCCTGTTCCTCTTTTACTCAAAAGTCAGACGTACAAAATGTCATGTTGACTCTGAAACACACTGAACAAACAGGAAAAGTTGCTGCGAGAACAAATAGTTCTTGCCAGGTGAAATATTTGGCATCTATAAAGCTTGAGTTTCGAGAAGTCTGCTTCTGTATTCCAGTCTTTGCTAAGCAGGACTCACCAGTTTACATGCCATTCTTTTTCTGGTGCTTGTGTCCTGTGCCAAGTGAACTTTCCCAAATGAGCCCTTGGGCACGAGGCCACAGCCATAATTCTTGTAGGTCAATTTCCATGGAAACAGGAGCACGTCCATGTTTATCCTGTAGCGGCCTTTTTTCACAGCCATGTACTTCTGCAAACAAAAGTCAGTTAGAAAAAAAAGGGAAAATGTGTCTTGCTTTTGTAAACTGAATAGGTTACAAAGACTCATTTTCATGCACACAAACATTCAGTTATTATTTTTGTGATGCTTCTCACCTTGTTCAGCAGGACTCCCATCTCCTCAGGCACATTCTGCAGTGCTGCTGCCTGCATGTTGGAGAGCAGGTTGACAAAGGACAGGAGGTCTGCCACTGTCCCGTAGCGAACACCACTTACTCCATCAACCCCAAATTCCTCCTGCTGACCCCTAGAGCCAACTGAGTCCCCCACCTCCTCATTCTCATCCATCTCCTCCTGGGAGAGACCTTCCTCTTCAAATGATAAGCCCCCGTCTTCCTCTTCCTCTACTTCTTCAAGCTTATACAGTCTCTCTGCAGCGTTGATGATATCCTCAAGGTTCATATGAGCCAAAAGCAGTCCTACTCCATTATCATATTTGTAATCCATCTTGAAGCTTGACTTCTGCTGTTTGCTCTAAAATGAAACATGAGGCGGTCAGTTAATTAACATTTCTTCACTTAAATCAGAGTTGCAAGAGATCCTGTCAGTGATCAGCTCATCCGGAGTTCAAGTTACAGAGTGACAATTCTCAGAAGCATGAAACGTTGGTTCAGCTGACTGGGAGGGACTTAACAGAATCTTTTCCAAGCAAATGAAGGGAGTTTCACCATAAAGCTGGGAAGCCCCCAGGGAAGCTCAGACCTTACTTGACATCTAGAAAACACCACTGCTGATCATCAGTTAGTTAGTAAGTAAGGAAAGCTCACTAGTAGTCATTGCAATACCTCATACAGATAGTAAATGCATCGACACCGTGTAGGCACGTGCCAAATTTGACTGAGACTGCGCTTTTTTTTTTTCAAGCCCACCAAACTCTGTAGGCTATTAAAGTTGTACAAATATACTACATTCAAGATTCTTTTATCAAATTTTAAAAAGACAAAATCAAAAAAAAGAAATAGGCTCTTGAAATAATAGCCTATATTTCAGTGATGAAATATAAGTTACAAACAATTTCTGCAAATGATTAGCCTATCATATTAATACCGTCAAATATGATGTTGTTAGTAAGAAAACATGCTGTAGCCTACTTGCCATATAATTGAGTCAGAAGCTTAACATGACTGTCGTCTCTTCATTGCACCTTCTCTGGCGGTGTCCAACTCTGACTGCCGGAGTTTGAGGTCGGGCTGTGTTTAGAAGGAAGTAAACAGGAAGTGCGTGCGATCAGCGCGTGGGAGTTGTGTGCTTTAATGTCAGGTGCCTGAGCTTTACTGTAAGTTTCGTTTTCCCTTTCTCCTGTTTACTTATGAAAATCACGTTTCATGGCTTAATTGTTGAAACACAGAGCATCACCTTCCAGAGAATCGTCGGGTGTTTTCCTGTGGGAAATGCCTCTCGTGAAATCAGCTCCTCATAGCCTAAATGTTTAGGGCCTAAGCTATTGAAGGAGCATAAAATAGACATTGAGTTTTTGGATATAACCTGATTCAAGAGACCAATTTTAGTAAAGCTTGAATGTAAAAGCTACTAAGGAAAATAACTTTAAGTAAACAAAGTTTTTTTCCCCGTCGCTCGTACATTAATTAATAATCACAATTTGTCTGGTTTGGTACCTCTCGCCTGCCGTAGACACATCCATGCGCATGCGCTGTACAGTGTCTTTCGGAGCAGCAATGGCGTCCTCCTTTGCAGTGTGCAGGCTACATATGACGGGAAGGGGCAGCCTGGTGAAGTGTTTGAAGAAGGTCGACACACTCCTTACAAGAAATATCGGAACCAATGCTGTTGTTGCGCAAGGTGAAGCACTTCAGAAAGACAAATCTGGTTCGTATAACAAGTTGGCCTGCTTGCTAGCTATGATACATGTCTCGCCTACAGTGACCGTCAGTCCAAATGTCATTATAAAATCTTTATATTTTCAGTAGCACTTGATATTAAACTCTATCTCAACTTTTTTTACGTAGTAAATTTGAAAGGTAAATAATATGGTGCGTTCGGTAAAATTCGGCATTTTGTACGTTCACTGAGATGAGTTAATAGATTAAGTAATGTCCATAAGTAATTATTCAACACTATTCAAGGCAGGCATCGTGACGTGTTTAAGTATGTCAATTATAGCATATAGCAAAGTTTGGCTTACTGTCAATATGTCGGTGTTAACAAGTTTGGCTTTGAGTTTTGGGCCACACTTGTCTGACTGTTCCCAAATGTTCAACAGCTAATACTGCAAAATGTGTGTGACAACAGCAGCGTCCTAATTACATGAGTCTTGACCGTAACAATATAGAATTATGTCCTTGATAGAATATATATATATATAAAGAAATGCAGCGATTGGGAAAATCAGGGCCGATTCTGATGTTTGAAATAACAAATTAGCCGATTCCGATACCCGTATTTGTTTCATGACTTCTTTTACTGCAACACTCTCACAATGCCAACTTTTTTCTAATGTTTCACAATGAAAACAAGTCAGAGTTTGTTCATCAGGTGACGTCATCTGCCCCCTAAAAAATCTGAATTAGTAGTTAGGTGTACTAGATGTCAGCATTAAGTTGATTTTGCACAACAAATAAACATCATGACACTTTGTTTACTGACGTCTGTCAACAAGGCCAATATCGACCGATACCGATGTTGAACTGATGCATCCCTAATTTTTTTTTTTTATTGTTGTCAGATGAAAAGGATGGACTTCAATCTTTGTATGCTGTGCAGGCGAAGAGACAAGAACAGGCAGAGAGATCTGTTCTTATCAGCTGCCTCTCCAAAACCAATGAGAAGAAGTTTGTCAAGTATTTATCAAAATATGGAGATATTCAGAAATACTTCTTTTATGAAAGTTATGTAAGTGAAAGAACATGCATTATTTCCCTACATGTTTTAAGATGTACATAAAACAAACTTTTCAGTTACCAAAGGATTCAGGTTGATTTTAAACTGTGTTTTGATGCAGGGAATGTATGCTGTCGTAGAGTATGCCAACCAGGAAAGTGTTTCCTCATTACTTGAGGATACAGCCTTTCCCAGTATCAGCCACGAATCCATGGTGCCTTTTAAATCGAGACTTCTGTCACTGAGGAACATAGGTTCTGCTGACTCAACAAACAAGCAGTCAGGCCAGCTGTGCCAACCACAAACCACTGTTCCCATCAACACGCTCATACAGAGACTGTCCAGTGAGGAAAGTGTAAGTGGTTTGCTGATCAGTATTACGTTTAAATTGAAGGATTAATTAGTTGACTTGGATTTAACAGTTAAGACAAATCTATTTCAGTAGATGTCCTAAAGTCTAATGCAGATATATGCCTCAATAAGCGTTTTAACCTGTCTCTTCATTTCCCCCTCAGATAGACCAACAGGTAACCTCCCTGACAGAAGCTTATCAGCTAACAGAGGAGAACACTAGACTGCGTTTCCTTGTGTGCTCTCTGCTCAAGGACATTGCTACTGCTTATTTCCCAGAATGCACCATCAAGCCGTTTGGCTCATCCGTGAATGGCTTTGGAAAGCTGGGTTGTGACCTGGACATGTTTCTGGACCTTGATGGCATCAGTGGGAGAAAAGCAAAAATGGTAATAAAGGGGTTTTAGGGTGTCCATTACTAGTAGTCTGAATAAAATTAGATTTTTTAATACCAAACTTACCAGCTAACAAGAAGATTTTCTAAATACTGCCAGACAGAGCATTATCAGTTCACTTAGTTGCTTAATTAAACAGTTAATGCACATAATATCTTGCAAAAAGCAGACCGTCTGCCACAAGGTTTTAGGCACTTGTAAATACTGATTGGCAGTGAGAAGAAATAAAGCACATCCCTTCTGTCGCAACAGATGAGCCACTAAAAAGTAAAACAGATACCAGCTGCTGTGGTGACTGGCCACCTTCTGAAATCAGTGGGGGCCGAGCACTGCAGGGTGAAACTGAAGACAATGAAGTTTGAATCAGGTTTTTAGAGATGCCACAGATAGCCTTTGCTGCATCCTACGGAAGCTTTCTTTTTATTACTTTTAACACTTTAAATAAACAAACGGTATGTTGGTTTATAATGTGCATAATATCAGTTACTGTAGCCTGGTATCCCTCCATTATTGTATGTTGTTAAGGTAACATGAAGTAGAAGAGCAGGGTATTTTTTTCAAAATCTTGTGCAACCATAGTAACACTCCACTTTGTGTATGTGATGGCATTCATATCACATTAAAATAACATTGAAGCAGATCAAAGAAAACTCTGCCTGTGAAGAAACAGTAGCTTATATCGAAACAGATAATGATAGTAAACACAGTTTTAATGGTCCACTTAAGCCTCCACTGGAATAAATATTGAACAATATTGCTAATAAACACGTGTTTTATAAACCATGTTGTTTCTCATTGATGTTGAATAGCAGGTGAACAAATGTTGTTGACGTGTGACATAAAGTCAGTCTTCTGTAGCATTGTTGTCACATTTCAAGCATTACAAGCTCACTAAATATTGATTGGTTTTGGATTGCTGGTTGATAAAAATAAGAAATCGACTACATCTTGAACTTGAGACATTTCTGACATATTTTATTGATGAAGCGCGCTGTTGCCTAAGAAAATGATTTACAGATTAACTGAAGATGAATCATGTGCATGTGGTCGGCTCTGTACCACTTTGGAGCTGTTCACGGAGTTGTGCAAAGGTTGAAAACCTGATGTGTATAAAAAAGACAGTAAAGTCCTACCAGGGAAGTTTGTGCTGCTTCCTTACACAGTAATAAGTTTACTTTAGAAATGGTCGTAAATTGATGTTTGTTGGTCCTTGATTGTGCTCATTTGTCATGATATGATCAGATCTACTTGGAATGCCTTTTTGCTCCATCATAAGAACTTTATTGTCACTATATAATATACTAATTATTATGTACTTTGGTATGTTTAACAGCATACATTTAGGATATTTTGACATCCCTAAACTCTCTGTGTTGCAGCCAAATGCCGGTCTGTCCATGGAGTATCAGATGAAGAGGGAGAACACGGAACGGGATGTCACTCAGAGCATTTTGTCCGTTATCGGGGAGTGCGTTGACCGGTTTGGACCTGGATGTGTGGGGGTGCAGAAGATTCTTAAAGCAAGATGTCCCCTGGTCCGCTTCTCCCACCAGCCCTCTGGTTTTCAGTGTGACCTCACAGCCAACAACAGGTATTCACCCTGCACACATCAACAGAATGGGTCAGTTTCATGCAGTCCAAATGTCAATTCGAGTTGGTCATGGGCCTCTTGCTTCACAGAAACTGTGACTTTTCTGTTGTTCTGGCCACACTGGCGTTGCAAAAGCCCTAAACAGAAACCTGGCGCTGGCAGGAAGTGCTGTGATGGTTCAGTTGCCCGCCACAGTGAAACTGAACAGGAGGGCTAAAAAAGGAGTCCTGTTAGTGTTTCACTTCTTCTCTTTCGACCCCACAGACATTGTGTTCTCTGTCGTTGGTATAACTCCAACACGCACACACCTGCTAACGTACAGAAAACCACACAGCAGTTTCGAAGGAAATAGAGTTGAACTGCCTCCTGCGGATGGACGTAAGGGGGACTTTTCCTCCAATCGTGCTGAGAGATATTTAGAGCGAAGCACTTTTTTTTTCCTCTGATGTGTGTGTAAAAGAAAACTTATAACAGCTCTGTGTGACATGCTGAAGGCTGCTCTCTAGTGGTGGTATCATTGGGTGTTGAGTTTCACTGACCTTTCAAATTCAAGGCACACTATTTTACTTTCCATACTCGGGAGGCTGCGAAGAGCTTATCCAAATATGCTATTTTTTATTGCTGTGAGTTTATTACATAAGGCATCATGTAAAGTAACAGCAGTACAACAAGACAGGTAAAGAATAAATGCCACAGTGCACCAGAAACGTATTTTTCATATATTTATGAAACTTTGATTGAACTAGGAATCCCCTTGAGATGGACATCTTTTTTCTGAGGAAGACTCAGCATAGTTTGCACACCATTTACATGTTCAAACAAAAACCCCCACATCACACAGTCAATTCAGACATAACCCACAGGAGGTCAATACATAATCCAACTCAATGAAGGACATGTCGTTTCTCAGTTGCATAAACAGTGCCTTGAATTTTTCGAAGGGGACTAAATGATTTAAAAGTAGAATTCTCTGCCCATTATCCAAAGTCCAAGGAGCAAGTATTGTTTCAGAGCTGCATGACAACCCTTTTACACCTAGTGTAAAATCCAAACAACACATATATAAAGATCATCATTTCAGGAGATAGTGTCAGTTCCTAGCACGGCGTTCTTTTACACAAAACATTTAGCATTTAAAAAGTCTAAAGATGTAATGATTGTCAGCCTGCCAACTTGTGAAGCGTACGATGATCAGAACCTAAAAACAGATTTGGTGTGAGAGCAAAGTGCACTACATGGGCTCAAGTAAATTCTCAATGATGATCATTGAAAAGCAAATTAATGATTTTATTCTAGGGTTCATTCCTAATCCCCAGGTCTAACATACTTGAAATGTGGTTTAGAAACTACAACTAAGGAAGCCGTTGTAGTTTGTTAACCCTGTTTCAAGTTCTTTGCGAGAACACACGTCATCCAACAGAACCCCTAAATAATATATGATGACACTTTTTTAATGACTCCCAATTCAGTTTCACATTTTGTTGGACCTGGGGATTGGAAACGAACCTTCGGAAAAAAAACAAACATGAATTTGGTTTTCTGATCATTAAAAATTAACTTGAGCCCATGGCGTTGGATTTCAAGATAATTCACTCCCCTCAAAATGCGAGGAAAAGGATTCTCAATGGTTGAGTCATAATGTTAAATAACTTAAGGGCAGGAAACACCCAATCGTCTCTGGATGGGTATCTAGAGGTTTATACTGATGCCTCTAAGAGATACAATCAGAACAAAACAACATTGTGATGTATTCACTCAATCTCCAGAACCATTCAAATGTAATGTTCAAACATGATTACATATTTAACACAGTTTACAAGATTCATAAGGAAACCCTAAACCATGCAACAAAGTGAAGGCTGCCCAGTGACTGATCCAATAATGAAATACCAGCATGACAGAACCAGCATTATGGGCTCTTAAAGATCCCATATTATGCCTTTTTTGGGGTTCATATATCTAATGTATGTGCCTACTAAAGTACGTTCACAATCGCTAATGTTCGAAAAAAGTGTCTGTTGTCATGTACTGCCGATCCATGCAGCCCGTCTCATCTGCCTGTGTTTGCAACGCTCTGAATCCCCCCCGAGCAGGGTCCCCACGTGTGCCAAGTCTGACCTGATTGGTTGGCCGATCTGCTCTGTTGTAATTGGTCAGTCGTTAGGACAATTCTCAGAAATGTCACGCCCCTTTTACCATATTGGGAATGTAGCTAATGTGCAGCATGAGCTTGTGCTTGCTACAACGAGCCAATGGGCTTGGATCAGTGACATCATCGCAGTGTGATATCACACTGCCAATTTTCAACGAGGGGGGCTAGAACCGAGCGTTACATGCAGCTACTGCCACTGCTAACAGGAGGAGGTAGGAGAAGCTGCGTTTCCGCGGACTTTGAATTTTTGCACATAGATGTTCCTAAACATGCACAAGACACCTAGAAAACACACTAAAGAGCATATAAAACCAGAAAAAGCATAATATGGGACCTTTAATATTAGAGCTGTGCATCTTCACTGGTCTCACTATTCGGTTCGATTCGATATCACAATGCATCTTCATCCTCAATTTTCTATATGACTGCACATGGCTACTTTTTCATAAACAGAGACAAACAGTCTTATAAATATTAACTACTTTTGTATAATTAAAAAATTGCTTTAGACATCAATGTCATTATCAATATCTTTACATTATTAGCTAAAATAAATTAATTATAGAGGTACAGTGTAGTTAATAAGCATACGTTTCTGTGTGTTCAGTTTATTAGACGAGATAAAGATGTTTTTAAGTCACTGTGTTCACTTCTCAGGACGTTGTAGCTCTTAGCTGTGAGCTTTGTTCAGGGTTAGTTTTGTTTCTGTCCTTTTTATTTCAGACGAGTTGTGTTAAATTTGTTACTGCTGTAAACACCCCGTTTCCTGATGTAAATGTTTCACATTAAAAGCACTTTAACTACAGATAGGCCAAGGACTTTTATTGTGAAGAACTTGTCGAAAATAGAATGCGTTAATCATCGAACGAACGCAGCTTTAACCGAGGTGCACTTAGCTGTGATTCTCGATGATGCTGAAGGGAGTCAACAGTGTTTACAGCCGCTCATTAAATCTTGAGTCAGCAACACATTCCCCTTCTTTTAGTCATCTTGGACTTAAGACAGCGAGGCATCAGTTTAAACACACCTTTAGCTGTTATGAAGATGCTTATCCGTGCTACGGTGGAAGCGAGAAGGGAATTATTAAGAAAGATGAGTATGTGGAGAGAACTAAGTTAACACTTTTTTTTTTTAAAGGAAAGTCCTTAGTCATTTCTTTTCAAACATCTATGAAACCTGTGTGGTGACAGCAGCCACCACAACATTTCTAAGACACTTTTACAACTGACTGGCTGCTAAGTAGGGTTTTTCCGATACAGTAACTGTGTTTTCTCATTGAGCAGGGAACTGGTTTTCTTTCAAGTTTTTTCTAGATAATAGATTAAGTTCAGAAATGCATATATTGTGTCTTTGAATGTTTTTTCACCCAGTAAAGTGTTCTGTTTACGCTTAAAGGGATACTTCACCCATTTGCATTAAGCTTTGTATCATTAGAAACCTGGTAGTATTTTTGAATGGTCGTGCAACCCCCCCTCATTTTCCCCTGAGACAGGAAAGCTCCTTATTTCTTTTCTGAAAAGTAGCCTCCAATGACGCAAAAATCGTCATTTTGCGTCATCGGAGGCTGTTTTGGCTAGCAGGGGTGAAACTACATTGCTAGTTCCTCATATTTTCGACCCACTGAAGCTACAGACCTATTACAGATCAGTGGGCGGGACCTCACTGCCAGAATCGAAACTTAACGTCCGCCATCTTGCTAACAGGCTATATGGAGAAAGCTGATAAGAACCAAGAATGGCGAAAAAAGTATGTTTCAACTTCAAACTGATATGGATGAAAGGGATTTTGAAGCCCTTGTGCTCCAATCGGATGTACGTTGCTATCGCGAGCAGTTGAGGTTAAAAACCTGCAGCACAGTAGACAAGTAATACTGTATGTTCTCCACAGGGTGGCGATGAAGAGCACAGAGCTGCTCTACCTGTACGGGGAGCTGGATCCTAGGGTTCGCTGCCTGGTGTTCACTGTGCGCTGCTGGGCCCGAGCTCACGCCATCACCAGCAGCATCCCTGGAGCCTGGATCACCAACTTCTCCCTCACAGTTATGGTGCTGTTCTTCCTGCAGAAGAGGAGCCCTCCAATCATCCCCACCCTGGACCACCTCAGGAACCTAGCAGGTACCACCAGCCATACCTTTCACTCCCCCTTACCCTTTTGATCCTTTTTCTGCATCTTTAAATGACATACATCACCACACATCATTGTGATATCTACTGACAATTGGACACACACATAATATCATTTCTAAATTTTATTTCTTACCATGCATTCAATTTATTGAGGTTTCAACAAAGTCCGTCTGGACAATCCCAATACCTGTGGAATAATCCACTGGATTTGTCAGTTAAATTCAAAAAGCACGGAGGTAATAGGTTTAATATAATACGGTTTTGTAATTAAATGAATGTTACATAAGAGTTTCAAATGTATCAATTTAAAAAAAAAGGAGCTCACTGACGCCCAATCACAACCTCCCTTAGCTTCAAAAGTACCTTTATGCTTAACAATGTTTGCCATCTTTACTTGAAATGCTGAATAGTTTTCTGTTTACTAAACTGTGTAGAGCCACAATAACAATAACTCTTGGGATCCAGAAAATGTCATCAAGTAGTGTAAGATGAGATTTTGTTGAAGTATAAGGTGTCACAAACTCAGATATTTACCCTATTTAGAGCTCAGACAAAGAAAGAACAAATTAATCAAATTGTTCAAGAGAAAGTTCTCAAGATGATAAAGGAGCAATATGTGAGATATCGACTAAATTAAATCACAATATGATCTTACTATATCATCAGACATTAAGGAAACATGCTATGTTGAAGTGGTTGCTTCTCAACAAAGCAGCAGCCAGTATGTCCTCCTTTAAAGTTTAGATTCGGTACTGAATGGTTTGTTTTTGTTTTGTCCAAGGAGGGTAGGCAGTTTTAAGGAACCCACGCACTGCTGTTGTGGATGTTCCTCAGTTTGTCAGGCAAACAGCAAACCAACAGGTGTCGCAGTGATGGAAGCAGGCAAGCGAAACGGATCAGATATAACTGATTCTACCCGACCTAAAAAGCCGAAACGTGGTAAAACTAGGAGATATATTATATTAAATATTGGAGATGCTTTTGAAAAATGGAAAGAGGTTAGAGCGCAGAACGGATTCAAGACTGATGCAGAGCTGGCTAAACACTGAAGCTTCCGTGTCCACGACATGGCAACCTACGTGCACATCGATTTGGGAGGAGGGTTCAATCTTTTGAATTTGGACTGCAGTACCCATTTTACACACCAGGTGTCAGAATTACATATTGCTCCTCTAAGACTCTGAGAACTTTAAAACAAAGCAGTTCAGACCTTTAACCTCTAATCAATGTGTTTACAGATGTGAAGCTGATTCCCTGTAACATTTGTTCTATTTTGAAGGGTTATCTGATGTTTTATGAATGACTCAGATAGAACTAACCAAATGTAGTGTTGAAAAATGATGTTGTTCAGTCCTGGTGTAAACATTTAAATAACGTGACTATGAATGGCTATAAATCAAAGTAAAGCCAAAAGAAGCATTTCAATGTCAGGAACAAGCCTGTAGGCCTTGGTACCAACCTTAGGGGTGGAGGTAATGTGTCTGCAGTTGTTGTTATTTTAATTTTTAACTATCTCAGTGCATCCATTTAGGCTCTGTTGATTTAAGCGCATGTCTCACCTTCTTATAACCAAGGATAAATCTGTCCTGAATCTGAACCACCAGTCTGCCTGCGAGTCCACTGCAGCTCCTCTCTCTCTCTCTCTCTCTCTCTCTCTCTCTCTCTCTCTCTCTCTCTCTCTTTCTCTCTCTCACTCACCTTGGCTTCCTGATAATTGCCTTCCAAAAGCAATCTACCCCCACCCCATCCCCATCCCTCCACCTCCTCCCGTCTCAGCCTGAGTTTAGCGCAGACTCTATCACACAGAGTGCTTACAGGACAATAAAAGGCACATCACTCCGGGAAGGTCGATGACCCACCTCCTCTGGACACATGAGCTAACCCACCACAGGCAGTTATTTAAACAGTGGAGTAAAACACAAAGGCACACGCCAGCGTCATCAGGGTAAAGGGGACCGCTAACAAGGGCATAGCTGGAGACGTAAACCAAGCGAGGACATGAACCCCCTCCCACATACACAGACATGTACATGCACCTGCTCCTCCTCTGCCCCTCCGGTCTGGTCTATTTCCTCTCCATGAAAGTACCGCCACCATCCATCTGTGTGTTGTTTATGGCCATCATAGACCTGCTACGCCAGTCATTTACCTTGTATCCCCTCTTTCCTCCCACAAGGTCCCGAAGACAAGAGTGTGATTGAGGGGAACGACTGCACGTTTGTCAGCGATTTCAGCAAGATCCAGCCCCTGAGCAACACAGAAACACTGGGTGAGCAAGAGAGCGGGCATCAGGGCTGCAGGGCTACAATTCAGTTTGATTGATATCGCTGTTTCTGTCAGCGGCTAACTCGACTTTCTAACTTGCTGTGTCTTAGAGAAACTGCTGTGTGAGTTCTTCGAGTTCTACGCCACATTTTCCTTCAGCAAGATGTCCATAAATGTCAGAAAGGTATGTATCATAATGACCCTGTAAGTAATTAGCCAGGCTGTAATAATTCACCTACGTTTTTTGGATGGTTAAAAACGTTTATGGCATCTTTTGGTTGTAACAATGCATCAATTTAATAGCATATAAAGAATACTTTAAAGTGATTTACAGAATTTGAACCTGAATCTGATTACGATGAGTTTCACTTAGATGAGGATATCAATAAAAAAAAACTTATATCTAGAGTGATACTTTACTTGTTTCCTTTTTTTTTCTTCGTATGATAACCACCATGTGAATGGAGGCCACCAGTCACAAAAAAGTCAACAACTTCTCCTCATCCAATAGGAATATGTTGTCGTTGCAACATCTCTCAAATGCATCATGCATGAACTCGGCACACTGGAGGCTATAAGAGTTTTTAGCTTCTGTAGTATACGGCAAATCACTTATTATATTTAATTGAAGGAGGCTAGATCAAGAACACTTTGATCCTAGACGTTGGTTCAAAAAAAAAAGTATACAGTGCAAGCAGGGTCCGAAATTAACAGCCGCCACCGCCAAATGCAGGCAGATTTTCCGCCACATTTGGGATAAATGTAACAGTCCTGTAATTCAACAAAACTATGCTAGGTCTTCCTGTTTAGGTGTAGCGGCAGCTTTTTGCTCGGGCTAATCTGCTGTCTGCATGTTGGAGTTTTCTAGGGGCTGACTGCCACACACAAACATCCACTAATGCACGCACACGGAACGCAAGCCACCAAACGCCACTGTTGTCTCTACAGGACTTCTTCTACCCTGCTGGTCTCCTGCTGGCTAGGCTAACTAAATAGCTACTATGAGGTGTTATGTATAAGAGTTGTACAACCATCAAACAATAAACTTTTCGTTGCCAGTGTGAAATATGCTTGGCCGGTGGACTTTTTCATCTTCCCACCACCATGGCCAGTAGATCAAAAGGTTTGACTCGAGCAGGTCTGATCCTTCTTGGTTTTGGTTTTCAGGGTCAATTCCAAGACATAGTTTTAGTTCCGTGTTAGCTGTCCAGAAACACCATACTTTCATTTTACCATAGCAATTAAACTCACTACAACACTTAATATTGTACAGCAGGTGCCTCGCAGCTCAGGATTAAATAGCCCTGAAATGTCTGAAGGAAGCCATAAGGAATACCAACAGATGTCGGCCGATGTTAGCATATCCAGTGACTATCGGTATCGGCTAATTGTATAGCAAATATGTGCCAATATTACTAGATCCATTCACAAGTCAAATAGAATTTCATTTGAGTTTCATTGTATTGCACCAGCAGTTCTCTTTGAGTGATATTCGGATAACAACAAGCATTATCACTCACCAGAGTGTCAAGCAGTGATGCTCAGTTACTCTCCAGTTGAGTGAACATCTCGTCTTCATTATTTATCTTTTCCATAAGTATTTAATAACTGCATTTGAGGGATCAAACATTAATGTGTATATTTATCTATCTCTACAAATCAAACATAGATTTAAGAAAGATATCAGCAAATATATCGTATCAAAAAAATGTTCCTCCCAAATATTGATATTGGTATCTGCCCCTAAAATCCCATATCGGTTGGGCCCTACTCCTAAGTTTAGTTTCAGGTGTGGAATGGTCTGTATTTGTTTTGACCAGAGAATGTAGGCGGTTTTGAGGCACCCCCCACACGGCCTTTTTGGACGTCCCCTGGGAGGCAAACCAACAGGTGTAGCAGCGATGGAAGCAGGCAAGGGAAGCTCCACGACAAGACACGTTGTAAAACTAGGATAAATATTGTAGATGCTTTTTGTTAAACGCAGAAAGGTTTCAAGGCCAATGCAGAGCTGGTTAAACAATGAAGCTCGGGAGGAGGGTGCGGAGGGAGAAAGCTCCCTACAATGTTATGAATTGGACTGTAGTACCTATTTTGAACGCTATACTGTATGTCAGAGTTACATATTGCTCCTTTAAATCAACAAAAACAGGGTATCCTGAGAACAACATTTGATGTTTCCAAAAAGATTATATTGGCTATAAACTTGATTCTGTAATTCTCAAAAAACTTTATCAGTTAGTAGAAGCGTTGAAAATGCAGTTCCAGTCACACTCTGCTCACAAAATGATCCATCCATCCCTTAGGACATCATGCTTCTTGGATGGCGTCTAATCTGATTTGGAAATTAAACCGTTGCATCACTGAGAAACTAGAACAAAAAGTTACAAAAAAATCTTTCCAGAAGGAGCATCAACACCCGAGGAAACCCAGTTCAGCATCCTTTCAAGTTTTCACTCCCAGCTTCAGAGCTGAGCTCCAGCAGAGAAATGTGTTGGTAATAAAGGCAGGGTTCAGTGTATGGCGTCTTCCCACACACACACACACACACACAGATGACAGCTGTCCTTGTCATGTGTGATTGATGTCGGCCCCACAGAGCATGGCGCCTTTGAGCTGGGATCCCAATTAAGAGCTCCATCAGGCTTAGTGTAAACAAACACATATTTATTCTATTTACACCCGCTGTTTAAGAAGTCATAGGATTTCCATAAGAAATATACATCTCGAATAAGAATGAGGAAACAAGTCAGAAACAGTAGGGATGATTGACTTGAAGTCTAAATAAGTCAATAAAACGTGTGCAAAGATGAAGAGGAATAAATAAAGAACGGAGAAGTAAAAGTGGGAAAAATAAGAACACAGATAAAAGAATAGAAATCCAAAAAAGAAAGTAGTTATATAGAGAGAGGCGAATAAAGGAATCAAATTCAAAAATGTGTATTAAAGTTTTTGTTAGCAATTCATCCGTTATTATTTGCTAATCAATTCATTAATTTTGTTACTGGAGCCCTTGATATAAGAAATATTCAGCCCACCTCTGTCTGTTTGCCCCTGTTTTAAGTGTAAATGAACCCTCTTCTAAGGTGGCACTCTGAGTGTTCATGAATACAATGTGGTTCAAGTTCAAACCAAAAGGAACTGTTTCCAAGTCATTATGTGTCTCCAAGGTTATATCAGAGGGACACTTGGGAGCTAATTTGTCCTCTGTATAAGTACAAGATAGTTAATTAAGCTACTTTTAAACTTGCAACATTTAACAACATCCTATTCATCAGCTGTTCCTTTTACCCCTGGAAATGAACTTGATAAAGTAGGTGTTCACGCTCTGATGGCACAGGCCGGAGCTCGGGGGATAATGAATTGATGCCTGTGGGAAAGAAGGCCCCTGCAGGCTAATATATGAGACTAATATCAGGTTTGACACAGTGGAGGAAGCCTGCAGGTAGACGATGGCCGTGACCCATACCTATAGGCTTTCACCAGAGGAGCAACAGCCATAAATCTGCTTTACTGTGCAACAATTCTCTGGTTCACTCCACTCCTTTGACTGATGGCTTTATGTTGCCATCTTCTGTCCCCCACAACCCCATCCCTTTATCACTTCTGCCCCTTTACTGTCAGGCCTAAGGCAGGACACGGCATGCAAAGAACCCTGGAAGGTTCTTGACTTATCTGTGACCCGCATATTAGTGGTTCATATGAAGGACACAGGTGCTAAACAGAGGCACAGATCATATATGCTTCCATTGTTAATATGTTCGGCATGCATAACAGGTTTTAATACCAGTTCAGCACTTTCCTGTTATTATTTTGTTCCACTAAAATGATTTATTCTCATTTTTTGCCACTCGAGTCAATAACCCTTCCAGGCCATGTCAAAGTCAATCCTTCTCCCATCTGCTGGCACGCAGAGGAGGGTTTCAGTCAGCCATAAGTGCCCCAAATACAGCTGCAAAGTGCTAAAACCATGACCAACAAGATAGATGGACCATGTACTGTACTTACAGACTGCATCTGTTACTCAAGAATGTGTTTCATCTGCCGGCGCTGTCCCCTTTTCTTGTCTGCAGGGCAAAGAGCAGAACAAGCCGGAGGTTGCCCCACTGCACATCCAGAACCCTTTCGAAACCTCTCTGAACGTCAGCAAGAACGTCAGTGCCACACAGCTAGAACGCTTCGTAGCTTTGTGTCAGGAGAGCTCCTGGCTGCTCCAACAGAGTGAAACCAGGACACCAGGGGTCGGTACAGGCAGAAACACTGCCACACCTTGGGGACTCGCTACTCTGCTCCTGCCGTCCCAGGTTGCAGGGGTCAAAAGTCGCAAGAAGAGGAGACGAGAGCCGGCCAGTGAGAGGATAAAGAGCTTGCTGGAGTCCTTGAAGAATGACAATCAGCCAAAGAAAAGCTAAGACTCAGCCCGATGTCACTTTAATACATTCTGTGTTAAGACATCTGGTTTTATTGCCTGATGCTGCACAGAGGAGGTTAGAAGCAGCTTCTGCAGGGAACTGTAGTTCCAAACACGGACACTGGAGGGTGTAACTGAGGCCTGTATGTGCATATGTTTGGGACCTAGAATAAGGGAGTGATTATTGGGTACTGTTCTGTAAACCTACATACTCTGTTGTGATTAAAGCCCAAACTGTTGAAACTGATGCAAGTCCTGCCAGATGCACATGTATGACCAGAGACAGTAGATGTACAGATGGATTTAATACTTTACACCGATCAATAACAACATCTGTTCTCAACTCAAACAAAATCACTGTGGATGTTTTTCTTAGGAGTGTTACAGATAGGTAATTATTGGTTAATGCCAATCAATGTGTTAATATTTGTGCCCCAAAAATGATAAAAGAAAGCAAAGGGAATCAGACACTTCAAAAAAAAAAACTACTGCTACATAAAAATCTTTCTGTAGGATAGTCAAAGAAATACTTTTATTCATCATTTTAGGTTATTATGGATTTGTTTTCTTACTCTATTTTTACTTCATAAATTAAGTAAATTAAAGTCTTATATATATACTATTCCTCTTTTGTCTCTAGTAAGCTTATTTTCTTTTGTAACTCATGTTCAGTCACATCATACAAGAGCAATAAAAGGACTTTGTGACAAGTGTTGCACCCTCCTTAACACAACAATAATTAAATCCAAAAAGACTCAGAAAGAATGGAGACCCAAACATACAAGGATGCCACACAAATAAGCTTTATTTAACATGAACAGATTGCACTCAGGCGTGTAGCAGGTGGAGGGGGGAAGGAGAATCAAGGAGAGAGAGAGAAAGAGAGAACAGGGCTGTACGTTACGAGTCTGCTAGTAAGCAAACCTAAAAGCACTGGTAGATAATCAAACTGACTGAACACAAGCTTTTTCACCCAAAGCTACATAGATCAAGCTCATTACAAATCTACATAAGAGCAAGTAAGGCTAATCATACTTACTACCTTCCACTGCAACATTGCAGGATAAGTTACTGTAGACATGTTTGTTCTCAGGCTAACAATAAAGGGCCTCCAACATTACGGCTAATTGCTTAAATGCTAAATTGAATTTACAATTCCATAGAAAATATAACATTTTCAGTGTTGAATCTCCTGTTTTAAGGGCCATGTCTAATCTCTCTATCAGTACACCATTATCGATTCTTAGCATATATGTTATTAGCTCGCTCCAGAAGATATAGCTACTACAACAGGTCTTACAGTACCACTATAGTGGTATGCTTTATAAAGGTTTAACAGATATTGGTTCGAGTAGTGTTTAGCTACAGTAATTTGTTGAACTGGGTTGGTTCCGTGTGCATGCCCCCCCTATAAATCTGATTGGCCACCCAAGGTGTCCCCCCAAAATTCCTAAACTGTGATTAGCCATTTGCCCTGTCAGAGGTGGAACTTGTGTTTAAACCAACTATTAGGTAATTTTTGCAAAGGCTGATAGTATTTTTCTTTACACACCAATGTAGCATTATTTCTTTTGTTTGTACTATAAATTATAAGTAAAACCCTTGACAGGTGCATAGGAAAGTAGTGCACTCTGTCTTACTTGCAATGAACTGGCATATATGGGACCAAAACATTGCCAAATAATGTATTTTTGCAAATTGGACTGTGCAGGAGTTTGCACACAAACATGCACCAAAGGGCCGCGGCTGAGAGTCCAACCTTCAGCCAATGAGTGGAGGACAGTATCCTCTGGAGCAGGGGTGTCCAACCTTTCTTCATCTGAGAGCTACTTTTTATTTACATAGCACACATCAGCTGAATTAAGCTACTGTTTGTACACGTGTGAAATTGCAATAAGCCAATGCTTATCAATAATCTTTAATTCACATCAAGGTCCAAGAAAAAAACATGAATATTTTACACTTCTTATTGTGTCACATAGTAAATTATGTTACTGAAAATTCACATCAATGTCCAAGAATACATTACTACTTTACACTTGTTTTTATGGGTCAAATATATGAATAGTGGGAAGAGGTGCATTTACTGTCGTCAGATTATTATTATTTATTTTTTAACACAGTCGGTCAACGTAAAGGCGAGCTACTGAAAACCTGCCCGCGAGCTACCTGTTGGAGACCCCTGCTCTGGAGTGCCTGCATTACTGACAGAGCTAAACTGCTGCCCTGAAATCATAACATTTATTTTCAAACGATCTTGTAAATGTATCATCTTCTATTCTTGACATTCCTGCTACATCCTTATACTGACCTCTGTCTCTTTGAGGCTTCAAGTTCTTTAACTTTTTACAGGTCACATACTATGCAAAATACACTTTTTCATAGTTTTTTAACACGAATATGTCTCTCTAGCTTGTCTAAAAAGTCCACCCTCCATCTTTTGCCTGCTCCACTTTTCAGAAAATGTGTGTCCAGACAGGCCGTTTGGAGATTTTCCCTTCATGACATCACAAAGGGCAGTAACCCCTCCCCCAGGTGGGTGACACTCCCACAGCTAGGTGTTTGTTCATCCCTCTGAGTCTGCCTTTCCTCTGTAAACAATAGGGCATGGATCAAGAAAGCCCAAGCCACTACAGTAAAGCCCTTCCAGAGGGGCGTGGTCGAACACATCTAATTTTCATTTAAAGCTACAGCCACAGAAACAGCGTGTTCTGAGCAGGGCTAAAATAGATGGGTTTATAGGCATGATCAAATACAAGGTCAGAGTGGATTCATAACAAGAAACTTAAGACATGTTTTGGGGAGCTCTAAAACTTCTTTAAACTGGTTGAAAAGGAGGATAATATGTGACCTTTAAATAAACGACAGGCAACTGGAGTTAAGAGACAAAATACAGCATTTTCTTCAAGTTCCATCTGGATTTAAGTTTTTAGTTTTAGATTTGAAATGATGACATAATGGTAAAGTGGTGTGGTAAATTTAGATAGAAATAGACTGGCCATCTAGTTGGTAATCCAGTTCATTGGAAAACCAAAAGTCAGCCAGTTTTGTGGTGAAGTCTGTAGAATGGATTGACCTCTCTGGAAACCCACCAGTTCATATGTCATGTTAAATATATGAACTCATTTCAGTTTCCTGTGTCCACAAATGTAACTACTTAAACACGGTTCAAACCGATGGTGGTAGAAACAAAAAGTCAAACGCCAATAGGGTCATACGTATCCTATTTTTTTTGCTAAAGTAACATTACCTGAGTGTATGTGAGATAGACAATAGAAAGAGGACCTTAGGGTGCAAGTGCATCTGCAGGTTCTCATCCGATCAGTGTTTGTATATGTGTGTGTTTCAGGCCCATGGGACACTGTATGGGGAGTGAGAGTGTGCGGCCCACAGCTGTTTTTCCGCTCATTGCAGTGGGAGGTCAGAGGGGTGAGAAGAGAGACTTTTAACTGCCTCCCCCTCCCCTCCTACCACCTCTCCACACTTTGCCATGGGGGCACTGTACGGCTGTGAGGAAAGGAGTGAGGCAGAAGAGAGGCCATCACCGCCTCACATCCCTCCTGGTTTTTGAACTTCAATCACTGTCCCTACCTTCCCCTCTCTCTTCGCTTTCAAATCCAGCTTCCTCTCTTACTCTATCAGTCATCTCTTTCCCCTCGTAGTGGCAGCTCTCTTTGAGGTATGCAGTTTGTTTATTTCTGTGAGCGACACTCTCTAACTGATGAATCTGCTCTGGTGGAGAAACAGATTGGTTATGAAATGTGGCGGTTAGAGAAGAACTGGGTGGGGAAATAAACACCTCGGGAGAATTTGATGAAATGGGACTGCTGGGGAGCATTTGAAGGAGCTATGTCAGCTCTTCTGATTTGTATTTTGTGGCTGAGAGCGTGCTGTACTTTTTAAACATTTATAGACCTTTTTTCTCTTTTTGATGGCACTCTGCATTTATGGAACAGTTTATGGGGTAATTACAGGGATATATAGAATCAGTGGCTGCTTTCCGAAAGGCTACCACAGGTCATCGACAAGGTTAATGATATTTTTTGTAGCACATCCCAACCATTGCAGTGTCAAGGTTTTTATGGGACCTTGGACTGAAGTCTGCAAAGAGACCAGGGGTTGTGTTTAGCTAGTTTGCCCAGACGTGACCTTCCTCAGGGTAGTTTTCAGGCAGCACACCATGAGCTCTGATTTATTAGGAAAACTGGCGTTAAGTCCAATATAGATCGCCCCTCTCTCAGGAAGTCCAGGGGTTCAGCTGGGCGATGGCCGGAGTTAATGCTGCTGCCTTTTTCTTGGCTCAAAATGTGCCTTAAGAACCTGAAAGAATGTAAGAAAGGGGGCCTGAGGGTTTGAAAAACACAGAGAGATTTGAGGAAGCATGGTGAGGCAGAAAAAACACAAAATGAAAAAAAGTCTTGGCATGCATTTTAGGTTGATTGCCCCCCTAAAAAATATTAAAGTCGTAAGCAGCCTCTTTCCCAGAAAGACTTTAACGCTGCAGGGTTTTGCTCCTGGAGGACACAGTGTTTGATGTGGAGACCTTATCAGTTGGAGCACTTTCAGAAGTTGTTTTATCGAGCCATTCGATCAACACGCCACTCCTTCCACTTACCTCCACAAAGACCTCAGAGCAGTGTGGAGAACGTAATCTCCAAAACACTTCCCCTCTCGGTTCCATGAATTGTCCCTT
This sequence comes from Tautogolabrus adspersus, assembly GCA_020745685.1. Taxonomy (NCBI): domain Eukaryota; kingdom Metazoa; phylum Chordata; class Actinopteri; order Labriformes; family Labridae; genus Tautogolabrus; species Tautogolabrus adspersus. Next base: position 18,749,864 of record CM036551.1, on the reverse strand, counting down.
CAACATTATGCTGGTTTCCCCGGTTGAAGGACAAGCGTCCTGGTGCTCCTTGGGGACGCCTTTTTCTCCTATTTTTTTCCACCCAATTTTTCCAGCCATCAACACCCCAGTTTACTCTGAATTGAACGTGGTGATAAAGGGAAGGATGGAATGCACATGCTGCACACTGAGGCCCCTGAGGTTATCTACTGTATGTGTGCATCTCTGTCTGCAGGGTTTCTCCTGTGCTGAGTCTGAAAAATCGTCTTATTGTGTGCTGAATTCAAATGACTTCTGTTTAAATTGTAGCAGCCTGTATCTCCATGTCCACTACAATGAAAGCTTGAGGTAAAGTGTTGGCAACCAACTCCCTGATTGAAACTATGTGTCTATGCTTTATGCGAATGTCTGGGACTTACTGTACCCACCACAGTTACATTGTTTCAGTGTTGGACGCAAGGCTGCCTAATTGGAGCCTGGCACATGCTCAGTAGCAACCACAGCGTCCTAGTATCAGGCCTGTTGTGGTTTGCACATTCTTTCTCTCACAGGACAGTAGAAAGGCTACATCCATTCAGCACTGGCCAGATCAGGCCTCTGTTTGGACACGGCTGTGACGGAAGATGAACTGTCACATGGGTGCAACGCATAGTAACACACTTGGCCATTGTACCACTGCGATCAGGACTTGGTGTGGGTATCCATGGAAACCCACCCTCCTCATCCACTTCGCTCTACCAGGCTCTCCTGGGTGCCTTTACAGCGTGAGTAGAGAATGCATGTGTGATCCCATATATATACATGTGACACAAGTCCCCAGAGCTCCAGCTGCTGCATGTACCCCATCACACCTCCTCTGTTCTGTCAAAGCTCCCACTGTGCCATGAAGAGGCTGATACTGATGGGATTCACTGCATTTAGATACAAGAGTTAAACTTAACACAATAAGGAAATACTTATCCAATAAAAGGATCTCTCTTGAAAAACAACAGTTTGGTGATGACTATAGAAGTTTGAGAACATATTTTGAGTTCAAATTGAGAAAGCACTGAAGTTTCCCTCTTCAAGATTTCCAATTAAAAAAAATGTCTATTATCATACTTTTCTAGTTAAGATAAGATAAGATAATCCTTTATTCATCTCACGAACGGAGAAATTTACAAATTAACACACTAATGATAGGGTCTGTGGTCCACTGCTTGAAATCCTTTCATTTGCACCCATCACTTTTAGTCTGTGAGGAAAGTCAGTGGAAATGATGTATTGTTGTCTCCCATCTAGCCTGACTCGTGAGTACATGGCCTTTGTGGCTCAACAAATAAAATATCTGTAACTAGAGACGAAGAAACTTCAAATGCAAGTGCAAATCCATAGGAAAAGAAACCATTTGGATGAGCACTAACATTAAAAAACTATCAGCAAGGACATTGTATCTCTTTAAGAGTGAGGTAAAAAAAAAAAAATCACCTGCTCTAAATCAGCTCTCACCATATATGTGGCCTAATGAAAACAAGGTGAAGGTGTTGAAGGTGTTGAAGGTGTAACACTGCTGGGTAGCAGAGTAGCATGCAGCAGAATAGTCCACTGACATTGACTGCCAGCTCCATCCTGCTCTTTACACTCTGCCCCCTGATTGCAGAGTGGACACAGGGGTGCAGGGAGGCAAGGAGCAACACCTGGAGGGAGCACAAGAGAGAGAGAAAACAAAAAGAACACACAAGCAACACTTCGGAACGTAACAAACAATTATCGCAGAATCACTGTATTGTGATATTATCTTATCCCGCATCTTATTGTGACATATTCAGTCACCCTTTGATTCCAACCCCTACTATTCAAGGTGGTTGCACAGATTAGCAACTTTTCCAAACATTTGAAAGAAAAGTCATGAAAGCTGATAGGATATTGGACCTTCAAATGTACTGTTGATGTAACCCTGGGTCAGTTTAACAAATCAGTAGTCCAGTGTGTGTCTGATATGGACCCTGAACCGAGCATCAGGCCTGAGTCCAAATGTTTGGTCTGTCTGTGCTGCCCCTGAAGGAGTTTAAAGACAAGGCTACACTGAGGACAGTGGGATCTGAAAGTGAGCCGAGAGTACAGAGTTAGAGCTGTAAAGATAATAATGCTGGCCTTGTGTATGGGGGGTTGATTACTAACATCCCCCGCTCCCTCCTCATCCTCATGAGCCAGATTTCTCCTCCCTTTTCTATAAGAGCTTAATCTAGAGTCTGCACCGCAGCCAGAGAGACCTTATCAGCTGTGTGAGAGCCTGCACGTCAGCTCCAGCCTTGGCTCCCTGCACTGGACAGACCTGACTGAGTATATACACACTCGCATGGACATTCATATTCACAGCTACAAGGCGAGTTCAAGTTCACATTCAGCTAAGAAGTGACTGCAGCAGGGTTTCAAGGAGAGATGATTCAGTAGTTATAATGGCTGCAGAATGATGATCAGCATCTGATTTATATAATACTAAATCGTTTACGGCAGGTCTTCCAAAATGTTGAACTTGTGATTCGTTATATCAAAAATGATGTGCCCTTTTTTAGGTATTTTTAAGTATTTTAAGAGCAAACATTCAACCATATTACACAACAAAAAAATCTATTGTATTAAAGGATTTATTGATGTTACGCAAGAGAAATGCTTTGAATCATGCTAGCAACACAGTAGTTGGTCAGTCAGTGGGACCACGACATAGAACAAGATTAAAACAGATCAGCATCTTTATTGCAATGTCATTTTTGACAAACATTTATGGTTCAATGCACCACCACCACCAGATGGATTGACACATGTACACAAAATTAGTTTTGAACTTTGACTTGTGGTGCATTAGTGATGTTTTTCTATTGGTTAAAACAGCAAAAGCCTTGGTTACGACATTGATTGACGTATATACAGACAAATCAGTGTTGCAAGCATTGTTTATTGTTTTGGTATTTTAGTTGGTTAAAAAGATATAGATAGATATTGTGGGTACTCGGGTCAAATCGGGACATTAGGTCACCCTATTCTAATAGCAAATGTTAGCTTAACAACAAACTGCGCTATGATCGAAACGTGGTCATAAACTGTATTAATTTAGCAGGTTTTGCATTGAAATGATCGAACATGTAAGCAAAACAAAATAGGTATTTAGCGACATATGAAGTAAAATTAGAACAGTTAACTCTCATGCTGCATTCAAACACACAAACTGTAGTGAGCAATCTTTAGCCTCACATAAGGCTTTGGTTTGGTGCTGTGCTGAGCTCGATTTTACCTCATCTACTTGGACTGGTCAGATTTTGAAGTGGCGCTTTGCTAAAAATGTTTTAAAAGCTATAAAAAATAGGGCTAGAGCTAGAGAGATCAAAGTCCTGTTTCTCGCTTGAAACACTCAGTTTGAGACTCTGTACTTCGCCTACTGCTAGGTGTTGCTGCTGCGATTGGTTTGGTTCTTTAATATACAGTATCATTAGATTTGAAAGGTCACACATTATTCTCCTTTTCAACCAGTTTTAATTACTCTCAGAGGTCCCCAAAACATGTCTGTGAAGTTTCTTGCGTAAAATATATATAACATTTTGTTTATAATGTGACCTTTAACTACACATTGGCAGAGTTGCTGAACATTGTCCGTCTGTTAAGATTTATCTTCTTACTTCTTGATAGGCTCCTAACAGCTATATTTGAAATCAAGTTGTCCTCTCCAGTAAATGTGTCACATTATTCTTTTTTTCTGTAGGAGCCCATTCTTTAATAAGGGTGTACTATTCTATATCTGCTACAGCTCGACTATAAAATTGATTTTGTGTGACACCTCAGCTCAGCATATGGTACAATTCTGGGACGCAGCCAGGGATGATTTAAATGTCCCAGTGAAATTAAAAAAGTTTAATGCAATTACTACTTTTAATAGACTGTGGTGCAAGTTCACAAGAACTGAACTGAGCTGCAGAACAAAAATAATGTATGTGCATATGTTTAAATGGGCACCATACCCCTTTAGCATCACTCCAGAACAGACCTTTTCCTATGTTTGGGTTCCTTTGGCTCCCAAGCATTCAGACATAATGGCATTCATTCCAGGAAATCATAAAGATACAATTCAGACGCTCTGTTTTTATAATCAGTAACCAGTGGCTGCTCGTTTTTTCTATTATTTTTCCAATCAAAGCCGCAGTATTTCATTCCCCCTCAGTGTAAAAGATTGTTTTCCTTCAGCGGTATTGCTCGTGCAATATAGGCTGCGACCGCCATGTGTTTCACTTCTACGGAAAACATTTGCCTCCCTCCTCCATGCACAATTAATTTCAGATGTCACTTGTAGGTGGCTGGTGAATTCCTGAAATACTGGAATGTTGTTTTTTCTCTGCCTCACTGTATTCCAGTAAGTACAAATTGGAGATCTGTGCATACGAGAAAGGCACGGAAATGAAATGAGACAGACTGAAAACAAGCCTTGTACTGCCAGTGCACCACAGAGAGAGACCAATTCACTGAAGGCTGATGTTAGGAACTGGGACGAAAGAGGGAGCAAAACATCCAAATGCAATGCATGACATGCTTAAAGTAGCCTACACAGATGAATCTTTAATGCTACAGTTGACTTCATATTGGTTGAATCCCCATCCATAAACACTGAGATGCATTGTCACTGCGCTCTGTCACGGCAGAGAATGTTACCTAAAAGTGAAGCGCTGTTTGATGCCATCTTTCCTTTTCTTTTTAGATTTATTATATTGCAACACATAAATCACTGAAATAGACTTGTGGAGAAACTGTATTCACAAACAAAGCAGGTTGTTTCATCCTACAATCTTCCGTAGAGGGAGCTTTACCACACACATTATTGTGAATTTATGAAATGTCGACTACTGCTACTCTGCCAAAATAACCTTTTTGTTTCTAGCTGCTGCCTCATAAAGAGAGAAGAAAAATCTCCAGTACCAAAGTTCTGGCTAATCAAAATGTAGGTTTTTCAATTACGGAAGGCCTTGAGGAGAAAAGTGATTAAATCTCTTCCATTGTGAATCCCTAACTCAACCATAGTGTTATAATTTGCACCCAGCCAACCTTGACTTGAGCTAAACTAGCTTCAATAGCCATGAGGTAAAACCCAGCCTTTAGCTGATGTTTGTGTACTGAGTATTCAGAAATGACCATTTATTCTTGTGATTTTACAACATTGTCCTTTGTGGTGCAACAACATAGTCTATGGTTCTCATATCTGTTGGTAAGAACAAGTTTTGAAACCTTTGTTTGTCTGTATGGATCTCTGTAAATGTGAACACAACAAGCACTATCAACAGCTTGCTGTAACTGGATTCAGTTCTCTTGCTTTAGCTTTATTTGAAAGATGTTGTGTTTTAAGCTAATTTCCATTGCATCTTCACATTTAACAGGCTGATTCCTTTGAAATGATACATACAGGCTATTGCTAAAAAATGTTTGAATAAGGGCTTGAGTGCTTGTGTCCCTGGGAGGTGGAGATGCTACAAGGGAAGGGCGGAAACAAGAACTTAACTTGGTGGGCTCAGTTCAGGACAATATGGATGTGAGGGTGGAAGCCACAAAGACAGCTCTGTGTTTCAGCATGAGCTCCAAGTGGCTCTGCTGGCAGCCTCACATAGATCAGTATTGTGTCTGTGGATAATCCATGGGACCCAAATGTTCAGTCGAACCCCCGCAGTGTCACGCGAGCTCATCCAGATGTACTGAGGATGCATAGCAGAAGGGGGATCGGAGATTGACTTCAACAAAATACAAAAACAGGATAATATTACTGTAACTCTGTTATCACAGCATCACTGGGAGTATGTTGTAAGAGGGAACAATGCCTAACCTCATATTTATCTCTGCAGCTTAAATCAGGAGTGCATGTCTCGTGTCACCTCTTGCACTCTGACAAGAAAAATCTGAGAGGTTGGATAAATATAGGCCCAGAACTAACTATAGAGGCATCCATACTTAGAATCAACCTAAATTCCTTAAACATCTCAAAATACCTCCCCAGCCAGCTCATGTCAAACATCACAACACTTTGCCTCAAACAAGTCCTGATGCCTGCCATCGGCACAACAGGATTGAGGTTAGCTGTGCAGAATTGAGAGAAAGGGAACAAACACAAACTCATTCTCAGGAGCATTATCCTATTTTTGTGGCACATTTCTATTCATCTCTCCCTTTGCCTCCACCTCTGATTTCCTCAAGATCAGGGAGAATAGCAGAATAGGCAGAGATGAAACGCAGATTACTCATTCCTTTCTGCCTTGCCCCCTCTTCCACCATCTCCCACCTTCCTCGTTGGCTCCAATTAAACTGGCCCTTTTTTTCTGTTGCGTAATAAAACCCTAATAAACCCCCCTATCAGCTTCCTGTGCAGGTTCATAGTGTGGTTAATGAAGCTGCTATCAGCTCACAGAGCGGGACATGGTCTTATTAGAGCCGGTGGAATGTGGCGAGGCCCGCTGGATCAGAGGCTTGCAGCTCATTAGAGAGCATCTGTAGCGGCCCGCTTACATGGGAGACCGACTGACTGACCAGACTGATTGACCTGTACTTTTCTAATGTTTCCACTTTCTTTCAAAGTGAGTTATTTACTTTGGCTTCATTTGGTGTTTTCTAGGAATAGATGAGCCATATAATTGCCTATTCAGGCTGACAGTCATAAGGGGTTTTTACTTTATTGAAGCCCATTGTGTACATTTGTAGTCTATTATAGCTCTTAGGGCCTTCAGCTTCCTCTCTTTCAACTATTTTATACAATGATTCTGCAAAAAAAGCCATCAAAAAGGCACATCAATATGTCAATTTAGTTTTATTTTTACACTTAACGAAACGACTGTGGCCACGGTTGCCTCCAGTATGTTAATAAAGACAGCCATGTCTTTATGAACATGTATTTTAAGAAGTTCAAGAGTGATTTGAAACACAACAGCATTGGCGTCTCTTGCCACTTATAGGGTTCCATTTGGGCAGACATCTAATGCTGATCTCGCTCTCTGCTTGTAGAGGTTGAGTCGCTGACACCGTTGTCGCCTTTAGTCTTTGACAGTTTTTGGTTGCCATGATTTTTTGATGATTATTGTTTTTTTCCACCAATCTCGTAAAGATTTTTTAAATCACACTGATATCAGTGGGGCAAATACTCAAAGTCTTAGGATCAGAAAATGTAACCATCGCAACATAGTCTGCAGAGAAGAATATACAGGCAAACAAATAACGTAATGCAACAGTTTCATTAAATGCACAGAGATTGCATTGGCAGCGTGCATACAGTCTATGGTCACTCACCAATTGCTGGGAATAAACGTCACCACACCCTCCCACTCGCTTTAGGTAAATTCTCCTGAGCTAAAATCATTGAGCTGGACTGGTTGAACAACCAAACCACTATTTGACCCCCAAAACCCAGACTTGTGCCCTCCCCTGCTTCATGCTATATCTTTTCAAAATGGGCATATGAAAGCAATTCCTTTACAGTTGGAGTAGAAGAGCGATATAAATAAAATAGTAGGTTCAAGTCCATTTTCCAGTACAGAAAAAAAGGAAAGTCACGCTGATCAGTCCAAACATGACTGGTGACTTCATATTCTGCAGTGCATCCTCAGTGGTGACATTAGTATGTGCCTTATAGATGGTTTATCAACTGTTTCATGTTTTTGATGGTGAATTACTCCTCTGAGATGGGTGAAGCTGTCCTGCATTAACCTACAGTTCAGAAAGCTAGTGCAGGAAAATTGCTCTTTAGAGATTATGCCTCAGCAATGAATCACTCAGTGAATCACTTAGTCTTTTATGTGCTTGGTATTATCGCTGTAAACCCTTAAATATGGCTGTAATATGACTACACTTCAACATTTCGCTCCATTTGCTGCTATATTTTATGGCAGCAATCAATCTGGTGTATTATTCGAACTTGTGTGCTCTATGCAGCAGAGTCAATAGGTCACCTCGAGGAAGGTTACGAGGGTCAAGCTCCCTGGGGCTTTCATGTCAAGCAGACCTATTAACCATCCACTGTTCACTGCAGTCCTTTGCTTTAGGTTATGTTTAGGTTATGCATGTCTAAAACCTTCAGATCTGGTTGCCCTTTGCAAAAGGAAGCATCCCTTCAAACTGTTATCCGTCTGAAAGGGGCCCCTGAAATAGAGCATCATTGTCTGGGAGGTCGGAAGAGGCCAATGTTGGTTAAGATGTTGCATTTCCTCTGCTGCCGGGTTGGAGTTCATTAGAGCTCCTCTCTAAGATGGAATGGATGGCGAGGGGCTGAAAAAAAGGATGACGAAATCAAGAAGCGAGACAGACATTAGACCAGAATTGAGAAGTGGGATTGGAGCCTGACTGGGGGCCTTTCCTCTTCAGGGATTCATTATGGTAACACGATAGCCCTGTCTGGGATAATGGAGAGGAGAGGAAGAGGCCATGCAGGCGAGGACCCAAAGCAGCGTGATGTCGATGCTTTTTTCCTGGATGGAGGCCTGTCTCCGCAAAAATCCAGCCTCAAATACTCTGTAACTATATCTGTGTTGTGGTTCTGAGAAAACCCCAAAAGCTGTTCCGTTCGTATTCAGCCGATGTTGAAGCAGATATGGAAAGCTGTAGTCTCTGGATATTTGAGTGTCCTACAGCAGGAAAAACATTTGCTTATTTCCAGGCTGGGATTATTTTTCTTATCATATTTCATTATCCGTCCACATGGAAAGAAAGCAATTCTGTAAAGCTATTTATTCAAAATGTTATTTGATAAGAATGTGAATCAAGAGCCGTGTTTTCATTTGGGTTCTTTTTCTGCTGTATAATGTACGAGCTGAGTGAAGGGCGTGCCTTCCTCTGCTGTGTTTAGGTAGCAGGCGTGGGGGTACATAGACACGGGCCAGAAGCCTCCACGCTCCAACAGCAGGTTTCAATTCCCCACCAGCGAGGCAGGTTAACTTGAGCAGACACCAATATGTGAATTTGGCCAGGTTTATTTTCTTTTGATTAAATAGGCATTTGGGGCATGTGCAGCCGGGCTTGAGCCTCTATAATGCCTTTATTCTTCAGGCCCTCGCCAAAGGGGGGGGATGGAAGGAGAGGTGAGAAAGGAGCCGGATAGGGAAAGCCGTGCTGAAGAAAGAAGTGGTGGGAGACTGTTTCTCTCTGCGAGTCCTCTCCTCTATTCCCTCTGACATATTCGCCCTCTTCTCCATCTCCTTCTCTGGCACCAAATTCCACACATGCCTTTAATTTGGAACGAGGCAGCTCAGGAGTGAAGTTATCTTACTGCTGTGGAATTTTCCACTCTTGCCTACGACGTTAGCCCAGAAACAATTAGGGGAGAGAGTGGGATGTATGATGGGATTGGAAAAGAAGGACAATGGCTGTCTGTGAATGAGAGCAAAATGCAGCAGTCACTTCTGTTTTTCAGGCCAGCGTTTACTGCAGAGTGTGAGTGTGAGCGAGAGTGGCAGGATGGAGAGATAACGATGAGAAGGTGAGAGGTGACGGAGGGATAAATACTGCAGTCCTGTGAGGGTGAATCGAGAGAAGATGGATGTAAGAATATTTATCTAAACCGAGATGACCCCTGCTCGTTATCTCACTTTCCTTCCCTCAATCATTCAGAAACTGTTTGCCCATTACCCCTCACATGGTGAGTTGCATCTCAACTGAGTCATGCCTTTTAATAAGCTTCCCAACCCCGACAGAATAATGACCACTGTTACATAAGAGCGGAATAGAAAACATTTTTGACATCCCACAAAACAACCCTTCTTCCGTCTCACCCGTTCTCCTCATGGGAATCTGCGAGCCATGAGTAACCCAATCACAGCCTGCGTGATGGATCTGTGGGATATGTTGGATCCGTGGCTCTGCGTTTGACCGCGTGGCCTGCTTTTGTACTCACGTCCTTGGTTTGGTTTCTGTTTCTTTTGTCTTAAAGCCGGGTTATAAAAAGAACAGTGACGGAGGGCCTTTGAAGTATTCTGCGAGAAATGGTGCAGCAGGCTGGGGAAACAGTTGGGTCCCTTCTACTTGAAATAGTAATTATGCTAACGCTTTGATATGTCGGATACTGGGAGCACACGTACAAGCTTTCTATTCTCAGCGAGTAACAGAGAGGAAAAAAATTCCCATTCTCCTGAATAATAACCACATTGATGCTCCAAAAAGATCTTTATTCCAAACTGACTTCAGAGATGTGCTCTCCTTTTCAAGCACTAATTGATATAGAATCTAATGACCAGCCTCTTCCCCCTTCTCTGTTAATAGTGCCAGCTGCACAGCTAAAAAGAGATTTTTTTTTTTGTAAATTAGTTTCATATGAAATATAGGGTGCATTCAAACTCTGCTCTAATTTCTGTTTGTCCAAATCATAATCTGAGAAAAGCTCTAAAATGTACTGAAACCAAAAAAGGGATTCCATCTTGACTGATATATGTAACAAAGTGGAAGGGGATCCTGCTACAACACTTTGGCAGTCAATCATCTTCTTCGTCATCTGAAGCCGGGAAAACATACGACTGTGCTGCAATGAGCTATTAACAGGAAGCAAACAGAGTGTGATTCTGAGCCCTTTGCACAGGTTTGAGTTACATGAAACCCACCCCTGCTGTCTGGCCAATTCCTGCTCTCCGCCCTGTGCTAAAAAACGAAAACATGGGTGTGTGCCGGAGAAGGAGGGAAGGAAGGAAAGAAGGAAGGAAGGCAGAAAACACTTTTATTTCTTCTGGGATCTTTCTTTTTTTCATGCAGCTATTTAGGATATCCAGAGATTTTAAAAGAAACCTCACAAAGCAAAGTGATGACAAGCCAGTTTTTACATCATAGAAAAAGAGTGGGAGATAGACAATGAGATTAAAAGAAAAAAGGACGAAGAAAACCTAAAGAAAGGGAAAAAAGAAAGCAGACAGAGGAATGAATGAGAGTAAAGACTAAAGATAGTCTTTTCAGGGAGGAGAGGTGAACAGCTGTGTAGTGTGACGTCTGTGAGGCTCACTGACAGTCTGTGTCCTCTGCCTGAACTTGGACACAGTGAGGTGACACCTCCGTCGGCCTCCTAACAGTCAATATCTGTTGGACGTCAGGAGTGATGCTCTTTGAGGGATGGCTAATGGGTGTAAAATTGCACTTTTTCTATTCTTCAAGTTTTGAAAAGAAGCATTGGAGGCGGGGTCAGACACGTCAACTCAGGCTACGTCCAAACTTCTATATTTCTTTCTTTAAAAAAACAGTGTTTGCACAATACCATCTCAGTTTAGAGACATATTTTAGCACCATTTTGAGATCTCATATCATCATGCTCATACAAGTACCTAAAATTACATAACATATGGCCATTCATGTGCATATGTTGTTTTTAACAGGCACACACGGCACATGCACACTTATTTACTCTACCAAAAAAGCTTTGACTCATGTTAGGCTGTTAACAGAGCTGGACAAAATAATTATCAAAACCTTTAACTTTCTTTAAATTTAAAGTTTCCCTTAACGTCCAAACCCCACTCTTAATTGGTTACATCAAGCGGCAACCTCCAGTGTTGGAGAATGAAGCCGATACGGAAGTGCATAATCCTGCAGTTCGTCAAGTGTCCGCTTGAGGCTGCCTGCAAGAGCACTGGAAGTCATATACACACCACATTCAAAGAAGCCAGTTTTTACAGTAGAAATTAACATGTTTACAGCCCCGTACAAAAAACAATATTGATTTTATGAACCATACGTGTTATCCATAGTTAGGCACGTAGCTGACCTGATTGACAGGCGGGTGCGATGTAACAGTTTGTCAGGGCGCTTAAAACCCTCCTTAGCTCCAGCTCTTAACCTGTCATTAGGTTGACTGAAAGTTAGGCTGGCGACTGCTGCAGATGAGCCTCTGGAGTCCCCTGCAGTAACAGATTGGCGACGTCACTCAGGCTTCGTCCAATAATATTTACAGTCTATGGGTAAGATGGATCGTGGACAATCTGCGCCAAAGCATACTGTAGCACCTCTTGTGCTTTGGACAGCTTAATGAATAACGCACCAAAATGCCCGTCTCTGCCCCTGGTGCCTTTACTGTGAAGTGCTGCTTGACCTATATTAATGCACTTCCACAGCGCCATTAGAATGAAGAGGGTGGTGATATGTCAAACGAGTTTCTGTTATTTGTAGATTTTCAATACAGAGATGGGTGTAATTTTGAGTTTTCTGAGTCATCATGGCTTATAGAGAACTAGAATCTATTGATATTGCAAAAAGTTGATGACTCTGCCCCCTCTGACTGTTAACCCCACTGAATAAAAACATTGCCTTTTTTCAACGGTGGTACCATTAGAAAATGTCATGTCATAGGCAAGTGGCCAATTAGGGAAGGACACTTCCTGACTGATAAGAGCCAATGAACAAGGGAAGGTGGTTGTTTGTGAATAGTTTCCAAAAGTGTCTGTTTCTGATGTACACATTAAACTGTTACCTCTGAATTATCAAAATAAAACAGGCTCAGCAGCATTTCCAGAAGTCTCTGTTTGAGGGGCTCTTTGTGCTGGAGTAATGTGGCCAACACGCTACTAAATGATTATGAACTGGTTTAGACTTGGCTATAAATTTAGTGGTTAGAAAATAAAATCAAAAACGAGAACACACTGGACTAAAGTTCAGAGGGACCAAAATATTGTGATTTTTTTGTAATGAATTGGTGATGTGGAGCTAGAGTAGTGTGCAGGGGTTTTTTCTTTTCAGTGTGACAATATGACGTCCTTAGACCTACTTCATGAGATAGTTGGATGTTCAAACACTTCCTTTAAAACATAGAACATGAGATCAAACAGTATACTGTTACTAAAGATGAATTTGCTTCAGTGTTCTTGTTAGCAAAATATATAATTGAATATTTAAAGAAAATGTATGTACTGAAAAATACAACAACCAGGACAGCAACGTTCATCAGAGTTGAACAAAAAACTACAAACTTCTGTCAGTATGAAGTCCTCAGATTAAAAAGACCTGACTACATTCTGTTGAGGAAGTCTATTAATAAAATACAGAAACTGGATTTTGCTTAATCAGCATTACAACTCTACAGACAGCAGTACATTTGTTTCATTTTTGTTGTGGATCAGTTATTTACAGTGATGTACTCCCAGCATTAAGAAAATGCTCTATTTGTGCCACCTGTGGCCAAGCTTGTACCACACCTTCGTTCACTGTGCCCTTATTTTGCGTGAGTTGCTTTAGTTCTAGTACGAACAAAATATGTGTATGCACATTGAAACTATTTTTCACTTGTACTATTTAATGCACACTATCTCCCCATTTTGTCTTGTCGATTATTGTGTAAGGATTTTCTTCCCTGTACTTCTAGCTGGATGACCTCATTCACTTTAAGAGTGCAAAGAAGCTCTTCACAGCAGGAAACCCAAAATGTGGATGTGTCCTGCTAAATGATTCACGATGTTCACTAATCTACTAGTATAGCTTTGTTGGTTTGGTGCTGGGGGAGGTATTGTGCAGAAGTTTTTTTCGAGTTATTTTTGTTGTTGGTTGTGGCTGCAAGCATCACAAAGAGGGCAACGAAGCAAAACTTTAAAGTTGGATGTTTTAAAAACGAGAATAACGAGCTGAATTATAGTTTAATGGTGTGTTATATTGATGGCACCGACAGAGTGTACTGACAATTCTGCTGGGGTTTGGCACTGAGAGGAACATCTTTAACATAACACATGATGTAAAAAAAGGAGTGCATATTAAAAAAGAGTGCATGTTTTGAAAACATTCAAAGAGTTAGTTAAATGATGTTTTACATTTTACAAACAGCTAAAAGACTAGATATGTTTAATTCAGTATGATTACCATTCATCAGAAGTATTAATCCAAAATTAAAATACTTTAAAGGATATCTATTCTTCATTTCAGCTGCTGTCTCTTTAAGGCCCGCCTCCCCATGTGCCCACTTTCCTCCGAATGGCCAGCCCTGCAGTCGCAGGGAAATTTAAATGAGCTTCTGGGTGGGCATGTCCTTAAACAAGCTGCAAGGGTGGACATGTCCTACAACTTTCAATCCATGCTTTGCTCTAATATGTCGCCAGAAACTGACGTCAGGTTCCGGCAAGTCTGGCCAAGTTCTTGTAACGTCTTGTTCAGAGCAGCAGCAAACCACGTCCAGGGATTACGCAAACAACTGTGTATTCTGTGTTTACATTTTTTTGCTGCAGTTTTGTATGGACATCCAACATTGTAACATTATATGCATGTATTTAAATATGGATCAGCATAATGGATCTCTTTTGAGATTATGATGTTTCTGCTTTATTTCCATCATGGTTTATCAAAGAATTAGGCGGAACTATTTGAACCACAAAATACATGTACTGAGACTTATGTTCATTCTTCTCCAAAAACCTGGTTTGTAATTTATTTTCTTTGAATAAAACATGGAACAATAAGTTCAAATGTGAAGATATATTAAAGGAACGTTAATTTGAACTGAAATCTTAATTGGGTAAAAGCTTTGTTGAAAAAGTTTCCCCTAAAATAAAATAGTCAAATAGCTTTCGTTTAGAGAAGGAATTTTATATCAGGTTGCAAAGTAAACTTTCACATACAAAAACTTTGCTTTAGATTATTGATCCATAACAATAAACATAGAAAGTAGAAAATACAGACACTTAAATTCAAGTACTCCAAGTGAAAATAGACAATACAATTTTCATTACCTGAAAATAGACAATACATTTTATCCATCCATTATATATACCGATTTTCACATTCAGGGTCGCGGGGGCTGGAGCTGCTCACAGCTGTCATTGGGCGAGAGGCGGGGTTACACCATGGACTGTTTGCCAGTCAATCACAGAGCTGACACAAAGAGACAGACAACCAGCCAAGCATTTACATTCACACCTAACATGCAAACTCTAGGGCCTGATGTCTGACGGGGATTCTAACCAGGAACCTCCTCGAGTCAACAGCACTAACCACTGCACCACCATGCAGCCTAGACAATAAAATGTGGGGGAAAATGCTTACCAACGAAACAGTATGTAAAAAAAAGACTTTTATTTAAATGAAAGAGCTGTACAGTTTTGTGCAATATATAATGCAACACATCGACCGGGGAATGTCCAAGGTCATAAAATAAGACCAAAGAATACATGCAATTTGAAAGAAAGGACTCCGCAGCACATCATCTGGATTGCATCAATTTAACATTACAGTGTCCATTTGGAGAGAATGGAATGGACAAAGAATTAGATAAAAGTGGCCCAGCAGATTCAGGAGAAAAGGCACAATTTAGTGAAAGCATGTTGTTCAGGGACTGAGGGACTTGAACACTCAAATATCTCTGGGCAATTCTTAAACTAACATACCCCAAATAAGAAATGTAGTTCTAAAGGAATCCAGACTCACTGAACTGCACCATTCATCTCTCAATGTGGCGACCATCCAGAAACTATCCCGTGACCCGTTTTAGGACCCACCAGTGCTGAGGAGGACTGAGAAGTACTCTGCCACGAGGGCTTTCGATGTTGTTCCTGGAGGCCAGAGTTACCCAGTGTGAACTTTTCTTGTTCAGTCAAGACCAGGTTTACTGATCCGTACTCTGGGAGTCTCACCAGACCCTCAGCGCTCTGCCCCACTCGCCTGCCTGCTGGGCTTCCTGTGCTGAGGAAAGAGGGTAAGAGCAGGAGGCGAGTGGCAAGCAGCCAGGAGCCAGGAGCATGTGTGAGCAATCTGTAGAGTAAGGCCAGTTGAGAAGTGTGTGTGTGTCTGTGTGTGTGCTTGTGTGAAGGCTGCTGTGTGTTTGCAGGGGTGCGAAGTTGTTGCTATACCTGCTCCTTGTTACAAATCTTAATCATACCTTTCTGTGTTGCTCTTTGCATTTAGCTGCATACATGCAATCTTTCAGCAGACTGTTTGGGATGAGAGATTTCATTTTGAGGTAAAGCTGCTCCCATTTGAAATCTGAACCTGGGTCAGTTTATATTTCTTTAATCTTCACAGGAAAGACTCGCCCTGAAATCTCATTTGATTTCCATGTAGGACATAAAATGCACAAAGGCTGATTTCTCTCCGGAGGACTGATTTGTTTATTTTTCTAATGCCCAGATTAGTGTACTATTGCGCAAGCACACAGATCAGTGACCCTGATCCCTTCACGTCCATCCACTCCACCACCACCCCCGAGGCCTAGAGAGCCTCTGAGCCCCTGACCCATGAAAGTGACCGCCCAGCCCTCTGAGATTAACCCCCGACCTCTATCTTCACTAATATTTGACCCTCGTCCAGCCCCCACCGAGGCGCAACAGAGCCCCATTCAGAAGACAGACTCCCTGGCTACTCGTTAGACAGACACACACTCAGGGCGGTGTGGCCTCGTGTTCCTGCTAGACCAAACATTGCACGTCAGATTGCTATCCTGAGACGCACTTTACTGTTTACTCCAGCATGCACGGGTTGCAGCGTTTGAAACGTGACTTCTCTGTGTTTGTCCCACAGCAATTTATTAGTATGATTATCTTTCCACCTCTGGGACAACACACTCCCTTAGTTTCATAACTTGTCTGTTTTTTCACACATACACAAAACTCCTGCATAGTAAAGTAAACAGCTACATTTTTCACCAATACTCTATCCAGAACCTTTCCTGCTAGACCTCGAAAAACAATTTCTGGGTGAAGTCGGTGTGAATAATCCACCATGCTGCTCTTTGAGTTGTGAGAATGTGGGGAAAAACCACAGCGGGTCGGGTTTCATGATTTTGTATCACGCAACTTTTGAGCAACAGGTGTAGTTGTGCACTAAGTGAAGCTGCTTCAACTCTGCTTGCAAGTAGCTTATGTTCTTCACCAATCATTCCTTGATTGTGAATGCGTCTTATTACATGTAGCATTGGTATAAAGGTAAAAACTGTCAACATAGCGTTGGACACTGTTGCCACCACTTCCACGTCATTCTTTTACATCATATCCTGCCTCCTGACACACCTCCCTTCTTGTCTGACAGGGAAAGTCTCCCGCTGTAAGGTGCATAAGTCAACAGGATACTCCGGATTTCAGGGGCAACCTGTCGTGGAATGTTCTTGAAATTTGCAGGAGTGTGAAAAAGACATTAGTATAGTCCTGGATCACAAAGCACTATCATCTTTTTTCAAGTAGACGTGAGGTTTAAAAATGGGTACATTATTTACAGAAGTCCTTTTTTCAACACATGGATGCTGGATGAATGTTCCAACTTGGACTTGGCCTGTAGCTTGAACTCCTGAAGTCTATGTGAGTAATGTGTGGAGGTGTGTTCCTAAGGGTTGATTTCTGCTAAAATCCAAAACAACACTCTCCCTCCTCCGACCTACATGGTAGCCTATTAAACTGACATGACAAATGGAATATCTTTGCTTTCCAAACAACTAGCATGTGGGTGTACACTTAAATCTCATGCTGTAATTATGATGGATGTCTTTTGTTACTATACGTCTTCAGAGTTTCTGTCAGTGAAGCGCTCCAAGACAAAAACAAAGTGTAACTTGATGGGATCAAGCCGTCTTGAAGGTTTGTATTTATAGAGTTTTATCAGGCTTGTTTTGGAAAGCTATCACAGAAAAGTGCTATCAGTTTCCCATGCTGTTATCTCCTGGAATGTGGTTCACCAATGGCTGGTTTCCCACCGAGTTGGGATGGGTGTGTCTCCCATTGGAGATGCTGTCCAGAGAGAGCGAGGACACTGCAGAAATCACAGTTTGCCTGGATATCAAGACGTGGCATTGACGTTTGGATGTCAAGACTCTCAGCGTGTGAGATAAAACTAGGGGAGGGGAGGGGAGGGGAGGGGGGACTCATTGCAGACAGGAATGAGTCTTTAATTAAACAGCGTGCTTTTTTAATACATTGAATTACATTAAGAAAAAATCTACATAAGTGTTACAACATTTTGTACATTACATAAAAATCATTTAATAACTCAAATTCATAAGTAGCCAGAAAGGTATAAATACTGACATCCAAATGACGAACATAAATCCCTTGACTCCTATGAATTCGCACAACACTGACCTTTAAATACATTTCTAAGCTTGTATGATAACATTTTGTTAGTTTACATCTAGCAGACAGTGACAATTTTTGTGTGTGAATTTTTAAGTGTAGTTCCATCTGATTGAGTCTTAAAGGAAGAACGTGTGACATTATACACACAAATAGAGCAGAAATCAAGTATATTCTATGTAAATGTCTCTGAGTCACGACTGTCGACAATGAGAGAGAAGCGCGAGTCCCACTGGCTGTGTTGTTGTCGGAGCCATGTTTACGTCAGGACGGGACGGCCGACTCCCCTTGCATGCTCATTCTTCCTTTAATCAAACTCCATCAATTCTTGGAGCGAAATATCGGTTTCTTTATTTGTTAAACACTCTACTATGTCCATCAGCTAGTCCCACACAGGATTATAACACAGAGTGATAGACATGTTATGCAGGTTCTTGTTAGCCTATGTGGATCTGTCTTGTAATACCATGAGCAAAAAGTGTCTCAATAAATTGGATATATGCAGTATGCACTTTAGGGGAACAAATGTTAAATTGTAACTTCAAACTAAGATAATTGTTAATTTGTTGGTGATTAGTGATTTATGAGCAACACTGAATGGGTGCTAGATGTTAAGAGCTAAAAAAACTGCAGGGCTGGTTGATAATTCTCTGAAGAAGAGCTCATGGACATTTTTCAAATGTTGGTGTTCAACAAATAGGCTAAGTTTGGCTTACATTGTAAAAATCTAAAATACTACTCTGGATGTTAAAATCCAGAGAAGTTATGTAGGTGTGATTGATACTCAAGGCTTCATGTGTTTTGCATTGGGCTTTACTGAGGCCACAGCCTTAACAGGATGGGATGTGTGGCTGTTCTACAAATGATTTCTCCCTAACGTTTTCTGAACTTTGGTGGTAAATGGTGGAGGCCCACAGCAGAATGGGCCCAGACATTGGCATTACATCACCAACAGCTGTTTCCAAGAGAAGTAAAATGTGGGAGTGGCATTTTTTTCTTTTGAACCTCTATTTAACCTGCAGGTGCCCAAGCACTAAATATAATCAAGGATAAATTAATCTCCGATAAGCAGCATTATCACAAAATCTACGTCACTACCAGCGTCTACAGAAAAACCACTTGGGTCGATATTTTCGTGGTTGTCTTTCACATTTACTCTTTCCATATTAGCAAGGTTGATGCAAACCCTGCAACACCCACTAACTGGAGAAGGGTGGGGAGGTTGGCTTAAAGCGACCACTAAACGAGCCTCCCAACGTTGGTGGTCCTCCCTGCCTGCAGATTTTATGGCACAAGTCTTGTCGGTGCTCTCTAGGCTTTCTTGCGCAGCCAAAGGGGTGAGTACAATTGGAATGCTGTAAAGTATTTCATGTGGGGAAGCACCCTGATGTGTATCGAGGTCTATTCTTCCTCTCCTAAACAATGATGGCACTGGAGGCTACTGTAAATCGGGCAATGCTCTTCATAGCTGATACAGGGCCAGCTGTTGGGGGAGGATTGCCTTTGTGGTAACTATAAAACTGATTTTTGTTTTTTTAAATGAAGAAACGAAAACCAAGTTCAACGTTTTTAGACATAATGATTCAAAACAAGAGAATGGCAACTATGAAGCTATCATAATAAATCAACACCTAATACATAATACCACCTCCCATTGGATACAGTATGGAGGCTTACATGGCCGCCCGGTGTCCCTGACTCCCACCACTGTCCCTGAGCTGCAGCTGGACTGCAGATTACTTCTGTTTATGGAGGAGTACAGTGTACAGTGGCTGGGAAGTGCAAAACAAAATTGTAGTGTGAAACACTTGTGAGAATGTGAGACAAATTTACATTTTGAAAAACATTTTTACATTTTATAAAACAAAATTACAAAACCCAAACGGTTTTAACAAGGACAAAACAAATTTACATTTTATAAAACAAATTATCAAGATGTGAAACATTCTTACAAGTGCTGAGATTTTTTTTTAAAAGTGGTAGAACACTTTTACCTGTCCCCAAACAAATTTACAAACGACAGAATCTTGACGGAAAGGGAATGTAATGCCGGAAGTGACCCAGAAGTGCATATCTGGTCCTTCCGTCTCATGGGAGTCCTTTGAAAGTTCGAGAGACCGTCCACACGAAAAGCAAAACTGACTTATCTGGCTTAGATGAGTTCCACAAAACGGGCAAAACATCTTTCCGTCACCAGAAACTCCATATCACTGTTCGCCAAGTCTTTCTGCCCCTCACTCAATCACTTTCGGGTTACTTCCGGCATTTGGTACATTCCCTTTCCATCAAGATTCTGTCGTTTGTAAATTTGTTTGGGGACTAGTAAAAGTGTTCTGTCACTTGTGAATTTGTCTCAGTGCTTGTAAAAGTGTTTCACATCTTGTAAATTTGTTTTGTCCTTGGTAAAAGTGTTTTGGGTTTGTAATTTTTTTTTTTATAAAATGTAAATTTTTTTATCAAAATGTAAATTTGTCTCACTGTTACGTTCCCCAAAATGGCTAAGGGATGAGAGAGTAACAATAATTATTGAAACCGTGAATGAAGAAAAAAGACGAGAATTTAGAAAAACTAAGAAATTATTTATTTGACAACTTAAAGTGCTTACACAATTTAACTGAAAATAAGCTTCTTTCCTTGATTTCTAGGTGGCATCAGGTGAGCTCAATCACCAGCTGTAGGGAGAGCACCAACCTGCAGAGCAACAGGAGAGGGAGAGAGAGAAACAAACACACACATACACAACACTACGGCACGTAACACTCACATTTTGTAAAAGTGTTTCACACTTTGTAATTTTGTTTTGCACGTCCCAGCCACCGTCAGATTGCTGGCTTCAGATCACAGGTTGTGTGCATTCAAACCTCAGATCGAAATAGGCCATGCCACAAAGCCCCACATCTTCCATGCAACATGACATGGTTTCTTGACATGCAGCGCTACATTAATGCATTCACCAGCAAAGAATCATTGTATTTATTTATATACTTGTCTTTTATTATGTTGTTTTATTCTTGCAGGGACATGATCTCCTGATTAGGACCCACTTGATATGGGATTTTTTGGCCAATACCAATATGGATATTGGGGAGGAAAAAAAATCAGATACCGATATATTGGCTGATATCTTTCTTAGATCTATGTTCGATCTGTAGAGATAGTATACTTGGTGTCTCTGGGCAGGCTTGGCAAATTAAACACAGAGCAGAAAATAACTTCAATTTCAGCAGTGTGCAATAATAATCAGCATTACTGTACAATAAAAAAACAAAAACTCAAAAAAGAAGTAGGGAAAATATTTAAAGTGCAAGCAAGTTTGTTATTATAGTCGCTTTAAAACAAAAATCATTCTGCAAGCATGAGTTAGAATTGTATTGGTTTCATTGAAGGCAGTTTATGGCAGCATTTTTTGGAAATACATTTTTAAAGACATAAGCTATGATGCACATCCTGTGTATTCAAAGGTAAATGCAACTCGGCCACAATCCCGAGCGTGAGCAGTGAGCACACTTAATGGTTGCGATTCCACCAAATGTGCATTTGCACGTTTTAGCAGTAACCAAGAAAAGGCTTGTGTCTCTACTGTCATTAATGTGTAAAACTGTTGAGACTAAAAACCTGCAAAAAAGTACATTGTTATTCTTTCTGTTATGAAAATTTGATGGTTGCAGATTTTTATCTGGAAAATTTTCCTAGAGCCAAGAAAAGTTGTTAAAAAATGTATGATGTCATCAAAATGCAAACCCATTGAGGGGAGTGGTAACTTGCAATCAAGGCGAACAGGAGAAAACACAACAGTGGATTTTCCATGTGGCCAATAGAAGGGAAACTGGAGGCCATGAAACTTTGGGTCTGTTATCCAGTCTTTGTAATACATTCATGATCACAACACAACATCAGCTCTTAACAATAGAGCCCTTGGTTATTGCACAAAGATTTTAGTTGGGTAGTCATTTAGCAAGACCCTCCACTTCTGAAACACTCTGTGTTGAAGACAGAGCCATAGAAGAAACATCATGAGTACATGCATGATGGTATCCCTGCTTGAATGTATTTCCAGACTGGTGCCATTCACATGCATGAGGGGGCAGTGTTTTTCATGCAGGTTTAAAGGTGGTCTGGTCCTCACAGCTGCATCCCCCCTTTCTGGGCATGTCTGGACAAGCCTCAGCAGATGTGGACAAGAGCTGTCTGCATCACAGGATCACAGGAAGGTGCTGAGGCTTTTCAGAGGTATCAAAGTAACAAACCATAGTCTCAAAGCAAACCTAAATGAAAACATTAAACAAGATTCATCTGAAACCCTTGGCTTCCACAGCATTTAGTGCTTGTCTATAAAGTCTTGCATTTGTCCTGCAGCATTCATCTCCGTAATGTCTCCCACGCATTGTGTGATGTCCGTGTTATCTCTCTGTATCCGTCGAAGAACAACACGTTAAGAACAACTTGACAGCTACAGCACATGTTCCCTCTGTAGTGCGGACAAGCTGATCAGATACTGGAGCACCTAGATGCATACATTTGCATACTAATGAAAGCACCACATCCTCTTAATACTTGAAGATTATATTAATAACAGCCACCTAAAGTATGTTAGCTTGGACATACGTATGTTCTAATTATTGCACCAGTTTGCAGACTGAATGACCCCTGGCATTACAGGTTCTGTTTAATATATCATGGTAATTAGAATGAGGATGGTAGAAGGCTAAACTGCCTCGACACTACACCATAGAGCTGAAGAGGCACATTTTAACACAGGAATCCATGCCTCCTAATTAACTTGTGCATAGATTAGATTGTATACACACCTTAAACAGCTTATAAAAGTGAGCAGTTCAGCTTGAGGTTGGAGCGGCAGTATTTCACTACAGCTCCATCTGTATTCAGCAGCCTTGGCTCTGACTAAACTCTGGAAGAATGATTCAGTGCTGATGCTCTGTTTTTGCCTGTGCCTGCAGCCTGCAGTCTGTGTCAAGGGTCTCACAGTGATCGGGATGATTTCTGATAATGTACAACTTAATGCACGAGTTGCTGGGATGACAGGAAAAACGTTAAAGCAACCATAAACCAAAATCCATTATGGTCTAGTGTTTACATGTAGTTAGAATATCACATATGAAATATTTATTTACATCCAAATGACAGTGCTGCTGTAGGGTTTGAATTTCTTTATGGTTAAGAAATGTAAAAGTATTAATTCTGCAACCCAAACAACAGGACACATTAAAGCTGCCAGACTGGCACAGAGAGGGTTGTCCGACCCGTCTCACATCTTCCACTCTGAGTATGAGCTTCTACCTTCTGGTAGACGATACAGAATCCCTCAATGTAAACTGAACCGTTATAAAAACTCTTTTGTTCCCACATCAATCAAAATTCTGAATAATGTTTAGTAAGGCTGTGTGGGTTGTTCAGTAGCATCATGGTGTTCCTATATGTTTTTATATTCTCTTACCTTTGTTATCTTGTCTCTCATGCTGTGTTTTAGCAGATCTTGTGCAATATAGGTAACGTGCAATATATGTTGTGTGGTCTTGCATGTGCCTTTCTGTTTACATGTGGATGTGTTTTTCTATTGTTTTTTTATTTATTGATTCGAGTGAAAGCAGCTGAATGTTTGGCAGCGCTTTGAGTCCAAGACAAATTTGCCCAAGGGGACAATAAAGTGTATCGTATCGTGAAGCAATTTGGCTCTGTACATCCAGTATTTTTGTCACAGTACTGTTGTTTTTACATCTATAGTTTGTTTGCTCTGGTCTCAATCATGGACCAATTTGTTACACTGTTGCATCATTACCTCAAGTTTGATCTGTGTTTACAAGTGGACCAAAATGTGTGATACGTGAGGGAAATGCTCTCTAATTGGTTGGAATTTCTTGAGGGAAAAATCCCAGAAGTAAACAAAGACTAGTCGACTCCTGCCTGGCTCTGGCTGCTCCAAAGACACTTTACAATTTCATAATGGACAGACAACTACAAAGATTGATGTTGGTTTTGGTCATCACTTTTTATATTGTTTGCATTTATCACTGTAGGCGCAACTGTGGCTTGAAAACAATATGTTGATATACTGGAGTCACCGAATGTGCTTTTCATGACAGTTCAGGAGAAGGTGCATGTTAATCCTCCCGAACCATGACCTGCTCATCCACTGAAACTTTTTCCGAAAATCCACCGGGTACTGTATGTCTGTGGTCTTAAACACATGTTCAGCAATGATGAAATGAGAGGGCCCACAGTGGTTGCTTCCTCCAGTCGGGTCGGATCGAGGTTGGTTGATGTTTTTGCTAAAAACTAATCGCGTCTAATGCGTTTTAACTGAACCAAACAGAATAGGTGTGAAAATGCCTTAAGTTGACTATTTTCCATGACAAGAAGTGAGCTTGCGCCAGTATGTTTAGCTTCATAAAAGTGCAGCATGCTAGGTTGTGCAACAATACCATCATTTAGCCTTGTATTTAAAGCTTTGAGAAAATACAGGCAACTTAGCTTTTGTTGCATGTGCTGTTATGATCTCAAGCATTTTGTAAGTAAGCATTCAGTGGCCACTTTAAATGAATTATTTCAGATGGCAGGGCTTCTGTTTCCTCTTATGATTCTGTCTGTCAAGCCTACTATTTAGGTCAGAACTACACTGATTCTATCGTGCTCTATTTCTGTGTCCAGTGCCAGGCAAATGTTCATCAATAGGAAATCTATTACTCTTACTCTGTTCTTAGTTTTGAATAAGCTTTTCTCATGGTTATGACCTTTTTTTTAAACTCCTATTTCGGTCTATCCTTAGTGAAAACCTCAGCTTTGATATCATATCTGTATGTTTACAGTTTCAAGTCAATGTTCCAGTGGCTGTAAGCACTTTGTTGGTATGCAGCCTCGTCAAAGGAGGTCTTGATTGGAAGCTGAGGTACTGTAATTGGATTGGGCTCGTGGAACAATAGAACATCTAGACTTAGTCCCTGATCTTCCTGCTGTGCTACAACACATTGTTTACAAGTACACAAACTAGTGGGGATGAGCAGTCGACCAGACGCATGAATTATAAATCTGACAAACATGACACCCTTTCCAGCTCTGTCCCGCAGCTTGCAGCGCCAGAGCAAAAAATAATGAGGCAGGGACGGGCCCCTGAGAGTTGCGGATTGAGCCTTTAACTTCATCCTTGAGTGACTCCTTGCCGCAGACCTCCAGAGTTGTGCAGAACAGCACAGAGAGGTTAGATTCCACTCAGGATCAACAAGCTGAACAACAACAAACGCTTTTAGTCCTTTTGGCTCAATTTCTGCGCTCAGCTTTTACCTCTCCAGAGCGCTTGCATTGGAGCTTAGCAAAAAATAACAATGTGTCATATTTCCCTCACCCCAAAGTGATTTAATGTTCAATTGAGCTTGAAAAGGCGGGTGGTTTTGTTTTGATACACTCACTACACACCTCTCCCACTTATGCCTTCTCCATGCCCTACCTCCCCTGTGTCTTTCTGCTTATTTCTATTTTTCTCTCTTTGGCTCAGTTTCTCGCAAATTTCTGCTTCAGATAAGGCAACATTTGCCAAGAACTGCAAATAATATCCCCCGGAGCAGACAAGCAGGTAAGCTTTTTTAAGAGCAGGGGGGGCTTATGTTACATTTTTCGGAAGTACTTCACATGCCATCGGCTCCCACTCAACTCCTACAGAACCCATCCATTAAAATAAAAAGAGGAGTAAGAAAGTAGTTGTTTCCTGCACGTAAGAGGAAAGTTTTCCTTACTACAGGCAAAGGCCAGGGAGTAAGTGGAACAGCTGGATGTAGGAATGGGTGCAGATAGGCTGACACTATAATTAGTCACTGTAAGGGTTCCATGAAAAGCTAACAGTGGCCGCTGTGAGTCCTCAGGGCGGAGGAAGAGAGTTTCTTATCCCCCAAGTACATGTCAGGAGAGGGAGGCAACCTGCTGAGGAATCCCAACCATGTCTACTCTCAGTGTGAGTGCGTGCGTGTGTGTGTGTGTGTGTGTGTGTGTGTGTGTGTGTGTGTGTGTGTGTGTGTGTGTGTCTAAGTGTGCACTTTCCATCAGCCTTTGTCGCTCATCCATCTCTCGTGCCTGTTGCCCCCAAAACCCCACCTCCAAAAAAGAGCGAGTCATACTGCTAATGTCTCTCCCGGGAAGGAGGGATGTTTTTCTGTGAATTTTGTGTGCTGGCTAAAAAGTAAGCGATTGATGATGGAGACACTGTGGCATGCACTAGAGAGCAAATAACCTTTGCATACATCTGTGAAAAGCCATAGGGATGGAAAGGGGTTGCAGGTTTTACAACCATAAACATGTTATCATCACCCTTAGCTATTTCTGAATTCCGGTTAAGTTTTGATAGAAAAGTCTTTACAGACGTTCTACAATCCTGTGGTTTTGGTCAGTTTCAATGTTCCTTTCTCTGGCTGTTGTTAACTGAACCACTGCTCTGCTCACCCACTGAACAAAGAGTAAGGAGAGGCTCAGTGCGGGAGACCAGCCTGAGAGGTTTTCCACAGTGAAAGTATCTTTACAGCTGACTCAAAATAAGGTTTTTGTGTCCTCTCTGGATCGCCTTAGTGTCTCCAGTAAAAGCAGAGACCCTGTTTGTGGCTCCAGCTGTGAGTTATCTCGCCAGTTGTCAGTGGCCCGGCATGCTCATCATCAACCCCCGGCTGGGGTGTATGGACTGAGTAAAGGGGGAGGAGGATGAACTAGGGGTTGATGGGTAGAGATGGGTGCCTGGTACTGGTCAGGAAAGGATTTGTGTCATCCACCGTAATGAGGATGGTTCACTGCAACTACAAAAAACATTTGCAAATAGCTTTGGGTTGATTAGTCCAGGTCTATCTGTCACTGAATTTCTGCCTCTTTATACTGACTTAGGGGAAATAGAAACTTATTGTGGAAGTAAAACCAGTAGTGTAGTGGTGCCTTAAGAAGTGGGTATACTCTTAAATTCCCCCCCAAAAAAGTTTTTTTCTTTAAGTGACCAGTCGAGTGAAGGAAAAACAACTTCTGTAATAAACAGTGACATGTAAGACTACTCTTGCATATTTAGATAGTGCATACTAGCCAATTAGAGACAGAGTAGGGAGGGTCATCCCTTCACCATCCTAAAAATTGCAGCATACTACTGAATATTGTCAATCAATCACTGGTGTGAATCAGAGGGGATTTAGAAGTCGGAATACCTTATGGAGACTGAAAAATAAGTGGGTATACTCCGTATACCTGCGTATACCCTGCACTACACCACTGAGTAAAACCTACTCAGAAATTCGGCCTTATGAGACAATGTTGCTCAGTGTCACTTAACATATTTATTTAATGGGGTTTAAGCTTTATGCTTGGATGAGGATGGTCATTTTAAAAACAAATTAATGCTGCTGCTTTGGCAACACTCATGCATTGACCCAAGTAGGGTGGTCATGACCAGATTTTAAACTTTGTGTAAAATCAAACAGTGTAAATAGATACCTGTTTTAATGCCACATCAACACAAACAGAATAGTCTTAGGCCCCATTATTTGTTTATTTTTTGTTATTAATGATCAAAAATTGCAGACAAATTCCATTGGCAACAAAAGGATAAGGATAAGGATAAGGATAAACTTTATTGATCCCCCAATGGGGGAAATTTAGATGTTACAGCAGCTCAAAAACAGGAATATAAACAGCATCAATAGCAAAAAGTTAAGAAAAAACAGCTACTTGCATGTTTACATGAATTAAATAAAGGAAGTAAAAATACAATAGAATTAAATAATACTATAAACACTATGTACACTTTCACTCAAAACGTTGCAAATGTAACATTTTTGCTATCTAGACAGTGCTCTCTGCTGCTTTTGGTTCAACATGTGAAGATCTGTTAACAAATATTTTGATTTACTTTATTTTTGATGCTATTATCCATTAAAATAACAGAGATTGTATTAAAACATATGATATCGAAAAGTATTGAAATTTGACAACCTTAGACCTAACCTTAAACAAACACATTTTCATTAAAAACCCTCGACCTTCAGGGGTTAAATGTGTCCAGCTCTACAGAGACAAGTGGCCTTGGCTTGTCCAGACATGTTTGTTATAGTGTAGGTGTTTTTGGGGACACAAAATGTGATACTTAAAAGGTTGAAAAGATTACAAGAAAAGCACAAGAATGTTTTCATAGATTTTACCAATGAAGGAGAAAGCAATACTTATTATGATAAGATTCAAGCACTCTGCAAGTTAAACCTAACTTCTAACCAACACGTCCACATGTGGCTCAATTGGGTAACACTTTCGCCTATATGTCGGGCCCATCTGGGATACCCAAATGGGGACCAAGTGTGCTCTTATGTTCTGTGAAACCACACCCATCTGGTTGAAATGTGTGCTTTTAGTTCGCATTCCAGCATTTTGCATTATGGGAAACAGGGCAGCGGTACAGTAGACTCAAGCTGCAACCTGGGCTGTTGAAAAATGAAGTCAATGCGGATAGTGCAAAAACCTGCAGTTCATCAAGTGTCCACTTGAGGCTGGCTGCAGCAGCACCGCAAGTCACATACACACCCATTCAAAACAGCCAGTTTTTACAGCAGATATTAACATTATTTAAAGCCTTCAAACAACAAAATTGGTCTGATTAGATCATGTCTCGATCGGCACACACTGTACAGGCGGTGAATTATTTAATAAGTCATCAGTTTTGATTTTAAAAAGGAGACAAGTTATTGATAATAAGTCGTGTGTCATGATTCAACCATGGCAGCCCCTCCCTTCCTCTTGTATGTTGTTAGTTTCCCTCTGTCTGTCTCAACCCTCTGTTTCTCCTCCCCTGTGTGTCTGGAGTGCATGGCTGTGTGAGTGCAGGTGGGCGTGGTTTTCTCTACAGGAGGCCAAGTGCAGACAATCTACTCATCATCATCAGGCAGTATATCTACTGCGGTCATTTCACAACTCGTCGCTTGAGTATCCTATATCTCTCTGTGGTATTATCACTGGTTTGGCTTCCCATAAAACTAATAGTTCTGTGTGAACTTTTTGCTCTTGTGTTCTGTTTGCCAAGATACTAACCTCTGTGTTTCTCTGCCTCAGTGCTCCTGTGTTACGTGTTCGCTAGCCTGCCTGCCTGATCGCTAGCCTGCCTACAGTAGCTGCTCGTTCACCGGTCTCCCGGTGCTCACACCGTCTCTTCTCCTTCCTCTAGCCCCCCTGTTGCACTATTGCTTTTGTCGCACTATTAAAGACTATTGTGCTTCTGTGTCAGAGTCTTGCTTTTGGGTCCTCACTGTTGTGCAGTCGTAACAGCATGTAGCCGATGTGATTGACAGGCGGGCGCGGTATAGCTGTTCAACAAGAGGCTTAGGACCAGCCTCAGCTCCAGCTCTTTTCCTGTCATTAGGTTGAGTGAAAGTTAGGGTGAGGCAGCGTTTCCAGCATTTCGACAACCATTGATTGGCTTCCAAAGCCCCCTGCAGTAACAGATGGTAGACATCACTGAAGCTTCTTCCATGTTTATTTACAATCTGAGTAGACTGCTGATGCATATTGGAGATTTTATGCAGATTCATCAGATAACATCCTATTATTGAAACCAAATCACTTCTCACTGCTTGTATGGTAAGTGAGGGACCTCACAAAACCTCTTTATCGAAACAACTTCTTGAGTTTGTATAATGTTTCCAATGAAATCTTTTGAGTCTGGACGACCTAGAGTGACAAAAAGTTATACTCAGCTAGATACCACAAGAGTTAAGTAAGAGTGGTTTGTGGGTGGACAGGGCCTGTCACCTTTTTCATCATCTGACACTTAGCCCTGAAATGTGCTTTCTCTTGCATTGTCAGACTGCTAATTAGGCTAGCGGTAGAGTAATTACACATCACTGCAAACTTATAAAAACTTTTTGCAGATTGGAAACACAGGGCTGTCTACACGATAAGCCTGTACTTTTCCCTCTGGCACTCTCCCATCCTTTTCCCCTCACTTTTCCATGTCTGGCTCTCGGGGCTGTCTGAGTGTCTGCTGCACTCCAGTCAGGTCCCATGAGAAATCGGGGACAGACTGTATTAGTCTGCATGTGTGCCTGTGCGTGTGTGAGTGTGTGTGAGTGTGTGTGTGTGTGTGTGTGTGTGTGTGTGTGTGTGTGTGTGTGTGTGTGTGTGTGTGTGTGTGTGTGTGTTACTGAGATTTGTGTGTTTGCCATATAACGGCCTAGTGATACTAAGAGGAGCAAGGAGTGCAAACAGCACACTGGGATGGCAAAACACACACACTGAGTGATTCATTGAGCTTTCTACCAAGTCTGGTAAGTATTTTCCAAAAAAGTGATCCCTCATAGTGCAACAATTCCAAGTAGATCTGTCATCCAAATGATACGTGTTGTGAAATGAATTAAGCATAATGATTTATGAAGTACTGTTTCATGCAGTGGGATTCAGTATCCTGGCTGCAGACGCTTAATGTGAATCAGATCACCATGACTCTGCTATTACCCTCACGACATTTCATCTCTAAAAGCCCATAAGATGACATCCATCAGTCACTCTGACTTTCTCTTGTGTTGTCCCTCTGAGAGGTGTACTTATGTCATCTTGGGCATGAGCAGAGAGTGGACGTATCAAATTAGCAACGATGTCTGCATGAAAGCACTTATCTGCATGACTCATATACCAAACATAGGTCAAATATCTCCCCCCCTAGGTACCTCATGTCCTGCCTTCACAAAACATCTATATCTTATCTACTTAAGATAATGGAAGACATACTTTAAGCATTCAAACAATGTGACATATCACTGAGAGAGAGCAGTAGGCTAGTGTCCTGATCTGATGTGTCCATCCTGTTCTTTCTTGGAGCAAAACCCCCACATTCACTATATTCACATGGTGGCAATTTCCCTCTGACGTCTTGCTCAGAGCAGAAGGCGTAAATACTGTTATAATGTTGTACTGCTGTGTTCCACATAAGCAAATAATATAATCAAAGGAACTGTGACAATTTGTCATAATTGCACTGCTTCCTGTCTACTGTTAGTTGTTTGTCATATGAAATGTGCTGTATAAATAAACTTGACTTCACTTTCTGATTGATCAGCACCCAATAAGACAGTGAATAGAAAACATCTGGAGGGGTTGGGGGGCATTTCTCAAGGTAAAAAACATGATAGATGAGCGAAACCTTGCAGAATCATTATCAACAGAATTATGACATTATTACTTATTAGAAGTTTAAACTTCATCATTAGGTAACATTAATTTAGGTTTAGCCCTTCCTGCTTTATCACTGCATCAGTGCAATATTTTAAAGGTCCCATATTATGTGAACAAATGCACCATGTTTTTCTAACACTAATATGTGTCTCTATAGTCTGTCTACTAACCCCCCAATTATGAGAGAAATCCATCCTCTCCGTCTTTTGCCTGCTCCACTTTTCAGAAAATGTGTGCTTAAACCGGCCGTTTGGAGATGGTCCCTTTATGACATCACAAAGGGCAGTAAACCCTCCCCCAGGTGGGTGACACTCACACAGCTAGGTGTTTGTTCTGCCCTCTGAGTCTGCCTTCTCATGGTTAACAATCCGGCATGGTGCAAGAAAGCCTGAGCCACCCAGGCCCTTGTAGAGGCTTGGCCGAACACAGCTCACTTGCATTGAAAGCTACAGACACAGAAACAGCCTGTTCTGAGCAGGGCTGAAATAGAGGGGTTTATAGGCATGATCAAATAAAGGATTGGAGTAGATTTTTTGGCAAGAAATTCACAGACATGTTATTTGGGAGCTCTGAGACTTTATTTAAACTGGTTGAAAAGGAGGATAATATGTGACATTTAATTCAAATTGAAACTAGCTATACAGAAGCTACCTCAAGTAATAGCTGTTTGCTGCAGAAGTAGACACAATAGGCTGACATTTTCATTTAAGATAGATGATGCTAACTTTATTTAGCATTCAGCATTTCAACTCTGTCATCAAAGACGGTGACATTGAAACTCAGGCATAGGAATGTGCATGAAAC
The DNA here is from genome assembly GCA_020745685.1 of Tautogolabrus adspersus. Lineage (NCBI taxonomy): Eukaryota > Metazoa > Chordata > Actinopteri > Labriformes > Labridae > Tautogolabrus > Tautogolabrus adspersus. Next base: position 18,717,897 of record CM036551.1, on the reverse strand, counting down.
CTTTGCTTTGCTTGCTTACTTTGTGTGTGTCAGTATCATGAATCAAATATGTTGCTTTAAGCAGAAATAGGACCTGATTTTTTCACTGTTTATCTTTTACCATGAAGAAAGAAAAATAACCCCAACCCCTAAGCCTTTGCACCATCAACAAGCATCTAAAACTATGACAGCATTTCTGATCTTCGATCAGAGGAAAATGGCCCCTGTTAGAATATGGTGAATTATTGATTACTCGGGACCTTAGCAAAAGACTTAAAATGAAAATAGGATGCGTCCTCCTAGTGGGGTCTAGTGACCTTGAAGGCTTTTCAAGGAGATCTTAGGCTGGCAACAGCAGAATGGAGGCTGGATTAATTTAATTAACCAATTAGCACAAGGAGAGAATGGGTGTAACATTACTTCATTGGTTCCACTCCCACTGATTATTCCACCGCTGTAAAACAGGCAGCTTAAAACAGATTAAATGAAAATCTTAGAAAAGCAAAGAGGGGAGGTTGATGAGGTCTGCAGCCAAGTGGCTCAGTGTTTTGCAGTCCTTGGCTAAATATCTGAGATTCTCTGAAACAAGCAATTAACTACAAGGATTGTATTGATGCAAACTGCTTCCTCAGCGCACGGCGGTCTCTATTTTCCTTAACTGTGCTCAACAGTCCATCCATTGACAGGACGCAGCTTGATGGAATTTCTTCAGACAAATAAACATTTTTAACAAATGTTAAAAAAAGGCGTCAGTGTTAAATAGTGGCATTCTTCATATAACACTATGACTCCAGACAGAAAGGCAGAATGAGACCAGAGTTCAGTGTAACTACAAAACATGACACTCACTACTTATGACTCTTTTTCGCTGTGAATCCAAATATTTCTTTGTCTTTTTTCAACCTCTTCAGTCTTTTTTATTTTATTTTTACCAACAGCTAAGCTCCAGCATCTCTTCCTCCATCATGTTCCAAATGTGTTCCATGTGGAAGCCATAAGTGAACAATCATCCATACGTTTCGGTTTTATTGACTACTTTCCCTAGTGACAACAAATTATTTCTGGTTGTTTTTCTTGAGATCTCAACATGTATATTTTGTTATTTCAAGAAATCAACACTACTTTTTCAGTTGTATCTCGAGATCTCCAATTATTTTCTCATTATCTCAGAGTAGAGCTGGTTTTCCCAGTAGAACGGATTTACTTATCTCTTGATCTCATGATAACAAAGCTTGTTGTCTGGTGATAACAGGATCATTTTTTGGAGGGGTGAAAATAGTCTGTGATAGTCCAGAGCATCACATTGTCATGCTGCCATAGCCCACACCAACGAGGTAAATTATGTCTATTTCTATGTTTGTTTTGTGCCTTTGTTACTCTAGGGATACAAGATAAATATGTCTAGATCAAGATCAATCCCTATCCTTCTGTGACTCCCCTCTATCTGGCTCTGTGAGAAATCCCCCCCTCCTTCCCTGACTCTCTTAACTCTTAACCTGACTGTTACCTGCATGGGCGGAGCTTCAGAGCTATTACAGTAAATGCTGCCATCTCACTTTTGTAATCCCTCTGAAAACAATGGAGCTGCCTGCAGCTTGAGGATGCCTCATCTCCTCATTAGTTTGAACTGGGTGTTTGAACTATAAACCAGTTCAAACTATAGAAAATAAAAGATTGGACTGGAACTCCGAATCTGTGCTCCTCTGTCCTTACCAACAAACCATTGAGTTGGAATTAGTCCTTGCTCTGGTGTACCCTGCTACAGAAATAGTATTCCTTACTCTCAAATATTCTTTAGCTCCTTTATTTTATATTTTGACCGCTGACACTGATTATAAAATCATAATGTCTTATGACAATTGATGCTGTAGTTAAACCATGTTTGCTTTTAACAGAAAAGCTGCACTCTTCTGCACTCTTAATTTGACAAGACAGCTCCATAAAACAATAATTTTGTGTTTCACATTTTGCCTTGCTAAGCCCCATATTCACACTTTTTCTCTGATGTCACTTGCAGGGTAGGATTTTTTGAAAAATAATTTTTGAATAAGACAGTTAAAGAATGACAGGACATGCAGGGAAAAGAGAACATCAAAGGTTAGGAGTCGAACCTGCAGCTGAGAGTGGAGTTTGTTTGTTTTTTTTAAAGTTTTTTTGGGGGCTTCTTATGCCCCCATTTAGAGACAGGACAGTGGACAGTCAGAAACCAGGGAGAGAGAGCGGGGAACGACACGCCGGAAAGGAGCCATCAGGAGGACCACAGCCCCCGCACATTGATTTTGTTCTTGCTTTGTTTATTGATTGTTGTTGTTGTTGTTTTTTGTTTTTTCTATGTCAAAGCGTCTTTGGGTGTTTAGAAAAGCGCTATATAAAACCAATGCATTATTATTATTATTATTATAGGGCACGCGCACCAACCACCACGCCACTAACACTCCCCGGGTGGGAAGAGTTTTAATGTCAGACGACTGTGTTCGTAGTTGTAGGAAGAGAATCTAACAATCATCAACACTTGATCAATTTTCACATGTACATGCTGATATTTACAACATGTTAGACCAAAAAATAACATCATTTATACATTAATAATTAGTACTCCCAGGGAACGACTGGTTGTTATCACTGCAAAGTGCTTCAGAGGTTTGATGAGAGGCCTTCTGGGAACTGTAGGAGGTCATTTACAAAGTACAAGAAGCAAATTGGAAAAATGAGGACGACTTAAGAGAGAATTTAAAAGCTGCTTTTAATCCCGAAACAAATGCGGGAATATATGATTCATAAGGATTTTGTGATGTAAGAGTATCTGTTAGTAACAAGGCTTAATATCAGCGTGGAAAATCAGGCAACTGCCCAGGGGACCCTGGTTTACTTTATAATTTAGAGTAAGTAAAGTTAAACTAGTTAAATTGATTACATGCTTTTATGGTGTGTAGTCATAAAACATTTATGTAGCTTATAATCAGACTAAATTGAAGCACAAAGCGAGCTGAGTAGGACCCCACAACTCACTTGACCCCCCAGTGGCTTAATCCAGCCCTGTGGGAGAATATTTTGTTTGGACAAGTATATAATAAAACCAAGTACCGTAGATGAACACCGTGCAATCTCCAAAAGCAACACCCCTACACAATATGGACACATTTATCGTTATGAATTTGTATCCAGGTGGATCAAAGTGAATCTCTGCAACAATACAGGGCAGCTGTTCACACCGTGGGTTCAGAGGTGAGGGGGCTTTACATGATCCTCATGTGTTGAGAGTGGCCTGCATGCCCTCTTCTCCACAGATCTCTTACCTTAGAAAAATAACCACAATCCAAGGCCGGACTAAAACACAAAGAAATCCCCGGTCGGCCTCTTAGATCTCCTGAGCAGAGGCCTGTGGGTGGTGCGATACACCCAGCGAGGCTCAGACCTCATACAGTCAGGCCCTCTCCACATCTGTCCTGAGTTACGGTAGGCACTTTACTCTGTCAAACCCAGCTGTTTGGGGATATGCTTTGTTGGTGTAGAGCTGGTTTGATCACGTCTGCTTAACGTGGGAGAGAACTTAAAATCATATTTGAGAAGATTCAGGGCTTCTGTGTTTGTTAACGCTTTAATACAAAATGTTATTTTTCTCACAGTTTGTCTCTGCTGTTTCAGCTAGTTACCAACAACTTGCTGTGGGATCGCATCCAAGAAAAATGAAAGCTTTCCGGAGGAAGAAACTGAGTAGATTAGATAACCAGTGTTGGGATATGATGTAATGTCCTGACTCCTTCTCAGTGTATTTGAAAAGCCATCATCTCGTAGCATGTGATGGTGAGTAACACATTTTGTTTTCCAAGCGTATTCAGACGTTTAGTTATACAGACAGACAACAGTGTTACTGAGCTCTAAACAAGAAGCACATGTTCATCATCCCAGCACAACAATACCCCAAATGTTGACGACGGTTTCCTGCTGTTGCAATCGAGTCGGCGGTAACAGACGGTGGAATGTAGCACAAAATTAGTTTTGTGTTTACGTTGCACTGCGGTGTAATTGTTTGGGTTCAGGGCAGCTCCTGTGGCTCTGTGAGATAGATTCAGAGGACACAGTGACCACTGGGTACTCTGGCGTTCCTAAAATAATCATAATTATAGGTCTGCAGATGGATACTGATGGGAAATGGACAATTTTGCTCCACAAGGCCCACAAATGTGCAGTTATAATAGCCGAGCCAAGTTTAGCACATTCTTTCTGTATGAAAACGCGCCCAACTTCTGAAATCAGACAAGATAGATCAGACGTAATATAAAATCATTTTGGCATTCTCTTTGAGAGCGAGCCACTGAGGTGATGTTAAACAAAATCCATCTGGAAACACTTTCACATTCCCCTGCATGTTCCAAACGGCCTTTTTGTTGTCGAGAATAAAGGTTAAATCATCATCAAGTTATTTGTCAGAAGGGAACTCAAAGAAAACCCTGCAAGCCAGCCCCTAAATGACCATTGGCCGTGAATTAGGCCGATCACAGAAAGGATCATGTTTGCCAGGTGGCACCATAGCCCCCTGATGGTAATCTGTCCGAACCATGCCAAGCTTTAAAAGTTGGCCACGCTGGCTACATTAGGATTGATACTATTACAGCCTTCCAAAGCCCATTACCTGCTGATCTATTTAAAGCTACTGTAGCATGCCTCTTTCCTCAGCTACCTTTGATGTGAGCCTCACCTCAGCAGAGGCCGCTTACACAATACACCATATACACCGATTAGACATAATGACCGGACTGTGACGACACAGAGTTCATGTTTTTGTTTTTTTTATGTTTCCTGAATGTGGAGATTTTGCTACACATAAGTCACGTTAACAATCTGAAAAGCTTTTGTTACTGCTTGTCTTTAGGCATTGTAAATTGTAAACCATTGGGAAAGTGAATTTAATGAAAAACAAATATACAGTAATTAAATACATTGAATACCATTTGGCATTTATTTTATTAGTAGCTTTTGTTTAACAGCTGGCTTACAATCAGAGTATCACCATAATGTCCCTCTGTTTTAACCACAAACTGAACATTTCACCAATCAAAAAGACTGTTTGACATTTTCTCATAAGTCCACTCACTGTCTTGCCTGAAATAACCTGTGGAAAATTCTACCATGATGATGTCTGTAATTTAAAGGAGCAATAAGTAAGATATCTACTGAATTAAATGATTAAATGGCCTTACTATATATTCAGACTATAAGTAAACATGCTATGTTGAAGTGCTGGCTTCTCTGACAACAATGCAGCAACCAGTATGTCCTCCTTCTAAGTCTTGTTTACGGTCCTGAATAAGATGACCAGATAAGGGAGAAGGTTCTAAGGCACCCCCACATGACTGTTTTGGACCTCCCTCGATTTGCCAGATATGAGACCAGTAATCATGGCAAACCAACAGGTGTTGCAGCGATGGAAGCGGGCAAGTGAACTGAGTCTACCCAACCTAAAAAGCCATTTTTCGAAGAGCCCCACGAGCAGAAACGTGGCTTCTGTGTCTGCCAGGCGACCAGCATGCACATCGACTCTGGGGAGGTTGCAGGGGGAGACAGCTCTCTCCAATGTTTTGAATTTGGACTGCGTTAGCCATTTTAAACGCTTTGTGTCAGAGTTAAATATTGTTCCTTTAAATATGAAGCTTCAGCTAAGGAACAGGCAAAAACAGCTTCTAGTACCTCTAAAGCTTTCTAGTAAATAACATGTTGTATTTTGTTTGTTATATGTACAACAAGCCAAAGAGTCAAATGAGTAGTGGTGAAGGTTATGTTCTTGTCTTTGCTTGACACTGTGACTCTTTAACAAGGTAGATGTATAGTCGGGGGTTTTTGCCCTTCAGACCGAGCAAGGCAAGCTGTTTGCCTCTATTTCCATTCTCAATGGTAAAGTACTCAGACTGTCTCCTGGCTGAAGGTTCATATTTAAAAGGGGAATTCTGGTATATTTTAACATGGGCTTTGTTTGGTATCTGAATGACAAAGATATAAAACTTTAGTCTCCAGTAAGTTGCTTCAACCACCAATTGCAAAACAAGCTGTAAAGTACGGCCATTAAAATGGTAATTTTTGTTTTCCACAAACATTGACATTTCCTGACAACAGAAGGGTCCTTACAAACTACAAACAAGCTTCCAGACTCCACTGACAACAACAAAAAATGCAGTAATACCTCACTCAACATGGGAGTTGTGAGTTTCCTTCAGTGTCAACCGTTTTTTGTTTTGCAACATAAAATGTGTTTATTTTTAACAGGGACACATGCAGTAAACATTGCTTCACATGTAGAATATAGTAGATGCCTTGCATACAAGTTTATAGCTGTGACTAATTTGCAACCACTGTCCCTGGCTTGGCTTTTAGGATTGAAACAGGAGCTTTACACTTTAGAACTACAGAAACAGTGATATGATATGAATGTAGTCAGTATAATATAATGCAAGCAGTATTACAAGTAAAATACAATTAAGTTGGGTTTATAATGTAACTTTGGTGTTTTAAATTTGTAGTCTAACCACTTAACCAGTCAAAAGTGTTGGAACAGTAACTCCCATGTTATAAGAGGTAAATGTTATTTTTAGTTGATATACTTTGATTGGGCTCATTTGCCTTGAGACATAACTCTGCAGCCATTCTATCCCCGAAGCTTTCAGTATTACGACCCCCATATTTGTACCAATCACAAAGGTGAAAGACAAAAGCAGATGAATCTGAGAATGATTTCTCAAGCTTCGACATCATTTGAATGCAGTATGTGTCCAAGATGTCCTTGATTTTCACTTGAACTTTCATGCAACGCAGAATGCAGCTTAGTGGGAAAAAGTTCACCTGATTCAGCTTTTTTAATTTGCTGCTCTGTCAGAAATGCTGCTGCCCTGTATAAAGTTAACACTCTTAAGATTCATGAATTCATGTCAGAGATTTCTTCAAGGCTGATATCCCTCACTGAAGAGAGGAGCTGGGGGAGACATCCACACCTACAGAGTCAAGATGTTAGGCTTCAGATTGGGGGGAATTTCGCAGCAGCCCACCGTGGGCGGAGCTGCTCTCCAGGCTCACAAACACTCAAAAACCACAACTGGCAAACAGAGCTGTGACATCAGCGTCTCTGCACCACATTTCAGTGAATTGCATATGAGCTGCATGTGTACGACACAATTGGAAACAGACACGAGCAGATTGTTGGGTGCAGTGTAGTAAAGGCAGTATGCATTGCGATGAACACTGGGAGCAGCAGGAGTAGTGACCTTCAGTGATACTGAGCAGATGCCGGTTAAGTCACAGGACAGGCTAAACGATATGTCTTTTCGAAACTACTGTAACACAGCAGCTATAGTATTTCGTATCACTCCAATTGTTCTTGTCAGGTTTCTTCTCAGCTCCTATTTGCCCTGACATGTCATGCAGTCCAAAATCGTAACCTCTGCTGTCCAAATGTTGCATTCTGTTGTATAAGGGAACAAAACACTCTGTATGAGACTCTATTAATTCATTATGGATGATTTTCTCCATGTAGAAGTCGCCACAGGATATTCAAAGTCAACTACAACAATAGCTAGCTTTACAGGAAAGGAGATAATGATCAAGTAGGTAATTCAAAGTTAAGCTCACTTAAAGTCAATGACATGACATTATTATTGCAGCTATTGCCGAGGGGACACATTAACAGCCGTGATCGGGCAAACTGGACACACAAAATGGTTGTAATAAATGTTTTTCAGTGGTCAGATACTCTACAAATGATTTCCACTGGGAGGAATATACAAGCCAGGGCCGCAGAAGCTTACCAGCCTCCCTTCAGTTCCAGGGGGATTCAGTTATATACAACATCTGTGTCAATATTATGGAGGTTTTAGGGTCCTCTGTTCTTTTAAGAGGTGGAGAGGGTGCACAACCTTCAGCTCTGAAGGCCTCGAGCCAGACGGCTGTAAAGTAAGTTTTGGCAAACCTTACAGGAGAAAACCAAACAAAAGAAGTGGAACAAAGTTTGATGAACTGCTTTAAAGGAAAATTATAAACATAATGTTCAAGAAGAGTGAGGCAGATTAATGTAAAGATTCACTTTCATTGGTTACAGCTGCAGCTGAGGGATTTTCAGTTACTGATGAATCTACTTTCCAATTAAAAGATCAATTGTTCGACCAGGGGATGGACAACAATTTTGTTGAATTTATAATTGTAGATATTTTGGCAAATGCATTTTATTTTTATTAAGTTGATTAACCCTAATTATACAAACTTGGGTTCATTACAAACCCCAGAGGATCCTCTCCATGTTGTTCCAGTTTGACAGGACTTCATCAGTTCACCTTCTCCTTGTCTCCAGTTTTGTAATCAGTGCTTTTTAATAGTTTATAGTTTGGGGGCTTTTTATTAGAGCCCTACCGATTAATTGGCCGATATTAGCATATCCAGTGACTATCGCTATCGGCTAACTTTATCGCCTATATTACTAGATTTATTCACCAGTTGAATAGCATTTCATTTGAGCATCGTTGTATTACACTAACAATTCTGTTCCTGGCTGTCACCAGCAGAGTGTTATATGGATTACAACAAGCATTATCATGCTCCAGATTGTCAAGCAGTGCTGCACGTACATGCGCAGTTACTTTCCAGTTGAGTGACCATCTTGTCTATATCGGTCTTTGTCAGGTGACGTATTGCTTACGCTGAACGCAATGCATTGGAGTCTATGTTGTTTACATACGTAGTTGATCAGTCACGTCTGCACATTTTCTTTTGCTTCGCTTCCCATTTTTTGGTTAAATGGTTCGCTCAAGTTGTTTGATAAATTGCAGTTATAAGTACCACGATGGGAAAGGTCAAAAACTTGACAATGAGGCACGTTTTTTTAAGTTTCCCACCTGGAAACAAAGAGGCGTCGGGTGGCCTGGGTTGCAGCTTTGAGACGAAAAATGATGGAGACTGATCCAGACTGGGCACCATTTCTACATCTGGGCCACACAGACATTACGCAGACAAACATTGCTCATCTCTTCCGTGTTTCCACAAAGACAGTGTACAGAACATTTAGAGAAACTGTCTTATTTTTGTATGCAAACCTAAAGCGTAGCAAGGTACCTGAACCATTTTATACCCAGATAGAGACATTTTACCGGGTACAATATCCGTCAACATGGTACTTCCGTGTGAAGATGAGGATGTCACATTTTTGGATGAGATTGTCACTGTCTGTTGTGCACTGACCAGCCAATGTCCAACTGTATAGAAAATAATTACATAATTAATAAAGTATACACAAAGACATTTCTGTATATGTGTTGTTCTTGATTATCCATTTTTTTTGTCCAACAGTTTTTACCCATTTTAAAAGTATCATAGGTATTTGATTACTTTCACTTTCATTACCAGCATATTATTTATTTATTAAGCCATTTATTCTTTTCATACATGAACCCTGCCCTCCATAAATGTCACAAGGGATCCAAAAGTTTCTGAAGATTCTTTTATTTAGAAATAGCAACAAAACTCAAGAACAGGTAAACAATACAACAATGTGCAGTGTTGCTCAAAAACACTGGTCCTCTTTAGCGAGCTAGATGTTGAGTTGCTGCAGGTCTCAGCTATGCCAGCCATACAAGTGCAAAGACCAGAGAAGCACTGGATGACATGATGATGTCCCAAGACTTGAGAGGTGTCTCACTTAGACGTTGTGAATGCAAGACCTGTAGACAAGACAGAGGCAAAAAGTGGAGTCCTTCACTAAGTTTCTCTCCATCCATAGGGCATTAACAGCATAATAACAAAAAGCACAGCACAAAACATGATAATATAAACACTATATACAATGACTGGTTCACATGTGCACTATGTCAGATGTGAGTTAAGCTCACACAAGACCCTGCTAGATGCCCTGAGGGGGGGTGGGGGTGTGCTGGGATGGGATGGGGAGCGTATTAAGAAGGAAGGGAAGCAGCTCATTAATTCCCTCCAGCAGCGAAGGAAAGGGTTGGTCAGCGAAACTGGAAGGGGCCCTCCACGGCTATGAATGCTATCTTCTCACAATGCTTATTCATCTCCAGTTTGACGATTATGTGGGTCGATAGAATACATTAACTGTACAACGTTGTTTGTCTCCCTCTCTCTCACTGTTGTGTTTGGTTGTGTTGCCACCGTAACCATACCGTCAAAATGGCGCTGACGTGACGTCACCAACTAAACGATCACGCGTCTGACAAAGACCGATTGCATATCTTTTCCACAAGTGATCTGCATTTGAGCGATCAGCGCGATAAATGTGTATATCTATTCTATCTATCTCTACAGATTGAACATAGATCTAAGAAAGATATCGGCCGATGTATCAGTATCAGATTTTTTCCCTCCCCAATATCGGTATTGGTTCAAAAAATCCCATATCGGTCAGGCCCTACTATTTATGCCTTTATTTTAGAGATAGGACAGTAGATGATGCAGAAATCAGGGAGATAGAGAGAGTGGGGAATGACATGCAGTGAAGTTGCCACAATTCAGGTTCAAACCCCGGCCGCCCGTTTCGAGGACTTTGGCCTCTATACATGGAGCGCACACACTAACCACTAGGCTTTTGACGCCCCATAATCAGTGTTTTTTTAAGATTGAATAAATAAATAAAAAGACATTTTTTTAGACAAAATCCAGTTCAGTCTTTGCTCTATGGAAATATTTCTTGAATTCATATTTACTATGGATCTAATGTTTTTCAGAAACTGGTCCTTGACAATAACTGAGACAGACACAGATACAGCAGCTAAAGATTTATATGTTTTATTAAATGAATTTTGTTTGACACATTATGCAAATTAAATGTAACCTGTCTAAATCTATGTTTGTTTCCCCCCTCCAGATTACATTAGTTATGTAACTTGAAATATTTGAGAAGAAACAAACACATTGCCATCAGGATTGTGCCTTACCAAAGGGGTTTCTAATTTTTAAAATTGTGCTCTGCAAAAACCTCTGTATATTCTTAAAGGGTAGAGTCGAAATACCATGTAGATAGATAGATAGATAGATAGATAGATAGATAGATAGATAGATAGATAGATAGATAGATAGATAGATAGATAGATAGATAGATAGATAGATAGATAGATAGATAGATAGATAGATAGATAGATAGATCATATTGTCTTGAAATGCTGAGTGACCTTATCTGTGAGCAGCATCCAGCTGCCTCTCCTCTGGAGAGGAGAGGAGAGGAGAGGAGGGATGTCTCCTCGCCGCTGTGCTGTAGAGGGGCTGTTCCTTCAACACTTTCCAGCTCAGTCCGTCCAGAGCAGCGGCGGGGATGAGCGCTGGGGACTAGGTGGCAACGCAACGACGCATTTCACAGGTAAGACGTTGTCTCCAGGTCCGGCGACACACCGTCTTTAGCTCAGACATTCGTTGGATTAATGTTTTCTTATTCGTTGACCCATGTGGTCTGGGGAGGAGGCGGACAGCTGCTTCTGAAAGGAGCAGACAGAGGTTGAGAGTCGCATCTGCTCTGCTTTCAACATTTCCAGCGCTCCCTCAACTTGCAGCCAAAGCCGAGCCAGCTCTATCTCCTGCCCGGCTGTCCCTGCCTCCTCCGCCAGGATTAGAGAATTGAGGACAGGACTGTGGCTCTACGAGGACGCGGTGTTAGAAGGTGAAGGGGTGCTGGGAGGACGGAGGTCTTTATTTTTTTTCCCAACTTGAAGCGTTTGCTGTGGAGCCTGCCACTGTTTGCGGACGCGCTCCTCTCAGCTGAAGGTTAAAGATTGCTGATGGAGCTAGCCAGGCTAGCGTTAGCCCAGCTGTATGCCGTTCTCTGGGCTGTGGAAGAGAGGCCAAACTCCCTGCAAAATACGCAGTTTTATATGTTCCTCCGCGGGAGTCGATATTCATATCAAAAGGAACACTACTTGAGGACTCAAGCGAAATACTTTAGGCATGGCTTGTGTTCGGTTGGCACTCTGTGTACGTTCAAAAGCCTTTACTCATATACCATTTTAACTTGTGGAATTTCTTTGCCTTTAATTTCGTCCATCCATAATGTTCTGTATCAGGAGACAGTACGCATATGGAGTTATTAAACAGAGCATTGAAATGCTGTCTTTATAGTTGGTCATTCATCCTCCGTATTCAACCAAGGACCTCTACTTATCCGTGTAAAGTCTTAAATCTCGTTAAAAGAAGTATTAATCTAATTGTTGCTGTAAGGAAGCCTTAAAGGCAGATGTTAAAGTGGACGTTGGCATCTACGCGCATTTGGGCCAGGCTAGAGAGCCATGGCAGCAACCTGCATAGGAAGGGAACCAGCGGGAGCTAGCTTCATGCCAAACCTGTCAATCATTTCATAACGACATGGTGACCGCACTCGGGTCCAGCAGCTCTCGGTTCTGCTCGGAAGCACCAAATGGATATGCAAATGAGCTGCAAACAGCCCTTGGCAAATGGTTTAATGCCAAGTTGAGCTTGCTTTGATGTTTGCATGTTGTCACTTTGTCACACCTGCTGTTTGCATGATGATGGCTGCTGCTTGACCTCTCTTCTCCTTCCCCCATGCAGCCTCCTGCTGCACGCACTGCCTTGCATGACTACACAGTAAGGAACAGCAATCCTGCTCTCAGTGTGCTGAAATTGGTAAATATAGTGCTGTATGTCTCCGATTTACGTTTTAATAATGAACACTGAACTTAAAAGGTTTTTACAGCATAGTAATATTTAATAGCCTGCAAGTCTGCATGGATGAAACACTTCTGTGGCTCTGCACTTTACTCACACCTCTAATTATGTCACAGTGTTGCTTAATGGCTTTAATTTTAGAAGGCCTGGCACATAAACTGTTACTGTCACTTAGGGGCCTCTAAGGGCCAGATTGTCAAAGCAAAGATTTCACCTGAGCTGTTCAAGTACAAGATGATGTGAACACAAGAGTAAATAGGTGGAGTAGCATGCTCTAAAGTACAGATGTTTGCACAGTTTTCTGTTGTTATCCCATGACAGATTTCATTGACTCCTCCTTCGGCTGCTCTTTTGCAGCCTCAAGTCTATCATAAAGCCCAGCTGAGATTGGATTTTGGACACTGATGTCATACACATGTAGACGGAAACATTCAATCATAGGACACAGTACAGTTTTGGTCAGAACTTACTGCATTGATTTGGCACTGTTTTGACAAGGATGTTACTACACAAAGGTACTCAGAATGCTGCTAGGTTAAACAAGTCACTTTAAAACTATACATTATCAAAAAAAGTCATAGCTGTGATGCTGGGCTGTATGTGCAGCCAACAGTGCAAAGAGGGTCTTAAACTATGGAGTCAAAGGACGCTCTGCTGGACAAACTTCATCATGAAGCCTAATCATTGTCTTATGCATTATAAGTCAAACTGAAAATGTTGTTTATCATTCAAATTGTAAGAAAACATTCTTATAAAGCTTTATGTATGACAAGCCCATATCAGTCCACCGACATATGAGTCAGGCTCTTGTCTTTGTTTATAGAATTTATTAATGTATTTAATGATAGATGATGCCATTTGATACAAACATCAATCGTATCAGCGTCCAGACGTCACGCCTTTACTCTGCACGTCTGCGTCACTTTGTCCACACTAGTGCCAGATAGATAATCGAAAGCAGCAAAACAAGCTGGATGATAATACTATTTTCTCCCCTCTCAGGAATAAATTATCTTTGTGGAAATATTTTGGTTTTCAGGGAAAAGAAGTGCCAACAGATAAAGCAATGCCACATGCAAACACGGCTGTTGTGAGGTAAAACACTTGAGGAAACAAAACACAGCTTGCTGGTACTTTCAGAGCAAACAGAGCACAGACCCTATAGTGCAAGTGTTAAGTTTTGCACTTAGACATGAGAAATATGGCACTTTATTGTGAAGGAAGGACGGTCTATCTTATCCCCTTTTAGATAGTTTTATAAACGGGCAGTTATAAAATTCCCTAGTTGTACTTTTCTGTAAGTTGTTATAGATGTGACTGACTTTTGATAAATGAGTCTTTTATGCCTCATATCGATCCCAGACCTTTAAAATAAATAGAATCCAATTTTTTCAGGCCAGACTTATTGATATCAGCAAATATTGTATATCACATCTGCCGTGATTGAACAGGTGAATTACATTCCGAGTATTTATGGACGAACTGTTGCCGGGAGTTATCTGTTCCTTCTTGCAAAGACCTTTCACAGCTCAGTGAACTTGCATCAGAAGCTGTCTGTAAATGTCAGTAAAGATGAATTTTCTACACTGTGTGCGGGACATATTTGCAGATCACTACAGCTGATGAGTGGAAAAAAAGACCAAATGCTGCAAAAAAAATATAGCATCAACAGCATCAGTATATTTTCACAGGAAAAAGTAAGACAGATCTTCAGTGTGTGAACGTGGGAGTGTTTTTTTGTGGTAGGTCTTTCACACATCCTTGAGACTGGGATGGTGTGTGAACACAAGACCCTGCTAGATGCCCTGAGGGGGGGTGGGGGTGTGCTGGGATGGGATGGGGAGCGTATTAAGAAGGAAGGGAAGCAGCTCATTAATTCCCTCCAGCAGCGAAGGAAAGGGTTGGTCAGCGAAACTGGAAGGGGCCCTCCACGGCTATGAAATGAGTCATACCAGTTTAACTTTCAGGAGTGCTCCAGCGATAAGTGTGGGCTTGGATAACTTCCTGATGTTGCAGGCAGTCTGGTTATCCCAGGGCTAGACTTTCCCTTTCCAGTAATGCTTGTGTATGTGTGATCTAGTTGTATCAGCAGGTTAGAGATTATCCTCTCCTCTCTCTCGCTCTCTCTGTCCACTCTCTGTCTCTCTTTGGTTTAATTTCTAGGCCAAGTGCATCAAGAAAATTTGTTTTTCTGCCATTGGGTAGCTGCGGCTGTAGCCTTTGAAAGTCATCTGATGTTTGCCCGGCTACAGGGATCCCCTCGGAGGTCCTGCCTGATGTCACATGTGATGTCAGAGCCGAGGTGACGCAGGCAGGAGGAAGCGGGGTGGTGGATGTAGCCAGCCAGAAATGTGTGAAGGCTACGGACATCTGCCAGTGTGTGTGTCTCTGAGCGAGAAAGCAGGACAGTAAGTCTGGGGGCTGAAATGAAACACACATTTAGCATAGATGCTGTTATGACGTAGCCGGTGGATGTTCATGTGTTTGGCAGATGGTTGAGCTGCCTGTTTTGTTATTTCTACGTGTCAGTTTTATGTGAGTGCCCTGATGAAGCCATTGACATAAACCTCACTTTTAAATCATAACTTAATTAGTTTGGACTTATGTTGTAAACTAATATTGAAGAATACATATTAGCATTTATTTAAGCTTAATCTCACTGCATCCAAATTGTACAAAAATTAGAGCATGGCTGTAATACCCAGACCTCCATTCAACCTCCAGTTCAAATGTACACATGCGCAGGGAGAAAGTATTGCAAAATATTATTTCTCATTTGTTGTGATAAATTCAGACTTTTGCAACGTGTTTATTGCAAATGCATATGATGCAATAACAATACAATTGTGATTTATTGTGCAGCCCTGGGAGACGTTATGTCAGAAAGGTTTTACAGCGGAGTGTGCTGCATCTCATTGTGCCACTTTACTTTCAGCACTGTCTGCAGCACAATGTATCAGATCAACTGAGAAGTGGTCTGCACAAGTTGAGAAAAAGCTTTGCAGTCGATTAACATCGGTCGAATAATCACATATAAAGTGAGCATACTCCCTTTAGGGTTACTTTGCTCTTTGGCTGTTCTGCATGTTTTGCACACAACTGGTCTTTGAAAACAAGTTGTCTCTCCTGAATCCAAATGAATTATTTCATCAAATGTCTTCGTCAATCCCATTTTCCTTGCCCTCAACCGTCATGCTAGCTAACTTCGCAGTCACCTCCAAGTTGACACTGGGTCAACTCCATTTCAGTGTGCTGGTGGAACGTTTAACATGCAAAGACAAGGGCTTTTAAAAACTGTAAAATGGAGTGTCATCTGTCATCCAGCCACAGCAAACTTGATTGTCAGCTGACAAAACAAACAACAATGTCCGCCTACAAGGCAACACGCCGTAGTAGCTTTCCTGGTTGACAAATAATTGCCGTTAGGGACAGTTTGTCCACAATAGAATTTTTCGGTTCTAAAATACGGTGTCTGTTCCAGTATCCAAAATCCTATATCACAGGGGCTCTTAAGTAGACATTTGATGATATAATATCCTCCTCTTTGTGTGCTTAAACAGCCCTGATGAGGCTTAGTCTTTCACATTTTGCCTTCGTACAATAAGTTTACCCTCCCTTTTTTGATACAGTGCAAGAGGCATTCAGAGTCCATCTGATTAGCAGCAAGCAAGAGCGTGCTAACCCTTTGATCACTGTGTTTCTCACTGATAAACCATGCCACTGTCATCTCTAGCAAGCCCCAGACCTTGACAGACACTAATTACCATGAAGCCAGTTTGGCATACTCAGAAACACAGCATGGGCTGGAAATAGTTCAGTGCAGGTGAAACCTACTGTGTTTCAGAACAGAGCCTTGGTGGATTAGCGTGCCTAATAACCTCTCATTTTTCTTTCTTTTTTCTCTCTCTCATGAAATGATAATTGTCAAATGCTGGCATGAGCTGTGTTGTTTTGAAGCAAATGGCCTGCATCTTCCACAGTATTTCAGTGTTTGATGCTTTCAGATGAAGGAAATCTCATGACGTCAAATCGCTACACGTCAGCTGTACGGAGCTAAACCTTCTGTACAATAGAAAATGAACCCATTGATATAATTACCCTCACATCATCAGTGTCTTACTAGTTGCTCCACAGCTTGGTCTTCTACTTTAATGAGCTATCAGCTGTACTGTTCTTGTGTGTAAGCCAGTTGTTATTGAACTTCTTCTTTGGATGAAACACTGATCGTAAGACTAACGTTTGGCTGGACTATTTTTGACAGCCTGAAATGAATCAGAACCAGACTATTTGGTTTCAGACTGTGATGTGTTGGAATATGGTGGAGTAAAAACACCACCGAGCCCTCCACCACCCTCTACCCCCACCCCATCCTGCCTTTGATTTTGCTGCCAATGCAGCCTGACTGTAATAAGTTTTGGACTGAGGCAATTGCAGCGGGAATATCTTTGCAGCCCACATGCTATTGTCTGTGAGCTGCCATTCACAAAAGCAAAACAACTGTTGCCATGGGATATACTCAACAAAATAATGCAAGTGGATGTTTTGTTTTCGCGAAACCTTTCCACATGAGCTTATTGAATCACAATGCATGTGCCCAGCCTGTTGCTGCGCTCTCTACCAGGTGGGGCGTGGGTGCTGGAGAAAGCACATGATAGTTAAGAAAGTGGATTATTTAAACTTGAATTTTCAAGTGTGGCAGTAGATCATAGAAGGCCTGTACCACAATGACTCAGTTAAATATGGTTGTTAAATATGAAGTGTACATGTTTGACCTTCAAGATGCAAGTTTATCAGTTTTCTGCAAAAAGGCTCACTATGCTGAACATAAAACTTTTCTAAGTTACTACTTTAAGAAGTGTTTCAAGTCATATTACAGTCGGAGCTCGGCTTTCTCTCCAATTGTCACCAAAAAGCATTGGAAAGACACAGATTCTTAGTATGACATAAATGATATGTTTTTAAAAATGGGGGGAAAAATGTTTTGGAGAAACACCTGAAGAAGGACCAAAGGAATCCTGACACAAAAAAACCCCAGCTCAGCCAGTTGTCATATTTCTGGTGAAAAATAGCTTTAGTGGAAAAAAAAAAATTAGGAATGGTGGCAATTTGATCACTGGGTAGTTGTTTTCCTGAGGCAATCTTTAAGTTTAATTCAGCTTCTGGTGAAAACACCGAAGGCTAATCTTTTTTTCAAAACATGGTAAAAAATATAACGGTTTGACATGCATTTTTCTGTGTACATTATATGGCACAGCATCATGAATATGTATTTTGACTGGCAAAAGTCCCCTTGTTGTCTTCTTGATTGATGACTTGAATCATCATCCATGTTTAGGGGTTGATGTTAAGTATTTGCCCTAAACTATTGTCTCATGGCTTCTGGGCCCGGTGGGATGTTCTGATGGATGGTGAGTGTTCAGAGGGCAGATAGCTCCCCAGATAATAGGCCCTCACTTGAAGCCGCTGAGTTACATCCACCTGAGGTGGAAAACATTGTGCTTTCCAGGGGTCAGTGTTGGTAAAATATATCCTGAGGTTATTTTTGCTGGTAATTCCTCCGACCCGAGCCTAACAACAGGCCTCCAGCTTCTTTCCTCAGGACAAACAGGAGCCTGCAGAGAGCCTGATTGGAAACACTTGCGACATCGTCGGCTCTTCTCTGTCCACACAACAACACACTTCCTCAGGAAGAGAGACGGCCCCTCCGCTGGACATAGTGATGTCACATTGATAAACAATCTGTGGAGGGTTGTTGCTTGCTGAATGTGATGTGCTGTCATTCCTGAGAAACCCCTGTGCGTGCACAGCCCTAACAGATGCAGGCCAGAGACTAGCCAAGTACACACCCACTCGGGTCACTTTTTAGAGATCCAAGGAGACTGGGAACAATGTGTTGGAGAGGTGCGGCTCTTGTGGAATATTTTGAGAAGCAGGCTAATCGTCTTTTTAGTCCCAGGCTTGTGATTTCTTTTGTTGTGGTGTATTTATGCTGGGGTCTGTTAAATCCAGATTTGTTTTTGTCTGTAGTTCTTTACTTTCAGATGTGCTATTTTAACAACTCTCTGTCTTCTTCTGCATACCATAAATGACTGGCACTCAATTTATTTTGATCATAGTGCAGAAATTCTTCTGTGTTTGTACTTCCAACTTGTCACATTTTTTAGATATTCAGAAGTGCTTTCTTTAAATAGCCTGTAACCTGTGCATGCAATCTGTAATATTTCCTAACACCCTCTCACTCTGCAGTTTTGTGCACCCTGAGGCCTTATTCAGGTCTCTGTCCTGCCACCCGTGCTGTTCCTCTGCTTCCCTTCCTCCCCACCTCCCCACCATGCCCTCATCTCAGTTGGGCCATGAATAAGGAGCTGACACCAAACTGTCAACCTGCAAGCCGTCATGCCCCTGCAGCCTGCCTCGGGTGTAGCCACCAGTAGGAAGGGCACAGGCCCTCCATCACACAGCTAAAAATGCTTGTATCTGTTTTTATTAACACGCATTTGGCCTGGACATAAATTCACATGACCTTAGAAGCTGAGGTCTTGCAGGTGTCACTGTGTTGCAAATATAAAATCTGTTTCAGTAATAGTGGCTGATAAGAGACAAAGTGGGGGCTGGTGTGGGGGTCGTCGGTAGGCAAATGTCAGCCCTCATGTGGTTCCATTTATTTTTAGCTTACATTGCAGCATATGCTATCCATAAACTAAATCATTATGGTCTCTTTTGAGTGAGCCATGTCATTAAATTGCATGAGATCTGCACTTTTTTCCCCCTGGTTGCCAAATTCAAGCTCCTGTAACGCCAGTCTTTTTCACACAAGGAGGCATTGTAGCAAAACACAATGTTGTTTGTGTTTAGGCGGATGAAAGCAGACCATTGTTGCAAACCGTTGCTTGAATCTGAGGTTTTATTTGATATAAAAAAGGGGTAATTCCATTGCGTAACAGCATTAGCAGTTTTTAAACAGAGCTTGTCAACGGAAGGAAGGCATAGGGTGGCAGGGTGGGGGTAGGGGACTGAATCATGGCAGGTCACTTTACAGGAGGAAATCCTCACTTTTACTGATGATGAAGATAATCCTCATTTAGTGATGACACCAGGAGCAATTGCCTCAGATTAAGGGTTTAGTGAGATTAGACAGCAAATGGGTGTGCAGTTAAGGCAGGTTAATGTGCATATATCATAACAAAAGTGAATCATCATATTAATGTACTTAGCCCCTGACCTAAAGCTCATTTAATTAAGCCTTAGCCTGGTTAGAGGGACGGGCTTCATGTAGAGGAGGAAACGGGTAGTGATATCAATCTGACTCTGATCTTGCAGTCTGATAGGCTCCTTTAGAGCTGCAGGGAGACTGAAGTTAATTAAAAGTACAGAAGACGAAAGTTTATATGTAAGAGAGAACAAAATCTTTCTTTTGACATGAGTTTGGGTCGATAATCTGTTGTGACAAATGGTCACAAATATCACCATCCCTGATACTAAGATTACGTGACATTTACAGCATTTCAGGAACACTATATGAGTTATTGAACACACTGGCCCACTGCCCAGCACAAGTTCAAATACAGTTCATGGAATCATTGTCAATAAAATGAAGGGAGTCTGTGGTACATTCTGAGCAAGCGGCAACCTCCAGTGATGAAAGATTTAGGCTAATGGGGAAGTGCAAAAAACTGCAGTTCCTCAAGTGTCCACTTGAGGCTGCCTCCAAAAGACCCAGTTGTCCCAAACACTCCTTACAAAGATGTTTACAGCCTGGTCCAAGAAAACAATGTTGGTCTTATTAGTTACATTCTTTATTGGTACACACTGTATACAGGGGGTGATTTTTTTTTTAAACTTACCCTTTATAATTTTATGTAGGATAAGAGTTATCCATAACTAGAGGCGTGACGGACTCGATTGCAAGCTGCCACGTTGTAGCGGTCTGTCAGGAGGCTTAAGGCTCGCCTCAGCTCCAGCTCTTTGCCTGTTATAGGCTGACCGAAAGTTTGATAGAGTCAGCATTTCCAATATGGCGACCGCTATGGACCGGCTTCCAAAACAGCCCTTTAGAAACCAATGGGTGACGTCACTCAGGCTTCGTCCATTAAAATGTACAATCTAGGATTCTGTGAGATATAAGTTGGTAAATGGAAATGGTAAATGGACTTGAGCTTGTGTAGCGCTTTTTTTTAGTCTTCTGACTGCTCAGGTCACACCTTTCCATTCACACACTGATGGCAGAGGTTGCTTTATAAAGTGTCCATCAGTATTAACTAATCCCATTCATACACATTCAGAAGCAGCGGGAGCAACTTGGGGTTAAGTGTCTTGCCCAAGGACACATTGGACTTGTGGCTGCACGAGCTGGGGATCGAACACCCGACCTTCTGGTTGAGAGGCGACTGATTCTACCAACTGAGCCACAGCCGCCCAAGTTGATTGATACTATCGAGCCAATATGGGCCTGTCACAGATATATTGTTGACATTCTATATTTTTGCACATATGAGCCAATATGACAGTAAATATATCAGAGAAAACCATGCTTGATGTGATTAATGAATTGTTTCCTAATCAAGTTTGTCTATCCAGAAATGTTTAGGATTACCGCTGAGCAGATACTGGGTCACGTTACAATTGATAAATAATAATAATGTCAAGTTATTCTTTCCTGAAGTTATTTGTTGAAGGAAGCAGCCTTCTGAAGAAGCAGAAGAAATCAATGCAAAATTCACAGTAAAGTTATACCGGGAGCAATTTAAGTAATCTGTGAAGATGCAAAATGTAAGATTGGTATCCACATCAGAAAACCCAATCTGGTTGTTTTCTAGTACGGTAAAAGACAAGGAAGTTAACAGTGTAAGAATTTGAGTTTTGGTCCCAAAGCTGAGCATCATAGATTCTGTTTTGCTGACGTTTACAGCATTTCAGACTCACCGTGTCACTTATTGAACATCAGTCACTGGCCTGCTGCCCAGCTCAAGTTCAACTCCAGTTCATGAAATGGATGTCTCAGGTCTGCATGCTGATCCAGAAGCAAATGAAGCAAACCGCAACTTTTGTTCAGAACTGGCCTCTCCTTTTGGAGATTACTTATAAAAATGGAGAGTGTTAAACTCAACAAAAGTATTAACTGGGTAAGCGCCAAGAGTCAATCCTCCAAAACTAACTGGTTTAAGGTTTTAAATGAAAATGATAATCGTATTAGAGAGGCAGACATACAAAGAGAGCGGCATTTCACGGTCTTGGCTCCTCATAATCACCTAGTAGGCTGTCCCAGGGTTCAGGTACAAGGAGGGAGGGAGCAGGAGGGGTATGATGCTGCCCTCTGAGTCACTTTCCTTTCATAGATGGATTTTTCCATCTCTATGGGACTATCATAGCTAAACAAATGCTAAGAAGCAAAACAAATGCAAATGTGTTTGCTGCTGAATACATTTTGTTGAGGCTGTGTCAGCCGTCTGTTTTTCAGAAACAGAAAACAAGCAATTTGGCTCTGCCATTAAACAATCATAGTGTGATTGGCTTTTAAACTGTATGAACAGCATTTGATTCTGGCACCGAGTCTCACACTGCTGTTCCTGAATGCCATTTCTTATTAAGGACAGCCAGGTTGTTGGCAGTCTATTCCAGTGGAGAGTATTGAATGAGTGGGCTGCAGCAGCATCTGTCCTGTTGACAAGGCAGCAAGCATGGCTTCATCAAGGGCATTACATCACGAGCAGATGCACCCTGGGTATCATCAATTCAATTCCTCATCAGTGCTTGATACTAGGAAGTTGTTTTTTAGACAGAAAGCTCAGGATTGTTGCTCATTTATTTTTTACAACGCCAGTATATTGGTAGGGTTTACTTGGTGTAATTGCCATGTCCTTTGCTTAATTGTTCTTGCAGCATCCAAAGTAGGCCTTCATGATATGAAGAAAATCTGTTTATGTTACAATGTGCAATAAATAACACTGAGAAGCGTATATAAGCTTTAACTTACAGGTCCTTTTTCTGCCTGTGTTTATAACATTTCGTCACCCTAAAACCAAGAGTAATTCCAAATAACAGATGTGCTGTTCGTGTTCGCTAAAAAGGCTTCATTCCCCACATTTGTCTCGCCCTTCTTCTTCAGGCCCATGCATCAATAGACGTTTTCACATATGCTCCGGAGGGCGAAAAATGTGGCTGTTTGCGTTAACATATACAGCTCCTCCTGGTTGTGTAAGCATTCAAATGTTTTTTGCAGAAATATCCTGAAAAACTCAGGATGTGAAAGCGCTAAATGGCTAAATCTGTGAGGTAAAATGTTTGATTGCTGAGTGCTCATACAAGGCCCAGTTGCATAAATTAGTTCTTCTTTTCAAGGAAGCCCTTTGCAAACTGTTCATCAGGCCTGGTTTGATCACAGTCCAGATGAACATATTGATTGTGCAGCTCTAGTTTTAAAAAACATGAGAATGCTTACATATCTTAAAAACACGTAGTAAGAAAATATGCTAAAAAAAAGGGAAATTCCATCACCTTCTCATTGAACCAAAGGTCACTTTGTTACATTTCACACAACAATAGTAATCGATCAAAGAGGAAACAACCAA
The DNA here is from genome assembly GCA_020745685.1 of Tautogolabrus adspersus. Classification (NCBI taxonomy): domain Eukaryota; kingdom Metazoa; phylum Chordata; class Actinopteri; order Labriformes; family Labridae; genus Tautogolabrus; species Tautogolabrus adspersus. The sequence continues at coordinate 18,694,690 of CM036551.1, read as the reverse complement.
CATTTTGTTATTTAAGCACCACAGACTTTTTCAGGTCTTTCCCCAACACAGAATGTCACCAGTTAAATCTAAACTGGTTATTCAATACAAAGCTCTGACTCCTATATTTGGTTAATATTTATCATCTATGTATCTAAGACCCACATTTACCTGTGTATTTTCCATACATGCTAGCTGTGTGCTACATAAAACATTTGCAGTGAACATTTTTCTCATTGTCTGAGGCCACTTGGTTTCTATCAACCCTACATCATTTTAGACGATGAAGGATTTTTGACAGCCTGTGAGCTAAAATGGCTAAGTGGCAGCTTTGGCTCACAGCCCCCAGTGGGAAGCCCCACTGAAGCACATTGGAGAGACACTGAATGTTTAATGTGGAATTGTGTTAAACAGTGTTTTTACCAGTGTTAATTACTAGGCCCTCTTGTTTTGTAGCGGAGGAGGCCTCTGACGGTGCTTCAGCTCTTTCTTCCTAACCTGAAAACAAGCAGAAACGCAAACTAAGCTAACATTTGCAGTAGATAGGCTGATAGCCTTTCCTGGTGTGCTGTGTATGCTGAAGATCAACATCCAAACCCTGATTTTAAATGTGAAAATTCTTCACACATTGTTTTTTTTTAGATTCAATCATCAGGCCTGTTTGTTTTGCAGGGGAGAGTACCTCTGTGGACCATTTGGCTCCCAATAAAACTCATTTAGGGGCAGGTTTTCCATTGCTCTGTATTCAATCAATTGACAAAACAACATTTAAGTCTGTACCGTCTTGCCTGACGATTCCAGTGAAGGACCAGCCCCAGAAATTTCCCCTCAAAACACATATAGAGTTATTTTCCCATTTTTTCTTATAACAGATCATTACTTAACTCTCCATAAAGTCACAGCATGCTTTCTCATTAGCTTAGTTCCTTTTGATTCTGATATTGTTTTTCTATATAAATGTCGATATAAAATCTTTCCTTAGGATTCAGAAATGAAGGAAGTTGATTTGAAGTATGCAATCCCTTATCTAAGCCTTGAATTTTTTAGGGCATATAGCTGAAAATGTGTTCTTATCCCTTCAGACTAGAACAAGAAAATACTTTTGAGATGAAGAAAAGATGTCGAGAGCAAGAGGAGGCGGAGGTGAGCAGAGAGGAACACAATCCCCCAGTCGTCTCAGTCATGCAAAACATGAGCAGGGGTTGGCTGTTAACAGCTACCTTACAGCCACTGTATGGGAGTCTACAGGGAGCCCACTGTAAACAGTGACATTTCTCTGTACCACCAGCAACCTTCTGAAATGTATTAAAACTGATCGTCATTTTATTTTGGACAGTTTTGAGGGTGTTTGTTAACTCCCTGTCCTTGGTTCTGGTGATGAGTTTGGTGCCTGTGATCTCCCAGAGAGATGGAAACAGGGTTGTTGCTAGGATGACTGAAGAAGAGAGGAGGGAGGGACAGGCTGATAGGAAGGCGGGTGTTCTTGGCATTGTTGTGGCGGCTCAGAATTTGGGTTCGGAGGGTGGTCTTTTTTTTGTTTTGTCCTTCCAACTGTCCAAATGGTTTGAGACCCTTGACAAAAATGGGACACGGGTAGCGGGGATAATGGTTTTACCGCCACCTTCTTTTCTCCGTCTCTCTTCCTGTCTACTCATGTCGTCCCTCTCTTTTCTTTTTTCCCAGTGATGGCCTCAGCTGCGCAGCTGAGCCGGTGATCCTGCCGCTGCACGTCGGGAAGAAGCAGAGACGCTTTGACAACCGACCTACCTTCCTCCCTCGCTCAACAACAACAACAACAAAAAAGCAGAGAAGGGAAAAAAAAGAAAAAACACCGGCATAATCAAATGCGACCATGTACAGCGTGGAGGACCTCCTCATCTCTCATGGATACAAGCTGCCCAAGCATACCAACACCCCCTCGTCAACCCCTACCCCAGCCCCCGCTTCCTCGTCCCGCCAGGCTCCCTCGTCCTCTCCGCCGTCCTACAGCAAACACCATGAAATCTTGGAGAACATGCCTGGCCCTAGGACAGTGAACGGATATGAGAGAGGGCCCGGGGTGCCCTATGGGAATGGTGGGGGACCCAGGCAGCCCCAAGCATACGTCAGTGGCTGTCCCAACAACAACAACGAACCCAGGGAGAGGAGCCAGTCCAGACGGGAGGGTCAAATTGACACCCACTCATTAGGAGAGTCTCTGACGTCAGACAGTGGGTAAGACAATGTCTGCTGACCCCTGTATGTTTAACCTTTTGCATGCCCTACACCTTTTTGACCCCCTCGTAACCTAACCTGATTAAGACTGTCCTCATCCTGCATTGATTGATGACAAAATGATTCACTTTAGTGGAGCTCGATGAAGCAAATTAATGAAATTTAATGAGTCATCAAAGTTAAGAGTATAGAGATTTTGTGGGATATCTTAAATGGAACTGCCTAACACTGCTCCTCAGTCCCTGCCGCCATCTCTCTCCTGCCTCTTTCTTTCCCCTTGTGCGTTACTTCCTCTCATTTCATCTCTATTCCCCTCTCTCCTCCTCTTCCCAATCAAGTCTTGGGCAGGGGAGGAGGGATAATGTGTGCTAGAGTCTTAATCTGCCACATGGGACCTTGGAGTTGTAATCAAAACAGCTTTGGGCAAACCTATGTGCACCCATTTGAGCATGCCCAGTCTTACACATGCAAGTTGCCAGGTTTTCAGTATACCCCCTTCCCCAATTCCACCCACAAACATTACCTACAGTATATGAATAACCTGCTTCCACTGTGTCACAAGAATCATACCTACCTAGATGGCACGTGTAGAACCCATCAATTATACAGGACTCATATAGGGTTGATTTAAATATGTATACGGAGGATAGGCTATATTTAGCCTGGTCTGAAGTTATGTAATTGAAACCCTCACGGGTAGGGACTGTTAGAGCGTTTGATATTTCCAGAGATATCGCCAGGCTGCAGCCAATCTGTTTTATCCTGAAAACAGGATTGTTTGATTTGCCTATTTGCACCAGTTCTGGGGTTAGTGTGCTGTAACTGAGACAAAGTCAATACAGCTGTTCTCATGTCCACACAATTAGGCAGGCTCATCAGATTTCCTTACATTTTGTTTGGCTGACAGTCCCTATTTTTTTTATCCCTAATCCCTTTTTGCCACCAGCCAGTGACTGAGCATCTGAAAATAGTCCGATGACCTTGAGTAATGTCAGCGGTTGTGCTGGTGGTTTTTCACTTTTCAGTTCTTATTTTTTGAGATGAGTAATCCGCATTTTCATGTCGCTGCTGTGCCAGTGTTATCAGAGCATTCTGTGGGGAATGTGGGAATCACTAAGACATATGTTTTGTGATTTCAGTCTGTTGTTTGTTCATCCTTCTTTTTTTCCTCTCATCCAAATCCGTTTTGCCTGGCAGCTTTAGTTTAGATAAGGAACGGGCCTATCTTGGCACTCCCATTAGGCAGTGCTACTTAGACCCAATTAGACTAATGATGGTAACTCATCTTACATGAGATGCCCTCAAATTTAGCCGATTGGTATGGCTAGCTTCTCTCCTCCCGCAGCAAACGTCTCTGGTCAGTGATGATCATGGATGAAAATGTCAAGGACGCTCAGCCGCCTTGGCCTTGAGGGGGTGTACACATGTGCTTGCGTCTTGTTTGCATTGTCACTCAGTCAGTCACTCCACAAATAGCCTGAAATGATCAGGCTCTATGCAGAGACCCACTGCATCTTGTTGTATCCCATCAGGCCTCCTGTCAAACATCCTCTTTGAAAAATAGCAGGAGCTTTCATAAACACTGGCTTAGTGAAATGCTGCTACTTTTCTCAGATGAAGACCGTTTGATGTGTGCAAAGAAAGATTGTTAATGAATCGACCTTTAAATTGTTCATCTCTATTGGAGGACATCCGGGACTAACAGAAACAGTGTGTCATTGTGTAATGTGTTCATTATGCCCCATAGAAAATCACAATTACTAAACACTACACTGCTTCTTATGGTCACCTGTCTCCATCTAGTGGGAGATGCTTTATATCCTTTTCGAATCTGTCCTCATTGTAGACTAGATGTGTTATTTTCATCTTTTCCGTGGGACCAGACCTATTGGTTTACATTTAATGATCCTGCATAATTGTGTATCAGTGTTTTTATAGCTTTTTGTTTAAAAGGGCTCATGATTTCCTCAAATTGTACCAATGTGGGTATTGTACCACAATGCGTTGTCTCATCTTTAAATCAACAAGAGCTGGGGCCGGGTGGTAAATTAATTTCATTTACTGGTTCTGGTGAAGAAGAACTGAACAACTAAACAGCCACTGCTTTCCTGAGCTCCCATAGTTAATAGTAACACAAGAGCTCTCTTCAGACAACTCAAAGGTTTTTTAGACATTTGAAGGTAGCTCTGTTTCGCACTTCCAATTTTAAGCAACTTACAGTCCAGTGTTGAAGTCTGACTGAAGTCTGCGGCAACTAAAAGCAGAGAGTGATTGTTCCGGCAAGCAGAAGCCCTTTTCATACTGCGTTTCTGCAAAAGTGCCGTAACTAAGCTCAGCCGCCATTACGTCTTTGTACATTCATATTGATTCTGTGACGGCGTAATATTAATGCCACAGTCTGTGAATTCACATTGCGTTTCGATGTTGCGGAACCATGACACAGCGGGAGCTCCAAGTACACACATACACACAGTCAGACATACACACAGTCAGACAGCTCTGCCCTCCCCCGCTGGCTCAGCTGATCCCGTCTCGCCCCTGTAATGCTACTGTTACTAGCTCCGAAGATGGTACAGAGAGGGATCACTTGGTCCGCACATTACGACTCTGCGACATTCATAGAGAAGGCGAAACAGCAAGGGGACGTAAACAACGTGCCTTGAAACTACAGTTTGACTAGGGCTAGAGATGCACAGGAGGGTGTGTTAAAAAAACAGCAGCAGCCTGAAAACACCTGTCAGAAAGCAGCATATAGAAGTGGGCATTTAATCTAATCAACTATATGCATTGTAAAAACTACCCCTGCACTACTACCTTTGGCCAATTGCTGTGTAAACTGGTCCCACTTGTGAGATACCGTGGTTGGAATAGATAGAGAGGAGAGAGAAAAACAGTTCAATTGATGGAAAAGGGATGGGGAAAGGGGGTTCCATCATTTTTTGTCTATATGGCAAATACTATTGAAGCATACTGAAACAGACATATTTGTGTTCCCCCTCACAGGTTCTGTGATGGAACAAGAGGTCCTCAACCACAGTCCAAGGATGTGGCATACTGGAGGAGGAGAGGCCAGGACTTCACTGTGTTGCTGGACTATGCAGACTTAAGGGATCCCCATGGAGGAGGCCCAGGGGGTTACAGCAGGCCAGAAGGTTCTCAACAAGCAAGAGGCCAGGAGTTGTCTGCAGAGGATCGTCAGAGGCTAGCCCAAGAAAGGCAGCGCTGGGCAGCCCAGGCTCAGGCTCAGGTGCAGGCTCAGGCCCAGGTTCAAGCTCAGGCCCAGGCCCAGGCTCGTTCGAGACAGAGGGAAGCCGCTCTCCATCAGTGGAGGATGGTAACTGAGAGGAAGTGCCAGAGCCTGGGGACAGAAGAGTGGCGTCCAGCCGTGAGCTTTGCCCGCCAGCTGTCACAGAGTGAGGGCGAGCGCTGGGCACAGGAGCAGCAGAGGCTTCATGCCAGGACACCTGAGGGCATGATTGTCCATCCCAGGACCAAAGCAAAATCTCAGTCCCTGCCCAGGATGGTGCAGCCTGAGAGCCTCCAATATGTGGACATTGCCTCATCGGGTCAGGAGCTGTACAGGAGGGTCAATGGCCACCCATTGTCACAACATGATCTTTATAGGGCACCCCGCTGGCCAGAAAATGGCAGGCCAGCTAGCGCCAACCAACTTTTAATGACACCAAAGCCCCGCTTCACCCGACCCCCCAGACCTCCTTCCTATGAGATGCACCAGCAGATCAGGGGAAGCTGTGAGGTGTTGTCTGGGAGAGACTCTGTGATTTCCCAGGCAAGGGACAGAACACCACTTCCCATATCAAGATCAGATGACCCCCAACTGGACTATTTTGCACAAGACTCTGGACCTCCAGGATACAACCCCCCTCCATCATATAAAAGAGTTCCTATAATGGGAGGGGGCCGTCGGGGATATGGGGAAATAACTGTTGACTACAGGTAAATAAATCATTTTTTATATGATTCACTTATATAAAGATATCCGAGTTATTTTTAATTGGCTGTGGTTTTATATTAATACAATTTGGTCAACTTCTTCAACAGGTTCTGTTTTGTAAACATATGTCTACATAACATCAATCTTTTATTGTGAATTGTATAGCTAAGTTAGCCAAGTACTGTAAACTCAGTTGTGTCAAATTGTAACAATGAAAAATCATAGGACACATTTCATATAGCACGTGTGCTGTGCTTTCTCTGGTCATACAAAGTTATCTCATGACTTGAAAGTTTATCACTTTAGCCCCCTAATCGGCCATGCTTTGTCACACTAGTACATCTTGGTGGATGTTTAAAAAAGTGGAATGAAGTTTCTATCTTTAGAATACCTTTATCCTATGCATTAGATCCTCAGCCAGAAAAGTAGATCTTTTAGAAAAGGTTTTATGTTATACCCTAAAAATGGAGCGGCTCCTGTCTTCTAAAGATGTCTCTCTTTTCTATGTACCCTAGTGATATTTGGTGACATTTACAAATTCTCCCATAGATGGGTAATAAACTATGAAAGCCGTTATTTTATTCTTTTAAAGTCATTGCTGCTGAAATAAAGCACAGCTGTGTTGTTTCAGGTACAGAGGGGATGTGTACCAGCAGATACATGTGGCTCCAGATGGATCTCACTGGTTTACCAGACATCCAGTTGGTTCCTGGCCTGATCCTCAGAGTGGAAGGATCGTGTCTGGTCAAAAGCAGCTGTACCCTGTGTATACTACCCAGGAGCACCCTGGTGGAGGGATCCAATATATCCCCTTTGATGACCCTCGCATCCGCCATATTTCCTCAGCCCTGGGTGGCAACTCCCTGACAGACGCTGACAAGATCCGCCACATCCGCAACGAGCTTCCCAGTGTCACCGTGTCGGAGCCTGCATCCGACGACAGTGCCTTTTTGCCCCCGCCATTGGGGCCTTTCATCTCTGCCAAACTGGCTGATGATGCTAACAAGACGTCCTCTAGCGACTTCGACAATGACAATAACAGGTGGCACAGTGATTTGCACAAAGAGACTGTAGATAACTTCCCAGCAACTGACCAAAACTGCAACAACAGATATCCCAAAAACCAACGCCCTCCTCCATCTCCATCATCGGCCTTCCAGGCCCCATTAACAAGGAGCTCTTCTCAACTGGGATCGAGTTCTGAAACCATCACCCAAGTGAAGAAAATTGCCCCAGATTCAGTGCCAGAAATCAACAGGAACACCAAGAGAAGAGTGAGTGAGACCATCTTCTGTCTTGTGTCTGTCCCTGTTCACACACCGACTATTCACAAAGACTCTGCCTCAGATCAGAACAACAATGAGACAGTATCAAACCTGACTGTCACCAACACAAACACTTTTGCTGTAGGCCTCAGAGAGAGCCCGAATGTTCGGAGCAGGTCAGTGAATGAAATGCCCATCAAACCCCACTACTCTCACTTTCACACCAGCAGCACATCCTCAATGAGGAATTACAAGAGGGCTCCTTTGAGGAAGGAGATAATAGATGCCTGGGCACTTCAAGCAAGGGAAGACAAGGAGTTGTGCTATTCTGGGTCCTGGCCTGGAAACCAGTACCGTAATCAGGAAACCCAGACTGGCTCACCTTTGTCAGTGGTGAAAAGTCCAGAACCCCAGAGTCCACTTTGTGAACAAGACTATGTTCAGTCTGTTTCAGACCCCACAATGGAGAGTTGTGTTGGGACTGACAGTAGCTCCTCTTATGGCTTTCCTATGGCAGGCCAGAAAAACCTTCACCTCTCTAACAACAGCGCCTTTTCTCGACTCAGCCCAACACAATCATCATCACATCAACCCTCACCACAAGAAGCATCCTCCTCTTTAAAGGCCGAGGATCTGAGTGATCAGCAGCCATCATCTCCCAGGAAGAGCAACTCCAGTCCAGAGAGTTTAGAGCAAGTGGCTTTTGGCCAGTTTCTCTTAAAGCCAGTGAACCGAAGACCCTGTGATGCCATCGGTGAACTGGAAAGCATAAATAAGGTGATGGAAGACACGATTAGCAAGAGACCCAATGGGGGTCATTGCATTGGTGAGCTAGATGGGGTGAATATGAAACTAGACCGGTGTAAAGGTCTTTTCACTGCTGGTCCAGAACCAGGAAGGGAAGCAATCAGCCTTCCTCCAATGCACACAGAAACACCCCATAGTATAAAAGGTAGATCAAAGTCATTGGCTTCCACAGCTGATCTAGACTCCATGGACATGAAGAGTTCTTTTTCCAGGACACTGGCCAACAACATACAACCAACATATGAGCTATCAAAACTCCCAAACCCAGGCCTCAAAGACAGTGCCCTCCTGCCTTCACCAAGCCCACACAATGAGTCAAACCGCCTCTATAGACAGGACATCCCAGTTCCTCAAGAGTCCTTGCTGAGGGACGTGGGGTTAACTGTCTACACAGAGACTCCTGGTGGTCCAGGGGAGCCAATAAAGCGTTCACTGTCAGTTCCTTCTCCGCTTGATCATAAGGAGCTGAGTCAGTCAGTGCAGCTCTCGTGGGACAACAGGATGGTACTCGTTAAAAATAGTAGTAGCCCCGAGCACAATTCAAATGAGGAGCTGCAGGTTGAGTTTGAGACTGAGGGAAAACCTAAACCAGACACTGTTTTGCCATTCAGGGGAGAGGTGAATTTAAGTATCTGTAGAACCAGAAGTGAAAGCAGCATATCACCTAAGAAAGAGGGTTCACCACATATCAGCAGACTGACCAGGGAGGTTACTTTTATGCTTGAGAATGATGATGGAGATGAAAGATACTCTATCACTGAACCTATGACCTATAAGAATGAATCGACCATAGCAGACAAGCACCTGGAAAACTTACTGATTCAAGAGAAAGCCAATTCTTTGCCTGCAGAGGACCTTAGTAACCTGTACGAAGTCAAAAGTGCAAAAGGTATCCCTGAAAATGAGTCCATTGAGGAGAGGGCTGCTCGAATCCTTGGCATAGCTGTTCCAGTGGAGGCTTTGGGTGTGGCTGACAAGGAGCCCGAGGACAACCAGGATAATAAGGATACCACTGTAGACAGGAGACTACAAAGTCAAGGTGAAGAGACACAGCAGGTGATAGAAGAGTGTGTGCAAGTGAAAGAGGAGTTCCTGATTGACCAGGGAGCAGAGAAAGATGAGGTCAAGGAGATTGATTCAGATGTGAACCATGAAGGAGACAGACAAAAGCACAGCAGCAACCACAGTGATAGTGCAGACAATGAGGATCCTGAAGGCCAGTCCCTGGTGGTACTGGACCTGCCTGAGTTCCCTCCCACTAAGCTTCACTTGTCCCTGCCTGTTTCCACCGCTGAGAAGTTAGCACTTAGCATGTGTAATGTGGAGAAAAAGGGGCGAAGTGGAAACGGCAAACTAATCGAATCCCTGCAAGACAAGCTAAACTCTGCTGCCTCTTCATCTACTACATCTCAGGGCAGGTCAACGCCAGAAAGAATGGCTCGTCTAAAAGAGCTGGACTCAGTGTCTCGAATACGACGCCTGAGTCTCAAAGGTTCAGAGTCTGACGAAAAGGAATGTGACAGAGAGGAAGGTGAAGTTCAGGAAGAGATAAGGGAGGAGGACATGAAGCAACGAGAAGAGGAAAGAAGTCAGAAACTGCAGGAAGAAAAAGGGCAGGAATCCGAAAACCCAGATGAAAATGAAAATGCACATGAAACACCACAGTACAAGTCAGGGGATCATGAAGAAGATTGTAAACCTAAAGAAGAAGCCAATGATGACATGTGTGAGGAACCACAAAGAGAAGGAGAGACAGAGGAGTTGAATGTTGAGATTGCACTAAGAGAAGACAATGAAACGAGTAAAGGCAATATTGAATTAAATGCAGTAAATGAAGAAATGAAAGAAGCAGATGCTGAATTTAAATCAGAAAATAAAGAAGCAGATGTTGATTTTAAATCAGAAAATGAAGAACGCAAAGAAGCAGATGTTGAATTGAAAGCAGAAAATGAAGAAGATAAAGAAATAGATATTGAAACTAAAGGGAGCAAAGAACAAGAGAATGAGTTCAAGGCAGAAGAACCAGAAGACAAGGTGGAGCTGAAAATTGTGGAGGATGACAAAGAAAAGCCTGTGGAGAAGGTGACAGATGGACAGAATGCAGCAGTGGTCAGTAGAGCCAACACAACACAAGGTGCCAGGGGTAAAAAGTTGCCCAAACCGAAGCAGCGCACCAGGCTCCAGAAGCCCCCTTTGCTTCCAAAACCTCGCAGTGTTCCTAAGAGAGAAATAACACTGCCACTCAGCTTCAGCACTGGGACCTGCGGCCCCTCGAACACGGAGGATGAGGATATGCTCTCTGTCTCAGGTGGGTTCAAAGGAATTAGAAGATGATCATTTAAAAGTTTGGTTTTGCTTTCAAAGTGAAGCAGCCTGACAGTATACTTGTTTTAGAAAAAAATTGTACACTGATGATTTTGCTTAAACTTTTTAAAGAAAGAATGTGTCACTTTTTTAACCAGTAGATGTCGCACTTGAGCACCAGCATTAAACCAAAACAAACTGCTGTTTGGTGACACCTCTGCTATTCTGAAGGCTCCCCTCCTCCAACCCCTCTCCACTCGCGTTCTCGCGAAGGAGTTATGAATTAGAACGCACCATAATTAAGCAGCATTAAGCGCAAGCGGAGGACAAAATTGTCCTTTGCTCGAGCTGCAATTGCCTGTAGCCTGCATTGATGTGTTAGCAAGTTAATGTTAGCACACTTTGGTTAACTCATAGCTTTATAATGAACTTAAAATCATAAATGACTGTGATCTAAAGACACTGTAGGGACAGTGTAAGAGGCAGAATTGTATCAGTCCAGTCGATTAGGATATTGCTGTTTTATCCCTTCCTTTCTTTACTTCTAAACCCTGATCTTATTTTTCAGAAGTGCTGGCTGCCTTGCTCACCAGAGATTGAATATAACTAGCCTTATATTTGTAGTTTTTCAGGTCACGTCACTGCATTTGCCGTTTATGTTTATTGGAGGATTTTAGTCTCCAGAAATTTTAATCTGAAGTTATTAGGGGAAAAAAAGCCAAATCAGCAGCTTGCCTCGTGGCCCATGACGCCACGCCTAAATGTTTCGGAGAGACAGATTTTTAACATTGTTTTGCTAATTCAGTGTTTTACTAAATATCACAAACAGGGTATATCTGTTTAGAGGTGGAGGAGATCTCTTCAACCAATCAGATCTTGGAACAAAATGTTATATTCTTCTGCAGACAGGAAATGTAAGGAAGCACATTCCAATCTCAATAAAAGATTACTTTATAGAGTTACTAGTGGTTAAAAAAAACTTCACAGGGAAGGAACTTCCACCTTCAGGTAGGACAAATAATATTGTTCTGACTTATTTTGCTCATGTTGACTCATAACCTCTCTCTCTGTCTCTCTTTTCTCATTAGACTCCTACGACCCCAGTCGAGTGGAAAGAGTGTGACCTCTGACTCTGCCTTCACCACTGTGGAAATCAGTCTTTCCCAAGTTAACAGCTTTTCCAACAACAAAGGCTTTCATCTCACCTCATGGCTTAGTCAGCTGTGACCCTCCAATATTGTTACACATTTCTTTCTTACAGAACTGACTGTCCTGGTGCTGCGAGAGCATTGTTATAGCCAAATAAAGGCGCCTCCTGGTGCCTATTCTCCAGGCCTTTTCAACCATGACCAACCTTGTCCTTCCATTTTCTCTCCCAAGTTTATTTTGCTCAACAAATGGACATCCTCCCGTGAAGTTGTCTTATTTCTCTTTTGGAAAAATGCATGTCATTCTTCCTGTCTGCACTTGGGCTCCTTCTTGAGCTTCGGTGTTGAACTATGAATGTAAAAGTGCTTCTGCTTCACAAACTTAAGTAATGTAACACACAAGAAAATAAGGCGACAGTATTGCATTACAATCAGTATTAACCTACACCAAATGTAAATAAGAAAGAGTTATAAGATTTTATGAAGAATATAAAAAATCAATTTAAGACATTTAATTGCTGACAAATGTATATTTTCATATCTGTTAAGGAAAAACTAGATTTTTTGGAAGTGTAGTCTTTGGGTGTATTACTAATAATGAAACCCTGTGCTCTTTATTCTTATACTCGTGTGATAGAGAATGTACTCGGAGAGCCTGGATGCAATGAGAAACACTGTGGATTCGTGAATAGTTTCACTTAAGAGCAATATAGTCGTCGTATGTGGGATGTTTGTGACATGATTCGAGTAGTAAGTCTCCATTTCACGGAGCTCATCGCATTTAAACGTCTGCTTTAAAGCTTTACCTTTTGGTACAAGTGTTGGATTTGCACTGCTGAGATTATTGGCTTTATGTTACCGAGTGAGCGCCCTAATAATCTCTTCAAATACTCAGAGATAATACTCGGAGGATTCGTGTTCACACCCTCCCTGTTCTCTGCCGCCGTCACTCTCAGCATCAGCAATCCCAACGTGTATCAGAGACGTCTGATGTGTTCTTTTTGTTCGCCCTCATACTGTTGAAGTAGAAAATCTATACTTTGTGGCATTAACAGACGTCTATATTTAACCATGAAGTTTTTTTTTCTCTCCTTCAGTCACACATCTCAGTTCAGGTGTGATTTCTGAAGTGCTTTTTGCAGGAAATGATAGATGTAGCTATATTGATCGCAGTGTGCCTTGTACACACTGTTTCTGTGGAGAACTTCACATTCACTACTTTTCATTTAGGTTTACAAATCCTAGTTTCAACTGGACGTCAGTATTTCATCTCTAGTGAAAACAGAAACATTTGAGGTTGTCCTGGCAATAATAATAATAAAAATGTAGTTTAGCTGTGTTGATACTGTAAAGAACATTTCTGTGACGATGCTAACCTTAGTGTCTGAACATGTTCAGTAGTATGATGTACACATATCAGTGCTTTATAAGTTGTGGGCATAACTGGCAATTGGTTTACACTCACGTCACTTATGGGGTAGCAATACAAGTATTAAAAAAAACATACCAAACCAAACTTTGTGCTATGCATTTGGACATCTACATTTACTGGGTTTAACACCAAATTCAAAGCTAGAACTGCAACTTCTGTGTGCTCGTTAGACCCTGTCACTCTTTGATGCGGCTGTATTTGACGTGGAACCTGCATGGAAGTGTCTCTGACTGGAGTTCAAAAAACAAGGTTTTGTCTTTGTCCTGTTACCAGCCCAGTACACGTACCTCTGTGTTCCAGGTAATTAAGGTGTTATCTGGTCATTATCGTCGGTCTTTTTGTACTGCAAGTTCTTTGTAACATGATATAGACTATTGGTGCACATGTTGCTTTGATATTTTCTATTTTCATACAGAAGTATGTACAGCTTCTTTTGTATGCGCGGCATCTTTTTTTTTCTTTCTTCTTTTTTGGTGTGCATGAAATGCGTAAGAAGTCACAGAGAGAAGGTGTAATTTGCATATAATTGCATTTGGTACTATATAGTCTATCCAATAAACAACTGTTATATTTCATATAATGTATATTTTATTTTCAAAAAGTTATGCTACATATTTAAAAAAGGGTATTTTTAGATTATTGTGAAAAGGGAAGTGTTTGTGAAGGCACAATATTTGTCTATATTTGATCGTTAAGAATGATCAGACATGGAGACAAATGTGTGCTAATGTACAGTACTGCAGAGTATTCATAAATAAAAGTCTTTGCATGAAACAGTTTGTCTGATTTCCTTCAATCTTTATTTGTACTGCGCTAATTCATAACAAATGTCATCTCAAAACATTTTAAATGAAGTTATTTAAACCCACTTCGTGTGTGTCTAATTCTAGGCACAGTCTGGGCTGTGATCAGCTCGGGCAGAATTATTCTTGAGATGAAACCCCTCATCCTGAGTCTCCCTCTGCTCTGTAGTCAGTCCATCCTCCCAGACCAGCCAACTGACAACAACCTCTTCCATCATAATCACTATCTTAAAGGCAGGGTTGGTAATTTTCTCCAGATACACTTTTTAAGATTTTGGTTGAAATTGTCTTTATTTGTCTCCTGACCGAATTATTAATTCATGTGGTCTGAAAAAGGAACAAAGAAAATCCTTCATCTGTAAAAAAAAAACTTCAACCAATGTCTGCCACGAGGTACCAGTTTAAGAACCAATCATGTCTCCCTCCTCGTTCTCTACCCCTTGGGTGCACTAGCCCACACTCAAAGCGTGTCACCGATGAGGGAGTTTATCCTGTGAGTTTACTTACCGCTGAATGAGACATGAGACGACTTAGTTTCTACACAATGCAAGCGATGAGCAGAGGTCCGCTTCTGGAGCATGTAAGTGAGAGGTGTGGCTTTTGAGGGAGCAGAGATGGGAGGGGGTGGGTGTTTAGACGGAGCACTCAGGGAATGCTACTTTCAAAATCATGCTATTTTCGAAAATTACCAACCTTGGCTTTAACATACATTCATCTGTCTTATCGTTCATATTATCTACCATTAAATATCTAAAACGCACACTGTTGTGGCATGCTCCTTGCTAGTGAATCTGTTGTTAACTTTAGTCAGTAGTTTACTGTCCATAGACTATACATAAGTAAGTAATGTAGCCCATTGGTTTGAAAGAAACTAAATGCATAGTGTGGCCGGTGACATCTCAGTATTTCAAGATCTTATACCACCTTTTTTGGAAGTCCTAACCTTTTTTTACACTTAAGTCTTTGAGAACCATGGACCATGATTTGATTTGATTATTCAACCTTCTGATCTGCAGTCAGAAAATAGTCGGAGCCACGATGTCACTGGATAACTGTTTTGAAGCCTCAGGTTTTGAATTTTTGCTTTCATCATGTTGGTTTTTGGGGGCAATAAGTAACCATATCTGGATTCAAGTGCATAGTCATTGGTACAATTCTATCATGATTTGGGTCACCGTGGTAGCGACTTGTCAATCACAAGAAAGCAATGCCGTGACCATCTGTGTTTGGCTGTTGAACTGTTTCTAAATCGTGTTAATGTTTATTATGACGTGTGCTGCTGCCCTCATTGCCAGGTCACCCTTGAAAATAAAGGTTAAATAATATTTTTTTGTAAAAATAAGTATATAAGTGTAAGACAACGAGATAACAGCTCTCTGTCTTATTCACAGGATGGCCTGGCAGTGAGCTCCCTACCTCCAGCTTCTTTTGTTGTAGGGCAGCCAATGAGCCAGGTGTTCTTCATTGGCCTCACGACCCCTTTCTCCACTCACTCTGCAGGCCACATAGAAACACAGGATTAGAAACATGCACACCTCAGGGTTGTCACAAAAGGTACAATATGAAGTCTAAGCCACATGTAACACTATAACAAGACTGCCTTTTCATCACGTTGGTTCACTGAACACTACGTCTGAGCCGTCAGAGAGGAGAATGATGACACAAAATGGCAGAGGACATAATCCTAAACTTCTATTTGATTGTAGGCCCGTAGAAAAAAGGAACCTAGCACTGCCTGCTGTCCATGGAGCACTTTAATACCACAAAGTCACAAAATCCACTTTACCCAACGTGACCCACATCAGTAAAAAGAACTGCAGTGTATCATGGTCTACATCAAATCACGGCATAAATTAATCCATATAGAGGGGTTTTAAAGGAAATTAGGATTCAAGTCATTGGACCTTGAAAAGACAGCTGACAGGATTTTCTGTGGCTCCTGGCTGCAGTCCAGCACATCGACTGCTTCAGAATATGAATCATGGCTTTGAAGGGCTTGATGCTGACGCTCGACCTTTGATTTAGCTCGTAGTTTGCATTGAGGCATGATTTAGCTCCGCGGCTATACTTTACAGAGAAGTCAACATGAATATGTTGGCACAGCTTCCTAATTTACTGGCTCACTCACATTAACTGCCTCAAATGCCCCCTTCTACATCCAAATATTGATTTGAAGTCATTGCTGAGCTAGCTCTTTGTTTATTGCATTATGTAATTGTTCATTATACTGATGTTTTATGGTGCTTTGTTTTCAATTGTAATTTCTTATATTATGTGATACAGGTGATCTGGACGGCAATGCAATCTACTATTTTGTTGTTTTTATAATCATATTTATTGTTATTTATTTATAATGATCAGTTTTGTCTCCATACCATAAACAGCCTCATTAGTTACATCAGTGCAATCTAAACTGCATGTGTGTGTGTTTTGTACGGAGGCTTTAAAAACAAGGTTATTAAACTTAGCTTCAGGCGGAACATCTTTAATTTACTTCATTGTCCTAACATTGTTGTAATGGTAATGATACTAAACGTGCATAGGGACAGATATAGAGAAAGAGCTTGCTGCCCTCTGCTGGCCAAGGGAAGCATTGCCACAGAGAAGCTTAAAGCAATAAAAACTTGTCCAATCCACCCTCAAAAGTTTTTCTAATTACATGGAAATACAAACTATTGTTAAACATGACCCTAAAATATTGGAGGAACGTCCTTTTTTATGAGAATATTTCCGGTAAAATACACTTTTGTATAATAACCATTCTGGGTGATTCAAGAGCATAAACATGTAAGTAGTACCGGCAGCTACAAAAAACGCGCACGCCTGCTTGCTCTCTCTCTCTCTCTCTCTCTCTCTCTCTCTCTCTCTCTCTCTCTCTCTCTCTCTCCCCCGCTCTCGCTCTCTCGTGCACGCAGCAATTTTATGAATGTAGCGCCGTGCTTGATGCAAACTATAGTTTGCCAAGAGAGGAAGAAAAAGGTTTACTTTGGAAGTAGGCTGTGCTTCCAAGTCTCCTAAACTAGCCTTAGCTAGATAGCTTAGATAGCTACACTAACAGTGTACAAAAATGCTTTTTCTGATACTCTGCTCATGGGGCACAGCAATGGCCAAAAACACAGCGAATACCACATATACACGAGCTTCATGTGTCTCTAAACAACAGTGCTAAACGAACATGTTAAAGTTGGTCTAGTTAGGCATCACCTGCGAGTGGCTGCTGTTTTAGAGTAGGTAATATCAGTTTACATCATTATGCAAGAAACTTACGATGTTCTGAGAACTATCATCAAGCGATGGTGGTATAGTGGTGAGCATAGCTGCCTTCCAAGCAGTTGACCCGGGTTCGATTCCCGGCCATCGCAAATCTTTAAATTTATAGAATAAGCAGATATACCTAACTGTACTCTTGTAAAAAAAGAACCACACACAGACGTAATCAGCGGGTAATGTAATGGGCTACTGACAAATAGGCTATACAGTGTTGTTCCAAATCATAGACTTACATTTACATATAGGCTACAGTCTATGGTCCAAATAGTTCAATTCCATGAGTGGGAGGAGTGAGAGAGTCATCTGTAGGAAACAGTGGATAAAGAACAGCCGCCACGTCACAGTAAAGAAGCGTCACGTAGCAAAAAATGCGTTAATTAACTTTTTTGCTTTAAATAGTGCTTTTAGCTTCTACAGGCTAATCCTTTTGTTCTAATTGTATTATGCAGCAAACGTTATATATGCTATGATATGATCGACCCGTATCAACGTATTTAGGCTTAGCCTAGCCCAGTGCAGAGAGATAGATCTCTATAGCTCTGGCCCAGTGGTTCCCAAAGTGGGGGTCGCGAGACATTTTTTGGGGGGGCCGCGAGATTCCTCCAAAAACATTTAAAAATGGAAAATGGTTTAAAATTGCATATCTCACCCATTAATTTAAAAATATGATGGTGTTTGCCTATTGTGTGTTCTAATGCCAGTGTTGAGAGAGGCCTAATAGTGTGCCTGGCTGTGTGCAATGTCAAATGTTTTAAGCACCTCCACGGACAATGGGGGTCCCCAGTCTCTAGCACCGTTATATTGGGGGTCGCGGGTTGAAAAGTTTGGGAACCCCTGGTCTAGCCTACTCACCGCAGACAGCACATGCTGCTTTTGACATTTTCTTAGGTAGGCTACGTGCGGTTATTCTTTTTCAATATCTTGGATTGAATTATTTTCTTTACGTGTGATCTAAACATATTTTGTTGTAAGTGTAAAAAAACACTTAAGGAATAGATAGGCCTACGTACACATTTTCCTCAAAGCGATCGCACGTCAGTTTATCTACTGATGGAGCTATGTGAAGACTGTCTCCATCAGTTTTGAGCTCCTCTCGCTGAGTTACGCATGTTTTTGCAATCTATTCTAGGACATTTCATTTCATTTCATTGAATTTTGTAAAAACGTCTGAGAACAAGACACTGAACTTAAAAAAATGAAAGGGTCAGCTACACCTCAGGCTACTTGAAAATACAAATGAGTTGACATGATGAAATTGACATTTCAGTAAGCTATCCGTACACATTTGTATGCATAAATAGCATGTTCATTTTGATCGTCTTTCACCCTTTACTGAATTTGACAAGAACTTTCATTTTTTGCAATAGACTTTCAAAAGCCATAAAAAGTTATCCTCGTTTGATCATAATGTAGATGTGATTTGGTGTCTTATAGTAGGCTATTTGTTAGGACATGGGGACCTCTGCTGGTCACTTTAGGTCATGGGGGTTTAAAACTAGATGCATAACACACAGCCCGTTGAAAGAAATGATACAAAATATATTTAAAAAGATAAAACGTTTTTGAATACAACAAAAATGAAGAAAGCCACTGTAATCTGCATGAGAAATAGCTGTGTCCAACCTTAATTTAAACTAATAAATACCTGAATAGACATCCTTCAAAAACTGGGATGTTATTTAATCCTGAAGAAATTTAATTTTCAACTCTAACTCACACTCAATAAGTGTTCAAATTTAACACTGCATGTTGTTGACAGCTCAAGTTACTTGTGACAGTGACAAAAAAAACTACATGCTCAGACACATTGTTCCTTTTGTTTAGAGCATCTCAAAAGCTAAAAATTACGATGTTACACATCCAAGAACAACTGACATGTTCAGGGTAGCTGCAGTAACTCAGAAAAATAAACTAACCAAGAAAAACTTTCTCAAACGTCAGACACAACATGATAACATGAAAATACAATTATTCAAGCATTACTCAATGTCCATGTTTGCTCAACATCCTAAAAATAGTGTCATTACAACCTTAAAACAGAACAAATCACCTATCAAAGACTGTAAATGTCCACTCTGTTTATGATGCTGTACAACCCACAAACAGTGCAACAGCGATAAGCTACAACATGAAACATAAAATAAACTGGTGTGACCCATTGAAGGAGCAGAATGGGATTTTCTGACACAACTTCACTACAGAGGTGCATGAAGAGTGAAAGGCAGGAAGAGGTCAAAAAGCTCCAGCATCAGTTGTAGTATGAAGATCAACTTAAATAACAAAGACCGACGCGTCTCAGCTTGTAGCCTTCATCAGGGTCATCAAGAAACACATTGCAAACATAATTTGAATAGGGTAGGTACTAAATTGAAGGAAAGGTACAAAAAATTATAAAAGGTAAAAAAAAAATACATAAAGATAACCAATCATTCATCCACATATACAGTGTATCAGCCAATGAGGCACCTTGGTTAGATTTGTTGGTTAGACCAATGAGTACTGACAGGGAGGTGAGGGTCCACCAAAAGCAAGGATGACTCAATATTTGGTCAATAGATTGGAACGAAGTCGATGGTTAGGGTTTGCACAAGAATCTTTAAGAATGCTCCAAACAGAACGAGTAGCAAGACACAGTATAGTATATTTCATGAAAGCTATTGTCACAAAACAAATACAACATTAAAATAAAATGTTTATTTTATAAAAATCCTACAAGATTTTCAAAATATTAAGAAACAGCAACAAACATTACAAAGTCTTAAAAAGTATAAAAACACACAAATACATATTTTAAAAGTTCTTATCTTATCTCATCAGGTTCACAAAAATGTTGGGTATAGTCATGCAGGTATGGCGACATCGTTGTAGGAAGCTGGAAGGGGTTCGTTAACATCTTCCACGAGCAGTAGGGTTCCAATAATCATTCCCTTGATGACATTTTCTTCAGGATCTGTTGGCTTTGTACAAAAAAAAACAAAAAAGAAATAAACCAACAACAACATGCATGTCTGTGCTTTAGAGATTCTTTGCCATAGTGCATACCATAGACTGTAAATAACAATGGTGACAAGGAGGGAGCATGCCACAACAAGTGTAACCTCATGTGTGTTTCTTTAAGTCAGTGGATTTTATTTTCTATGCCAAATATAATATAAACAGGGTACCACGTTAGTTCACCTCTGACAGAGCCTGGATAATTAACACAAACAGATCAAGCTTGTAGCGCCCTCAGCGTCAGAATCACATTACTGCACACCACGCTTCCTCTGTCATCCACACCCACAATCATCTCGTAATCCAACGAAAAACATCCACAGTTCCCCGCGCAGTCTGAATCCGTCCTCCGGGAAGCCCATTTGTATGAGGGAGGAGAAGGAGAACGCCAGGGTTGTATCGGCATAGAGCGCGTTGTTAAATCCGTGTTTTAGCCGTTTTGTGTTGGCCTCGTCGCTGGAGTCACGTCGGCAAGATTCCCTGGCGGATGTGTTTATTTCCCCGTCGGTTCAGTAGAGTGTGTGGATCTCCGGACTCAGCAGCTGCCGGTTCCAGTGGCTTCGGTACCGCGAGTACCTGGTGTGCATTTTGTTTCTTGTGTGTTTCGATTGCTGCACAGCGAAGAGAGACAATGGTTCCTTGACTTTTATTTCCTCATTTGCTTTGAGTTGTGGGTCCACGCTCAAACTCGGTGAGGAGTTTTGATTTGTTGCTTTGTGGATTATTAAACTGGAATGGACTGAACTGTGGGTTTGCAGGGACACTGGAGCGGACTTCAGCTGTATGGATTAAATTTTAAAAAACATTAAACTGTGACTGTGACACGCTCACACACACGATATGCACATCCATTTTTTTGCACTGTTGTTTTATGATTGTTGTGAAAATAAATGTTTTGAAAATTGCGTTTCTGGTTGTTTTTTTTGCTTTTGTGGCTTATTGCTGTGTTTGATGAAATTGTTCCTGGCTATGGCTTGTTTGTTATTTTGTGCGAGTTGACGCCCTATGGTTGACACACATATGTTTTGTTTGTATTTGTCAGACTTGACTCTGACTGGCACCCCAAAAACCCCATTACAATTTGACATTACCTTTATCGAGTGTGATCGGGGCAGCATGGTTTCTAAAAAAAGAAGATAACATTTATAACAGTGCTGCGATGATTGGAGGTGTAACAGCAATACAGGTTTAAAAAGTTATGAATTCACAAGTGCCCCTCACTTCCGTCACCTGCTGTGGATTGAGAGCCACTATGTTTATTTTGTTGGCCCTCGCAAATGCGTATAGAGGTCCTGAAGGGCTGTCTTTATTGTTGGCAGTTCCTCCGCTGCCAGCGGCAGCTCCTCCACTCTTGAGGGAGGATGAGGTACATCCAAAAAGTAAATTGGGTCAATCTTGGCTTAACTGCCTATTAGAAAGTTATAATCTTCTAATAACAACAACAAGCCTTTTGAATATATCACACTCAAAATGCTGTTCATTGGTTTCTGTATGTATTCAGCTTGCATTTCTTTTTCAACATTATGACAGATTAATGACTGGCTTCATTATTTTAGATAGAGAAAGATAGTGTAACGGTGTTTTTTGGGTGATGTTGATTATTAGTTTAATCCTTGGTTGTCTTGCCGTTAACTATAGCCTATACTACACACACTGAATTATACCTTCGGATGTTGGTAAGCAAAAGCACAGGGACAACTTCTGCTGTGCGTCTCGTATACTTTAATGTCTGTCCGTATAGCAAAGCTAACATACACAGACCGAACACCAACGACAGTGATCATACCTCACTTGTCTTAAAGCAATATCACTCCCCCAACCGCAACCATGGGCAACCTTAGAGGCAAAGTGCATCATATCAAACAGTTACTCTTGCAATTGTATGAAAAGTACAAAATGTAAATATAAAGGAAATGAGCATTAAATCAAATAATGTTTATCCTCTCAACCTGAGAAACATAAAGATCTATAAAATATAACTTCACAAAAGTTGTCAGTGGACATACTGTATGCAATTCATACACGTACAGGAGCGTATTTGCCCATGGCAATATATTTTTGGAGGGGTCCCGGACTACAGGTATGTCAATGTATGTTAATGACTGTTTTATCTCCATGCTCTCTACGTTCTCCACTGTCTACTCCTGTTGCTCTGTCGGGCTGTGAAAATCTGCCCACGTGTTTGCTCCACCACAGAGCAGAGAATATTGTATTTCTTGTGTTTAATTGTTTATGTCCTGTTTTGTTTACTTTTTGTTTATTTCTTTCTTTTGATCAGTTGTGTGTGTGTGTGTTTGTGTGTATGAGGGGTAGTCGATAACACATTTACCTGTAGCATATTCGTGCTATTATTGGCCTGGTTCACTAATTTGCTTTGTTTCTCAGGTGGCTGACTGATTCCCTGGTGGCACTCCCGTCACTCCCCGTAAAGTAGTGCACTTGGATGTCAATGCAGATGGTGGGTACGTCTCAGTTCCCTTAATTGCGTCCAAGCGTCCTACCATTGCCTCGTCCACTCTTAGTCCCTCACACCAGAGATGCATGGAGAGACGCAAGACGCTACAACATCAAATCAATGAGTGATATTCGATAAAGGGACGTGCCTGTCAGTAAAAAGACTTCCGTAAAGTCTGCTCTCGTGTATCCTCAGTAATCGCTTCTCAGATCTCCCTCCTCTCTCCTCCTTTCAGTTTTAAGAGCTTTGGGATGCTCCTTAAAATGGCGGGTCTAGAACTACTTCCGGTTCGGCCGAGGAGAGAGGAGACATCTTTTAAGAGAACTGAGATGCAGGGGGGGTGTGGTTTTCCACATGCGGTGTAGCTTCAGGACCCTTCCCTTCCAATTCAGCTAGTCTTCTCACCTCCCATGTGTGAGTATGGGTTTTTGCGTTGACCATTTTATTCTAATAAACAGTTATTATCATTATTATTGTTGTTGTTATTATTATTATTATTATTATTCAAACAATTGGTTCAGCCTTTCAATAAACTGAGAACCTTCTGATTTGCAGATATAGGAAATGCAGTGTGAAATGTTGCTTAAAGCACAGAAGCTCAATTATTAGTGAATGGAAGTCATAATTATTGCTGCAGATATGAGCATATTTGTTTCATTAAAATATAGCCTACATGCACGTCAGACAATGGTAGATAATTTTTTTTGCTGTTCAATCGTTCAGTTTTCCATCAGTAGTCATGGAGTTTTGGTCATTTGGTAAGTTATCTACTTTTTTTTTTACGTTAAAACATTGGCTAAAATGTAGCTGCTTAGTAGCAATAAGTCAGCATTTTGGGCATGACTGACAAAAAAAAAAAATCATTTAAGTTTGACTCTTTTTCATGCAGCATAATGCCTGACTAGGCAGATAGATTAAGTTAGTGATTTTAATTGATTCAATTTATTTCAACTGGGCAATAAGGAACACTTTGCAGCCCTCTTTATTGACTTGTCAAAGGCCATTGACACTGTTGACCATGTAATTATGAAACATGGACTACAGAGTATAGGGTTTTCAGAACAATCTATCTGTTGGTTTGCAAATAATTTATCAAAAAGATCAGTGTGCGCAAATCCTCTTGCAATAATGAAAGATGTGCTGCAGGGCTCATTATTGGGACTGCTGTTATTTAGTTTATACTAACAGTATCAGTCATAATGTTCCTAATGCAAATGTTCATTTATATGCAGATGATACAAATACAGAGTAAACCCAAATCAGCAGAATCGTCTGTCCCAGCCTTTTCTTGCCTCATGAGTTCATAAAGTATGAGGTGGATTATGTTGAACTGAAATAAAGGTTGAGCCAAATGTTCTTATTACTAAATTCAATGCAACTGAAAGAAAACCAATATTCACTCAAATAAATCAAACATAAGAAGATAATTCAGCAATAAAATAACTGTAGGCAAGCAAAAATAAGCAGCTAAACACAGCAACAAAACCAAATCAAATAATCATGCAATTAAATAAATACTTCAAGCTAAAGCAATCATAAGCAAAACGCAAAGAAAAGAAAAGGCTCTTTCCTGATTGGTTAAGTGTTAGCTATAATTGTTATCACTTTCTCTGACGCCATCTGTGTTACTGCCAGTTAATGGTAAATGGACTTGGGATTGTAGCACTTTTCTAGTCTTCTGACTACTCAAAGCGTTTTACACCGCATGTCACCTATTCACACACTGATGGCAGAGGTTGCTATGTAAAGTGACCATCCGAAGTAACTAATCCCATTCATACGCTGCCGACGAAGCAGCAGGAGCAATTTGGGGTTAAGTGTCTTGCCCAAGGACACATGTGGCTGCAATAGCTTGGGATTGAACCCCAGACCTTCTGGTTGAGAGGCGGCCAACTCTACCAACTGAGCCACAGCCTCCCTGTTATGTATATATAACCTGGGATTTTAACTCACCATCTTTGCCTCCAAGAACATGTTGTGTTCATGTTGAGATTCACAGAGAGATGTATGTATGTGCAATTCTACTAAGAAGGCTCTTCTGGTATCGTTTTCACAAAATGCCAATTCCAGCATAAAACACTGAAACTTAACAAAGCTGTTAACTTTACTGGCTGTCTCACATGATTTCTGGAAATCACTAACTTCCTGCACGCATTGTGTGTTAGAGAGCACTTTGACTTTGTGTAATACATGGGCAAGGATTGTTACCGTGACTACAAGCAGTTAAGCCTCAATGAGCACAACTAAACAAGTCAGTAACTTTATTTATTGCCTTGTTATAAGAGCGCTGTATGTCAAAATGACAACCAAAAAAAAAGAAAAGAAAAAAATGTAACTTGTTATTTATTAAGAAACAATTTATTCAGAAACTACTCCTCCTGATAATAATTTACAATTTTAAATGGTGGCATTGCTCCCAAATATCAATGTTGATCCCAACATTTTTACATTGATGAAACATTTCAATCAATGTATTCAAGTTTTTAAAATCCAATGGTTTCAAACACAAATACAGCACCAAAAACGTAAGTTTATAAAGGATGTGATTTTTGTATTCTTGGTAAGGGACTCTGAAAGACTCCAAACTGAGATTAAATTGAAAATTATATTGTGTTCTTTCCCACTGGTTCTTTTCACCTAAAGTTAGTACTTGAAGATGAAAGGAGAATAATTAGAGAAAAGCCGTTTGTACAACAAACTCTGGCATCTAGGAAGTGCATATACACACATACATCTATACTTAGGTAACTGATCTACATCTGTCATGTGATGGACATTCTCACGTAATTATGAAGTTAACCAGCTTTGGTAAAGAGTTGTACTTTATGATGGTGCTGTCAGGTCAAAGTCTTAGCTGTGAGCATTAAGTGTGCAGGACATCAGACCCCAGTAAAGGTGTTTAGACTGTCCAGGCAACACATCTCTTTTCTATGGCTGGGACACTGCAGCTGTCATGGCTATTTCTCATTGTCATCTTCCTTGTGGGACTGCAAGGAGAGCTCAGGGACGCTGCTCAAAAACGTAACAAGAGGGACGTAAGCAATGACCAGTGAGTCGAGGATTTTGTTTATTAATTCTAAAAGAATGTGAATTTTTGTAAAAGCATGTCTGAAACATATTATTTCACTATAGGAAATACTTTAATACAACTCTTAAAATCTAAGCGAAAAGACTGTTGATAGACTTTTGATGATGTGACCCTGTAGGCCTCGGATGCTGTCAGACAACGGTCACCTTGTTTTCACAACTGGTGACCATAAAGAGATCCGCTTCCAGACGTCAACCTCAGGTCGGATTAAAGTTGATGATGAAGACCTCACCCAACTTCTGAGTCAGGTAGGCTTAAGTCAATTAAAGTCAAACAATTTTGTATGCGTTTTTAAATTAAGATCACAAATAGACCATAAGGTGCATACTTACTGTCATGTCATTCAACAGTCAAATTGTTCTTAATACTAAACGTTAGGGCCTGACTGATATGAGATTGTTGGGTCCGGCAGTGATTTCGATATGAGGAAGAGAAAAATCCTAAACTGATATATTGGCAGATATCTTTCATAGATCTGTGTTCGATCTATATATTTATTTATTTATTGCGTTGATCCCTCCAATGTACAGTAGCTAAACACTTGTGGAAAAGATATATAATGAAGACAAGATGGTCACTCAACTGGAAAGTAACTGTGCATATACATGCATCACCACTTGACACTCTAGAGAGGGATAATGCTTGCAATATATATAGCACAGTGATGGTGACAGAGAACTGCTAGTTTATACAATGAAACTCCAATTAAATGATGTGTAACTGGTGAATACGTCTCGTGTTATCGGCGATTATATGCGACAAAGTAGCTGATACAGATAGTCACTGGATATGCTAATATCGGTCGATATTATTGGCTGGCCGATTAATCGGTCGTGCTCTAGGTGTTTAACATTTATAGTTAAACTGTAGAGTTAACTAAAAAGTGATATTGTACATTGTATTATGAACAGAAATTCATTGCAGATACGACTTCTGTCAAGACTTCTACATAATGACTGGGTTCATAGTAAAGGAACTTGATAGCAGAAAGCGGCTAGGAAAGTTCAGGACCGGTAATTTGTAGTGAGATTATTCACATACATCTCAATCACTTTACAATGACACCCATAGGAAAACGTTATAATTGGAAGAAAGGTTCATGCTGATACACTTCATGAACCCCATTCATACTTTATAAATTGTAGAAATAATAACATTAATTTTAAATGTCCACTTGAGAAAAATCTGTGTTTCTGTTCTACTATTGGAATATCCATCTACAACCCTTTTTGCCTGACTCACATGTTCCTAAACAGGGCTTGCTCAGGTCAGTGTCAGCATGATATTTTATGGAATAGGCTACATAACTGCTTAGCCTAGCTTTAAAATGTTGCCATCAACTTGCCATATGAAAGTACTTTGGTGCTCCTTGTTCTATCAGGTTTGAATATATATATTAAAACAAAGGATGTGGTTGTACTTTTTGACACTTAAACAACATCTCAAAATGTATTTTTTTATTATGAACTAGAAAATATATTTTTTATAGGTTATTGACGTTTTTATGAACTGAAAGCGTGCTGCTGCTCATATGAGACTATGAATGATTAACAGGTGAAGATCAGACCCAGCACTTTGTAGAGGACCAAAGATCAGGTCCTAGGTGGATTTAAGTGAATGGGTCAAACTTTACAACATTTGGTAGGAAATCTTTCAAAAAAATAGATCCAGCCCTACGATTGCACTTCTCCCGTTTGTAGAGCTGTGACATGTACACAGTCCTTGGTATGAGCTTTAGCCAAAAATAAACAAAACACAGCTTTTTAAAAATGGTTGGTTTTACGAGCGAGAGTCTCTTCCTCTCGCACCTCTTGCTCTCTTTTATTTGTATGAGGTATTTAATGTTTTATATCAGTGTTTTTGGGTGTCGAATTGTTAACTTTATCTTTGTTTAATTTTAGTAATTGTTTCGCTTTGTGTCGGTGTGATGGCATTAGACAATGTTTTCTTTAAATTAGTCTGACTAATCCTATAAGGGATGGACTGTTGAGGCCAGGCACAAAAATAAAAGATGAATTCATTCATTCATACTTCTTATGAGTTTCCAAAAGGACAGAATTTCAAAATGTTATAGGAAATAAGCAATATCCAGCTGGCACACTTCTTTCACTCAGTGCACACGGACACAAAGTTGTATGTGGGTGTAAATCGCCTCTTTCTAGTGGGTGCAGTTTTAATGACATTGATTAGACTGACAAAGATCAAGATAAGGTAAAAAAACAACCAGAGATAGGATGATATTAAACTATATGTTTTTTAAACTTAAGCGGTCCTCTATCAAGCTTAAAACCTACAATTATTAAACTTTTGGGAGGCGGAAACCAGCTATAAACACAACATCATCTTATTGTTTCCTCTCTTTTTAAAATGTTTATAGTGTACTTTCAAGCATCAAACAGTGAATGATATTTGGGTCTATCTGATTTTCAATTGTTCAACCAGCTTTCCCTCTGTTCTTGCTATGTTTCTAGTGTTTTGTACCCCTTTCTTGATGAATATATTTGGCTACTTGGCTGTTAAATAATCTACTGTGATTACTAGATTGTCTTCAACTGTGGCAATCCGGTAATGGGCACAGTTTGTTTTCAGAACTCTTTGATTAAGAGTTTAACTGAAAATGAACTGAAGAGTTGAACTAAAAGGAGTCATTGTTTAAGGAAGCTGAAGAAGGGGAAGACATTGGGGAGGCAGAATATGATTGGCTGTCCACATTTTCCCCATTGACCTTCACAGTTTTGCCCAGATCCAAGATGAGTTCTTGAAGTTGCTCCAATTTCTCCTCTCATATCCTTTCCAGTTGTGTCTTTGTCCTTACTTTGTGTTGGTTGAAAACGAGGTGTTGGGGCTTGTCCAGTTGCAGACAGGATTTTTCCAGCTGATGTAGCCTTGTTAGCTTTACCAGGGGGCTCTGAGTTTTGGGGGTTAGCATGACTAGCTTCTGGGGGCAAGCTTGGGAGTGAGGTGTGGTAGTTTGCCACATAACCAAGTAACTTGTGAGAGCTTGGTGGCTGTTAATTTGATTGTGCTCTGTCCATTGTATTGGTGTGCTGTGGCTCAAAGGAACATGAAACATATTTGATAGTAAGAAATGCTCTTAGTCTTAGGATACACCAGTTCAAGGATTTGATTCCAACTCAATGGTTTGATTGTTTAATAAATAAATTATCTTCACAAAAACTATGTTTGTCCTCCTCTAAGTCCAGACGGTGAAGAGAGGTTCCAGTTGGTTCTAGAGAAGCAGCCTTTAAAGGTTTCAATGCAATCATTATCCCACATATATACAGTTCTTACTTGTTGTTTGGTGGTAATGGAAGGCAGTGGGGGTCTGTCTGCTCTTCTCCGTAGCCACATTTACGCCTCAGGAGCTCTCTGCTGAAGTGCAGGCCCATAGTACCCTGGGTAACTGAGGGGCAGATGTGTGGCTCGGTGGAGTAGTAGGAGTTGGTCTCGGGTGTAGTGCAGAGGTGCTGCTGGCATGCAATGGCATGTTGCATACGAAAGATAATTGACAAAAACAGTCCACTCAATAAAAAAAGCATCATGTTGTCGGACAAGCACCGTGTCAGAGTAAAAAAACAGGTTTAGGTGGTTAAAAATTTATAAGATGACACAATAAACACTAAATACATGTAGGCGGCAGCACAAGGCAGCCTGAGTCGAAACAGAGCAGCACGACCAGATCACAGAGCCACTACATAACCTGCATGGAGTTAACAGCTGCTATAGGTTGCAAGTCATATGGATAAAATGATGAGGAAGGAGCTGCAGATACCTCTGCAGGAGTCTGTGTTTGGATAGACAGTTCTTCTGTGTTTAAGTACATACAGAATGAGACATCAAGGTTTCGAACCTTTGTAGCCAACAGCAAAGACATTTAAAGTGTCCCATGTCATTGGAGATACAGTTTGTAACCACAAGCAATTCTGCAGATTTGGCCTCTAGGGGAGTCAAAGTGGAGACACTGTTGAAGGATGACACATGGATGTCTGGACATCATTTCTATAAGCAAAATCTTGTCTTCATGTATGTCTGCTACAGCGTTAACTCCAGGACAACAGCAGATGGCAGACTTGTGTAGGAACAGAGTTTCTCCAGAATTCCTCGATTCATTCCTGTTGGGGTCGATTTTTTTGGACCCTTTGAGGTTAAGCAAGATCCCTTTATTAATGCCCTGTGATGCTTCATAGCAAGACATGGTCAAGTGTTGGAAATTAGTTCACACAATGGAACAAAGTTTGTTGGGGCCGAGCGTGAATTGAGGAAGGCAACTGAACAATGGAACTTTGCACTAATCAACAACATCCTCCATCAGAAAGGAATAAAATGGATTTTCAATCACCCTAATGGATCACATTATGGAGAAATATTGGAGAGATTGATAAGGTCTGTAAGATTGTGAATTCCAGCCAAGCCAAGGTGCAGTATCTTGACGAGAAGGGCCTTCACACTGTTATCAACAGCTGCCGATCACAAGTACAATCCACTGATCCATTGATACCAGTTGTCATTTCTTGTGTTTATCAAATACATGATAAAGCATCTTGGATCTAGAATGAATGAGTTATTACAACAAAGCATCACAGTGTTTTATCCTGTGTTTGGTCCCTCATGGCACTTTTTTCTAAAGAGCTGCACAGGCCGATACAGCCGCAACAGATGTGTCACAAATGTATTCACAAATATTCTCTCCAAATGTATTACCAGTTATACAAAAAAATATCTTAAAATGTGTAGACAAATGTTGTTTTTATTGGCATTAATCTTTATTTCGTTCAGGTAGATGGAGAATTTCTTCAGTAACAATTTTCCCTAGCCTTGCAAGCTCTAGCTTTGTGTATCTTTAGTGTCTGTATTTGATCTGTCTGATTATAGATCAAAACCAACAAAGAACAAATTGATGACATTAAGACTCATGGAGGTGGAGTTCCCCCTGATGTCACCAACAAACTAAACCAGCTTGATACCAAGGTAGGACAACTATACTCGTTCTCACTGATTCTTTTCAGATCATATTTATTTAGCAAAATGGCATTTTACTTTGTTATTTTTAGGTGTGAGTTGTTTTCATACTTTGATATTAGTCAAGACTCTTATGTCTAAGAATCAGACTTTGATCTTATTTGTCCAAATAACTGTTTTTGTGACATTTCATACATTGTAAATAGCTATTGACGAAAATGTTTTCTCCCTGCTTTTTTACAGGTGTCAACACTTGAGACCAAAGTGACTGCACTTGAATCAGTAAGAGTGAACACAGGAACTGTTATTTGCAATGACTCAAACTCCAGAATGTAGAATATCTTTACTTTATTTTTCTGTATATTCTGTATATTATCTTTTACCTAGCATAGCATGTTTACTCCATTTTAATCTGTATATTATAATCTGTAGAATATACCTATACTTCTATTTATAGCATTTATTTAACTCACATTACCTGTAAATTCTGTAATTACTTTTGTACATAGCACAGCACTATCTGCCTATTGCACTTCTGGTGAGATGCCAAACCTTATTTCGTTGCTCCTATATTTGTATATGTGTAATGACAATAAAGTTGAATCTCTCTCTCTCTCTCTATCTACCTCTTCTCTTTTATCCTCCAGACTGTCCAGAAGGTGTCCTGCAGCAGTAATCCCTGTCTGAATGGAGCAACATGTTTGAATTTACTCAACTCATACCACTGTGTGTGTCCCAGCAATTGGGCTGTGAGTTTCCTTATGTTTGATGATTGCAAATGACAATTTGATATAGTATTTTAAGGTATCATCCCTGAAGTTTGGCGGAAGATAGGGCCAAATCTTCAAATAATATGAGAGACCTTGTCTCACAAGTTCTGGCCGTTTATTTGGTGCCTCCAAAGTAAAGTTGCTGAAAAAGAAGAGAAAGAAAAGAAAAAATCAATTTGTAAGACACAATCCGCGAGTGCAAATGATATAAATGAGCGAGGTTGTAGAAATAGTGATGCAGACAAATCAGTCAGTCAAACATTAGATTTTTCTGTATTCTGCTAAACTTCAGATAAGTGACCTATTTTTGTGGAGACCATTTGTTTGAAAGTTGTTGCAAAACCAAGGTTAAGCAAATAACTTTTTTCAAAGCATTTATAGACACCAATTTTAAGAGTTCATTTAAATTATTTCTGAAGTCATGACTGGTATTCAGGCTGGTATGGTTGTTGCTACTGGCGATTGTCTTACACGTAAACTCCTAATCAGTAGACAAGGCTTACCAGTTGAAATCCTTGGCTTTTGCCCATTGTGGTGATTAACAGAATTAATAAGAGTTAGTCATTATCATAGGTCATTATGGAGTAAATTGATATATGCAGAAATTATTTATTGAGATTCATGTATTACTCAACAAGGTAATCATTTTAGTTTTTGATATTGTGGTTATTAATGCATAGCTTAGTTCTTTATAAGTCATACATTATTTTAGGATTAATGATCATGTCAAGTGTTACCTACAAAGTGCGCTGTTTCAAACTTCAGACTCCAAACTGACAGGGATCCTTCTGGTGCAACTCCTCCGTCAAACAGTGTAAACTGTTGGTCATGATATGACATACGGGGGCATTTAGAAACGTTTCTGTAAAAAAAAAACATTCAAAGAAACAACCTCAAAAATGTTATCTGTTAAAGCATCATACAAAAATAGCAATCTTAGAATTGTTTGAGAAAGGGCATTCAAATTCTGAGCCCATACATTCAGTTGATGGATGAGCATGAGTGACTCTACCAGCCAGGATTTGGGACTGTCTAGTCTACCAAGTTTTTAATCCAATTAGTAGTTCATATGTTTCCAATGCTGATTATAAACCAAGTGTCACTGTGTGTGTGTCTGTGTGTTCTTGTTTTTTTGTGTGTGGTTGTGTGAGTCAGGGTCCTAACTGTGCAACAGATTTGAATGAATGTCAGGTTTATTCGGGAACAGTCCAGGGTTGCCAGAATGGAGCAACCTGTGTAAACACCCCTGGATCATTCACGTAAGCATTACACTTCCAATAAAACGTTGTTGTTATGAATTTAAAGCCTTATTAAAGTTTTAAGAACTCTCTTAGTCTTTTTGCCCAGCATTTGTATGTTGTCAGCGCTTTTGTGAGAGTTAAAACCATCAACTGCAGCATGTCTCTGCTGTTGATGGGTTGAGGGAATGTGTGCATTTAGGTGAACCAGTGCAAGAGAGCACATGGATTCTCAAGTTTAGAAGACCCTACTGAAAAGAAGTTAGTACATACAGTATGTTGGTAAAAGGTAAAACATTAAATACCATGGAGCAAACGACTACGTCTGCATAGCCGTATAGCCTAGCTTCTGTTTTAGCACTCTGGCCTCTCTCTCCTTAAAGGGGCCACGCTGACAGGCATCTCCTCTGGCTAATATTCTTACTTTTGACAGCATAGCTCAAAAATACCAAACTATCCCTTGAATTAGAAAGACAGTCAACATTGTCCTTGTTTGTCAAGACACACTACACTGTGTCATTTATATAGGTGGTATACAAACCTTGAACAGTATCAGTGGGCCTCTATATGTCCGGTTGCATAAAACACATGCTCTGACGTTATTGGAATCATTTTGACAACAGGAACAGCTACACTAAAGCTGGTAACAATAGTGTAGTACACAAACTCGGTCTTGGTCTCAAGACCATTTTTTTAATGTCTCGGTCTCAGAATTGAATCGGTGTCAGACTTGGCGGTCTCCGGATTTTAAATCAAGGCTATCTTTCCAAGTCGCTTGAAGGAAAATGCCTTTTTCTAAAA
Organism: Tautogolabrus adspersus; assembly: GCA_020745685.1. Classification (NCBI taxonomy): domain Eukaryota; kingdom Metazoa; phylum Chordata; class Actinopteri; order Labriformes; family Labridae; genus Tautogolabrus; species Tautogolabrus adspersus. Next base: position 18,661,208 of record CM036551.1, on the reverse strand, counting down.
TTACAAATTATTTCAATTCATTTGTAGTTTGATTTTTATCCCCCAGTTATGACAGCAACCTTCCCAGTGTTACGGTCTGTGAAGCCCACTGCACACAGGATTATTATTTTTTAGTGATATTTATGGTCTTGGTCTTGTCTCGTTCTCGCCCTGCCTTGGTCTTGATCTTGTCTCGGTCTCTGAGCACTCTGGTCTCGGGTATTTCTTGGTCTCGGTTAGTGTGGTCTTGACTATAAAACTAGTAACAGTTAGAACTCTGGATTATTCTGTGACATGGACATTTTGGAAAGAAAGAATTACATTCGGTTTAACTCCATTGTAGAGATGATGCCTAAGAGTCTGTTCAATAAGAGGTCCTGTAGAGCTAGATATTTTGAGGGAAGAGATAAGTGACGATTATTTTTCTTTACAGTGATCAATGAAATGAGTCTAAATTATAACAGCTTGCTACCATAATGGTTCTAACAGTAACTCGTGTCTGTGCAGTTGTACCTGTCCTCCGGAGTGGTCTGGGACTCTCTGTAGTGTGCGTTATGATGACTGCAGGAATGCTGGACAGGATCTTTGTGTACATGGCACATGCATTGATGCAGATCGGATAACACCTGGACAGGTAAGCAGTCAGTTAACAGTAACTTAAACTTAACCTTGACTTAAGAGAAAGTGAAAGCAACTGTATAAGGCTTGCTTAATACTGACGGTTTTTCTTAATACCCGTAGCACTACCTAATAGAAGTAGAAAAACATAAACCCATCCCCCCAAGAAACATTTTTTTTAATTCACTTTCAAGGTTAAGCAAAATTAGTAGTTTTAGCTTTTAGGTGTGTGGCAGAATTTATTGGGTGCCAGATGGCCTTGCGGTCACATATACAGAGGCAATAACATCTCATCCTGGTACAACTCCCTCACCACCAAACAGAAAACCAAACTCTCCCGCATCGTTAATCAGGCCAGCAAAATAATCGGTTCACCACAAACTACCCTCTCCGAACTGTATAACCACTCTGTGATCAGGAGAGCCACCCTGATCACAGATGACCCCTCTCACCCCCTCCACCACTCCTTCCAGTTACTGCCATCAGGAAGACGCTACAAAGTCCCTCTGGCCCAGAAAAACATCTACAAAAAATCCTTCATTCCCTCTGCAATAACCATTCTGAACAAAATCAAATAGAACCCCCCTTTTTAGAAGCTGTTGTTTTTAACAGTCCTCTTTTAATGTAGGCCTACTGCACTCTCTGTGTTTTTAATGTAAGTTGTGTTTATTGACAATAAAGTCTATCTATCTATCTATCTATCTATCTATCTATCTATCTATCTATCTATCTATCTATCTATCTATCTATCTATCTATCTATCTATCTATCTATCTATCTATCTATCTATCTATCTATCTATCTATCTATCTATCTATCTATCTATCTATCTATCTATCTATCTATCTATCTATCTAATAGTCCTCGTTGCAGCGGCCTTTGGTTCAAATTGGACTCTGGCCTTTTGTTGCATGTCATCCCCCACTCTCTCCTCCAAGCATTTCATGTCTCTCTTCAGCTGTCCTATCTAATAAAGGCAAAAAACGTTAAAAACAAACAAAACAAAAAACAGTGGGAGTTTGACAAAGCCCTAAGAATCAGAAATCCTTGCAAAAGACTGACCTTTCATCATTTAGGCATATCATTGTACTTGGCGGCGTAGTATCAAACCATAGTATATTGATTAGTTGTGCAGCCCTCACTTCTATATTACAGTTCAGTATTATTCCTCTTTGCAGTTCTATTTTCAGGAATATGTTCAACTGGAAAAATGACTTTGGTGGACAGAGTTTTCTTAAGTTAACAATGTCTTTTTTTCATTATACAGCCTAAATACCAATGTATCTGTGAGAGTGGCTGGGAGGCTCCAGGTGGAAACCCGGCCTGTGTTGCTGATGTGAATGAGTGTAACCTACCTAACAAACCTTGTTCATCAAATCCTGCTGTTCAGTGCTACAACACTCAGGGTTCCTACTACTGTGGAGCTTGTCCTGCAGGTAACACTGTTTTGAATGTGTGCCTGTTTGTCTCTATTTAGTGTGATACTGTGATACTGTGACAGGTTGCCCTGGTGCTTACTCATTACTATGACACTTCTGTTATCCCATAATGAAATTCTGCTGTGAACAAATATATGCTCTTTAAGGTTAATTTGCTAACTTAGTACCCCCCAACTTTGTTTTGATCTTTCTCAAATTCCCATCATACTTGTTCTGAACTGTGAGTGAACTGCTTTCAATATTTAAAAAGATTTAAAAGGACCTCTTTGATTATCCAGTCTTTCCTGTCCATGCTCCCATTGCAAATATTTTCCTTTAAAACATTTATTAGTTATCCTGCTCCAGCCCTGATCAAATGAGGTAGTAACCAATGTTACTGTTAATGTTGTAGTTTCTATATTATGTTTGTGTCTATATGACATTGAAAAAGGCTAGCCTTCACTTTAGCTGTGATTCACCACTGTTTGTGCTTAGCCGTGCGTATGAACATAGCTTAAAGTATTGAGTACTTGAATATGTGCATTTTTTTCTAATTAATTATTCAATATCTTAGGTTGGCAAGGCAACGGCTACAGCTGTCAGGATGTTGATGAATGTTTGACCAACAATGGGGGCTGCTCCACCACTCCAATGGTGCAATGCCTGAACACCATGGGCTCTTTCCACTGTGGCCCATGCCCTCCAGGTAGGAGAGGAGGCTGACTGCTAGTGACACTAGCACAATATGAATCTAAGTTGATTTTGTTGTTTATCCCTCAGAGGTAATGATTGTTCAGAGGAAAAAATAAGATAAGATCACAACATACAGATCAACAGACTTGACCCTTCCCAAGTCACATCTGCTTTGTCACTGTGCTGTAGTTAACGTCGAGCACATGTCTGAATCTGTGTCAACGTTTCCCTTTCTTTATGACTAATAATGCATGTGCGCTGCTCATCTTTGTTAAGATAAAACCAGTCCTTGAAGCTGTTCTTGTTTTTGTGCAGGTTATGAGGGGAATGGGAGAACATGTACCCAGACGAATATCTGCGCTTCAAACAATGGAGGCTGTTACCCATTAGCTACTTGCTCCTCCAGCCCAGGTAATTCACACATATAGAATATTTGATCTATGGTGGGGTAACTGCTTCAAAACACTGTACTTCACTTCACTACTACTTTCACTACTTCACTACTTTCGTGGCTGGTCAGAAGTAGAGAGGTGTGTATTCTTTTTATTTAGCTTTTTGTATCATGTTATATGATATAAACGTCGCACAAAAAGTAAGGAAATATGTATTTGGTAGATTATTTCTTTGTCGCAACAATGCAACTTGGCAATAAATCTTATACCGTTGGTAAGCCTGTTTCCCTTTTAAATGGTGCCACATTTGTAAGGAACAGGCATTTGTGGGATAAGCAGCAGAGCTGAGCACGTGGGTTGCACCCATGAAAAACGTGCCAAATCTTCTCTGCCAATGCCAAAACTGCTGACTTGTCATGTTAGTCTGGTCAATGCTCTGATCCCCTGACACTTTATGGCTGGCATGTCTCATTTCATGGGAAGTATCCCTCTGCTGCCTTCTTTTGGGTAGTGGTGTGTAGTGCATTCATGGGCATATTTTCTTAGTGCCTCAAGAAGTTCCTATCCCTTGAATTGAAGAGGAGCATATACACATGTGCAACTTATAACGAGAGTCAATGGACGTCCAGACCAGAAAATGTTTGCGCCTCAGATCAGAAATACATGACTAATCAGTAACCTAGGACACATAGAACATTACTAATCAGCATTTAATTGCATATTATACATTTTACTGACTTACAACATAATATTTACCTTGCTCTTTTAAAAATGGGAATGGCTGTGCTGATTCTGAACTTATCAACTTCTATCTCAATCCCACTGGTGTGCTGCAGTTCTGCCTGTTAAGAAAAAGGCCCTCTAAGGAGATTCTCCAGTGCTGTCTTCTTGTGAGGAGGTGGTTCCACAGCCTCATTTGCTGTGCTTATATTTTAACGCCCTCCATCTGTGTCCTCCAAAGACATGAGGCTGGGTAAATCACACAGAGAAGTGTCTCTTCTTGCAAACACTAAAACAATAATAGGCCATTACAAAAATTATTTTACAGACAGGTTATTAAAGTCTAAAGGTGAGCCTCCCCTGAAAGAACATAAAAACAGCTGCACTGCAGAATTTATTGCAGCTGCTAAGCGCATCATGACTCGCACATCGATTGCCTTGGTCCCAAGTTCATTTTCACTGGGCATATTGCACCAATGATGTTCAAGCCCATAAACATCCATTTCCTGCTACGTGCAGTTTGCTCTAATTTTTCAACTGAGTAGCTTCCACCGTTGATCCAGCCAGTAAGGGCAGCACAACCAGAAAAAACCTCTCAGGGAGCCCATGAATGATTTAATCTCTGTTTATAACTATAATCATAATGCAAAACTAATATTTACAGACTGTTTAAACAGATAATTTATTTTTAGATCACTGGGAAGTATGAGCATGACTTCCCCTTTTAATAGTGCAGTTCACTAACTCGCAGCAGACGGTAGCTGTTCACTATTACTCTGCATGGCTGTCAGCGCTATATATAAATGCAAGTATATACGTATATTGTTTGTTAAGTACACATTTTGCAATGAGGCTCATTTGCCTAGAAACAAGCCCCCAATGACTGCATGATGTAATTCATGGGAGCGAGGAGGTTTTGTCTCATCGATTTGAACTGTCCATAAATTGCTATGCTTTTTTAATTTTACTACACAGTTTGTAACATCATGCCATTGAAGGTCTTTCATGCTAAGATAAGGAAAAAAGTGAGTGACTTGTCGTGTGTCACGACTGAAGTCTTAAATTACTGAAGAAGAAAACCATGTTGTGCCAGAAGTTCCGTAAGTATTCAGGATTTGGAGAGGTCTGAGTGTGTGTCCTTGTCCGTTGACATATGGATGCATGTAAAAATAAACCTGCAGAATACCAATGGTTCTGTTTTTTTTTTTTTTACATATGCAGTTTAAGACAGAGTGAGAAATGATTCTGTATATATTGTACTCATTTAAAAACTTCTATTTCCACCAGGGACAAGTCTCCCTATATGTACCTGCCCCCCGGGCTACACAGGCAATGGTTATGGACCAACTGGTTGCACCCAGACAAGCAACATCTGTCAAACCAACAACCCCTGTGTCAATGGGCAGTGTGTGGTAAGTGTGTGTGACCGTGTGTATGTTTAGACATTTTGGACTGCACTGTGTCCGCTGAGACAAAGACAAAGATCTCTCAAAATGTTTTCTGCAAACAACCTATTTGATTGATAAATGTGATAATCGTGATAGTCAGTTATATGTTGAATTGACCCCACTTACAAATCTTGGGTCTGCATCAAAAGCCTGTTGATGATATTTTTTATGCACGCATGTAAGTCCTGTTTACAGAAAAAACTTGCAGTTCACCTTCCTGTAGTGATCATATTTTCAAATTTTATTTTTGTGCTTATGACTATCTCAAACATAGAAAATATTGACTCAAATACACATTTTCAACAAATCCATGGATGTCTGATTAGTGCACTGCTGCTATGCTTTCACAGGCCACCACCTCGGCACCTGGCTTCATTTGCAATTGCTCCCCTGGCTGGCAGGGAGTTAACTGTGACCAGAATATAAACGAATGCTCGAACAACCCCTGTCAGAATGGAGGAACCTGCACCGACGGCATTAATGGATTCACATGTGCTTGCACTGCACAATGGACTGGCCCCCTCTGCCAGACTGCACAGCAAGGTATTTGCTGGTAATTAAGATAATTACATGAGGGGAGGAGTGGGCTGAAAGGAAGTGAATGAGGGCAAGGAAAGAGGCTGGGATATGGGAATGCATGGACATTTCTGCTAAGTATGTTTTTATTATAAAATACACAACACATAATATAAACTAAATGAAAAAGATTATACTTTGAATTTGAAAAGTTTCATATTGACCTGATAGTTGATCTTAGTGGAAGAAGAATTATTTTGTGACTGTAATCTCTATCTTATACATGCCATCAGCTTGTGGGTAGGATTCATTGTTCATTCTAGTGACAGATTTCTTAAGTCCTCCTCACCCAATTATAGAATTCAATGTTGTAAGTTTTTTTTCATGTTGTGTTAGGTTATTTCAAATACACACCAGGGTGCAGTATGATGATCGAACAGGCTGAAAAGAAAATGCAAGCTGCAAGAAATGCAAAAAAATGGAAGGACCATGGGAGTGTGTATTGTGTTTATACTGAGAGGCTAACTCTAATGCCGTCAAGTGTTATTCTGAATGTGTTTGTTCCAGAGTGTGGAGGTTACCTGACTGGCCCTGCTGGTTCCTTCAGTTTTCCCAACACCCCAGGTCATGATGATTATGATCACCTGGTCAGCTGTGCCTGGGTGATCCGCATCGATCCAAACAAGGTCAGGTCTCTCAGTTTTCTTTCTGTGATTCATTCTGAACAGGTTGGCTAGTTTGAGGTGCTCAGCTAACTTAAACTTAAAGGTCACATATTATGCATATTATGCAAAATATACTTATCTGATTGATAATTATATGTGTCCATAGTCTGTAAACAAATCCCCCTAATTATGAGAAAAGTCCATCCACTGTCTTTAGCCCGCTCCACTTTTCAGAATATGTGTTAAAACAGGCTGTTTGGAGATTTTCCCTTTGTGACATCACAATGGGCAGTAGCCCCTCCCCCAAGTGGGTGACACTACCATAGCTAGGTGTTCTGCCCTGTAAGTCTGTCTTCTCATGGTAAACAATTGGGCATTGTGCAAGAAAGCCTGAGCCCCTAAAGCCCTTCCAGAGAGGGGCGTGGTCAGACACAGCTCATTTGCATTTAAAGCTACAGACAGAATCAGCCTGTTCTTAATATTGCTAAAACAGAGGGGTTTTTAGGCATGATTAAATACAGGATCAGAGTGGATTTATAACAAGAAACTTCACAGATATGTTTTGGGGAGCTCTGAGACTTATTTAAACTTGTTGAAAAGGAGGATAATACGTGACCTTTAATATTCACCTTTAAATGTTTTATTTACTGAATATATTATATTACATATATAAATCCCCCTTTGTTTTTCAATGGGATTTTCATACAGGACTTTTCCCACAATATTTGGACATCTATTTTTTGAAATCCTTCATTCTGTAGAGTTATATGACAGAAGGCATAGATGACATCCTCTGCATTGATCATGATGCTGTCACCTTGTCTCGATCACATATCTTTTCACAGTACACAAAATGCATTCTCATCTATCAATCCGGTCAGCTGATAACAACTGGCCTTATGTATCTACTTGTTTTTACCAATTCCCGAGAAAAACATGTTTTTCTGAAAGTTCAGAGTTAAAAAATAGTATACAAATTTAGCCAAAAGAGAAAGAGATGAATGTACATTTTTTGAATTGGTGGATGTTGTCATATTTTATTTTAGTGTAATTGAGTTCTGTGTTGTTGTTTTTTTTTGTTTTTAGATTCTCCGTATAACCTTTCCCTTCTTTCATCTGGAGAGCAGCACCAACTGCAACTATGACTTCCTTCAGATTCACGATGGGGACAGTGCCTCTGCTCACATGATTGGGAAATACTGTGGCCAAAATAATCCACAGGAACTCCACAGCTCCCACAATTCCTTGTATTTCTGGTTTCGTTCTGATGGCTCTGTCAGTGGTGGTGGTTTTACAGTCGTTTGGGAGTCTCAGGACCCAGGTAAGGGTCCCGAATTCCTATCAGTCAACCATGAGACAATGCCAAGTCTCTAACTAGATAATTGACGAATATTTCTTATTATTGTTCTTGTTCGCTAAGGTTACCGGTAAAGTAGAGTTGTGGACCAAGTGTGGAAAAAAAATCCATAGTGGTCAATGTGCCTGGTCTGTAAAACAACTGTTCATATTATATTGAAATCTTACTCTCATATTAGTGTGTGGAGGCGAACTTACTGCTCCTTATGGCAATATCAACTCACCTGGTTACCCTGGACAGTACCCGCCCAGCCGTGACTGCTACTGGACTGTGACTGTGGATCCAGGCTTGCTCATCACCTTTGCATTTGGAACTTTAAGTCTTGAGCATCACACTGACTGCAACTATGACTTCTTAGAGGTACGAACTGCTACTATTTCTATCAATGTTTTTATGTATTAGGTTAAATGGATAAATAGGGCTTTAGATGGACTCACAGTTAAGTGTGACAGCCAGATTACTTATTTGTCGAGTACATTATTCTAGTTGTGAGTCAACTAGAACAATGCCCTTTCTCCCAAATTCTCTTGATTATTCCCAAAAAAGTGTTTATTAATTTGCAGGGCTGCCCCTGGCAAAAGTGTGACCTCACATCTCCTCTCACCATCCAACCACCCACCAGCCTGACCCACCTCTTTCTGTTTCTCCCTCACTGAGTGTGACCTCATCAGCAGCAGATTTTATTTAATCACCCTGAAATATAACTTTTAATTCATTTTCCCCCGCCACCTGTTTTTACAGCAGCATAGGTGTAGGAGGGGGCTTATCAAAAAGATTGAACCAATGGTGTAACATTGACACAGTCAGATAGTCTCTATAACTCCATCCCCACGACGTCCATGACTTTGCAGATCAGTTTGTTTAGTCTGTTGGTGTTTGCTACCCTCAGCCTGCTGCCCCAGCACACACCAACAGACCTAACCAACACTGGCACTGTTTTGTTCTATATGCCACTCGTGATACACTCCAGGCAACAAGCTCACAATGTTTTTGCCTTTCACCCTCTGTTCTTCAATCCATTTTCTTTTTTGGCTCATTGTTGTAGATCCGGGATGGTCTTCTACCTGAAGATCAAGTTCTGGGTCTTTACTGCAGTACTACATCACCTGCCCCCGTGCAAACCACCGGTCCAGCTGCATGGATTCACTTCCATTCTGATTTCAGTGTTTCGGACCAAGGCTTCCACATTACATACACAACATCACCAAGTAAGAAACAGTGCATCTTCGAGTTGCTAACAGGACAGGGGAAGGTCTATATGAGCCATGTCCTAGCTTTTAACTGGATTTTAACTGTGATGTGTTTGATTCAAGTTTCAACTCTTTGATTCCCGGAATGAAACTCTAATAATTGATCTTCTATCCCAGACTGTGTCAATGCCCTGCTCAATGTAGATGTGCTGAAATGGTAATGCAACTCCTTACCCATATTATTTGTGCTTTAGGTGACCCTGGTTGCGGCGGTACCTTCACAGACAGCGAGGGAATTATCATATCTCCCAATTGGCCCAATGACTATGCCCACAACCGTCAGTGTATCTATTTGATCCGACTGCCAGTGGGCGAGGAGGTGTCCCTTAACTTCACCCACATGAACCTGGAGAGTCACAGCAGCTGTACTTTTGACTATGTGGAGGTAGGACTTTTTTATGACTCAGAAATACAGTAATATACAATAATAATCCTAATTATCTTTGCTATGTCTTGCTAATATTCTTTCTTTTCCTGCAGCCACTTTGCTGATCCTTTACCTAAACTGTCTGACTCTCTCTGACTACCTCCGTTGCCCCTGTCTTACATGTTGTTTTCATTTAGTACAAATGAGTCCCACTCCTGCCTGTCCTACCAGCGCATGCATTCTGACCAGGCTGTCCAGACCCAGGTTGCATGAAAAAGATCAGAGATGTATTGGATTTTTTTCTTCTAGGTTCGTGATGGAAGATTGGAGACTGATCCCCTGATCGGGAAATACTGTGGGACCTCCTTGCCAGCTCCCATTCGGTCATCCTCCAACTCCCTATGGATCAGGTTCAAATCAGACAGCTCAGTCAGCCGGGCTGGTTTCAGGGCTATCTACACTGTTGGTGAGATTCCACACAAAGACACACGAGATAGGATCATGTATGTTTGAATGTGAAATGTACTCTATTGATAAAAAATGGATGCCAGGATATTTCTCTTATTGCATTTATTACATCAATAGTACCCAACAGGTACAGATAACATGATTAGGTAGACAGACATACAGGAGAGAATTTCAGACAAATGCAATATACAAATATACAATACAATCATTTGACTACATTGCCTACCTTAGAGTAAGAGAAGGGAGCATTTGGCAACCAAGAGACAAAAGAAAAGGCTGCCATGTTGCCACAGGTACTTTAAATAGTCTCAAGTCAGTTAAGGAGCTGGACCAGGGGAGAAGTTGACCTACTTCTATGGGGATGCATTCAAAGCCAAAAGGGAAAAACAATTTGGGCCTTATTTTGATGGCGCGAAGGGGATTGTCTAAAGTGTCTGGCGCAAGGTGATTCGGGGCGTATCTGACTACATTTTGCTATTTAAACACGGTGAGAAAATGGACAACTGCGTCAGGAGGAAAATAGGAAAGACAACCACACATGCACTAAGGACTACGCTACTTCTTACATGTAAGGTGATGGATCAATGTGATAGATCAATATTTGAATCATGTAATGCAAGAAGAAATTTCTGTGCAAACGGAGTGTGTCATTTGATGCACAATGCATTAGTTTTTGCTGCACAAGTTTTGGGAGAGAAGGAGAGATATTTCATTTAGTAAAACCAAGAGTGCTTACTCAGGTTATACTAATCCTGTGTGAATAGGGTTTAAAATTAAACTGATAAACCTCACTCTATTAGCAACAGATTAACCATTTACTTTTGCTCTCCCCAGCTTGTGGTGGAACTTTGTCTGGGACTGGGCAGATACGCTCTCCATACCATCCCAACGCCTATCCGCACAACAAGGCATGTGAGTGGATCATTAACCAACCAGAGGGCTATGTGGTCACCCTCAACTTCCTGTCATTTGATGTCGAAGGAGGCTCCTGTCGTTATGACTTTGTTGAGGTAAATAAATAAATATGGACTTGAAACAACCCATACTACTTTCCTGCAATTTCACATTCAAATTTGATAGCAGATTGAACATTTATCCGTGAATCATACAACAAAGTACATAAGTATTTTTATGGCTATTATCGTATGAAGTATGAAAACAAGCAGGCAAACTTCACAGTCAAGTAAGTTCATCAGGATTGTTTGTCTCCCCACTGCAATATGCGTTCCTTCAAACGATAATACAATGTCAGAACCAGTTGAGAAACCTGTTCTACTAAATAAAGGTTATCAGGGTTCAGCTAAGGCCTGTGTCCATTTCTTGTTGATTGATTTTGACATTTCTTGTCATTTTTGCCAGATAGAAGCCGATGCATCCACAAGACTAAGTTAAAGTTAAATCACCCAGACCTAAAAACGTATCTATTAACATTTTATTAGCATTGTTCGTACCACCAAATACCACTTATTTTATGATTGAATGACTTTATTACATGTAGTCAAAGGGAATGCAACTTAAAAATCACATTTAATGTGAAAGCTTCTTATGAATTACTTGACATTTTTGCTCACAGTGGCAAAACACTGCCAAAGAGTACTTTCTTCATTAGTCAACGACCTTTACTTTGTGCACTATGGAAAACTGAATCATAGAAAACACAAACAAATAAAGATTCAACAAAAAATTTGGGAAAAGATACACAAATCTGAAATCTCTAAGATTAATCTGCATTTTGCTACTCCTCTCACATTATCATTTGAGTTGTTATTACATGTTGAGAGACATACATCATTCATTTTAGTAACGTAGTGGATCAGTTATATGCTGCATTTTTTTCCAACATCATCCAGGTCAGGGATGGCTTGACCTCTAGCTCTCCTCTGCTGGGGACATTTTGTGGTGTCGATATTCCCCCCAGGCTTCAGTCAACTCAGAAGTCTATGTATATCTACTTCAAAACTGATGCCTCTGTCACCAACCATGGCTTTGAAGCGGCTTATGACTCAGCCTTGGAGGGTAAGAGTAGAATCATTATCCATACATATATATCATCATATTAACTGATCTTTTCTCCACTATGACTATTGGTACTTCTGTTACGGTTTCTTAATCAGTTGTCTTAACTGGACCCAAAAGCAAGACTTGCAGACAGGGTAAATCAGAAAAGGAGATTTATTACAGTAAATTCTGATGAAAAACACAGAAGACTTGAATATACTGTGGGCCTGTTGGGGAAGGCAGGTAGAAAGAGGCTGGGTGGTGTGGCTGATGCACTGGAGCTCGGAGGTGGAAGGTACACATGAAGAGTGGAAACAATCTGGCAGCATGGAAGAGTTCAACCAGGGTTTTTAAGAAGCCACTGATGAGGATGTAATGAGTTGTACCGGGAGCTCCAGGAAGCCAAGTCCAGCCTCTGAAAACGCAGGGGACAGCTACAACAGCAGCACAGGGAAAAACAAACATTGCACCAAAAAAAAAAAAAATTTAGAACCACCACAACTTCCATGGTGATAAACCCTTCAATCCACACGAAGGTCAGACGTCCTGCAAAATTCCCTAATTATCAGGAACAAACTATAATAAAACATATCTTTTTTTAATCACTAATATTTGTGTTTCCAATCTGTGGTCAATAAGCACAGCATCAATCTGTCGGGGTCCATTTCATTAACAACATGTACAGTATGTTAATCATCTGAAATATGTTCTCATTTAACATAGTTCTAAAATTATTATGTTTTCTTTTCATGAAAAACTGGCAATAACAAAAGAGTTTTATATATTCTTTCATATAGTATCATACTCACAAATGCTCTGCCACACGTGCAAAAGTAGGGGGAAAAGCCTATTTTCATGATAATCAGGAGAGGTAATTTGAGGGGTTTGATCCTCTGGAGGGGTGCCAGGGGTCCCTCCAGGAAATGTTATAATAATCAAACTTTATTTTGATGCTATTTTATGCATTTGTGTGGAGTTGAATTGCTCTAAAAGCAGTACGCTGTACTTTAAATTTACACACAGAATACATTTAAAAAAAAAAACTTGCTGAAACCTGAACATGCTGTTTTTGACGTGACAAGCTCCGTTGTATTTAGTTAAACTTTTTTTTTTTTAGGCTACTTTTGATCTTTTAAAAGTTCTACTAATCTCTATAGTTGATACTTTATCCTTGTTTTCCTGCATTAGGCTGTGGTGATACTCTGACCAGTCCTTCAGGCGTCATCACAAGCCCAGGCCATCCCACACAATACCCGCATGGTGCCAACTGCACCTGGTACATCAGTGTTACCCCCGGCAACCTAATTCGGCTGACATTTGACTCCTTCAACCTGGAGTACCACAGTAACTGCAACTATGACTACGTGGAGGTGTATGATAATGGCACTGTGCAGACTGGAACCAAGATTGGAAGGTACATAATCTATTTTCATGTTTGTCTGTATGTGTGGTTGTACTTGGTGACCTAATGGTTTGGGTGCTTTGTTGCAGGTACTGTGGGCGTTCAGTGCCTCCATCTATCACCAGTACAGACAACCAGCTTTCCTTGCTGTTTGTGTCCGACTCAAGTTTGGGCTCTGAGGGATTCTCTGCCAACTATGTCTCCTTTGATGCCTCCACAGGTACACATCCGTAAAATGACTGATCAACAGACAACAGGACTAGAACCGACAAGCTTAGGATTCTCTGCTATATTTAAAACCGAAAAAGAGCCTTTAAAAATAGTTCATTTTGTCACTAAACTGAGGTAGTTTGATTAGATTATGTTACCAGTAGCCAAAAAATGCTACATGTGTACATGTACAACACTTTGAAGTTAATATTAAGACATTGTGGCAGATAACAACTGAGCAAAACCTTTTGGGTCCTATGTTGACAGTATAAAGCTTGTTGTCTAAGATGCATCTGTCTCAATTTGATCGCTGATCGTTTCCGACGTTGTGAAAAAGCTGTGGCAAACTATAACTTATTATCAACATATTTCATACAGTGTCCAGTGTGTGCTCTGTGTGTTCAGAGGCACAATGAAAGGAGGAAAGTCCAATGAGCCTGCCGGAGTTTAGTCTATATTCAAGAATGAAGATCGAAATCTGCTGTGTACTGTAAATACTAATGCAGAGGCGTATAGGTGCCCCTAGCTCGTAAAGGGAATGAGGGCTGATACACTCATCGGTTTAGTAGAAGGAAATTCCACAAATGGAGGTCGTGCTCTCAGAGAAGGACCTTAGACGTACAAGAAATATAATTCAGTGGACTACTTCTTTCAGACAGGATCCAAAGAAAACACACGAGCATCATTTGAGGCAAATTTAATATCGGTGCAAAGGACGCACAGTGTCTTCATAGTGTCTTCCTCAGAGTCAAAACAGTACAGGTACAGATTTGAAAAAGCTAAATACACTCCTTGTCATTAACCAATGAGAGATGATTTACTGTAAGTAGGAGTGTATTTAGCTTTTTCAAATCTGTACCTGTACTGTTTGACTCTCATTTGTTTGTTTCATGTTACTCCCAAAACAGACCTATGACAGACCTATTAATCAAGGGACCACGCATACTGGAAATGCTCTTTAGACTGCCTAAATAGAGCCTACACCACTTTTCAGTTGGTTTATGACACATCTGACCACACCTCATTATTAAGATAAACACTCCCATGGTCGCTATTGTGGGTGCAAGCTTATTGCTATTTACATAACATTGACACTGGCCGTGAAAATGACAACTGCGCCTGGTGAAAAATAGGAAAGACACCTGAGCTGTGCCTCAGGGCACTTTGCCTTACTGTATATGACAGGGTCCAAAATAATCCAAACATTATATTTGATAATGTTTTGAAAGGGTCACTCCACAAATGTTCTTTATAGTTATTTGGAGAAAACAAAAAGTTGTTCTTATAATAAAAAGGTTCTGTTTCTAACCTTCTGTTATATTGTGTCTCTCTCATCAGACTGTAGTGAGACCTTCACCTCCCCTACAGGATCCTTCTTTTCGCCCAACTTCCCTGACTACTATCCCGCTAATAGAGAGTGTATCTTCAAGATCATTGTGCAGGTCAACATGCAGATTATGCTGAACTTCACCAGCTTTGACCTGGAGGGCTCCCCTCCCTCTTGCAGCTATGACTTTGTGGAGATCAGGTATGGGAAGAATTTTGGTGGTAGAGTTTGTCCAGCTTTTAGAGAAGTGAAACTGTTTTATCTGTAAGCATAGTCACAGCATGAAACCCAATTCCAGCTGAAACAACTGAAGATAGCTATATCATTCCATCTGTTTGTGACTTTTGGGTGGTATACATTTAAAACCGGAGCTTTTTTAAATACTGGTGTAGAAGAGTAAGCAAAGTTCTGATCTGCTTAAACAATTATTACTAGAATTTGATGTCGCAGGTACAGGTGACTATATTATATTGTTACCTTTACCAAGGATTACATGTTTCTGACAAACACAATTTAAAAGATCCCTATACGCAAATGACAATCCACAGTTAGCATGCAACATACATCTATGGCCAGATTTGTATCAGTCAGGTTGTGGTTATAGATACTTCTTGGATACTAGAATACCTAGGTTGTGATTGTTTAAGGTGTCTGTATGTGGTGAAACATCTGTCTTTCTTTGCTTAGTTTGAGCACTGACATTTTGAATTTCCACTGTCTTGTGCAGGGATGGTGGCTATGAGACATCCCCTTTGATTGGCAAGTTCTGTGGGGATCAGAGGCCTCCAGTCCTGGTATCCCATAGTAATCGTCTTTGGGTAAAATTCCGATCTGATAACATCGTTATGCGAACAGGATTCAACGCACACTGGGATGGCACACAGACTGGTAAGTGGCTGATATACTTGCAATGATTTTTTTGGGGGGCCGCTGGGTCTCTTGCAAAAAGCTAGTTTTTAATCATGAAAGCAACCTATATTATATTATTGTGTACTTTAGGAGAAACTGCCTCAAATGTTACAGCACAAGTTACATTAGTCATTACTGTCTAGAAGAAAGGAGAATTATATTCAACCATGTTCTGTATCCTGTACAGGACAAATGTACATTATACTCCTTCCTCTTCATTATTTTTGTTTTATTGAAGTCTGTCTGAACTGCATATGTTAACCATCTTTACTGATATACCATTTTTTTTCCAGAAGGCAGAAAGTAATATCTTAAATTTGCTGTTGTTTTTTTCTATTATCTGTTGAACTATTTTGTTCTTAACTTCATTGACTCATATAAAATGACGATCTTTTTCTGTGTTTCATAAATAAGATCACCTTTGTATCAAGGGTGGGTGGTTATTTAGATAGCAGTCCTCAGATGCAATAGAATAACCTCTTTCTTTATGATTTTAAATCATTGACATGTATAATGTTGCACCTTGTCTTGTTTAATGAGCAAGTGGAGTGCCGTGGTGAATGTGCTGGCTCTGCTTAAATCAGCTTTATTACTTTGAACATCAATCCTGCCTTAAAGCGCCCTGTGCGAACAGGGCGTTTAAAGGTCACATATTATACTCTTTCCCAACAGTTTAAATAAGTCTAAGTGATCTCCTAAACATGTCTTTGAAGTGACTTGCCAATATCCACTCGATCCTTTATTTGATCATACCTATAAACCCCCTCTATTTCAGCCCTGCTCAGAACAGGCTGTTTTTTGTCTGTGGCTTTAAATGCAAGTGAGATGTGTTTGACCCCGCCCCTCTGTAAGAGGACGTGACTTGAGCTTCTTGAACCATGTCCAATTGTTTATGGTGAGAAGACAGATTCAGAGGGCAGAACAAACATTTGGGGGAGGGGTTACCTCTCTTTGTGATGTCACAAAGGGAAAATCTCCAAACGGCCTGTTTGAGCACACATTTTCTGAAAAATGGAGCAGGTAAAAGACAGAGAGGGTAGCTTTTCTCATAATTGCGGGGTTTGTAGACAGGCTAAGGAAACATGTTAGCGTTTTGTATTTCGCATAATATGTGACCTTTAAGTTACTTTTAGAAGGATGAGTTCCTTCCATGTAGTTTGTTAAACTGCAAGAAGTTAGCCATCAATTTAGATTCTGAGTCTAAATCAAGCCAAATGCCTAAATTGCCTCATTCTTTTGCATATCTCTGTTAAACACACATACGAACACGTACACCTGTCTCTGATATTTTTTTCTCACAAGGCTGTGGAGGGATGTTGACAACTGCATCTGGAGGATTTTCCTCACCTAACTACCCCCTTTCATACCACCCTAACGCTGAGTGCTACTGGACCATCATGATCAGCCAGGGCAGCCAAATCCTCCTCACTTTCTCTAATTTCCACCTGGAGTCCAGCACTTCCTGTTCCTATGATTACTTAGCTGTGAGTATTATACCTACAGCATATGGAAGCATTACGCAGAACTTTGTCCTTTACAGATTTAATTGACTTCATCTAATTGAACTGGAATTCCGAACTTCGAACTCCAGAGGTACCTGAAGAAAAGCAGAGAAAACCTCAAACTCACAGCAGAGCAGATTATTACTTAAGAGTTGGATAGGTACATATAGCAAACATTAATTCCAAAAAATTCCAGTTTAACGCTTCTTTATTGATTCTTAACTAGTATGGCAATAAAATTAAAACATACAGTTCACATTAATAAGACAATTATAATCTATTTCAATTAAACATACAGTATGTAAAATCCGCCGCTAGGGGGCTCTCAATCAAAACAATAACAGAAGATGACATCAAGGCTCGCAGTGTTTTATGGGAGTAAAAACGAACGAATCAATACGAACGGGCGAAACTGACCTGAGAAAGACAATATGTGTACTGACGATGTATCCAAGTATAATTTACATGATGTTTTATATCACAGCAGCACATACAGCGACAGAACGGCAGCTTTCAGTAGCAGCTAGCGCTAGCTTATGCAGCGGTCTTTGACGTAACATCCGGTGTTTCCTTGACAACGATCAACATTTCGTGTCTGTCATGGCGGCTCATCATGGCGGCCGCCTACAAGACATGTACCATTACAACTATAAGATTACGGATTTCTCTGGCTTTGATAACTTTTGGAAATATTTGAGGTGATGTAAGTACTCAACTAAAAAATATATATAACATGGGTTTAGTCAACTTTTAATAGTTCTTAGATATTTTAATGTAAACATTAGCATGCAATTCTACATACTGTACCCTTAAAGTCAAAGTTATCTGGAGTAACCAGGGATATGTCCTATTGCTCTGGAGCAACATGTATAAGAGTAGATTTTGATTTTGTACATGTTCAAAATGTAGCCTATACACATGCATCTGTACACGGGTGGAGCATATCACAGTTCTTTTTGCAGGTGTTCAGACCAAGCAGCAACCTCTGGTGTTGAAGAAATGAAGCCAATGCAGAATTGTTAAAAAAACGACACTTCTTAACAGTGTCTGCTTGAGGCTGGCTCCAAGAGAGTGATATTTTTTTAAAACTCATCCGTTTTGATTTTATGAACAATACGAGCTATGAATAGGCAGGCTTGAGGCTGACCTGACTGACAGGCGGTTGTGGTGTAACTGTAAGTCATAAAGCTGTAAACCAGCCCCAGCTCCAACTCTCAGCCTGTCGTTAGGTTAACTGAAAGTTAGACTGAGGCTTTTTGCACCTGGCAAGATAATGCATCTCCAAGTCAGAGCTTTGTACACCTTCATTAGACTTTAAAAAAATGATGACAGCTAAGTTCCCTTGTTATGATGTGATTAATTTGGCACAATTCAAAACAAAATGGAAATAGAAAGTTATTTTGAATAAGAACAAAAAAGGAACCAAAAGAACAAATACATTTAGCAAAATTAACGTACTAACATCTGGCACATTCATAGGATTTATGTAATTGACCAGGAGTGTTTTTTATGTTGTTTCCTTGATGTTGATTTACCAAACATGCATTTGTGTGTGTTCAGGTGTATGATGGCAACAGCACAACTGCTCCAGAGCTTGCCAGACTGTGTGGCAGTCAGGTGCCCGTCCCCATCAACTCTTCAAGCAACCAGCTCTACATAAAACTACGCACTGACGGCACCGTCAGCACTGGAGGATTCCTTGCATCATACACATCAAGTATGAGAAAGAACAAAGCATCAGAAATGCTGCCTGGAAGGCTATTGTAATAGTGCGAATTTGCTTTATTGTGTTGTTTTGATGCTTAAGCTTTGACGATTAAGTCATCCAAGATTTTATTTAAATAATGACTTCTACTACATGGTGGGGGGGTTAATTTCTGTAATAAACAATGGGACCCTACCCTGGGCACATCTCCATAGTGATAGCGATAGTAATACAAATACTACAACACATATTTAGGATTATAGATATACACACACATATTAATTCTACTTTTTAATTGTGTTTTGTAATTTCTAAACATTTGACTGTGTTTGTTTTTAGACTGCAATGGTGTGCTCATCTCTGGCCGACACTCAGGAGTGATCGAGTCCCTGAACTTTCCCAACAACTACCCAGCCAACTCGCTGTGCAGCTGGACCATCCAGGCCAGCAGTGGAAACACCATCAACTACACATTTACTGCCTTCCAGATGGAGGGCAGTGGTTGTTACTATGACTATATAAAGGTACATAGATAAAACTATTCAACAATATGAATCAAGAGCTGGACCCAAATTCCACACTCACTGTGCCCACTACACCTCAGTTTCTTATCTCTCTCTCTCTCTCTCTCTCTCTCTCTCTCTCTCTCTCTCTCTCTCTCTCTCTCTCTCTCTCTCTCTCTCTCTCTCTCTCTCTCTCAGATAACAGGGAGCTTTCAGCTTATCACCTTCATATGTGCTTGTAGTTAGCCCCAAGACGTGTGCCAGTCTCAGAGTTCTTCAGGTCTATTATTGCTTTTTAAGAATGTATAAGCAGGTTTAATGGTTTCTAAATTGGATTGAGACCACACATTATTCAACGACATCTCCAGCCTTCCCTTCAGTACAGGGGTTAATCTTTGAGCTGGTTAATGTTTGAAGAGGGTCCAACAAGAGAGGGACTTTCCTCTTTTCTTGTAGTCTGTTCCAGCAGCAGTCAACCTCCCAAATCTTAGTGCACAAAATGAACTCCACTTATCCTATAACTGTCTTTGTCACGTTACAAACCAGAGATGTAGGCAAGACTTCATTTGTCTTCTTTATATCTGTGCACAAAAAACACTGTTCACCTTTCCATAGTGATCATTACGAATTTGTAAAGTATGGTCTTAAGTAAAGTCTCTAAGTTCTAAGTAGTACACAACTTTATGTTGTTTTATATATATACTGGTTGCTTTTATTTTTGTCAACCCATATGAATGGAATTCTTTTTTGTAACACTTACTAACACCACTCTCCAAATCTTGTTGTCTTAGCTCTATAATGGACCTAACACACAAGCCCCTCTGATTGGCACATACTGTGGGTACAGCCCCCCTCCAGCCAACGGCACCACGAGCTCAGCACTCACCGTGGTGTTCAGAGCAGACTCTGTTGTGTCAATGTCTGGCTTCCAGATGATGTGGTACCAAAATGGTAAGGAAATGTCTTTTGTTGTTGTTGTTGTTGGTGAGACTGGATCGTCAGGACAATCATTTTTGTTTTATGTCAGATTTTTTTGTGTGTGTCATGCATATGCTAAGCTTGCACACAATGTGAGATCAGGAAGGACATAGGAAGTCTTTCTTACTAACCTGAATTCAGCTGTATAATGTTTTCATCCACGTCAAACCCACAGACACTGTACTAGACTAATTATTTCTGTACTGACAACCCCACATCTCTAACTTGAATGCCACAACACTTGAGGCCACAAATAAGCCTCCATGCCATCAAAAGACTGATGTTGTAAATTAGAGCTAACTCATATACTGTACCTGCTCCCTGAAATTGACATATATCATAATATACATAATTGTCATATCATCAACTGCACGAGCAAGGGGCACTACACCATCTCTGAGTGGCTCACTTTCTGATTTTGGTGGGCAGTACTCTTAACATCATCATCTGAATGCTCACTGTCTGGAAGCATTTGAGTGATGGACTCACAGAACTGACACAGGATGGTATTTGGAAGACTATCAATGTGCTGCACTCTGACAACATCCTCTAGTAATGCAAAGGCCCTTTTCACTTCTCTTCTCCCAGTTTAACCTTAGCTCGATCATCCTTAAGCATTAAAGTGCACTCCGGGTCAAACCCATACCTTTCACAAAACTCCATGTTGTTTTTCAGTTACCCCAATAGTTAAATTCTCAAGTGATTGTACTTTAAAGAGGGTTATATTTAAGATGAAGTAGACACATTTCAGTCCCTGTTTAGGCGCCTATTTTTCCTACTTACTATAATTATAACCAATAAGCAGAATTAATTCAGGGTGGAGATGGCAGCTACCAATCCTGTTTATTTTCAAATTCCTAAGTACATTCAACCTAATCACATTTCAAATGACCAGTGTTAGTCCGGACAAAAAAAGGAAACTTACACCTCCATCAAATAAATCCTAAATCCTATAGTATAATGGCAGATGAATGCAAAAAACCTTTTCACAAAAATGTAAAATGAACGTTGTAACTTGCTTCTCGCAGTGAACCTAATGTTTTAAATTAATCCAATTATACATTTTACCAGACAAGATAGTAAATTTCTTTTTCATCCAATGGGTCTTTTCTTAGTCTATGAAAAATAAAAAGTACAGACATTTTCAAAGGTGTTTTTAATTGTCTTTAACCACAAAACCAAAAAGGTGCTGGTCAGCAAAAACAAAATTATACATACATACAGCTCTGTATATAAAATGTAAAGGGGGGTGTTTTGCCTGCAATACTCAAAGAGATCCAGAAGATGGTGTAGTGGTAGCTATCCACCTCAGTGTATACAGGTACACGGCAGCAGTCTCTTACAGCATAGTCAATCCACTATCAAGGAAATATCACATTAGCAGGCAAACCGAGGTAAGCCAGAGCAGAACTGAAGTTCACAGTACTAATTCTTGACCATCATCATGTAGACATTTTCCAAACACTCCGAACCATTTGATACTGACACTAAAGTCCCCTCTCATTTTGTGTGTCCCCATGTAGGTTGTGGTGGGGATCTCTCTGGTCCCAGTGGCTCCTTCAACAGCCCAGGCTACCCAAACAGGTATCCAGAAAACCGTGAGTGTATCTGGTATATCACCGCATCAATTGGCAGCAGCCTGACCATTACCATCCATGAGTTTGATGTGGAGTTTCACCAAGACTGCAACTATGATGTGCTGGAAGTAAGATATTGATCATCTCTCTGTTAGGCTTTGTCCAATGAATAGTTCTCAAAAACAATTAAAGTGATCATTGCAACATTGCTTTCGTTTGTAAAATCAGAACAGCAGATGTATTTAGTTCTTAAGGGCCAGAGGGTCATATGAATAGTTTATGGCTAACTTTCCTAAGATGGATTTCTATCCTCTTAAAGTGGCTTTTAAAGAATTTGCATTTGGTAATGATTTTGGTACCCTGTTTTTAAAAAGTGATACGCCTATCTGTGAAGATCATTATCTATGTGAGCCCGGTCAGAACAGACTGCTCCTGTGTCTATAGCTTGAAATGCAAATGAGCTGTTTTGGATCGCACCCCTCTCTGAAGGGGATGTTGCAGGGGAGGGGTTACTTCTCTTTGTGATGTCATAAAGGGAACATCTTCAAACAGCCTGTTTGAGCACACATTTTATGAAAAGTGGAGCAGGCAAAAGATGGAGAGGATGGACTTTTCTGGGGGGGGGGGGGGGGCGGGTGTAGACAGACGAGGCTAGACAACACTAGACTACATTTTAGTGTTAGAAAATCTTAGTTAAGTTTTTTTTTTCACAATATGTGACCTTTCAGCATCAGCTACACTTCAGATGGTTAACAGCATTGAATTGCCTTTTGACAATAACCTTTGACTTTCCTTCAGGTGTTTGGTGGTCCAGACTTATTGGCCCCTCGACTGGTTAGGCTCTGCACCACTACATCAAGCCCAATGCGTGTCTCCAGCACTGGCAACCTGCTCACTGTGCGTTTCAAGTCTGATGCCTATGTCAGTGGTAGAGGTTTTAATGCAAGTTGGGTTGAAGTCCAGGGAGGTGAGTGGACTTCACTTGTCTATTCCCTTTTGTGATCCCTCTGTACCAATATACAACAGAATAGGGAATATTATGCACTGTATGGGTATATTTTGACTGATAGAGGAACATAATCAGTTGGGTAATTTTTCAGAATGGCCTAAAGTGATTTATTTTATTTATCAAGAGGATTTTTTTGTAAGCCAAATGTAAACAGGTTAAGGAAACTGTAGCTTCCGTTATTACCATCAACTTATACTGACTTTGTTATATTATTTAAAAAGTAATCCAAGACAAGCCAAGATACTTCTTATTAAAGCTTTATCAATTGTGTTTCTTACTGCAGGCTGTGGAGGCCCTATCACAGCTCCATCAGGCGAGATCCATTCTCCTTTGTATCCGAGCAGCTATCCCAACAATGTGGACTGTTCCTGGGTGATCAGTGTGGATCATAACCACCGTGTGTTATTTAACTTCTCTGACCTGGATATTGAAGGTCATAGTGACTGCCTTTGGGACTATGTGGCTGTGAGTGACTGATTTAAAACCTTTTGTTTTTTAAGGACATTATACCTTGTCATTTATTTTACTGATTTGCAATCAACCTGGGACTTTATTTACAGACGTTCTGAGAATACTCTGAGAAAGCATAACATAGCTTACATTGTTTTTAACTAGGAGTCCTAGCTTAGGAGTGGTGTAGCCAGAGGCGCTGCTTGTCAACAGGCAAGGCAGGCAACTGCTTGGGGCCCCGGACCAGTAGGGGGCCCCTGAGGGCTCACAAACTTGAACAAAAGCAGTGGCCCAAAATGTGCATTTTTTGCAACTACAGTAGGAAACCTCCCTTAGGGGTCACCATCTGATGGCACTCACTCTCTTCCCCTACGAAAAAAAGAGGAAGAGGAGTAATTGTCGGAACACTCCAGACATGATGGGGATGAAAGCTGGTTGGAGGGCCCCCAAATAGATTTTTGCCTAGGGCCCCAAGAGACTCTAGAATCGCCACTGGGTGTAGCAACATTCTCAGAGCAGTTCAGAGCTCGTGAGGAGGCATGGTTGACCCCATAGGTATGACACATTCTTTGAAAAGCTATGATTGATTGATCCAAAAAAAAAGGAAGGTGGTAATGACTACAAAAAGACAGCCTAATCATAGAATCATGTCAGACATTGTGTAATTATGAACACTATTTTATGTAATGAGCATCTCTGTTGAATACATTGTAAGCCACACTTTGAAGATATTAAAAACACTCTCACTTGGAGCAACTGTTTGTAGTTGGGAAGCTTTGCGAATATGGACCCTGGTGCTTTAATATCATTAGATCGCGCATGACTGATTCATTCCTTCAAGGACTTTGGTCGTTAGATGTCTGGACGTGAGGTTCTCAGAGAATCAAACTGTGCGGCAGCTGGGGCCTCAGCCTTTACATCTCTGTGAGAGCCAGATTTTTGATGTTTTAGTCATTTCTGCCTCAATTTTCATATAAAGCTGTAAAAAGAATGTAGGGTCAAGCAACAATGGTCTTCTTCAAGATCTCTCTCTGAATATTTAACTTTTAGTGACAGCCATACTTATATATATAACATATTATTTACTGTACTACCTCTACATTGTCCTCTTGCAGAAATAATTATAATCACCATGAGGTTTTATGATTCCTGTAGAAGTTGAACAATTCCAACATATACACTCCTGACTACATAGACTACATAGAATCCTGCAAAAACAAGCTATAAAATAAATAATACAAGTGTTTGTGTGTTGTATGTATGTGTGAATTGGTGGCTAAGTGCATTGTTAGTCAAGCACATAAGCTTATTCTTTACCTTCAAGATACACTACACCTTTCTGAATCCATGTGTTTTACCCATACAGATCTATGATGGTCCAACCATGTCTGCTCCTCTGCTGGCCCGGGTGTGTGGCACCAGTGCTCCTCCAGCCATCACCTCAACGCAGAATACCATCTTTGTTCGCTTTAGGTCTGACTCCAGTAACAGCCACCGTGGCTTCAGTGCTCGCTTCTCTGAGGGTGGGTTACTTCAGCCTCTCTGTTGAAATCGCAAAACATGGATGAAATGTCAAATCTGTCAATCCTTTTAAATCCTTGTGTATGCTATGCCAAACCAATTGCTCCATAATACATTTTTATCTCTACAATACCAAATCACAACATTATTATTGTATATAATTGTGACAATTTCTTAGAGAGCGGTGGTTCTCAACTGGAGTGACATGTACTGTTTGGATATGTTGATGTGTTTTATACTAAACCCCTAATTATTTATATTACTATTCCCACTGTAGGTATAGGTTAAACATCTCAACCGTCACATGAAGAAGAAGCTGACCATGTCATTTTGTTTTGCGTTTCTCCAGCTTGTGGTGCAACCATCATAACAGATGATTTTGGAGGGGCTATTGCATCACCACGTTACCCAGCTCAGTACCCACCTAATCTGAACTGTAGCTGGATCATCAAAGCACAGGAACCATGTGAGTTTTATCAGTCAGTGGCCCATACTAGACGACCTTTGTGCACACCATGTCATATAAAAAATGTGTACTTCAAACCTCTGATTTGTCTCTCTTTGGTCAGTCAACCATGTGACCCTGTCATTCACTGACTTTGAGTTAGAGATGATCAACTCAGACTGCACCCATGACGCTGTGAATATCCTGGATGGAGACAACTACCAGGCACCTTCCATAGGTAGTTTTACTGCTTGTGTGTGCCAGTGCATGTGTGTCTATGTGAGAGAAAGGAAACAGGAAGAGCATTCCGGGTTTCTTATTCTTCCAATATCTTCTATGTTAGGTTGTTTTGTTTGGAGCCTGAAACATTTGTAAAAACATGTGACATTTTTGTCAGGTACCTACTGTGGCTCTGAAATACCTCATCCAGTTACATCCTTCAGTAACTCTCTGGTGGTCAACTTCATCTCTGACTACACCGTCTCCAAAAAAGGATTCAGAGCCACCTACTCAGCATCCACCTCCAGTAAGTCTGACACACTGCTCAAAGTGTAAACAGGAGACACAAACACTGTTCAAGTCATTATTTTCTCATGCACAGACATTGTTACAAGATGTCAATGAAGCTCATTCTTCTCAATGTTTCTGCTTAGGCTGTGGAGGAGATCTGGTGATGGAAAGTGGAGCATTCAACAGTCCCAACTATCCAGATGCATATCCCCCAAATGTGGAGTGTGTGTGGACCATCAGAAGCTCACCAGGGAACCGTCTGCAGCTCTCATTTATGTTCGTAAATCTTAGCATGGAGAGTCATTGCTTTTTACGTATCCCACAACCCTTGACCATCTTCAGTTTTCCAGAGCCGACGGTGCTGTCTTCAGATAATTTGTTTTAAACAGCCAGCAGTGCAGAAATCTTTGAATTAGTCTGTTTACAACAGAAAACAAGAGAATAAGCAAAGCCTCAAAAATGGATACATGTGTGATTCTTAGAAAAAAACTATAACTTTAAGGTTGTAAAACAAAAAATAACTATTAGCTAAGTGAGATTTATTTTTCTGATTCATTTTCTGGTCATTCCTAAAATAAATCTTATTTGTGTTTCATTTTAGGACTTTTTTCCTCCCACCTGAGCTTGCTGGCCTCTTTTAAAGCTAATCTGAATTTTAAAAATAACACCAATACACAAGTAATTGTTTGCTAACAATTGGGGTTGTAAATGTGTTGTATTTATGTGCAGTGTAATTTAGAAAATGAGCAAAGAGTGATTGTTTAATATTGAAAAAGCCAGAAAGATGACAACGTTCCCTGTTCAAGCATTTGAATGTTTCACACTTGTTTTTGTGCCTTTGTGGCTTCTGTCTGGTATTCAGATGATACTTTATGCTCAAATATTAATGTTAGTCTCCTTGTGTTTTGTTTAGTATCTTTCATCTTCAGGGAGACAATGGCTGTCAAAATGACTACCTGGAAATTAGAGAAGGCAACTCTACTGGGACTCTTGTTGGGCGCTTCTGTGGAAACTCGCTTCCCTCCAACTACACCTCCGTGATTGGTCACATCTTGTGGGTTAAGTTTGTCTCTGATGCATCTGTAAGCGGAGCAGGATTCAGAGCCACCTTTTCACACTGTGAGTATCTCTGTGTGCAGACAAATCAGAACATGCCCGTTTATATAAGAGTGGCGTATGTGCTATTGTAACTACTTGCAGCTTGGGGATATACATTTTCCTTGCCATTTTTGTGAAACTAGCTAGCTATATTTAGCTTGTGGAAGACTTAAATCATTTGCAACAGGTTCACATAGGGCTGGGCATTTAATTGAAAATTAATTGAAACGGACATTCAGAACCTCTAACCAACGTAATCTTGCCCATTTCGATTATTTTCAGTGCAGAGTCTCGTGACGACACGTCCAATCCGCGACATTGAAGCGATGTCCGTCGTTTGGACACATTTTGTCTTTAGGGAAAGACGACACAGAACAAAAAGAAGTCAAATGTAAACAATGCGAAAAAACTGTTTGCAAGAAATGCAAGTTATTTCTTTTCTAGTGTTTTACAGAAGTTAATTTCTACTTCAAAACTAAAAATTGTCATTTTCATTTCAAGCGATGCTTTGATTTCAGTTCGAAATATTCAATAAATAACAACAAAATAGTTCATCAGATATGCACTCTTTCACTAGAAAAAATATCCCAGCTTTAATAGTTGAGAATATTTACGGTAGAGACCATGTCAGTGAACTCCAAGGGCAAAAAACAAAAACAAAATAATCGTTTATTAATTGTAATCGAGGTCAAATGTTCAATTAATCGTGATATTGAATTGAGGTCATATCGCCCAGCCCTAGGTTCACAGGCAGAGAGCATGCGAGGAAGGTACTGTAGGTATGTAGGTAGACAGGACTTATTTGGTCCTAATGAAATGAATGAAAAATCTTATTACAGTCTATGTATATATATATATATATATACATATCTTATTGTAGTCGATGTAGAAGACAGTGAGTGTTGTCTTGTCACTCTCTGCTTTTGATACCTAAACTGAAAAAGATTGTTTAATTCTTTCACAAAGGCATATTCCTATGTTGGTCTATGGTAAGGAGAAATCTAATTATATAGAGAGAAATGCATAAATCCAATGCTGTCGTTTCACTTTTTTCTTAGTGTATGGTAACGATGTGACAGGGGAGTTTGGTCAGATAGCATCCCCACTGTATCCCAGAACATACCCCATGAATTCCCACTACCGCTGGACCATAACTGTGGAGGGAGACAGCTTCGTCCAGATCCGCTTCTTGGACATAGACATAGAGGACCTGTATGACTGCTACTACGACCATCTCAAAGTAAGATTGTATTATGCCACATACATCGTGCAATATTTTGTTTCACATTGTACTTGATGGCAGTAGTAGGAACTGAGTCACTGACAGTTTTAAAATGGGTCCAGATGCAACAGATCATTGATTGATCTACCTCTGTTTGGACTCTAATTGTGACTCACATTGTAATATGAAATGCTGCTTTTAAAACATGACATTCATCTCAAGGATCCAAAAAGCAACTCTCCCAATCGTGTATGCCTATAATATCATATGCATGTGTTTACCTGGAGGCAGCACGCAGGTACGACTGTGTCCTATTTCTCCCTAAGAATTAAAGTAAAGGGTTAACCATCAAATGCAGTATAGTTGTTTTGTAATTTTCACAACTTTAAAAGTCAACAGAATGCAGGGAACAAAGTGTCAGATCTCATTTTCTTCTTGGTGACAACCCCATAAACACTCCTTTAGTTCTCCCCTAATTTATGTCTCAAAGTCACAAGAAGTATGACAATGAGAGGCTGTGAGGTAGTGCTGAGCATTTTGGCTTTCCACAGTAATGAAAACAAGATAATCTAGATTAAATGATTACTGTGCCGCATGCCGTGTTGCACTCGTTTTGTGCATGTGTGGTACATGTTTCAAAGTTTTGGCCACAAGAGTACATCACCTCTACCTCAAAAACAAAGTTGATTTTATTTTTTTAATTTATGTATTATTTTACATTATTATTTTTAGAGTTTGAAGTTTAAAGTTTGTATTTTAAAATTGTGTCATACATTCATTTATATGCCCAGCCTGCGTGGGCTTACATCATGACACCATGAATTTAGACGTTCCAGGATCAGAGAGCAGGTCTACTAATCGTCATGGAACAGAAAGAGAAAATCAAAGCAAGATAAACCCGAGTTAAAGAGAATATCTTGTCTTCTTTCACAACCTTTTGAGACAAAATAAGCAGGCTTAAACACATCAAACTTTTACAGCCATTCCAGTTTTTGTTACTTCATGAAACAATAATTCTTTTAAGTCATCATATTTTGTACAATGCCAAAGAATATATACAGTATATACTCATATTTTGTAAGTATAACACTAAGGGCCTGATTTACTAAAGGTTTGCGTGTCTTAAAACGTGTGCAAACTTGATACCACCAGCAAAAAATGTGCCAACTGATCTACTAACGACACGCAGCGAGGATTGCGTCTTTCATATTTGCAAAACAACACGCATTGTCCATTTAGCACGTTTGCCTTAATGAATATGCAATATGGGGCGTTTCTGCCGTAGCGTGCAAAATACTGGGAGGAGAAAATTCAAATAAGTTAAGTTAGTACACGCATTGCGATTTACCAAGCCAGGCAAAAACTGCGGTGATTGTGACGGTGTCTAAATTTAACACCTTTGAAAGGAAGGTGCTAATCCAGGAGCCCAGTGTTACGCACAACAGGCTGCACTTAGGAGGAGACATAGGAACAATAAAAGAACGTATAAAGATCACGTTTTTCTCCCAACATGTTAACATGTTTTCGATTGACATAAAAATAAATGAAATGCATTATTTTTTTATTTCGATTCAATAATAGTTAATAAAGAGAAACACCATGATTAAACTAATATAACTGAACATTCACAGCCTCTGCATTCTAAAGTATTTCAACATTGACATTTATGTCCTATTTCCCTCTTCTCGCCAACATTACATTTTAAACTGGGCATTTCCTTTTTCTCGGGTTGCGCGTCTCTCCAGCTCGTCTCCTCCGGTGCGCTCCTCTCCCTATCACGCTCGTTTCCAACCTCTACAGCCCCCTGCTGCCAAGCTTAAGGCACTTGGATTGGGGGACCTCACCACTGCTTGTACCCCCGTCTTCGATACCTCTTGCCAGGGCAATTATGTCCGATCAGACACAGCGCTGGCCAGCAGTCTGGTGCGCAACAATAGCCCGAGGGGCGCGCCTGAGCACCTGTGCCACAGAGGACACAGCTCGCACCTCCTGCGCAATGTATGACAATTCATTCAAAGGATCGAGGGAAGAAAAGAGAGGCCCTGTTTAATGCCGAGGTTTTCTTATAAGCCAAATGTTATTTTTGTTATATTCAGATGTATCTGCTATAACTCGAAAATACTGTACGTTCATTTGCCTCTCCCACTAATACCTATTTTGCGCTTGCAGTCATTCTGCTTTCCGTCCAAACTCTCCGTGACGTAACCCAGTAGAACACGCAAAAGCCTGACTTAAATACTACCGCCCCCTCAAGGTTTGCACCCGTTATCATTCACGCAAAGTTTCTTAGTAGATCACCCGCAAAACGCCCACAAGCCAAACGCGCAATTTTTTGGAGTGATCACGCAATTTTGTACTCTTTAATTGGGATCTTAGTAAATCAGGCCCTAAGTGTTGAGTGTTCAAGTTTGATAAAAGCAGAGAGAACTCCCAGGATTCCCTGCTAGCATCAACGTCATCTTTTATTACTGTAGTATTGATTGAGCGCCCCCTGGTGGAGGAATCTACATATTGAATCTTTAATAATGGTGAGATCAATATCCATCAAAATAATCATGATCGTGATTTTTGCCATAGCCGAGCAGCCCTAGTGTGAGGTATATAGTCCACATAAATACAGTATAGTATAAGTATAACCTAGTAAAGGTTAATGTGAGATTAAGTCATTTACACATAGGGTTGATAGAGTAAGGCAGTTAGTGTAAGCAGTTCATAATACACATACGTTTGTCTCCCTCCTCTTTCCTTACAGGAGGTTTTGCCTGTTGCTAAACACAGCATGTTAGTCACTAATGTCACTTGAGCACACGGGGAGATAAGGAGATTCTACAACATGTGTTTAGTTTTTTTACGTTGAATGGTGCTCACGGCTCATCAAATGGACAGTGTTGGTTCGCTGTTCCGAGCTAGAGACAACCCAGAATCACAACCACCAATGTTGTAAACCTCTGTAGGATCTTCTGAAGATTCCTGGTCACCTGAAGTAATTTCTATCACCATGACTACATACGAAGTAGCCTAGCTTACTTCAAAGGTCCAAACACGACAATATGAATATGAAAGATCAGTTTGTGAACACTTGACACATTTTAACGTTGCCGTCAATGTGTTGATGTTTAACCAGTTGACAGGTAAAATAAAATGCACATGCTACTATTGCCCTAAAAAGCCTCTTGTCACAAGTTAAGAACATTTGTTTTACAGCGCTGTGAAAGAAGATCACCTAGATTGTTTGTTCTTCAAATGTAACAATAGGATTCTTTTCAGACTTACTTTGACAGTACATCATTTATGTCAGAGATGAGAGGACAGCCCTAGTGAGAGCCAGGTGATGGCAATGCTAGCTCAGGGAGGTGTCCTTTAATATGATTGTACCTCACCCCTTTGTTTCCTTCCAGATATTTGATGGGCCTAGTGTCCATTACTACCCCATGGGGACATTCTGTGGTTTGGCCCTGCCCCCTCCTCTTAGAAGTTCTGGAAGCGCTGTCACACTGCAGTTCATGTCAGATACAGTTGTGGGAGGACGAGGCTTTCTTGTTGAATGGACTGCTGTCCAGGACTCTGGACCCCCACCCACTATCACACCAGGTCTGACAAAAAGAAATTGCCCCTTTAAGTCTTGCAGTAATGTATGTATGTATGTAAGTAATGTAAAAAATAAAATGTATGTATTCATGCATGAATAAATGATCCCATGGATGACTTTCCCCACGATCATGACTTCATTGTCATACTCTTTTGTGTCAGGTGTCTGTGGGGGATTGCTAATGACAGGGGAGACTCCTGGCTTCCTTTTTTCTCCTGGCTGGCCTGATAACTATCCTGCAAACCAAGAGTGTACCTGGTTAATACGTTCTCCAGACTCAACTGTAGAGTTTAACATCCTGTCTCTGGATATGGAGGACTACCCCACTTGCTACTTTGACAGCCTTGTCATCAGAGACGGTAACATAAACATGTCATGTTTTACACACACAGACCCACTACAGCACCAGTCAAATGTTTGGACACACTTGATTGAAATGTGCTTATTATCTTGAGGACATTTTGATTTAAAGGCTTATGCTTAATTGTTTGACATGTGTTTCTTATAAAGAAATATTGGAGTTGATGCCTACGTATGTATGCATTTCTTTCCGAAACAAAACATGAAAAGAAATGTTTTGTTTTTATTGTTTTAATATCTATTTGTTTGTCAAAGCATTAACCCAGATACAGAATTCGCAAAAACACCTAAAACAATTTTACTTACAAAATGATTTATCCCGCCGGACTTGAAATTGGTCTGGTAGCTGGAGAAGTGCCAGTTCACTTCCTGAGCACTGCCGAGGTACCCTTGAGCAAGGTACCCCCGCCTGCTCAGGAGCCCCCTAACTCTGACATCTCTCCATTAGTGCATGTCCATAGGATCCATGTTTGTATTTCAGCCTATGTGTGTGTAACAGGTTCAACAGTGTAAAAATTGATTTCTCTTTGCAGGATTATTAAAGTATAGAAAAGAAGGAAAGAAAAAAAAGTTGAATTTACCTTTAGCTTATTGTTCAAGTTTTCACATTAGAATTAAAGGTGGGTATTATGTGTATGAGAGAGTGTCATAAGACAGCTTTGGTTATAAACTTGGGTTGGAGGTCTCTACCAAGGCACAACGCTTTGTGGTCCGCATATGTTTATTCTGTAGTTTATTCTGTAGAGACACACACATAGTTTTGATTTTAGTGACAGCAGCACAAATCTGCTGAGTTGGTTTCGTTTTTGTGATAACTTTTTGGTTCACATTTGTGTGTTTTTTTTGTTTGTTTTGTTCTCAGGGGCATCAAGTCTCTCCCCTGTTCTTGCCAGCGTGTGTGGTCGGGATCCTCCAGGTTCTCTTCACTCAACAGGAGACTCCATGTACATTCACTTCTCCTCAGACAGCAGCGTTAGTGCCGGAGGTTTTAATGCATCCTACTCCAAAGGTAATGCACCAGAAGCAGTCTCTCTGTGGCGGCGCGCATAGACGTTGAGGCTCGGAGCTCTCTCCATAACTAAGTGCAATATATTTATTATTCAGCACCTGTCACTTTCAACAATACTGTATATTTTATATATTATATTGCATTATTTTACTGTATTTCTTATTGTATATTTGCATTTAGTATTTAGTATTTGTATATATTTACTGATGTAAGGCATCTACAGGCTTGCTCCAACAGTATTTCGTTGTACGAAAGATATCTTATCTTATCTTAACAAAAACATCCATGCTTTATTGAATACTGTTTCAATATACAAACATTTATTTACATTTGGTGAAGGGCCGGTCAATCACGTTTATCTTTGCCATTGAAAAGTCCCATCAGAGTATTTTTTTTAACATCATATCCAGAAGGTAGCTATCACAATGTGCAGGGGTGTCTCTCCATATTTTGGGCCCCATGAAAATATATCACATTGGGCCCCACCATAGCAAACCCTGCACAATCATTATAACCCAAACAATCCATAATGCAAATTAACCATTCAAGTTTTGAATAACCATATATTTGTGTAACACTGATTTTAGTTAAATGAGTGGAAATACTTTGAAAGATCTGAGTTCTTCTTCTGGGGCAAGGCCTTGTCACTCACTTTAATGCAGGACAGCCCCCATGAGACTTTTCCTGTGTCTAGTCTGGTCTTCATAGCCAGTCGAACATGTTAGGTAGCACAATAAGGCTTTAATATGATCATATGAAAGACACTGTTTCTAGATGGAAGATCATGTGTGGCAACAGGATACCAATCTTATCCTTGCACTATGGCAGACCAGCAAGCTAGTTTATCCCAAAGTTATTCACAGAGTAAATCAAGTTTTGTTTTCTCCCTTTTGATGAAAATACTGTCAGCACAGAAAGTATTGCCATTCTTCCATTGTCCTGTTTACTATACTTTCGGATGATAGTGCAGCATTTGGCTGGATGGCAGTAGCCACTGACCAGAGCTACAGCCCCAACTATCGACGGGTGGCTACGCTACACGACATTTGACAGATGGTTTGCAACTTCACCGGACTTCATATGTGAAAGTGAACTACAATAAATAAAAAAAGAGGTTAAGGACATTAGCAACACCAGCACTAAAGCAATACACGGATGTGCAGGTGTATGCTTGTAAGGAGTTGAATATTGCAAAAGAAACAGAATATGTTGCAGGGTGGTTGCCTAGTAAGGAAAATGAAAGAAAGCTCATTTTGACCATTTTTCTAATAGCCTAGGTGTGCTCTGCTGATGACCATTTTTGACCTGTAGATATCAGTGTTAATTTGTTATAACTAAGATGTGTAGTGTCAAACATATGTGAATACACATTACTCTTTGAATTGTGGTTGTGATTGTGATTTCAACAGTAGGTCATTTACTTTCCACTTTGAACTACACGTTAAGCTGGGATGATCTCGGAAAAATATGTCTCTTTCAAACAATAACCATAACACTTGTATTTTCAGGTTGTGGTGGCCTCCTGCATGTAGACAGGGGAACTCTGAGCAGTCCCCGCTACCCCCAGAACTACCTGCCTGGTCAGGACTGTAGCTGGCATGTGATGGTGACACCTGGCTTCAGAGTTTCTGCCACCTTCCAGAGCCCCTTCCAAATTCAAGGCTATGGGACTGGATGCAGCTCAGGAGACTATGTGGAGGTAAACAAAATGTAATAATCAAGATCTGTATGTCATAGTGACAAATCAAAACCAAATCCATACTGCTACAATAAAAACAGTCTTTAGGGTTTCTGGGAGTGAAAGGGGAAAGTAGTTTTGTTTTGGTTAATCAGAAGCAGAGTATATCTATGGTCTCAAGATGGCAGCCAGTAAACCAAAGAGTTCACAACCTACTCAACTCTGACTATTCTGAAGAGCTGTGTCTCCAGCTGTACTTTACAACCTGTAAACCCGCTCTGCTTCAAATGCCCTGTCTATATTAGTGTAGAAGAGGCATTGTCTTTGAATAGCATACATCCAAATATATACAATACAAGAGATACAAGCCATGTTCCAAATAACAATAAACCAGATTTCTGGTAACCTTCTTAATAAATGACCGTTGCATTTACAAAGTTGTCTATTCAGGTGCCTCTGCTCGTCAACACAGCGGGAGCGCAACTGTGCATGAATGTGTACAGTTGTAAAAAGTCAAGTTAGCAACGTTAACACCAAAACTAGTTTGGTTACGTCTGCCATTGCACTAATGTCACGTATAAGTGACAGTGTCGCACTATGACACAAACCGGTGCACAGTGACGTTACAAGCCCAAAACTCAGTTTTCAGCGTCTGCATATAAACACCTTAACAGGGTTTCTGAAAAACTTCACCCTGGAAGGAGTTTTCCAAAAGGTGTGTTTTCAGTGACTTGAAAAGCAGTTTGCGTGTGTATGAAAAGCCAAAACGCACAGACAAACCTACGTTTTCAAAAGTACCTGCCTACTTGTGGACTAGGCCTTGGTGATAATGGGCATTGAAGGACAGTGAAATTGATTGGGCCTAATCATAGTGATTGGATGCACCTGTGGAGGTATCCACATGTAGAGGGACTCCCCATGCATGTCTCACTTTGTACTGAAAAAAGTCACAGATTGACTGAAATTTCTGCATACAGTCTGTTCAGCCCAACTGATTAAATATTATTCTTCATGTAGTGTTTGAAGAGCATTTGTCCATTTTCTCCTCAGCTTGAGAAACACGTAAGACTGATTAAAGTCCTCCTCACAGTTTAACACCTTAGGAGCTCTCTAAAGCTGTAAGACGCTTTGTGAATAACTTTCATCTTTACAAGGATCTAGCCCTTAATTTATGGGAAATTCTTAGAAAATGTCCTAGTTCTAATGATTTTTCAGAATTTGGTCACTAGGAGCAACTCTTGGTATTTAGGAGGCTTTGTGAATACAGTCCCTGCTTATAATACATTCACTGCTGTCTCCACAGCTCAGAAATGGCCCGGATAGTTCATCTCCACTTCTGGGGGGAAGACTCTGTGGTGCAAGTCCGCCCTCTCCACTCCAGACTACTGACAATCACCTCTTCATACACTTTGTATCTGATGCCACAAATGAGGCCAGTGGCTTTCAAATGACCTTTGAAGCCCACAGTCAAGGTACAACATCCTTTCTGCAGTGTACTTCTTCCTTCCTATTCCTTTTTAAAGTTGTTGAAAGCAATAAAAAAAAAGACACCAGAGGACAGTATAGTGAGAGAGAGGGCAATAGAAGGAGGGAGCTAATGTTAGCTGATTGATCCTGTAGTGGTGTGTGTGTGATCCTGTGTGGTTTCCAAAGAATGGGATTTCGCTCGTCTCCCTCCCTCAGCTTCTCAAGGAGTCAAGGAGTGTTCTTCCACTCCTTTTCTTTGGACTAAAAGAATCATCTTGTGCAAAAACTATTTTAGATTTAAGATTTCATGGCTGAATACTGCAAACAAAAGCACTTTTTGTGTCTCAATCATCAAAGACCATGACTGTATTCACACACGCTCACGGAGTATGTGTGAATTGGGGGTTACAGGGGTAGGAATCACCGGTTACTAAAGTGCTTTCTATTAGGCAATGAGAAGGTAACATCATCACTGACACAGCGCTGTCTGTGTCACCGAGAAGCGCATTCCAGGCAGAGAGACGGAATAAAGTGACTTTCTTTATCAGTTCCATAAGGAACACGTCTTTTTGTTTAAAAAAATACGTAACAATTACATGTTTTAAGGAACGGTTAGCAACCCTAGCTCTGTGTGAGACGAGAAGGGTTGAAGCAGAAAACAATATATCTGAGAGCAGGCATACATTTTTAGCAGAAACAAAGCTAATCTAAGCACAAGCAGGCGGTATTTGAGTAAAAACGCAGGTTTTTGAAAGACATACATATTAAGAATGCAAAATCAACAAGTGGCTATGCTCTCAACGTGAAAAACCCCCCACATTTTTTAATGAGAAAAACATGTTTTCTAATAAAGATAAGGAAGTACAGCAATAATGTCCTCATGAAATATGTTCTGATGTAAATAATAATTTTAAGCCTTTTTTAGTCCCAATATTGACCAGAATGCCAAAGTGTGAGACTGTATGAGTAGATCAACTCTTGTATTTGAGGATCAACTTATTAATCAATAGTTATAATTACAAGGATTCAACATACTTGTATACTTAATTAGCTTTCTGGTAACTTTCTTCCCCGCTGTTGCTGGTTTTCTATTTCTATTGCACTCAAAGCATATCCTGTAAGTGATCAGATTCTTTTTTGTCTATTGTGAGATTACTGTATGCACTGTCAACATTTTTGTTAACAGTTTTTGTCTATTCTTCTTATGCACTACTAATATTTCTGGTGTAGTGATGTGTTGCTATGACTGGGGTACACATGAGAAACTTTCACTGATGCTCAGATGTCACGTAATGATCATTTAATTAAGTCATGTTGGTTTTCCAAGAATTATTTTGCAGGCAAATAACCAATTTAATGTACACAGTTACTTATAGAAATATGGGCTTGATTGAGTTATGATGGTAAATATTGTCTGTTTTCTCTCTCTCTCTGTTTCCACAGCTTGTGGGGGCTTCATCGAGCTGAATGATAACGATCCTCCCGGCTTTATTACTTCACCTAACTATCCACAGAACTACCCCCAGAACATTGACTGTATCTGGGTCATAACTGCACCAAATGGAGAAGCTGTGCAAATTGACTTTGAGGATGATTTCTATATCGAACCCTCTAGCAGGTTTGCAGCTACTTTTTTTAGCCTGTTCATTTTTACATTCAAAACTTCTCATTGCTTCTAAGATTAAACAACAACAACAACAACAACAGTACAGTTTGGGGAAATGGAACATATTCTGCCTTCTTATGCCATGTGTGCATTTTCTGAAGTTTTCTATCCTCTCCCTTGTCTTTTTTTTATATATATATATATATATATATATATATATATATATATATATATATATATATATATAAAAGCACACATTTTTGTAACAACTCCCAGGAGGTTGGGTCATGAATTTTTAGAGACCTAAAATGGCACTCATAGGCCAGTTAAAGAAACCCTACCCTTAAACCCGGACCTATATCAGGGAAATCTTTTATTGAGAAGTTAAAAAAAGAAATTAAGCGTAGTTTGATATCATTGGGATCATGATCTTCACATGTTATGTACATATGTATTCATTTATGTATTCCTCAGCTGTTTGTACGACTACTTGGAGGTGCGCGATGGCTCGACTTCAAATGCTGACTTGATTTCTCGTCTCTGTGGCAACACCCGACCATCTACCCAACATTCAACAGGTTCCTCGATGCTGCTCAGGTTTCGCACTGACACCAGCCTCACGCACAAAGGCTTCAAGGCAACGTACTCAATAGGTAGGAAAACCACAGTCATCATATACATTCATAAGATTATTCCATACCTCTGAGTCTAGGGTTTGGTTTTTTGGATATGGAGCTACTGTACATTATTACATAATCAGTCTAACAAGCAAAGTGCATATCCTGTAGGTATGCACTGTCCCTACTTTCATTTTGCATCTTATATTCCTAACAGCAACATGTGGAGGTACATTCATTGGTCAGAGGGGAACAATCCGCAGTCCCGGCTTTCCAGACTCCAACTATCCCGACAGTTCCAACTGTGAGTGGTACCTGGAGGGTCCCACAGGACACTACCTTACCCTTAGCTATGAGAGCTTCAGCCTGCAGACAACTCAAGGCTGCTCTGCTGACTATGTGGAGATAAGAGAGTACAATGCTTCAGGTGAGAAAACTAGAGAATCACTTATCCACTTGTTTGTGCCTAAAGAGACACCATAAGTTGAAACATGATTACCTATGTGTACAAGCTTGCTTCACAAATTGTTAATCATAGAGATTGAAAGTGTGAAATAGTACAATGTAGTGCTTACATGTATCCCACTGTTCATGTACAGTATACCTTTTTGTGTACTGTACACAGTCAAGATGTAAGAAGGAATGGGAAATAATGGAAGAACATGATTTCCTGGTTAAGTGTGATACATAAGTAGGATAACATGATGGCAGTTTAATTTATACTTATACTGTATATGAAATAACAACACAAATGTAAGAAAGATGCTTTTAAAGAGCCAATGTGTGTGTGTGTGTGTGTGTGTGTGTGTGCGTGCGTGCGTGCGTGCGTGCGTGTGTGT
The DNA here is from genome assembly GCA_020745685.1 of Tautogolabrus adspersus. NCBI lineage: Eukaryota > Metazoa > Chordata > Actinopteri > Labriformes > Labridae > Tautogolabrus > Tautogolabrus adspersus. The sequence continues at coordinate 18,621,786 of CM036551.1, read as the reverse complement.
GTGTGTGTAGGGCGCCTGCTGGGCCGACACTGTGGCAGTACCCTTCCGGCTTCCTTGGATACATCTGACAGTTTTGCCTACGTCAGGTTTGTCAGTGACACCAGTGGAACTGCAGATGGCTTCAGTCTGACATTTGAAGCCAGTGTTGAAGGTATGACCATTTTCAGGTTGCAAGAGGTTTGGCTGTTTGAGATCACATGTTCTACATTTACATGATATTTACACTTGCAGTACATGCAAGCATAAATATCAGCCAGAGGTCGCAGTAACAGAGTGCTTACTTCAAGGAACTATTTGCTTTGCCTCTAGCTTCTCAAATTAATTGCAATCTCCCCCTGAGTATCTGCAATAGATAAAGTGTATTATTTTAACGGCTGCACTATTGTTAGTTAAAGCATTCTGAAATTAAGGCTCCCATGAAGTTTTAGAATACCGCATGTTAATTGCTGCATGGTTTGGAGGCCTGAACTTAACCAATATGAAATATGAACTTGTAAAAACAAGTAGCAAAATATCAGGGAGGTGTCAGGCTGGGCTTCTGACCATTTATAACAAGCAGGTCCTGAGGAGAGCTAAGGCTCTAGTGGTCTGCTCAAATCACCCTCTTCAGAGTGAGTTTGAGCTTTGACCCTCAGGGTCGTCGTTTTAGAGCTTCTGTGAGGAAAAATAAAAGACTCCAAGTCTCATTTGTCCCTGTTGCAACTAATATATTAATTAGCAATTAGCCCTCAGGTTGCTCTTTTTTGCACTTTAATTGCATTTGTTCACACCTCTACATTGCACAATACTGACTTAGTAAAAATTCCCGTTTTGATATTGTCATGGCCGGCTCAAAACAAATAAGTGGAGGAGACAAGGAGTTACTCTCAAGTAAATTCACACATCAGAAATTTTAATGAAGTAACGAGGAGCATTTGGGAGCAGCTTCTCCCCATCTCTTTCTCCCTGTGTCCCACAATGAGGAGGTGGGGCCTGCTTTTATGGATTGGAGAACACCTGGGCCCCAGGATGACTAAGCCACACCGGCTGACACCTGAAACACAAAACAGCCAACCAGCAAAACAACCAGCAGGGTTGTCGCAGTATGAGTTCTTGGCTGATTTTACTGTGATGTTTTATATTGTGTTGTGTTGTCTGATTTTTTTTACTTTGTTTTAATTCGATTTTATGGTGATGTTGTCCTTGTATGTGTTGTCTTCTGTGATCTCCTGCTGCAAAACACATTTCCCCGTGTGGGACAATAAACAAACTGAATCTGAATCTGAAAACAGTTGGCCTCAGTACATCAACCACCGATTCTTCGAGGCTACGAAATAAAATATTACAACTTTTAAATTTGAAATCCTCTCTAAAGAAAGATAAACTTTGCAACAAACTTTGAAAATGTTTCATGAAATTTCACCGTGTTCTTTCTCTTATCATTCTATTTATCTTTGCTCACAGCTTGCAGTTTAACACAGAAGTATGGCTGTTACTGGCCCTTTCTTTTTTTGTTGGACCTTGGCATTCATATTTTCTAGTTCAATGTGTTACATTATTTGGCCCCATATTTGCTCTCATTCAGATTAATGTTTACTTTGTTGTACGCTCACAGCAAATATTGTTGCTGAAAATGTCTCTTTTTGTTTATACTGTTTCACCCATTCTTTAACAGTCTGTGGAGGAGAGCTGAACGCTCCTTCTGGAACTATCTCCTCTCCCAACTACCCCAACCTCTACCCACACAGCCGAGTTTGTCGCTGGGACATTGTTGTCTCACCTGGCCGCCGGGTAACACTCACCATCAATGATCTGCGGCTGGAAGATTCTGGTACCTCATGTGCATATGACTATGTTGAAGTGAGTCCCATTCTGCCTATGTGTACCTACTGTATGTATATCAAGTCATTTTTATCTAATTCAGGAAACCAGGTATAACCACCAGATATTTCAAAACAAGAAATTATCAAAATCTATGACTATCAGCAAGGTTAGACACTATTCAGTGTTGGTGAGTTAATGCTATGTGTGATAAAGGTCAACCAATTATATGAAACCTTAACAATTACTAAATTACCCAACAGTGCAATGAGACAGGTCTTGGCTATATTCCACCATGGCTAAGTATTTGCAACTAGGGGCAAAGGAAACTTTCTTTAATCAAGCAGAAATCTAGATCTTGACCTGGCTCTCTGTGAAATTTCTGCTTTAACTTGTTAGGTGCAGAGAGGGAAATAAATATGCAGAAGTACATACAAGTTTGACATAGAGACGTTACCCAGTCTTAAAAGAAGAATGTGCGACTTTTTGATCCAGTAGATGTTGCCCTTGAGCACCAGCATGAAACCAAAACAAGCTGCTGTTTGGAAACCCCTCCGGCATAGTGAAGCCTCCACTCTCCCCCAGTGACACACCTCCAACCCCACTCTCCTCACATTCACACGAAGGAGTAATAAATTGGAACGTACCATAATTAAACACCATTAAGTGCAAGCGGCGGACAAAATTGTCCTTGTCTCGAGCTGCATTGTTGTATTAGCAGGCTAATTTTAGCACTCTTTAGTTATCTCGTAGCTTCACATTGCATGTAAATTGACACAGAATTACCGTGATCTAAAAACCCTTACTTGACATTCAAATAAGCAGGGAGTACAGTATGGTATTCTTCTTTTCTCTAGTCCTTGACTTACAGCTTTTAAAGGCAAGGCCATCCCCGTCCGTTTACACACGATGTAAACACGACTCAACACAGCCAGCAGGGCTCGTGCTTCTCACTCATTGTAGACAGTCATGACTCAGAGAGACATTTACAGAGGATATACTGGATTTCTGCTGTATTTATCTGTAAAATGTCGCACATTCTTCCTTTAACACCTGTACCACAGGAAAGGAGCTACAGAGCTAACGTCTATGGCTCCCATTCTGCCTCTGTAGACTTTAGGAACAAGTTACCCTGAATTTAGGATTCCAGTTAGGTAGTAGGGAACTCGCTCAGGTTCCAAACTGTAATGGTGTCTGAGAATTAAAGCCTCTTTTGATGAGAAAAGGGATTTTGAATTCACTCTAGATTTTACAGGCAGCAAGTGAAGAGAAGTTAATATGTGACACGTGGTCTTTTACCAAATTCTTCTCTTAACATTGCATTCTGAATCAAGTAGATTCATACTGAACTATTATTTGATGCTGTCATATTGACTGTTATTGACAGTAATTTATCACTGCACAGTTTAATTCCACAGTTAAACCTTAAAAAAACTTACTGAATTACTTAAACTGAAGACCTGATCTTGGAAATGTTGCTGTCTCTCTTCAGACACAGCACCCCAGTCTCCATGACAGTTCTTTTTCTTCTTCTAGGTACGGAATGGGTTAGCTGACGATGCCCCCCGCCTACAACGATTCTGTGGTACCGTGCCAGAAGGCACAGAAGTGCGCTCCTCCGGCAACACCATGACTGTTGTTTTCCGCACTGACTCCTCTGTTTCCAACGGTGGCTTTATGGCTTCGTACTCCTCTGAGGAACCTGCAGGTTTGATGCTACCTTACACAAAAGTAAAACTAAACTTCCACCTAGAGCCAAAAAAAAAGAATATCCATGATTCCTCCACCTATCAAAAACAAGTAATTATACACATTTATAAAGAAGAAAAATGTTTGCAAATGAAAAAGTGGTTAAAATAAATTTCTGCACGTGCCTGTACATTCTGCGGTGTAAATGTAACCTCTTGCTATGTTTGGCAGAGCTCAGCTGACACAATGAGTTATAATCAGCCTGAGTACATTTTAAACTGTAAACAATGAACAGACACCCGTGGTACTATTCTGCACAGTAGACCTTTATTCCAGTTTAATGTCAAGGTAATCTTCATCTCTATGTGAGCTACACAAGTAAACCAGACTATCAGCAATCAGATTGAATATTTCTACATAATTATTCTGAATGCCTGTTATTGCTGCTGATGGCTCGTTGACAGACAGAGAGCTTCAGCACGAAAACAGGAAGGGCCGATTCACACTGAGTGATACATTTGACGTTAAAGATTAGGATTTTTTTCTATACATATTTTATGCAAATGGGTTTATGTTTTTGCTGACATGCTTTATTTAAATGATTTGTATATATACTTTATTTATCCCCAAGGGGAAATTCTAGTTTTACACTCTGGAGAGACTAGAATTACTAGAACTACATGCATGCACGAACAGAACCTATGGTCAGAGTGGGGCTGCTAAAAAGGGAACGTGCCAGAGCTGTTGGGGGTTTGGTGCCCTGCTCAATGACACCTGAGCAGTACTCGGGAAGTGACCTGGCACTTCTCCACTAATCAGACCAACTTCCACACTTTGGTCCATACCACGACTTCAACCCTCTGGTTCCCAACCCAAGTCCCTATAGACTGAGCTACTGCCCCTTTCCCTTTGTTCCCTCAAAACTGTTAAATAAAAAGTATTAAAAAAGGAGGATTTTATTTGACAGGGTTTAAAAATGAAAATCCCTCACAGTAGCTTATTAGGCTGATATATTAAATGGCTCTGCAGCCAGTCATGATAAATGATCATGTAGACTTGTTCTAGTAGAGAAAAGAGTACTGTTGCCAAAAAGTCTATTGTGGAATCAGTTTTGCTCGGCCCAATCCAAGACGTTTTTTGATCAGTATTATACTACAATATATATGTCAGGCTCCAGAGCTCCATAAAGGGGCATCACAAGTACCAATGCAAACAAACAAAGTAAAAAAGTGTAGAATATTAACCTTTGTAAAGGATAAAACAACATAAACATTCACTAGTAAGTAATGTGTTGTCATCGCTGATATAAAGCAAAACACCTTGTACTGTTCAGGTAATATGAAATGAGAACACCAAAGCACATGAGGAAGGGAAACATCCTGCAAGTTCATACCATTTCTCGCAATTCCTAGGCCCTTTTATTACCATCTCCATAACTTATTCACTATTTAAGAATCTTAGGATCTTATTCATTAAAATTCTCCCCTTTCTGTCAAACTAACTGGGAGTAACAGACAAGGGTGGGTGCTCTGCGTTTATGTTTAAAGATATATAATATTTACACAGATTGACTTTTGCATATTCAAGTCCTGAGTAACTGATATTACAGTTACTAAGTTTATTAGTCCACAGTTCTAAAGTTATGCTATGTTAAAACTTTATAAGACACATGTAGCTTAACACTGAAGTCATTAAGAATGAAGTTTATTCTGCTGTTTAATTAATTAAGTCCAAGAGTAACAAATACTTAATCCAACTTTGTTGTCATAAATTGGGTATTTGTCTAATCGTCTTTTTATCTAGTAAATATGTCTGTTTCCATCTCTGTGACATTTTCATGTTGGCATCTTTCAGTATGTGGTGGAGAACTGACCAACGCTGCTGGTGGGAACTTCACTTCCCCTGGGTACCTAGTGTCCAACTACAGCAACAACCTCAACTGTGAGTGGCTAATTAGGAACCATCATCACATCAATTCTTCTATTGTGGTACTGATAGAAGATCTTCACCTGGAGAACCACCAGACCTGCGAGTCAGACTACCTCCAGTTTCGCTTAGGTGAGTTCCACACAGATTGCATTGGCTATGGATGCACTAATGAAAGTAACTACACACAGATTTCAGATCAGGGTGTTGGATTAATTGGCGCATAAAGTAGTGTATTGAGAGTCTTAAATGTTACCATGATTTTTAAGTTAGGTGTTTAGTAGTTAAAAGTTTAATTTCAAGTTCAATTTTTTTTTTTTTTGGGTTAGATGTTAGAGGCTAAGAATATTAACTTGTATGTTATCTCAATGGCACAATCAAGTTTAAATAACTGATAGATGTTATCCCTTGGGAAATAAGTGTTGGGTGTTATTTGTCAGTGACTCTTGAACCGTTCCTGGGTCAGTCGATGAAGCTGACCAAGGCCCCACTCTGGTCTTCTTCTACTTTGCCCGAAAGGCAACAGCAAGGGTTGAATGTGGTTGGGTTTTTTTCAGTTCATGTCAATAACAAAAAAGAACTTACTGTTCCTTGGCAAACAATGCCACCGCGCTTGATCACCTTATTTTGAAATTTAAATCAAAATAGTGGACTTCCTGTTTATCTTTCACCATGGTCATAATAGACGTTATTGTCTGTCTCAACATGATATGTATGCCCACCAATTTTTATGCATGTAGGTTTTACCCAAAGGAGGGGCTTATGCACAAAACCCAAATCACACGCACATTTTCACCATCCTTGAATGTGGTCAACATTTTGGTGAGTTTTGGGGCATGTTCATGCCGCCAAAAGTACTATTTATCTGGCTAAAGAATAAAGAGCCTAAGGGTTCACAATAGGGCCCTCACACCCTTTCGTTGCTTGGGCCCTAAATATGAATATTTATACTTTCTTTATGTTTTTTTCTTTATGTTTGTTTTTTAACTTCCTATCTTTCTCCCCCAGGTGATTCAGATGGCGAATTGTTGGCAAAGTTTTGTGGGCAGACCATCCCTTCAGTTCCAATTGTGGTCTTTACCCCAGAGCTCTGGGTCCATTTCCAGACAGATACCTCCCAGGGAGACCTGGGTTTCAAGGCCAAATACTTGTTCTCTGGTAATAAACTACTTTATGATATACTTGACTACGAGATAAGAGTTTGTCTCATCTCTAATTGTGGGTTCAATCCATTGTGCAGAGTGCGGAGGATGGCAAACAGGAGAGGGAGGGGTGTTATCCAGTCCTAATTACCCCAACAGCTACCCTAGTCCCAGTCGCTGTGCTTGGCTGCTGGAGGCTCCAGCAGGTCACACAATTACTGTGAGTTTATAAACCTGGCACCATGGCCTCATCATTGAAAAATCCAACAAATTGAATGAGTTTACGATGATGGAAAGACTGAAGTATTTTGACATATTTGCTGTTATCACAATATTGAACGTCTGTATTGATTGTCTTATTAAGCTGCTGAAGAAGTGCTGACCAGTTCATAACAGCCAACAGGCTCAAATAGTTTACATACTGTGATTATCAACTTTATGGGTGTTTACCCAGCAAGAAGAGCAAGGCAAACTGATTATCAACAGAATGAGTGGCCTTTTAATGCACAAATACTTTTAATACACAAACTGCCACTGTGATTAGTGGGAGGTTTAAATTGCAAAAGCAGAGCGATACTATGATTGGAGCTCTAATTTGGGCTAACAGATCTTTTCAGTATATGGGCATACTGTAATGGCCTCAGTCGCATTATTAGTATACTATCCTCACATTCTTATGAGTATGAAATACAAAGAATTAGAGTGTAGCTGTTAAACTGCTGTAGCAGTTGCTGATTTAGAGGTCACTGTTTGTTTGGATATTGCTGAGGTTGTTTCACCGTAGGAGCTAGTGCTTTGTAGCATCTGAGTTGTAAAAATGTCCTTTCCATATCCTTTGTCTTACTGCAGCTAACCTTCAGCTATTTTAATGTGGAGGAGCACTCTAAATGTAGCTGGGACTCTGTCACAATCTTCAATGGGGGATCCCCTGGCTCCCCCATTATTGGCCAGTACTGTGGGGCGACCTCCCCAGGAACCATCCAGTCAGGATCCAACAAGCTTGCTGTGGTCTTCCTGGCAGACCACAGTGTGTCAAGGGGAGGCTTTATGGCCTCCTGGTCTTCTGATTCTTCAGGTAGGTTTACACTAGCTTAATGAGCATTAACTTTCTATTCTTTTTTGTGGAGGGGTAATTTTAATTCAAAGCAGGACCTCTGTGAAGGAGGCTGAGGTTTTTTATATATTTTCATCACTTTCAGTGTGGTCATATTTTTTTCTGCTTTTCGTAAAGGCTGTGGAGGTGTGATCCATGCTGATACAGGAACAATCAAGTCTCCAAACTATCCCCAGAACTTCCCTGCCAATGTGGAGTGCTCCTGGCAGATCATTGCCCATGAGGGGAACCACCTGGAAATGAGCTTCAACAGTGATTTTGAGATTCCAGACAGCTCTGGGACCTGCCAGAGCAGCTTTATCAAGGTATTAGCATTAAGTTACAGGAGACACACGTTCAAATGTTAGAAAATAAATATAGAAAGCAGTTTATTAATAATGACCACACCAGGTAGTAACTAACTGATACGAAAGCATCATCTTAGTGATTGACACAATTACACTAAAAGCAAAACTTTAATCTTCCTAATCACAGCAACAAATCTCTAGAATACAAAGATTATTTGAAATATATGCTTAAAAAGTCAACATCAAGTTGGTTTGTTCATGTGTCTTAGATAGCTCAAAGGGCATTTACTTATGTCAATTATTGTGGGAGTCAATATTGCGTGGAACTTAATCAGTGTACGAACAGCTGTCACAGCTACCACCTTGTACCAACCACAGTAGCAAACATTTCAGAAACAGATGCTAGCATGCAGAAGCTAAGAGCTAATATGCCTGAACGAGTGACAAGTAATCCAGTCAGCGTGGTAACCTAATGGTACTCATTTTTGGTATTGCAAGATAGTCCTTCAAATTGTAATCATTGGTGCAAGGCGTCACAGTGACACTAGGCAGATTATTCAATTATTTTAAGTAACATTTGCCTATTGCTTTGGTATTGTGATGCCATTAAGTTATGTTGCTTGTGTTATGTTGTTTAAATAAGCCGTGTGCAAAGTTGCCTTAACTCTCTTTTAGAAACAGTAAGTACCTAAAAAATGTCCATTTTGCAACAATTGAACCAGTATGCATTTTCTTGTAGGTATGGTCTGGTCGGACCCAAAATAATGAGGCTCTGCTGTCAACACACTGTGGCTCGGTGGCCCCAGCTCCAATCATTGCTCCATATAATACCATTACAAGCCGATTCCAGGCCACTGGAGCCCAGGGCAAAGGCTTTTCAGCCTCCTTCATCACCAGTAAGAACCAAACAGCCAAGAAAACTTTGTTACAGAAAAAATGACGGAACTGAACATGCAGAGTGAATTGTTCCAAAGAAAGACACTTGAATGGGTAGAAAATGTAATCAATAAATGTAGTATGGATATTTGTTTGCATTGTTCATACATAAAGAAATAGCTCTCAATCTCAGCTTTCATACAGTAAGATTCTTAATCTTAATGATTCTACTGAAGCTATTTCTTGGCTAAGAATCTTAGCACTTTGGTGTTGGATAAAGGTACAAGGTTACTTGTCCCAACAAAACTCCAAAGAAAGTGAAATGTCTTTTGTTCATCAGGATGCGGCGCAAACTTCACAGCTTCAAGTGGCCGGGTGGTTTCCCCAAATTATCCAGCTGACTACCCTGACAATTCCAACTGCAACTACATTATAAATGCTGGAGAAAAAACTGTGGTTGTCCTCACCTTTCAGACTTTTCAACTAGAAGGCAAGTGTATTATTGGTAGTGTATACTGTCAAGCTATGGCAACTCCTGGCAGTTACAGACAGTTTTCTGTGTTGACTGAATTCCTGTTAATTTGAACTTCCACAGCAGTTAACAGAGACTATGACTGGAGGAAATCCCACTTTTCATGCAGTTCAAGAATCTTACTATGATCACAATATTGGCCCGTCTCAATTTTGGAAGTAAATGTTTTGTAAACAAAGATATGCCTGAACACTTGCTCTGTGCCTTAAATGACATCACAATGTTTCTACCATATGACCAGCCTTGTTTTGCACTGTTTGTTGTGTGATAACCAAACGTAAGCTATTAATTGAGTTTTTGGCCTTCTTGTCTGTTTTCTAGCACACTCTACCTGTCTGTATGATGGCCTAAAGATCTACAGCCTGGCCTCTGGTGGCCCTGCTATTGCCACTTTATGCGGTACCAGTATTCCAGGGCCATTTACCTCCTTTGGCCCCATGTTACTTAACTTCTACTCTGACTCTGTGGTCACCCACAGGGGCTTCCTCGCACAATACACAGCCATCCGTAAGTAAAAATGGGTTAATATAATTGACTTTAAAAGCCATCAAAAATGTGCTGGTAAACATAAACAACATAAGAATGTTGAGAATTTTGATTACTACATCAGTAGAAACAGGTTTTTGATATATGGGGACAGTACATTCAACTATTAGTGCTATTATTATTCATTTCCTTTTTTGTGCTCATTTATTCATGAAGAAATATTATTCATTCCATTTATTTGATGTTACTTTTGGCATTTACAGTACCCTGCGCACATCAAAGATAGCTTAACAAAGCAATGTGCATAATGTTAATTATTTGAATTTCAACCATAATTAATAAAATATAAAGGTGAAGTTGCGCAGATAAGTTTAACTTTTGCGTTAACTTTGGCCTTTCAAGCAATGTGGAAATGAGAAAATAAGAATTAAAGAATCAATCTCCCTTTTATAGTCAAATTGAATAACTCAACGTGCAAATATACTGTAAGACTTACTTACTTGTTACGTGTGTGTGTGTGTGTGTGTGCATGCATGCGTGCGTGTACATGTATTTATGTGTGTGTGTGTGTGTGTGTGTGTGTGTGTGTGTGTGTGTGTGTGTGTGTGTGTGTGTTTGTACGTGTGTGTGTGTCTTCAGCATGTGGTGGTTTCTTCAACAGCACAATGGGTACAGTCAGCAGCCCTGCCCTCTCCACAGTAAACTACCACCACAACATCAACTGTACCTACCATATCATGGTTCAACCAAACAGGGTGCTGGATCTCAAGTAAGACTGCAATAGCTGCATCAACTTCATTAGACTAGAACCAAAAGTACATTTGTGAAATACACTTTTAGCTATAAGAAGGTACACCAGTATTGTTCTTAGTGTTTGAAAAATGACTGCTGACATGTTTTATTGTTAAAATGATAGACAATAAAACTAGTTTCTGAGCAGTAGCATTTTCATTATGTCATTCAGTTGTGTTTGTGTCAGACAACTGTGTTGTTAGGACGTGTTTCCCTTGTTGTTTTGGCAGAGTGTCTTCGATGCACATGCTGTCATCCTCGGGTAATTCATTCACAGGTATCCAAAATGATTTCGAACCAAAAGAGGTCAGTTTATCCTTCAGAAGAGCGCCCTGCAGTCTAAACAGCTTCATTTGAAGTTCCAAGTCCTTCTTCCGATGAGTAAACACAGTGAAGCAACTTTTAAACCTGCATATGAGCCTGACAGTACATTCCTATACAAGTCAATACTCAGTGTTGGGGAGTAACGGAATATATGTACCGACGTTACGTATTCAGAATACAAATGAGTAAATGTATTCTGTTACAGTTACAACTTAAATAGATGGTATTCAGAATACAGTAACATGGTTGAAATCAATGGATTACATGACAGTACTTCTCTGTTTCACGAGTTTATTCACTCTCTAAATAAATTAAGGCAACTCGATGCATTTCCCAGAAGCCCCAACAATGAAAACGATTAAAAATGAGCTATTTGCAGAGAATCTAAAATAACTCATGTACCTCTTTTTTCTCTTTCTCATCAATTTATATACTAACATTTTCATCTACTTTTCTTCTTATTGAGAAACAGATCAAGACAGTTTTATCATAGTTCAAAGTCTGTTCATTATTTCGAAGCCACTTTGACACACCAGACATTTCTTTTGACAGACTCTGCTGCCATCTGAGGAGTCTTTGCACACACATATTTGTGTCGTCTGCTTACATTTGACTGCTGACTCTTTTGCAGCTGTCTGGTAGAACATTTATAAACTGAAAAGTAAGGGCCCTAAAATTGAACCTTGTGGAATTCCCATCCTGCAAGTTTGGACAGATGACTGGGTAGAATTTATTCTTACACACTGCTCTCTGCATTCAAGATAAGATCTAAACCAAGATATGGCATCATTTGAAAATCAAATTTTTGCAGTTTATTTAGGAGAATTTCATGATTCACGGTATCAAAGGCTTTTTTCAAGTCCAAGAACAATGCAATAGTAATAGTTTTCCCATTCTGCTGAGTATGTTGATGTTGATGAGTATGTTGACCTCTGTTTGATAGGACAGTGTGTTAGTTGTATTGTGTTAGGATTAGAAACAAAGTTTCAGTTATATTTTAAGTAACATTTTTACCGTCTGCTGTAATGCTCCTCAGTATTTGTAAGTCACACTCAAAATATCCAGTGATGAGGACAACAATTCCACCTCTGGATGACGCACACATACAGTAAATCCTCTTTAAGTAAAGTCAGTTAAAATGGCTTTTGGCATTACTTTTATAATAATAATCACAGATGAAATTAGTAGTGAGATGCCAGCGGCTCAACCCTGGCACATACAGACACACTTTGTCCACGTGTGTTGAGAAGGACTCAGCCGTTAGGAAGGACGGAGATGAGAGTGTTTTTTATCTGGATGAGCTGCCCGTTGTGCCTCACTCCACAGAGAAAGCTTTGAAACGTGTGTCATATCCGTCAAGACTTTAAGAGGATATGGTAAGAAATGTGGACAGAGTTGAACTCTGTCAGGATGAGAGCGCTCAGTGCAGCTCTGCGCCTGTGGTTAAGTCCTTTAGCTCTGATAAAATGAGGCTGCTTGTTATAATCAAATAAGACTAAATAAATACCCCTCATTCCATCTGTTTTGAAAAACCCAGCATTCTGTGTCACCCTTTTTTTTTAATCAACCTTTCTCTTTTGCTGAGCTAACTTATTGCAGCAGCAGTTTTAGTTTAATGATATTTCTCCCTGCTGAGAATTAATTTCATGTTAAATCTATTAATTTAATCATATGAACCTCTTGAATTCATAAAAATCTCATTCAATATTTTTCAAAAAATTGTCCTGTCTACCAAAAAACCCTCTGAAACTGGTTGGCAGGCCAGATCTGGCTGGTTCCAAACCATTACTTTCTTATACACTGAAATAACCATATGTTATTGTATACAATCATGTTTTTCCCCAATTGACATACAGTATGTAGGATGATTGTTTACTTAAGTTCATTGGGCCATAGTTTCAACAAGGTTTTTTGCTTGGGTCCTTCTAGTGCTGAGTAAATATGTGACCGTGAATCAGTATTTTTGTATGAAAGAGCTCTAAAGCTTATTTCCTGTTTATTAGGCCCTTCTTTAAGTCTATTTGTGTTTACAGGTTTAACACCTTTCACCTGGAGGCATCTTCTTCCTGTCGTTATGACTATGTGGCAGTATACGATGGACAGGACTCCTTGGCACCTTTGCTTGGGAAATTTTGTGGTACAGTGCTGCCACCAGATCTGCAGTCCTCCACCAACCATTTGTTCATCATCTTCCGCACTGATGCCTCTGTGAATGGGGTTGGCTGGAGGGCTGTGTACTCTGAGACACTAGGTAGGTGAATGTAACTGTGTTTAAAACAATCATTAAAGATAAAATAGCACAAAAAAAACGTGTGTTGCTATGTTTTAACATAGGGATTTTCATCATGGCTTTGTTCCCATCTCTCCATCTCAGTTGGTCAAAGTTTACCTGAGCCTGGTCACCATGATTAAGACTTTTCCTTTTCCATGTCTGGCAAATCTGGGTTCACTGCCCCCTACATCTCAACTGGTGTCAGAATTACAGTGGCCTACAAGCACACAAAACCTGCAACGGCCTAAACAAATGACATCATATGCAAAAGTCCAAAACATATGCAATGATGTAAACACCCTGTAAATGAAAAAAGCAGAAGCAGCCCATTAATATCACACATGCTGCAAGTACATTAATGATAAATAGTCAAAAACACAAATACCAAGAAAACAACTGCAATCGTTTTGCATCGTTTCTGAAGTTTCATGTGTTAGTTGTTTGTAAAAACGGCTTTTATGCAGAATTACAGTGAACAATGATCACAGAGTTGTAACAGACTGACCTGCAATTCTACATAGTTTTGTTTTCCCAATAAACCCTGAAAAAATAGTAGCAATGGCGGCCAGAATAGTAGTTGGCATAGCGGCCTAATGGATTTTAAAACTTAATAACTTTGTGTGTCTGAATTACCTGCAGGTCCAGCACAGGGATGTGGTGGGTATCTGTCCATGCCCATGGGCATGTTCGGTTCTCCAGATCCAAACCTTGATGGGACTTATGAACCTAGGATGGATTGCATGTGGACCATTGAGATGCCAGTAAACAGGGTTATCAATCTGACCTTCACTTCCTTTGCTCTTGAGAGCTCTTCTACTTGCCGCTACGACTATGTCAAAGTAATTAACCACAGCAATTTCAGCTTTTATTGGGAAATATATTGTGATATTAACATAGTTCAACTGAACACTGACTATTATACAATGTTGAGCTATGCTTTGATTTTTTTTTTTAAACTTTAAAGCAATTATGAAGAAGTGCAAACATCTGGTCTCTATATCAGTTTTTGGCCTGAGTGACATGCTGTTCTATCAAATGTCATGAATTGATCATTTCACAGTGCATTGAGGTTCACAACTAACTCAAGGCCCTAACTTGTCATTCTACGTTGTATGCTCAAGTTGGCTGGCCTGCATTGAACACTCACACGCAATCATCGACACGTCTTTATCTATGAGGCAATCCTTTTCTTGCTTCCAAAATACGTGTCTGATTTTTATTCATTTGAAATATGTTGGAAGCCACAGTTTTCGCTCTGCGACCCAGTGGCAAAACGTATTCTTATAATCTGTTCTGGAGAGAATGGGGAAAATGAGTTTCAGGTACGCTGCTCCTACGACTTAGAATCTGCTGCAGGAGGATTTGGGTCTGGGGAAGCTGGTCACTTTGAATCTTTTTTTAAGAGTAGATTGAAGGTGTTGGAGGAAGACTGTAGACTAATGACTATCTGCTCTGTGACCATGGATATGATGAAGACCTGTGTTTTATTATGTTTATGTGATGTACTGTATGTCTGTTACTTCGTTCAAATGTTCTGCTTTGGGACACTCGTAAAAGAGATTCTTAATCTCAAAGAGTTTTTTTTTTAATTAACTAATAATAATATCAGTTTTTGGCCAGAATGGTGCCCATTGACATATAACATAAAATGTTAGGCAGCAGCTGCTGAATCATGTTTTTAGGTTAAGGACAAAAGTGCTATGACATAATGGATTATCTGTTTTTTTAAATGTCTCTTAATGGTTTTGTATGTTTTTGCACCCAGGTGTATGATGGCGACAACATCAATTTCCCTCTGGTTGGGACATTTTGTGGAAACACCATCCCTTCAAATTTTGTGTCAGCTGGAAACTTCCTGACCATCCACTTTTTCACTGATAGCTCAGTCCAGAGACAAGGCTTCAATGCTACCTACAGATCTATGCCATGTAAGACTTTTTCTCTACTTTCTCCACTACACTAAGCTTTATTTTCACCCGAAAACAAACACACCAGCTAGCTCATTCAAAATAAATACTGACCCACCAAACGATGGTGTTGAAATTCACATACCTTCTAAACGTGTGGCTCAAATGTACTTTACTGTGACAAAGCTAACATTGAAACACAGATAACTCTATTTTCGAAGTTGGCCATTCCTACACTTCAAATCCTTGGCTATTTTTGATTTCAGAGGCGGCTCAAAAGATGATAGGGCTTTTAGAAGGTGTGTAAATAAAGACATATATATAGTTTTAGTCTTCTGTCTCTCCAGAGGGTTTAAAACAGAGGGTTGAGCAAGTTGGAATGTAAATCATTAGTATTTAATGAGCCCCATGAACAGGTGCTATTCTCTGTTAGTAACACTTTGTGCAGGATTCATTTGAAGTTTAACCAAGTCCTTAGAAAATGTACAGGAAAGGCAAGCCATAACTTGTTAGTTATGCCTTCGATGGATTGAGAGCCCCCCGTGTCTCTCAGTATTGTCACTGGCCGTTGATTTGAAGGATCTCCAGTGTAACCACAACCATGGTTACACCAGAAATTAGTAACTGTTATTGATTTCATACTGTACGCTACATCATGCATAACTTTTAGTTAAATGTATAATTCTTTTATTTTTGTGCATTGTTCTACCCTCTCCATGTGTCTGCCTTTCTTCAGTGATTTGTGGTGGGACTATGAATGCCACAACCAGCATCCAGACCCTGACATCACCAAGTTTCCCCGGTGCCTATCCCCCTTACACCTCCTGTCGCTGGATCCTCGATGCTCCTGCACAGGAGACCATCAAAGTATCATTCCCAACGTTTGTCCTCCAGCCCAGCCAGAGCTGCTCATCAAACTACCTGGAGATAAAGGACTGGCCTGTGGTGAGTTCAGACGGGGACTGGACTCCAGCATGATTTATTATAGAAAGAAAACTTACAGTACACTGATGAACTGTAATTGCAAATTATTTAGTGTAGAGATATTACCAAATAGAGATGGCAGATTTAACCTGTTTCAACCTTAAACCCATTTATCCACAATGGAACCCACCGTAAAAAAATATTTAATTAAAAGAGAAAAATTAATACATTTAAAGAAAATAAAATTTGGTCAGAGTTGGAAGAGAAAATGAACAAATGTTTCTTGTAATAGTTTCCATAAATTAAAATGTATTGCTTATGGAAACTCATGTTGAATAGAAATATCTGTCTAAAATAGACTTGAGCAAATTTAAGTTAACTTAAAGGACATACTATGAGTAATGTGAGGCTCAGCAGCACATTTTAATTAGTTTAACAGTGGTATTCTTAATTCAGCACACCTTTGAGTCAAGATAAAAAAAGTAACATTCAAGTAAGACATCTAAATGAACTAAAACGTATTGATTTTGAAGCTCAGTCAAGTCAGATGTGAGTCTGTCATCTGTCTTTGTAGACTAGCCTGACTATAACTTGAGCTTTTGGTTTGATGAAACCTCGTCTTTCAGAATTCTTTTTAGCGAAATACATTTCTTACAATCTTTTAATAACCATAATTTTAAGGGTAATCTATTTTAATTTAATACACAAGTCACATACAGCAAACATCAATATAGTCAGGTAGACAGCATTTTAACAGAAACTGTTGCATAAATGTAACAATTAATTTCATACAATCATACTTATTTATGAGTGGACAGGAAGGTGAGCGTGAGCAACCATTCTCAATGTGACAACCATTTGGTTTCACTTTTGTTACTCGTAGCCTGGTAGCCTATATTCCTTTTATTTCAATTCCAACCTTGTGGTAATTAGGATTATTTCAGCAGTAAAAAGGCACTGGGGAGTTTTTTTAGAAGCTCTTTTAGTAGTCAATTTTTCGGAAAAATTGTAGTTTCACCACGGCAGACCCAGGCCATTAACCTCCGCCGTTGCATAATTACGTAGCCTAGTGGAAATGCGGTCGGATTCTCAGAGCAACGCGGTCACCTTTCCCTTAGTCCTTTATGAATTCTCCTAACATCTTTCCTTGACCTCATGACATTTTCCCCGGGGTTAAAGTAAAGAGGATAGTGAAAGTAGATAAGAGGGACAATCCGAATCCACCCAGAGAATAAATCCAGGGGGCAATCAAACACAGGTGAGACTAATGACACAGGTGAAAACAATCAGGGCAATCGAAAATGGAGGGAAAACCGGACAAAGGGAGGAAGTAAGACAAGAAACACTGGGGACAAGAACTACAAAATAAAACGGCAAACACTACAGACAAGACTCGGGGAAATGCACACATAGAGAAAAGAGAATCATGAGGATACAAATGAGAAAATAAAACAGGAAGCACTAGAAACTTACACCAGGAATTATAAAAGAAAATACACAGGGTTAAAAACAACATGAGGGAAGAAAAATACAAAATAACAGAAAATGAATTCTAAACACTGAGATTAACAAAATATTAGACAAAATGAGCAGTGTTGTAATATGAACTATATTCTGATTGAGGTCAGTCACATTTTTCTCGTGTTACAGGGAGATTACGGTCAGTCACATAAGATCTGTGCATCAGATGGGCATCCACTTGATTTCTACAGCTACGGCAGGACAGTCCTCGTTCACTTCAAATCTGACGCCTTCATGACTGGAAATGGCTTGAGTTTCACCCAACAGATTGCTGGTGAGTACCTGTAGTCAACCTGTCATACTTAGTACTTAATGTTAATCAAATGTTTATTTTAATAAATACTTTAGGGTTCAAGTAACAATCAAACGTGGGAAAGTTTGGTATATCAAAAGGAAATGTGAGGAAAGTCACTTACTGCTAAAAGAAATAATTTTCACTCCACCCCAAAAGTTAAGACAGCTTCACTTTCCAAGACTTGATAAACAGCTTTCCTCTCAGTAAATATTGTGAAATCCATGCAACCCATTGTGAAAGGTTTGGTAATCTAAAGAATATTTTTTTTCTCCTTCTAGTGACTCTCTATGCAGATAGTTTTGATTAGTTTCCAGGTTAAGATGACTTCTTTTTCTAGACGAAGAAGTACAACTACTGTAGCCCAAGAGGTTTCGAAACAATGGGCATCGATTGTTAACTATGGAACTTGGTTTACCAAAAGTCCTGACTTTGTTTGTGTTCGTGTTTCCCAGGCTGCAGCAGGACCTATGAACAGGAATATGGCTACCTGAAGAGTCCTGGCTGGCCTGACATCTACCCCCACAACATGGACTGCACAATTGTCCTGAAAGCACCACAAAACAGTTACATCTCTTTCTTCTTTAATAACTTTGATCTGGAGAGCCACAGCAACTGTGGATTTGACTTCCTGGAGGTGAAACAACCAGAACACATGCATGGACACACACTTTCACTTACATTGTTTCATACCTTGCTCTCTTAAAGGAAATCTCTTCAAGTTTCTGTGTTTATTAAGGCACATCTTGCTCTAATTGATCGGTGTACAAAAGCACAAATACTAGATGGCATGGATGATGTTTTTATGACTAAAGCTGTAGAAGCAGTAGATGACAAAAAGGTTGACATAAGTGATCAAACGAAGAATAATCTCTTTATTAAATGTGTATGCTTTTATATAAATGAAGGTCTTGCAAAGTACATAATCTTTTAGGGCTTTCACACTTGCAGAAAACTCCTGAAAAACTCCTGATATTTCCGGGAGGAAATGTATGTGTGAACGCAAACAGCCACATTTTCACTCAGACTTTGCCTGGAGTTTCTCCTCCCAGCCCCCCTAGTAATTTTTCTGCAGCAAGGCCAAGTGAGCTGATATGAGAACACAGCAGGATATTATCCGGAGAATTCACCTTGAGCGAGTGGGAGAGGGTGGTGAGGTTTATAATCTGACTGGAGACAGTGTACAGAGTGTATGCACGCAACCACTACGATCTCCGTGCACGTAATTAAACGGCTGCATTACGTTTTCTGTTCGTCAGTATGTTCTTCTCCGCTCTTTTGTTGATAGTGTCATTCTGTTGAACTACACGTAGCATTGATATAAAGGCAAATATTCTCATAATAGTATCATATAGAGGACTCTGTTGCTTCGTCTGCTACTTCCGTGATGATTTTATTTACGTCACGTCTTACTACCTCAGGAGACCCCTCACTGACCCCGCTGTGTGTTTGCATAATGTGAACAGCCAGGTCAGGAGAATATCCGGAGCAGTTCTCCTGAAGTTATCTAGACTAAATCAGGATCAAATTGATCTGGACTGTGTTGTCCACTTTTTTAAATCCAGGACCAGGTAATCCTTCTTACTTTTATCCTGGTTTTTCAAAGAACAAATGGATAGGATCAACCTGATCCAGATACTGACTTGTATGCATTACCACAGGGGTCCCGCCCCCCACAACTCTAATGTCTTTATCCACCAAGTCATGATAATGATAAAGCAAGTCTACTGCAAAATAAGATAAAATTGTCTGATGGACCAACTTCATTGTAACAATGTTGTTTTGGCTGACTTACTTGGAAGTTTTATTACATTTTACTCCTGTCCTGTCTTAAATCAACCCTCTGCTTAGATCAAGATAAGCCTGATATAAAAAAAATGTTATTCTAATCCTTCTCAAAAGTTTTGAACAACACAAACTGGAGGTTTTATTTTGACATAAACGATTGGATAACCATCAGATTTTTTTTTGTATCCCCTTTTATACTTTTAAACAACCAGATTTTTAGGATTTGCTCCTATCTCATTGGTCAGATACATTTTGGACAATCGGGCTTTGGGTGTTAGGGGGGGTGAGGGAAGTTCCTCCACATCATTTAATGTGCTACCTAGACTAGAAACCACTTCTCCATGGTCTTAATTTTATGCACAGCTCATTTCAGAAAGCCTCCCCTTACCACACTGACTGAAATACACTTTTGTCTAAATTACCATTATGAT
Source organism: Tautogolabrus adspersus (assembly GCA_020745685.1). Taxonomy (NCBI): domain Eukaryota; kingdom Metazoa; phylum Chordata; class Actinopteri; order Labriformes; family Labridae; genus Tautogolabrus; species Tautogolabrus adspersus. Next base: position 18,601,683 of record CM036551.1, on the reverse strand, counting down.
TCAGAGAGCCAAATAAAAATAAAAATAAAAATAACAGCCCCAGTCCAAAATATGCTAACATCAACAGTGTATCAGTTGAATCTATTAACTACCCTGCAGACTGGTCTCTGAAAATAATAACTGTGAGAAACTACAAGGGGTCACATCTGTTGGCTGCCTCCAGACCCTGTCCATCCCTCCTTCCCTCTCCCTGTACTGCACTACACTGTTTTATTGAAAATAAAATACACTGTACCTTACTTAATTAATATGGTGCACAATGGTATCTATATTATCAAGCACAGTCGGAGTATTATTGACAAATGCTCAGAATAGGGTCCGGATGATCAGTTCTCAATGTGTCCTCAATGCATTTTGGATCCCTTACCTGTATTATGCTGCCCTCTTGTGAAAAATGAATCAGGACGCAGGTTAATACAATGTGCAACAGGGCATGTTTCTGATCTGTATGACCTTTCTGGTTAATAATTCTCTGTGAAGTGCAGGTGATATCCTAAATCCCTACATTTTCTTTTGTCTCTCAGATTCGTAATGGTAGTACAGCAACCTCACCACTAATTGATCGGTACTGCGGCAACACCGTGCCAAGCCCAATCTTCCCGGAATCCAATCAACTCTATCTTCGCTTCAAGAGTGACTACTCCAGTGCTCGAGATGGCTTCGAGGCCACGTGGACTTCCTCCCCTCAAGGTCAGAACTAACCTCTTCATTGAAATTAATTTAGAACAAGGTCCCAATGTCTAAGGAAATTATATATGTATCTAACCCTTGAATGATGTGTTAGATCGAGGCTTATTGTGGTATTACCCAAGGTCCAAAAACACTGGATTCTTTTTTTCACGTAATGAAATAAAATATAACTTATAAGACTTCCCCTGTTTGTTAGATTCCTACGTCTTTTAAGTTGTACACCACTTGAACCACAAGCTTTCTCTGTATGCTGTTACTTTCTGTGCATAAAGCCAACGTTAGCCTTCAAAACATCTGTTAGCTGTTTTGTCCTTGTGCACCACTACAATATCATTTATTTAACAGTTTGTTTTTGTTCATTTAAATTAAGTGATGGCCCTTTCATGCTACACACATAGAAAGACAGTTGTTCTTAAACATGTTGCTCTGACATAGTACAGAGGATTCTTGGCTTTCTGTTTACTTGAACATCTTTTCTTCAAACATTTGTTCACCAGGTTGTGGTGGCGTTCTGTATGGAGACCATGGCTCATTCTCAAGTCCAAATTACCCAGGCACCTATCCCAATAGTACCCACTGTGAATGGAGTATCAGGGCACCCAGAGGTCGTGTGGTGACCGTCACCTTTGCCCAGATCAGTATTGATGACCCTGGTGATTGCCAGAACAACTTCTTAAAGTTGTATGATGGCCCAGACACCTCCTCAGCGCCTGTTGGACCTTACTGTGGAGTGGTATGTAATCCAAGCATGCAACCTCATCTTAAGCTATAACATAGTATGCAGATACTATAAACAAAGCCTTTCACCCACACTCCCATGGAGGCGGAATTTACATTCTGTATGTTTAGTATTTGTGAAAAATAAGCGCTCTATGTACACTTTGAAACAAAAAAAAAAACAGTATGTCCCTTCTCCTTTAACATATATGAAACAACATGGTAAGTTAAGTCTCTAGATATATTAGTATAAATGATCAATGTAGCCTTCTATCGGTCATCCTCCATAACACTTTTTGTAAAAGGCACACTATAATAGTATAAGTTGCACCCAAAATTTGCTAGATGTATCTAGGCTATGAATTAAATATATAACACTAAAATAACTGTTTTGTTTTACTATTTTCAGGAAACCAATATTGCTCCATTCACAGCCTCCTCCCATCATGTCTTCATTGTTTTCCAAGCTCAATATGCCACCCTGCCTTCAGGATTCAGACTCACCTGGAGCAGCTGAATAAAAATGCCCTTCCATCCATATAGATTCACTGTTTCTGACCTAATGTTTTTAAGGTAAACACCAGATGTGCATTTATTTTTTAATCAACTTTATGTCATAAATACATGTAAACTGTAATAATAAACAACTGATTCAAAAAGTACAACAAGGTCTTTATTTCGAATGTGATTCAACAATCCTGCTGAACTTCCAAAAAATGTAAACCTTCCCAATTTATAATTGTGGATTGTCAAGCATAGTGAAGGGTGAATAAAATATGGCTCAAGTGGACGTTGAGATGACATAATTTCAACAAACCACTGATTCAGTGTAAGGGTAACTAAAGAGGCTGTAATTAATTATGCTTAATCACAATTATTAAAAACTCTAATCACAATGGATGAAAACACAGGACCACTCGGACATCTTGCTAGGGTAGATATTAGAGAGGAAATTCATGTTTTGCAAGAAGACCTAAGAAAACGTTTAGCAGAACTTCGAAGGGCAGAACATCTGTGAAGGAAAGGAGAAGGAACGAGTCAAGACATCATTTTGCTTGTTAAAGGGTTGTTTAGACAGGAAAAGGGAGGGCAACACAAGAATCAAACCAAGAGGTAGAGGAACATTTAAAATGGACTCACTCAGATCCAAGGAAGAATAGAGAAGTAGGTCTTCCTCCTGACATACCACCGTTAGGTGAGTTATTGTTAAGTATGGATATTAGGTCAAAAAAATGAATGTAGTTGAGGCTCAAGTAAGACAAGCGAATGCTGCGTCAACCCGAGGGCTAAAATGAAGCTCAGCATAAGTTCAAGCAGGATGAGTGTTTCATACTCATTCATTAGTCATCATTCATTAGTCATCATTCATTCATGTCACTTCCGTCGTCTTGCTCAAGTGATCAGCTGATTAGGAACATTTACTCTTTAAGTACTTAACCAACCAGATTGTTCCATTTGATCTTCGAAGTTGGGAAATTCCGAGTTACCGGTTAAATACCGGTTAAATACTACCGGTTAATCTTAACTAAAGATTTATAAATCTTAACTAAAGATTTATAAATCTTAACTAAATATTTAGAAATCGTTGCTAAATATTTAGAATCAGGACATGTATTTTTAACATTTATATATAAAATTTAACATTTAGATAAAACATTCAACATTTAGATATAATATTTAACATTTATATTTGCCAATAAGTTCACAGATGTTTCTCTAAATGTGGATAAAAAGTGATGTTTAGGGCTAAATGTGGAGAAATGTTGTTATTATTTGTAGTGTGCGCAACTTTACAATCGGCGGCCCATACCTTCTGCATCTTGTCCACAACGGATTTCAGATGAGGACCGAACAGGGTGTCTTGGCGGATGGGGCCGTCCATCAGCTTTTTCTTTACGGCCTCAGGGATGAAGGAGCAGCCACATGTTTCTGTGCACCTGATGTGACCATGCCGCTTCACGAGAAGTGGAGACAGAGATGCAGACACAAGTTGAAGATTGTGCTCACCGCTTTACCGAGCTCATCTGCTCGTTTGGGGATATATTGTTGGCTGCCTCTGAAGCCTTATTGGCACTAATGGTGGTTTCTGTCAGTGAGTCTGGTCGTCAACTGGTCCTTGGCTGAGGGCGGAGCTTGGCGGGTTTTGGGTTTTACAGGAGGTGTCTAGAGGGTTGCAGACCTCAAAGTCATCAATATACAAACCAATAGATACCCTTAAGTCTGTTTTGCTTTAAATGCAGACCATCCTTGGAGTATTTGTACACAGTTTATTTTGCTGTCTCTGTTTCCTTTATATTTCGTGATTACAAAGTATCTTGTACACAATATCTTTGCTATTCAACAGCACTTGTAGGGATTTAAGAATGGGGACTTCCCGAAAAGGTGTTGTTCTCTTCAGCATCCAAAATATGTTCAACTGGTTCAAGAATATTGAAGTTTGCTTTATAATACTGCTAACGTTGATATGCCTAACTCAACAGACCACCCTTCTCTATGGCTTTAATTTGTAGGATTCCCTGTGCACAGAGAACTGGCTATTTCCTCTATGATAGCACTGTCAACCTTGAGCTTGTGCTTCTGAAAAACTAGAATGCCATTGGTGTAGGAATTTGAGAGACAGCTAGTTAAGTGGTAAAGCTCTAGCAAAAAATCATTGATTGCTGTGTTTGGTGCATGGATAAAATGTTCTAACTTTAACAAAGCTCCTGCAAAAGTGTGTTCAATTAAAGGTACAGTATGTAGAATTGCATGCTAATGTTTACAAATATCTAACTTCAATTTAAAGTTGACTAAACCCATGTTATATATATTTTTTAGTTGAGTACTTACATCACCTCAAATATTTCCAAAAGTTATCAAAGCCAGAGAAATCCGTAATTTAATAGTTGTAACGGGACGTGTCTTTTAGGCGGCCGCCATGATGAGCCGCCACGATAGACAGGAAATGTTGATCGTTGTCAAGGAAACATTGGATGTTACGTCAAAGACCGCTGTCGAAGCTAGCGCTAGCTGCTACTGAAAGCTGCCGTTCTGTCGCTGTATTTGCTGCTGTGATATAAAACGTCATGTAAATTATACTTGGATACATCGTCAGTACACATATTGTCTTTCTCAGGTCGGTTTCGCCCGTTCGTATTGATTCGTTAGTTTTTTCCCATAATAACACCGCAAGCCTCGACGTCATCTTTTGTTATTGTTTTGATTGAGAGCCCCCTAGCGGCGGATTTTACATACTGAATGAATAAGTATTGTGTTTGCTACTTTTTTGAGAATTAAATGTTCCATAGGTATTTGTTTGAAAATTGCAAACTAAAAACATGCAACATGTTACAACCTTGTTTTTCTTTAGGTGTGCATTAATGTGAGTCTAGTATCCCTTTCAGCGATCCTTACAAGGACATAAGTGGAACCTTAATATACAGAGCTCTGATTGAAAAGGACTGGTTTTAGTCAAATTAAATCTATTAAAATTAATTAAAAGTGCATTCCACGTTCTAAAAGTGCACGGGCATCTGTTATACACACATGGAAAACAGTTATATTACCCTTATCATGTATGTTTCACTCGATAATGCTTAAATACTTGGGACCTACATTTGTAAAACTGAGGGGCAGGCCTTACAACGCCACATTCACAGCAACATTCTGCCACACTTGAGGCAACATTCACTGTAAAACAGAAATAGAAACAAATAAGAATAAGAGTTTTGAATTAATAAATGCACAGACTGAGTTTGCTGGTCAATCTTAATCAACAAAGAGCAAAAGAAAAACAGCAGAAGCAAGGCAACATTTAGCCATCGGCTAACGTTTCGTAACAACTGCTTGTCCTTTCTCCTGTTTATGCCATGCGTATGAATTCTTGTGTTTAGTTTTCTCCTTTCTGATGTTCTTAGGATGGAAGCTTTAATTTGGGGATTAATGGAAGTCCGCTGTAGCCGACTGTCTGCACCCAACACAGACTCTACACTGTTTCGTCTCACCAAGCGTGTTAGCCCATGTACCGCAATACACTGGCTGGACTTAACAGTGCTTTGACACCTTTGTACTGACAAAGACAGACTGCGCTCGGCACGAATCCCCCGAATGTGTCAGCCCCCGAAACCGCGAGCGATACGTTGATAAGGAAACACTGCCGCTGTAGCTAGTCTCTCCTTCGCTTGTGTTGTCTGCTTTGAGAACGCCTTGATTGAATCAGCTGGAACAGTCCCCCCCGATGTTTGCCGACTTGTGTCTGCGCTCCACACGGGTACCCACAAAGTGCGTTAGCTCCCGACACCGCAAGCAATACGCCAGTTAGGGGACAAAGTCGCCAATCTGGCTTCCCAAAGAAGCACCATGACTGGGAAGTCAGCAATCCAAGGAGGCTGCCTGTAGATTGACACCCAATTTAGGTTAGTGGATACACTGCTGAACAAACTATTCTTTTACCTTTCCTCTTTTCTCATGAACTCTTTCAAAAATCACCCGGATTGTGTAGAAACTTCACTCTGACTCAAGATCAAACAATCAGTGATTGCACACCAGCACAGGCTGTGCTTGCCCTTCTTGCGCGCTATGCAGAAGTTAAAACGTTAACCTTTGCGCAGCGCTCTGTGACGTCACCTCCGCGTGTCCAATAGGCAGAAAACAAACGGTGTCCTACTTTCCTGAGCTCTAGTTTACAGATCTCCTTCTGTGCTGCTCGTCTACTCCTCCTTAGCAGTAGAAAGAGCTTTGTACTTAATAGTTGATATATACAAACATACTGCGCGTCCAAAAAGTAGCTATTTTCCCGCCCAACTATTGTTTCGGTCACATAGCAACAGGCGCCGTTGCTTTTTGGTCGTGTGCGCTCCCCTTCTGCTCAGCGCCCTACTTCGCGGCAGGCGCAGCGCAGACCGCATCCTATCTGACAGGCCTTAAGAGGGTATTTTTTAATCACCTCCTCTGGGAGGTTTCATGTGCCTGCTGCCCACGTATATCATGGTTGAAGACCTCTGGTTGAAACGTTGTTATAAAGTACACCCTTTTTGTGGCATTTGAGCATGTGGACGGGCATATCTATTTCTCTCTGTCGTTTGATAAAAGCACTACCAAATTTTATAGGGGCTACTCTGTTTAAATGCATAGAGGGGCCCAATTGAGCCATTTTGTCACACCACTTCCTGTGAACCAGAGGTGAAAGTATGTCTACATGTGTGTACATGCCTGCACACACATGTAGACACACATCAAATAAAAACATACCCCCCCCCCCACACTATAATGAATGGATTGTCATACTTTTGAAATACTGTATGTTAATAAAATCAATATTTTAATTGATTGTGTAACATTGATATTCTTAGAGCAGTGTCATAAAATAATTGTAATATGTAATGTATCAAATTGAAGACATTGTAAATTGGGGGCGGCTGTGGCTCAGTTGGTCGGACGTCTCTCAACTGAAAGGTCAGCGGTTCAATCCCAAGCTCCTGCAGCCACATGTCTGATGTGTCCTTGGGCAAGACCCCTCAACTTGCTCCCGCTGCTTCGTCAGTGGCGTATGAATGACAGTAGTTATTTCTGATGGTCACTTTACATAGCAGCCTCTACCACCAGGGTGTGAATGTGAGTGTTACCTGCGGTGTAATCGCACTTTGAGTAGTCAGAAGACTAGAAAAGCGCTATAAAAGCTCAAGTCCATTTACCATTGAAATACTTATAATGTTATAACATAGTGATGTGCTACACTGGAATACATCTGTATATGTAACAATTTAAGAAACAAGTTGTTAGGGTCAGATCTATCGTGCACATGCAGTGATAGTATAAGCCTTCATTTGTATGGTGTTTTGACTGGATTTGTATTAAAGGCACCTGTGCAGGTTGTACCCTGATACATGAAAAGCAGTTTAGATATTGGATGGATCTCTGTGATCTTCATATTTGTTAAATTCACAATCATGTCAAATGTAAACATGGTAAAATATATATTGAGACAAGTTATAACCCTTTCCATCTACATTTGAATGAAATGAAGCTATACCTAAAAAACTCACAAAAATACTGTTTTTTCTGAGTATACTATTTTTCTAAAGGGGTCCTACACATTAGACATTCAAACAATAAATTCCAGCATTTTATTTTTAAAAAACATTCACAATGTTTAATACATAGATCTCCTCTGATGGTTGATTTGGCTTTATTCTGGTTCTTCTCATGACCTCCCAATTCCAACAAGTAAAGCCACCAGAAAGGTCAAGTTTCCAAACAAGAACAGAACCATCAGGAGAACGTCAGGAGTTATCTGCCAAAACAAAAGCAATTAACATTAGCAAGCAGTTTTTCTCTCTAATATTTGACTTTTAACATGTGTTCTTACCTTCTTTGAATCCAAAGTATCTGTAATCCAAACATAAAAATGTATAAGCTCATTAGTTATAGCCTACATTACATTGATCTTTTTTTTTTTACATCATAATAAATCTGTGCGTCTCTAAACAATGTTTGCTTTTAGACACTTGTTTAGACAGTAAATATTCACAGGGAGAGTTGGGGAATTACTGTTGCTGTTAAGCTAAAACAAATAAATAAATACAAGATACCACAATAAACCGGATTTTACCAGCACTGGCAGCCCTTATAGAATGAGCTTAGTGTAGATGTATATAATTACTTTTACATTTAAACCTTGTTTTAAAGATCACTCTATAGAAACGTTAAACATGTACCTGCTCATCATTAAGACATTGAGGGGTCCCAATGCAACAATACAGTAAAACCTCTACTACTGTTACTACTACGTCTTAACTACTACTACTACTAACAACAACAACAACAATAATAATATATTATTTTTTATTATAAAAATACAAAAAGGGAATTTACCTTTTCTGGGAACCTTCCATTTAGAATTGACATACAACAGGATGAAGAACAAAACTTCCCAGCCAACAAAAGCGCCCATCACTTTCATCAGCCATTGGTCCAGAGAGCTGTCAATCAACCTCAAGCCCGTAAATATTCCTGCCACTGTGTGATGACATATTAACATTTATTTAGTCTTGACTTGAATTTTTTTTTGAGAAATGTCTAAATATGTTTACTTTTTTGATGTGTAATGTAAAGAGCCTACCAGATAAAGCTCTTATTCCCAGTCCGTTTAAAGCATGTGTCCAGTTAAACAGAAACCTCCTGTCAAAGAGAAGAGGGGAAATATCAAATGATGAGCAGCTAAAAAATACTGTTTTTGCTAGAAGTATAATAACACTGGATATAGTTTGCCTTAAAGTAATTTCAGAACAAAATTAAGAAGCATACAAGTAACAAGAAGTACCATTGGGGTCCACTTCCTATTTCTCAAGAGTGTTCAACTATTTCTTGTGATCGCAATCAGCTTCTGAACATGTCTTAAAGGAACAATAGGTAGGATATTTACTGAATTAAATCATAAAATGACCTTACTATATCATCAGACGTTAAGGAAACATGCTATGTTGAAGTGCAACAATGAGGGTGCCAGTATGTCCTCCTCCTAAGTTTCAGTTCCAGTGTGGAAGGGTTTGTTTCTGTTTTGACCAGAGAAGGGAGGCGGTTTAAAGACACCCCCACAGAGCCGTTTTGGACGCCCCCCAGTTTGCCAGGCTAACGGCAAACCAACAGGTGTTGCAGCGATGGAAGCGAGCATGAGAACTGGTTTAGATATAACTGATTCTACCCAACCTAAAAAGCCTCTGCAGTTTTTTTACTAAGAGATATCTACAGTTTCTAGTAAGTGGATACTTGTGCCTGAAGAAAATATTGTCTTATTAGGATAGTCATAGCCATCAGACACTTTACATGGATTCACTGGCCACGAAGAGGACGGAAATATTTTGGATCAAGAATTCATAATTATTACATTTTTATTACCGTTCAATTATTATTACAAGTCATTTTGGCCCCCTAAAAGTGACCTGTAGATGGTGTTTTGTGTTTATTGCCAGGCAAAGAATGAAATTATGTTTTAATTAGAGCTGTGTGTAATCATTACAGACCAGCTGCATTAGCAAAATATGCGGAAAAATGCTAAGTAAATATGCAAATGTGACTATTCTCTGATGATTAAAGCAGCGTTAACTGATTAAATAACGTTATATTACACATTACTTCATCACACATATGCGGCAGGTGGTCAATTTGTTTTTCCATTTCTCCATTATGTACCTACCTTGGATGTCCAGGTCCACAGCGAAGCAGAGCCAGTATGATTTGAACAAATGAAAGGATCATTACCAGGCAGCCTAACACAGGATGAGCCCCCTGCAAAAAGCACAAACATACTGATTTATTGTGAAATGCAACTGTTATATTGAGAACTCTTTACAGAAATGACAAAACATATCTGAGGAAAGTTCACGAGTTGTAGTAGGATAACGGAGATTTCGATTAGTGTACTGACCCCAGACCAGGCCTTTATGAATGAGAAGGGAAGGATAAAGGCGATGACCGTGGTTGCTACCGTCAGACTCATCACAGCAACATGGACCTCAAGGAAGAGAAAAAGTACAATATGGTACTGTACAAGTGGGACCCACAGAGCATTTAACTAACAAGTGCAGGATCAAGCACGGCTGAGAGAGGTAAGGCTCTGACCAGGAGCACAGAGTAAGTAAAAACAGCCCAGTGTTGATAAAAATCATTTGGACACTCCAGTAATATCATCTAATACACATCATCTCAGCTTTTGAGATTTTTAAAGCTAGTAATGCAGAAAAAAACTATTAACACATCTAAAGTGTTTGTTTTCTACGAGAATGTTTATGAGCTGGGTTAAACACTTGACTCTGATTGGCCAATTACACAAAGCGACAGTCTGCTATCCCTCGATCGCACACCATCATTAAAAAAACAAACTGTTAATAGCAGGATGTTAAGGATGCTGGTCTAATCACAGACTATGGAGAATTAATTGTAATCATATCAACCGTCAGGAAGAAGTTTGGTTGATTTGACGTCGGTCTGTTTACTGTGGGTAAAAAAGGAGACGAAAATAGCCCAAAAAAAAAGAGGTTAAAAGGTGCGAAAACGACACACTATTACAGAGAAATCTACAGAGTGAAGATAGCACATGAAGTTAAATCGTAATAGAACGTGGTATGGGTTTTGTGGTAAAGACTGCTGAATGGAAAAGACAATGTCAAGACCCTGACAGTGATGAGATTGAAAAATCATTCAGGTGATGTGCGGATTCATGCATTCTAGTTCCCCTTGTCTCACTTAACCACCACTGGAAATGTTCCATATAATGTGAGTGATAACAGCAAGGTCAGCTCATTTAAAGAAGGCTACAGATTTTACATTTACAATGGAACAAACTCTAACTGTAGATAATAGTGGGTTGTTAGTTCAGGGGAAGGAATATAGCATTTTAAATACCATAGAATCAATTTCAAATTAATATTTCAGTAGTAGCCATGTAATAAGCATGAAACTTGAATAGATTATTTAGCGGAGGAACCCCTTCATGGTGAGACAAACTGCTCACCCTTCAGGGTTCCAGTACGCTATAACAACCCAGTAATATTACATTAACCCATACTTATTTCACTATGATCTGCTGACTTTGACTTTTTTAATAATTGAAAGTTGATTTCCAAATGTTTTTGGTCTTGCATCTCTCTGTAAAAGACAACCTGGTCAGACCCTATTACAAAAAAAAAAGGTACCGTTTAGGTACTTTTTGTGTTTTTGGTATCTCACCAGAAACCAGATATCTTTTCCCCACAGCTTCTTTCCTTTAGCATATCCATGCCGATATCGGGCTACCATCATTCCTAGTGATCCCATGGTCATCCAAGCTATCAGCATCAGTGCTCCTGAAAAACAATTAAACGTTAGAAAGCTGCCGTGGCTGGTTTTATGATCTGACGTTGATTTGCTCCTTCTGTCCAATACCACAACTTCCCTTTGTGGAGAAATCTTAAGAGAAGATACCAATCAGAAAATGTTGGAGTGACTTTTCTAATGTAGAACCTTGCCCTCAGATAAAGACTCATGAAATAGTGCTTCTGTGCAGGGGGGCGCCTAGCCATCCGGCAATCAATTTCCTACATTTTTAAATTGTATCTCAACCATTAGCTGCAATAAGAACAGAATAGTAATTCAGTGTGTGACAACAAAACGAAAAAAACAACAAGCCGCTTTTAAAGAGGAAGCAATTAAAAGAGATAATGTAACATGAAACTTCCAATTGTGTGACATCTGGTGTAGATTCAATTTCAGCCTTACGTTTACCTTGAAGTCCTCTAACACAATTCACTATGCTTTGTTAGCAGTGAAAAAAGCCTCGCCGGCCCCCGTCATTACTCTGGGCCCCCCATATAGGTCCTGCGCCCCACTTTGGGAATCACTGTTCTAGTGCATTACACACCAACTGGGGTGATTAGAGGATCTTCAGAAGGTATAATCGTTTTTCTTTTCATGAACCTTCATATCCAACTAAATGTACAACAAAGGTGATTTCTTTATTTATCAATCAATCAATCAATCTTTATTTTTATAGCGCCAATTCATAACAAGTGTTATCTTGAGACACTTTACAAAAAGCAGGTAAAAGACCTTACTCATTGCTATAATACAAAGACTCAGCGTTAATCCATCATGAGCGTAGCACTTAGTACCATTTAGCAAAAGTTACAGTGGCAAGAAAAAACGTCCTTTTAAGAGGCAGAAATCTTGGGCTAATCCACGGGAAGAAGGATAGAAGATTTACAGATAGCGACATGCAGTAATATGATGTGAATGCACAGAGAGAGAGAGAGAGAGAGAGAGAGAGAGAGAGAGAGAGAGAGAGAGAGAGAGAGAGAGAGAGAGAGAGAGAGAGGTTTACTCCTGAGGTTGAGGGTGAATTTTTCACTCTTGAGTTCTGCCTGCAACTTTGTTGGTTATATTGTAAGTGTCCAAAGCCAAATCTATTAATGTCTCGATTTTCTGTCCAGCGTTGTCAGTGGCATCCAGGAGCTGACAGCTCTTGCAATCCAATCTCTATTTGGAGTCCTGGTAGATTTTCACAGTGATAAAGACTGTTGATGCAGTGTTTGAAAAAAGCATTGCATTAACAGGCATCGCTTGGCCATGTCTTTGGAAGTTTCTTGAAGAACAATTCTTGATCATCTGTATACACATATTTCCTCCAGCCATTGATCTTCTCTGAACAATATCTGCTCTTTTTCTTACAAGGCCCTCTTTTGGGCACCGGTAATTTTAAGCCAACTGTCCCACTGTAGCGCTTTCCCCGGCAGCTGTAGCCCTCAGAACTGAGAACTGTTTGCAGGAGTAGAGCTTCCTCAATTGTTTTTCATTACCACAGATAGAAACACCCTGTGTGGTCATCGGCTGATTTGAGTGTTGCATGTGTTGATTTGGCCCTGGTGTTAGCTGGCTCCTCGGGGTTGGTAATGTATAGACTCTTGCACTTTAAGTTATATAGCAGCCGTGTCTCCAAGGACAATCAAGTCTCTAATGTTCTTACTATGTTAACATCTTCAAGGAGGTATTAATGTGATCAGTAGACTTCTTGGCAAGATCCTGTCTGAAAAACTGTCCAGTGTTTTCAAAGGTGATGGTCAAAATTGGTTCCAATATTTTTTACATGAAAAAGTTACGATTTTATAGTGTTGGCATCTTTGGTCAGGATCTCACCATGTGCTTTGATGAAATGAGGCAATCCACCTTTTCTGACAAGCTGGGGTCTAGAAATGTCTATCTTGTCATCGCTGATGAAGGTAGCTTTATGGAACGCGATGTCTCCTGTAGAAAAGGAAAACAGTCAGAGCTGAATGATCCTTTAATTTCTTTGATGAACTTCGGAATGATGCTAGGACTTTTCTCAAACACGGTCCACACTACAACGTAATCGGTAAAAATGATGGGCCTGGTTCTCCCCTTCTAAGCAAAATCCAGATTATCTCATGGGTCAAAAGATTATCTTGCCAGATTTTTTCCCATGTTAAGAGTGATCTAATTGCTTGAAAGAACATCCGAGCTGCCAAATGAAATGTGGAGCCTCTTTGAACTAAGCCAACCTGAGTTAGTGGCGAGCTTCACCCTTTTAGTTGCGCTCACTGGCTGTTTCAACACAACTAACAAAAACTTGCACGAAAAAAATGGGCATGTGATCAATGACACTACTTCCTAAAAATGAAACCAAAACATGTGGAGCTCCCCCTACAGACTGGAAGCGGTACTGGTCATAATCTCAGCCTCTTCCACGTGTTATTGTTGTGTTGCTTGAGTATTTAAGTGGTAAACCGGTTATGGCAATGCTGCACTCTTCCAAACTGTGAGAAATTTTTTAAACACTAACATGCTGTGAAAATAAAAACATGGCCAGTTCTTTGTTTGCAGCAAGATGAAGAACCTAAAACTCTTGTTTTGTTAATGTTCTGCTCTTGGAGCAGATCTCCATCAGCTCCATCAACAGCTCCCACAGTCAATATTCAGTATTCTTTGAAGAGTATGCACAATTTCAAGATGGTTGTTTATTCAGCTTTACAAAAACTTGTAGTATTTTCTGCAGTGGCACTAAATGAGTGATGGATAATCTCCAAGCTGACTATCACATCCATAGTGTGCACCGTTCAAAGTCCAAAATATCTTAATTTACTTCATTTTACCCATAATTCATTCAGTGATGTAACTATGGTTATTTCTGAGAATGTAAACTGAGAGCAATTTAAAACTGGAACAAATTCCTTTTATGTACACATCTCTGGACAATAAAGATTATTCCTATTCAGATGAGTCTGAGTAACATACCACTCGAGAAGTGCTGCCCATAAAGGTAGCATATATTACAAAATAATCATATTGGAGGAGTATATATATTTATATTCATGTGATCCTTGGCATGAAAGCTTGGAAACCCCTTTTTTTTAGGAGAAAGTAACTCAACCTTGACAAGAAATCAAAAGTAGATCTTGGGCATCATAACACAAATTCTTCATTACCTTTGTTGCTGGGTCCATGGGCGAACAGAAGATGGTAGTTTTTGTTGATGCCAGTGGTCTTCAGATTGGAAAAGGTGTTCATGGAGGTGAAGGAGCAGCTGATTACTTTGCCTTGTACTGATGCTCTGACATCAGAAACATTCCCCTGGTGGACAGAAATATGTTCAGAATGAAGGTGAATGAACACAGTAGCATGTGCAGTTCACTCTTTGTAAGAGAAGTGGCAATAAACACTACATAATAAAGATCTTCATTTGATAAGAAAAAAAGTTTCCAGGTATTTATAAGCATTATTGGAGAAATATCAGTACCAGAGGAACAGTTTGTGGAGCTGTTCTTCCTGTTGAAAACGCATGCTGTAACTGCACCAGACCATTGCTTCCTATGACACAGATATATATGTCATCGTTTCCCTAAAGAAATACAGAAGAAAGAAAAAAGCAGGAGTGATTTTTGCACAGGCAGGTTTTTAAAAATCATCCAGCAACACTTGTAGTGTGAAGATCAACCTTTATTAACAAATGAGACCGATGCATAAAAGATCGATTTAAATAAGAACATATTAACACTGTTTTAATAATTGATACAAAGAATGAAATCTTTCATGTAATGAAGCATTTGTTGTCACATTACCATCATCTTATCATCTGAGAATCCAAAAGCGATGTATCCATCAGAGAGTCCTGTCATCTCGTAGTATACGGCTACATCACTGGGAGACAACTTTCTGGCTGACATGAAATAACAGTCAGCACTGACTGTAGGGTCACAGTTTGAGGGTTGACTGAAACACACCTTGGTGACACCACAGTCTTTGCTGGAGATGTTTTCCTGCAGAAAAAAAACAAAAACCAAAGCTGTGTAGTAATATAAGAAGAGGATCCCAAGTCAATTCCAGATCCTGTGATTGATAGTGCAATAGGAATTCCTCTTGCAAAATGGAAAAGAGGTGATGTCAGTCTCTCTAACTTTGAGAGACCTTTTTATGCAGATATGAGAGAGTGCCACCAGATACCATTCAAGATGATAAGAGATTTCTTTGAAAGTAAATTATGTAAACCCTCTATTCCTAAATAATGTCCTAAAGCAGGGTGCTTTTTTCACCAATTGCCAAGACACTTGTGTTTAAACCCTGTTAAGAAATATTTTTCTGTGCTAAATAATCAAGAATCAGGTTTACCGTACTCTTCCATATTTCAACAATTCCATCTAAATGTTTCCACCCTGAAGATTGTGGATTTTTAAGCTGGATTTGGCTACAAGGTCGGTCAACTTAAACAGCTACTTGCTGGTCTCATAAGAAGACAGTTAGTTTTAAAATGTTCCTAATCATCATTATTGCTTACAGCCAGAGGTGCAGGCAAGGCAGGCAACTGCTTGGGGCCCCAGACCAGTAGGGGGCCCCTGGAGGCTCACAAGCTTAAACCAAAGCAGTGGCCCAACATGTGCAAATTTTGCAATGACAGTAGGAAACCCCCTTGAGGGGGGCCCATCTGACAGCACTTACTCTCGTTGCCCTTGCCTACATTATTGGTGTGAAAAACCAAAGTTTGTCAATCCAAGTTAACATAGAAAAATGAAGAGGAATTATCTATAGGAGAGAAAAAGAAACCCCTAACCCTCCCAATTGATTTTTGCCAAGGGCCCCAACAGAATCTATATTCGCCACTGCTTACAACAGGTGGTGCAGGCTGATTTACTGTAGCTGTCATTGTCAGTGCTGTTGTAGTGGTGGGACTCTTTTCTGTGGGGGGGCTTGTAGATCCACCAGTACGGTCATTGCTGAAGGTCAGGGGAGGACTTGTAACATCAACCCAGAATGTCTTGTAATTCTGCACGATGGCTGCCCTGCAGATACACCCCAACAAGTATCATTAAACATGATGGACATAAGGATTATGCTTCATCTGCTTGACATGGCTAATAGAACAGTGGAACAGAACCAAAGAGTTTAATCAAACCTTACTGGAACTGAATGGGTTTCACATAAGCTGACACTTCTGGTTTCCACATCACCTGAATGGAGGTCTTAGCCGACTCTGATCTGTGGGAAACTGCTGAGTTCTACATGAAGACACACATACACACACAAATAGTGAGAGAGAGAGAGAGAGAGAGAGAGAGAGAGAGAGAGAGAGAGAGAGAGAGAGAGAGAGAGAGGTCATTATGGTCAATCTAAAGGGTTATCGCTTGATTAATGACATTTTCATGCTTCAAACACATTTTCTTTTTGTTACTTAAGCCTACATTGATTATATGACGGGCTCTGAGCAATACCATATTGCATTTCACTGGTAAAAATAGCAAGTTGTTTTTCAATGAACACTGCTATAGTGAATGCTGTATTATGTGTTCTCTTCATGTCTCTTTCATTAGATAACGTGATGGCTGATGTGCAGCTCTTCAACATTTCTTTAAGCCGTTGTTAATGGGCTGACTGAACCAGAAATCTTTCTGTGCATTAATAAGACTGAGCACATGTGCTGTGCTTATGATGGATTAATGTTGGGTCTTTGATAATAGTAGATAATATAACGAAGAGTAAGGTCTTTACCTACTCTATTGTAACATAAATTAGCATTATTTGAGAAACACAAGATATTATGGTGTCCGCACTAGTTAGATAATAATTTTTTTTTTCATTTTTTGGACTTCAGGGGCTCCGTACTTCTCATGTTGAAAGTTACTTATTGAAAAAGGCTTACTTAATGTGCGCGTATAAACTGCAAGTTTGAATGCTTATGACGACGTGGATCTGTCAGTAAAGTTGGATATTTAGGGAAATGAAATGTATGCGAGACATCAGTATACATTCTGCAGGCTTCAATTCACCACCTCGCCGTCTGTGTCACCAATTTCCCCTGCCTCTAAAATGTGCTCAAAGTTTACTTACCGGCGCGCACATTTTACCGTCAGGTTTGTTATTATAGATCACAAAGTTGGTTTGGGAAATGGCGTACGCCAGTTTCAGACCCTGTTTTGTGTGTTTGCAACGGTTAATGAGACCCCTGCTCTTTTGTAACTTAATAAAACAAAGATTAAGGTCTTTTACCTGCCCTGTATAAAGTGTCTACAGATAACTTTTATTTGTTATAAATTGGCCCTATACAAGAGAAAGATAGGTTAGGGTTAGGTTTGAACAAAGTCCTCCAGAGGCATTGTTCTTAACTATTGTTTATTCATAGCAGCAGGCTGCTATACAAAAGTTACAGATCATTAAATATTAAATTGGATCATCAGATTGGAGAACTCTATAAAGCTATGAAATATTATAACTTGCATGATGTAGGCTTTCATGGTATTCACATTATTTCCTTATTGGGATTCTTATTAGCACCAGCACCTGTCAGCAGTATGGGAATTAACTCACCAGTTTCTGGTTGCAGGTGAGGCGTTGAGTAGTCGACTCATTTGTCAGGATGAAGGAGCCCACAGGAGACCGGCCCCCCACCTCTCTCGCTTGTAACAGGAAACCAATGAATGGTATCGAGGCTGTAGCCTGGAGCTTCACTGAAAGAAAAAAACAAAAAAAACATTCCAGACCAGTTTCGCAGGCCCATTGTGTCCAACTCAAGATTAATTGAAGCACTATTATCTGAGTGATTGTGGCTTTTTCTATTGATTTAATGAGCAATCAAATCTTATATGACTATCTTAGTAAAAGATTTCATTTCTGGCTATTGGAAACCCAAAGTGTTGAATTTGCAATGACACTGAAAACAGAAAAAAGAAACAAATCATTGAAGTTCAGAAGATGGAATCAGAGACTCCTTTTTTTGTTGATTAGCTACAAAGTTGTTTATGGTCTCCAGCCATGCTAACTTTTATTTGTTATAACTGCCACAGTTAACAAATAAAACATGTATTTAATATATCATATAATAAGTTCTTTAACTATTCTGATGTCAGGCAATCCAATGGCGTTTCATGTTTATATGTAAAAACATTAGAGAACTGTTTTCATTTGAAGTTTTACCTGAAATCCAATGAAGGCTGCTAAAATATTATAATGTTATATTAAGTTAATTTTACAGACTATTATGTGACAATTGTGAATGATGTAAGAAGCACAAATACATCTGACTGTATTCAATACAGATTTCATGTTTCAGATCATTTTTAATGCAGTGTATTGTAATGATTTGAAGCATAAAATCTCAGATAATAAATCAAATAAAAAAAATATAAAACACTAAATTCCTCAATTATGTTTGTTTTTCAAAGGAACTTCTACTTTAAAGGGCTATAACTTGTGAATTTAGAACCCCTCATGATTACTATCTTACTATATTTGCATATTAAGTCCATTAGAGATAAGCCTAATCCTTACCTGTCACCACCTCTCCAAGTGTGTACTTGTTGTTGTCTGTAGTGACATTAAATGGTGCAGGATCTGTCTGTGGGGTCACTCCAGAGTGGTGTGGTCGCATGTCTTTACAGCTGTCCATAACTAGACCTGAACTATAGCAGTAAACCACAGGAGCAACAAATACCAGCAGCAACACAACATGATCAGTTCCCATTCTACTCAAAGTATAACTGAAAAACAGAGACCTTGCGGAGTACAATGCTGTTATTCAGCCTTGACAAGCTTGGGCGGAGTCTGTTGGGAAATAATGAAGACTGAGGGGACAGATATTTGGAGCACTGGGAGGAGGCCACAGGTGTAAGCGTGTTCCATTTTTCACAACAAGCTGCCTACACATAACAGGGGAGATGGGGAATGGTTGGTAGTTGATTGTGTGTGTGCTTCATGCATGTGCTTTATAGGTATGTGCAAATAAAAGGGAGAGCTGAATGTGTGAGGTTCTACTGTTGCAAGGAGAAAATGTTTCCTATGTTGCATTATTACTTTATTCCATACACAAGAATATACAATGTTATTTCAGTCATCCTCTATTTCAGCCCTGCTCAGATCAGGCTGTTCCTGGGTCTGTAGCTTTAAGTGAAAGTGAGCTGTTTTCAACAACACCCCTCCTATTCTCAGGGTGGGGTGGCATCAGGAGGTCCGGGAGGGACAAGCAGAACTCTTTGTTTGCACCTTTTTCTTTTTTTCTTACTCAAACATTATTTCTGGACATGAATGAGGATTTTTGCTCCTCAATACATTCATATGCACGTAAATCCCTGGAGGACCAGCTGGATGTTACGAGTGGTTTACTCAAACAAGTTGAGCAGTCTCCAGAGACCGCTTCAGAAACAACAAATTCACGATCGGCAAAGAAATCTCAGAAACCGGCCAGCGAGCAGGACAGACATCCTGTGTGCCCAACTCGGTCTTGCAGTCTGTCATGAAAAAAAAAAGAAAGAGAGGATGCAGAAAGAGTCTCTCAGACGGCTGCAGTCACTGAAAAGAACTGTAAAAGAAACACAAACACAATCAAAACAGACTCTCAAGAATTCTTGTGAAGACAGGTGGAGGAGGTAACAAGTGAGGTTGAAACCCTTCAGAGCAGTTTTTTTTACCAAAACAATTTTATTACATTTTTAAAACAGTATATAACAGTAATAAATATAAAATTGAGTTTTGTCCCAGTACTGTTTCCCTCATCATTCAAACTATTAGACAACATACTATGTTTACAATAACAAAGGTTTTAACTAAAGCCCGACCGATTAATCGTCCAGGAGATAATATCGGCAGATATTAGTAAATCAAGTGACTATCGGTATCTGCTCATTTTATCGCAGATATACATCGATATTACTCGATTTATTCACCAGTCAAATAGCATTTCATTTGAGTTTTTTGTATTACACTAGCAGTTCTCTTTCACCAGCAGTGTTACATGGATTACAACAAGCACCACTACTCTCCAGAGTGTCAAGCGGTGACGCACGTACATGTGCAGTTACTTTCCAGTTGAGTGACCATCTTGTCTTCATTATATATCTTTTCTACATCTTTGATAATTGCATTGGAGGGATCAAGGCCATAAATGTGTATATCTATCTCTACAGATCAAAGATAGAAGCAAGAAAGACATCAGCCAATGTATTGGTATCTGATTTTTTTTTTATCCCTAATATTGATATCGGTCCCAAAAATCTGATATCTGTCAGGCCGTACTTTTAAACCTTAATTCTGCCTTTTTCAACTTTGAAACAACTATTTTAAGGTGGAAAAGATACAAATTGTCGCTTTAACTTAAAAAACGTTTACTGCGTAATAACTCGTGAAAAATAAGTAGAGCCCAAATTGTCCCTTAAAGGAAGAATGTGGGACTTTTTGATCCAGTAGATGTCGCCCTTGAGCACCAGCACTTAACCAAAACAACTCGAGCTGCATTGTTGTGTTAGCAGGCTAAGGGTAGCGCTCTTTAGTTTGCTTGTAGCTTCACATTGCATGTAAATTTACAAGAAATGATCATGATCTAAAAACGCTCACGTGACATTGAAATAAGCAGTGAGTGCAGTATGTTATTCTTCTTTTCTCTAGTCCCTCAATTAAACAACTTTATACCAAGAGGATGAGCTGGCCGGCCGGCCGTCCTGTCCATGTAAACACGATGCTGATACGGCTCAGACAACATCACAGACAGCGGGACACGGGTGTCACACTCACTGTAGACAGTCAGAACTCACACAGTTATTTTCAGAGGATATACTGGATTTCTGCTATATTTATGTGTAAAATGTTGCACATTCAGCCTTTAACACAAAGGGAGAAGTCAACAGTCTTTTATAAAAGAAATGTGTGTGTTGCCCTGCTACAGGAAATGTTAAATCTAAATTAGGGCCCTAAATATGGGATTTTTGGGTCCGATACCGATAACTTGGTCGGGCTCTAGTTTAAATTACATTAACATTTTTCCCTGAAGTTTAATGATGAAAGAAACGCCTAAAAAGTAAAGGGTAACTCAAGTGGCAGAAGAGATGAATTAATAAATGGCTGGGTGTCAGAACAAGAAGCAGAGATTATGTTCATAAATAAATAGTGCTAGATATGAAATAATCTTGAAAATCTGGTAAAAACTAATTTCACTTGCTCGTTTTGATCTTTATCAAAATAAAAACATCTTCTTCTCTTCACAAAAAAAGCTATATACAAGTTCAGCTTTAAGACATGTACTGCTTGAAGTGGCACGTCAACATTTTATAGTTGGTCTCTGTGAAGTATTTCTTAACAAATGTACCAGTTGTGTTCTCCATAAATAAAATGTTCTTCTCCAGTCAGTCTTTACAGCTAGGAAACCATCAGCTGCAGGAGTCTTGCCACCACCACAACATTGAGACTGTTTCCTAGAACTCTGTACTTCTGCTTGGTTGAGATCTGCTCTGGAAAGGCTGAAACATAAAGTACAAAAAGAGAAAAAAGAGTCAACACTTGAGTTTGTGCACAACACACACTGTATGAGAGCGAACACGTAACACACATTCACAGGACTAAGATATTCATCAGAGGTCAAGACAAGAGTATAATAATTGTTGTTGTATTATAATAACGTTGTTTCTGTCCTTTCTGAATGATCTGTAGGTGGTGTTTAGTCGTCAATCAGGTGATTAATGAAATTATCTCATATGCAACATTTGTCTATTAGCATGCATAATGTAATCATGTAATCATTACAGACCAGTTGCATTAGCAAAAAAAAAAAAGGAAAATTAGGAAAAGGGCCTGAGATCAAGCTAATCTGAAAGCTTTGATTTCATTTGAGCAGATTAGCTGATCACAAATGTTCCACTGCTTGTTTATCAAACGACTAATCTGAAGAAGAGGCCTAAAGAAGACGAGCGTAGACTTATCTCTAAGAGTTGGACGTTTTTTTTTGACTTACAGAAGCTTTCAGGGAAACCCATGAGGTTGGCAACTTCTCTGGGAGTAAAATAACGAAGCTTCAGCTTCAACAGCTGCTGGAGTTTCTCTTCCTCAGATTTCTGGTCGAGGCCTCCAAACACACTCTCCATCTGCAGAGAACAGACACATATAACTAATCTAATGTTTCTGATACTCAAAAGGACATGACAGATGACAACAATTAAGGATTTTCTTTCAAACACAGTATAGAAGCTGGATGCTTTAAAATATGACAGACGTAAAGCCCCAGTGCAAATGCTAAGAGAAGAATATTCATAGACTTGATTTCCCAACGTTTTAACACTACAGTTTTCCAAACCAGTGCTCTTGTTGTGGTCAGCATCTCTTAATCACTGGTGTGACATCCTCCTTATTCTGCCGTCTTAACGCAGAACACATTTGGAAGCTACTTCTGTGTATCCCTTAGAAGTCAGGCTTAGGTGCAGGACTTAGACCTCAGTGTACCTGCCTTCAAATGTTGCCATTTATTTATACCTACATAATTTACACATTCTGGACAAAGCTGCATTATGTGCACACGTTATGCAGCTGAGTCATGTTAGAGCTCAATCATGGCTCTTGGTTGTGTGATAAGTACAGTTTGACATGCTAACATGCTATATTGTTGTGTGTTTACACGCAGTGTTTCTCACACATAGACGACACTTGGGCGAGAGAGAGAGAGAGTCCTCTTGTCGTCCCCTGTTCATGCATAATCTCATGCCTTTGTTGTAATATTTTTTCTGCAGCCCCTTGCTGTGGGTGTTATTCTGCACGCCTAATTCACTAAACGATTGTGTTTCTTTTGAACTCGCTGAACCTGCGAATGGATCAAAAAGACACCGTCTAATACACAAAATACACACAGGTGGTTAAATGCACCTCTCATTGTCCCTTTCCACCGGTGCTGGTTGCGCTTATTTAATTGGGCCTTTACTCAGTCACACTCATTTAAGGTTTGTATACAGTTTGTACAGTTGTCTGTTACCTGAGAGTGGATAGTTGGCGCCACACATTTGAGGTAAAGGAGTAAGTAACTAATTCCACATACAAACAAATCACCTCGCACATGCCGGTACTGAAGCCAAACTTACCTCTGTTGCCATGCAGCATTTCAGTACTGAGCCAGTTCCTTCTACATACCGGCCATAGCTATGAATAAACACATCAACACGATCAACAGCATTACTATATGATCATTTGAACAGTTACTATGTAATTAGACACAACAGTAGGGGTGAGATATATACATCAAATGATCAACATATACTATCATGACATGTACAGAAAAATAAATGTTAGTATATGAGTATGTAGACGTCAGAAACAGAAGTGTGTAAAATTAAACACTAGAAATTACAAGTAAGAGATAAACATATTGATCCAGAGGACAACAGAAAAATGCATTTTGATGGTTCTCTGTTCCTAACAGATGCAAAAACCAAATACAGCTTCTACATTTCATGAGCTTTCCTTTTTTTACTTCTACATTAGACCAGACCTGCTCTACAGCGTTTGGGCGAAGATTTAAAAAAGGGGCAAACTGGAATGCAGTTTCGGTAAATAACATTTGGTCATTCAATTATTGACTCACTCTAAATCAAATACATCAAAGGCTAAGGGTATGTGATTTTGATTTCAGCATTGATATCATACTTACAAGTGTGCACACACGCACACACACGCGCAGTCACACGTGCACACACGCACGAGCACACATTTTCTGGTGTCAGTAAATGAAACAAGTGAAAGTAAGATATGACAGTGATTGTACCTACCCTTTGGTAAAGCAAACAGATCTCCTGCATGTGGGCTGAACAATATCTAGGAGCAGAGCGTATCGCAGCAGAGTTTTAGGAGGAAGGAGATAGTTTTCAATGTTAACTTCCATTTGTGGTTCCAGGAAGTCTTGTATTTGTCTGACTGACGCATCTTTGTTCTGATTCATCTTCCTCTGGGCATCCATTGTTGTCTCTAGTTTATACAGGACCTGATTCCTCCGTGGATCTTCTTCTTCTGTTAGGCAGGTATCTGGATTAGAAGGGCTGGAGACTGGGGGCTCCTCAGGGAGATTACTCTCAGCAGGATTTGGGAAGGCCGGAGAATCATTCTCAGCAGAATGTGGGAAGGCCTCTAAAATCTAAGATAACATACTTTGTTAAAAGCCTTATTTATAGACGGTGTATTCCTCATATAATCCAAAACAAATAACCTAAGTAACCCCACACTTTTATGTTTAGTATACCTCTATATATAGACTAGGCTCAATGAGCAGGGGAAGAACGGAAGAACTAGGCAATCCGTACTGTGCCTAAGCACGCTTCACCCCTAAAATCCAGTTTGTTAGACTAGTGTGAGTGTTCTGTACGTACACCACCTTGGCCCTGGCACGCTTGGAAGAGGTGTGCTTCGGCACGGTACAGTTCATGCACGAGCACAAGCACGCGGGTACACAACGCTGACAGCCTTCATTATGGAGAAATCCCAGTGTGTTCTGTCTGTATCTGACTAACACGACTCAAAAAAAGACACAAAGTCAGTAAAGTAGCTGTCATGTTCTCTGTGTTTTTCTCCAATGTGCGAACAAGGACTCGACTACGCGTCCCTTTTTCAATATTTTTGTCACCTGTCGCGTAACTAAGCATGCCTCATGATGTGTTGTATTGGGACGTTATGTACAAGAGGTCACCGTGCTCAGGCCCGGTTAGTCCTGGAGCAGTGTGAGTGCAGGCCAGCGCAGGAATGGGGAGAGAGGACAATCGTGCTTCAGCGCGGTACTGGGCAACAGGGCCTAATGTGACTGCACCCTAAGACTATCCACTGGGGAATTGAGTGCTTTAATTTACAACATATACTCTTAATATAAGATTAACATTAACTGAATTTTTCCCACTCCTGCTTGTACACTGAGTTATAACTCTTTTTGTCCATATGGCTGCTTTTTAAAGCAATAATTAATGTACAGTTCTAATCAGCCTCACCTTTGAACAAGTGTCTGTACTGAAGTTTTCAGTTGAACTCTTAGCAATCAGGTAATACCGCAGTCTTGAGTTTGGAATCCCAACCTGCATTCATAAATAGAAAAGTCATATAAATGATTCTGACCATGTGTAACTAACAGTACAGATGTACTTAGTAAAAATTTGTTTTTAGTATTGTATTTAGTCATACAATCTTTACTTACACTCGTTGGTGAGATCATGACCTCCTGATAAGTGTATCCACATTCCATCAGAGTTTTTACCAATTGTTCCCTGTAGAATAGAATATGATGAAGACAGTTTCACTTTCAGGTGAAATATTTTCACCCCTTTACAAGACCATTAAGCCCCGTGTCCACCTAGCGTTTTCTTCAGGCAGAATATCACTGGCTGTGCACTCGGGAACACTAGCATGAAGCGTTTGTGAGCTGAGAAGAAAAGTGTGCACATCTGTCCTGTCTCTATGACATCAGTCTGTTTACAACGGCAGCTGTATGACCGACACTGGTCCGTTACTCTTTACTGTAGACATCAACAGCACCTTTCTGAAAAGTTGAAAGACTCTCAACTCCAGGCGCTATCTCCTCATTGAAACATTAAAAAAGAAAAAGATGCTGACACTCAGAAAAAAACACTAGGACATGGTGCCTAAAGCTAATGCTGTTAAAAAAGCAACATTTTAAACTAATAAAGCTTTTTAAGCATAAAGGGAAATCCCATACTGTTTTATAAACTGTCAATGCACTCTTTTAAGATTTGCTACCTGCCTTCTGTTCATATTGCTACATACAGACATGTTGACCATGAAGGTTTTCTGTTTCTCCATTGTTACCTGGCAGAGGAGGTCTCAAAGCCTTTCACATTCTCCAGCAGGATGAAACGGGGACGCCTGCTCAGCCTGGCCACACCACAATGTATGTAAGTTGGAGGGGAAAAAAAGAGGGTTTAACAACAGACCCCATGCTATCATTTTGCTCGCCTATACAGAGTGAACAGGTGTGAGTTGCTTAACTGCATTTTGTTATCTTGGTAGTGGTACTATGTGTCTTAGAAATGAAGTTGAATCTAGCCAAAAAACACAAATCTCCAAATGTTCATAGGAAAGTTCTGACTGGAAGACTAAACAAAGAAGACTGAACGCTGCAGGGTATATCAAACCATGTGTTTCATACTAAATGATTGGCATACATTTTTCAATTGAAACAATCTGAATGATTACATTTCCTGTAAGACCTACAACAGCATAAGAGGGCCTACATCAAACAGGAGAGGTCACACCTGATCACATTACCAGAGATTCTGTATCCCTCCCCCTGATCCAATGCCAATCAAACGATGATGATAAAATAATCTGACTCATGATCAAAATAATTGCCAGAAAATTGTGCTTTTTTAAATTCCTACAATAAGTATGTTTTCTCTCCAATCACTGGTCAACAAAAAAAAAAGAAATCTGCAGACCTTGGCAGGAGATCAAGAATGTAGAGGAAGCTCTTTGTTCTGGGGTCGGCAATGTCCCCCTGAAGTCCTATCCTGGACAGAGGAAAGAGAAGGGGATATCAGTGGTTTTGCACATGAACAGACATTAAATATCAAAACCTAGTTTGCAGGGTCATATAACTTATCCTCATCCTTAAAGAAAAGTTCAGTGATTTGATCAGAAAAATCACTTTTCCTGACTCCCTTTGCCAGTCAAGGAGGGCAAGGCAGGAACAAGGCTCCAGATATCGGCAGGCTCAAAATCTTCTGCCTGTGAGATGATAGTGCTACCCACTGCCCCACTTTAGTCCATCCAATACCCAGATGTAGGCAGTTTAATAACTATCTTTATCTGTCGAAAATGTCTAACCCCATAAACTGTCGCGTAAGGATGAAGCGTTTACAGTAATCGGCTTACAGCACTACTTTATATTGGAACCATGTCTTCCTACATGCACTATCAAACCCCTGCAGATGATCCAAAACTGGCTGGTCTTTAACCTACCCAAGAAAGCACATGTGACTCCACTGTT
The DNA here is from genome assembly GCA_020745685.1 of Tautogolabrus adspersus. Lineage (NCBI taxonomy): Eukaryota > Metazoa > Chordata > Actinopteri > Labriformes > Labridae > Tautogolabrus > Tautogolabrus adspersus. Next base: position 18,574,532 of record CM036551.1, on the reverse strand, counting down.
CATCTCCATACACTGGCTCCCAGTTACTGCTCTCATCAAATATAAAACTCTGCTTCTCACTTATAAAACAGCGACGAAAACGGCTCCTCCTTAACGTAACTCTATCATCCAGGTCTACACTCCCTCCCGCCCACTACGCTCTGCCAATGAAAGGCATCTGATCCAACCTTCATAACTACGTCTACGTCTCTAACGAGACTCTCCTCTGTTGCCCCCCGGTGGTGGAACGAACTACCAAACTTCATTTGATCTGCAGAGTTCCTTTACATCTTTTAAAAAAAGCTAAAGACCCAGCTCTTTCATGAATACCTACGACCTTAATGATGATGATGACGATGGTTTTGATGCTGATTAGAACTCTCAAGAACAGCTGATGATGTTGTTGTTAATGACAATGTATTAACTTTAATTATAGAAAAAGGTCTCTGCCTCTGTGCATTGCCTGTCAGGACCTGTGTGTCTGATCGGATTTAAAGCTGTTTGCACTGACGTTGTTTCCTCTTTTCTAAATGAGATCCTTGCTTTTGTTGTACTTACTCTCTGATGCACGACGCTTTGGATAAAAGCATCTGCTAAATGAATTGTAGAATCTAAATCACTGCTGTGTGCTGACTGCACGGTTCGCTTGTTATTATCACACTGGTGTATGTTTATAACTATTTCCCCCCTTTTTTTATCAGAATCAGAATCAGAATCAGAAATACTTTATTAATCCCCGGGGGGAAATTCGGGAAAGCAGAGCGACGCTAACAGGCAGCCTGCACGGTCCGCGCAGGCGCACTACGCAGTGTTGTTGTATTTTTACAAATATGGTTTTAAAAATTGTTATTCAATGCTGTAAAATGGGGTGTGAATGAGCTCTCTTAGGTTCCTCGGGATTGTTGCTCCTGCTGAGCTCTCTTAGGCTCCACGGGATCGTTGGTGGACGGCCTGCCAAAACAACCCTCCCCCCCCTCCCTTAGGGATCGTAGGTGGACGGTCTACCTGAACAACAACCCCCCCCCCCCCCTTTTTTTCCCTTGTTCCCTATCCCTCTTCCTGCATCTTATCCCATCTCCCCCTATCCCTTTCCAAGCCCAGCGCAATCTAGGCTGTGAAGGCTGTTTCGTCATGAGCCTGGGATCACGCCGAAGATTTCTGCCTTTTAATAAGGAAGTTTTTTCTGACCACTGTATCTTTTGCTGCTTTGCTAAAGTGCTCATGATGGATTAAGCTGGGTCCTTGTAATATAGCAATAAGTAAGGTCCTTTACCTGCTTTTTGTAAAGCGTCTTGAGATAACACTTGTTATGAATTGGCGCTATACAAATAAAGATTGATTGATTGATTGATTGAGTGTGGCGTCATGATTGATTGCAACTTCTCTGAAAAGGGTTAGTTACAGAGGCAAAAGTCTTTTCTGATTTGTATTTATAGTAAGAGCATTGTGAAGATATGTCACATACATCTCATAATCATGTTTGTTTCTAACAAAGAAAATGAGTTGTTCTGCAGCCAATTGTGTGCACAAACCCGGAGTCTAAGGGATCTGGGCGTTCCTTATAGTTTATGCTTAATAGTAAGTTATTATTATTATTATTATTAGCTGCATAAGAGAACGAGTTTCTATTATTATCTGGCAGGTAATCTTACACAAGTGAGGTAAGATTCTACAACAGATTGGATCCCAATGCATGAAAAAACACATTAGACATACCTGGTAAAAGGCTGGCAAGGAGGACTCATCAAGATCATGTCAAAGGATAATCTGTTGAAGTCATCAAGTGTAATGCCCTTAAGATAAAAAACAAAACCACATGATAGAAAAATATTCAAGTTTTAAAAACTTAAAGCCAAGCCAAGAGCATGCAAAATGTCAAACTACCTGAAATGTCTAACACAGTGTAACCAGGTTAAGTTTAGGTATGAATTACTTGCTGAAGCCTCCACTTTCACCTACCTCAATGGTCTTGTTCCATAGGGGGGTGTCTGGGAAATTGTGCTTATAGATTTGATTGGCCGTGGTGTTTATGTCGATGGCAGCAACTACCTGGAAAGGTATGCCACTGTCTAGTGGAGGGGAAAAAACAGATTATAAGATACTGTACAATGAACAGGTATTATGAACAGTCTTGATTGACAACCTCAAAGAATTCCCTTCTTCTTCTCAAAGATATCTGATTCATAGGCTATCTAGAACTTAGTCTTTCTCTGGTAGAAGAGCCCCCAGTATTGTAACAAAACACTATTTAACTATGGCTAAAGATGTTGCATTATTTTCCATCTTATGCATCAAATAAAGAGGGATACACCATAGACTGGATATACGCATTAATTACTCTCCACGTAGATTAATCCTGTCTAGAAGTTCTGACGAGTACATTTCAGAAAGTTTGGCCATGTTGTTTACCAATATACCTAATGCACGTGCACGTACCAAAACACGTAGAACAAACGTTTCTAGGCTACAATACAGAATCACATTAATTCGTTGAGGACTTCACGGGGACGCTTCAGTTCAAATGCTGCAGTGCCTGAAGTCCAGAAAGACCAGACATTCTCTGCTGCAGCTTGTGGCAGCCGGAGCCGCAGCCAGGGTGAAGATGGAAACTGGTGTATCTCTATTAAATGTCTCCTTTCCCTGAACTACACACACCGCGGTAGAGAGGACCCCTGTCTAACTATTTAAACTGCAAATAGAGAGCTTGAAAAACAGACCGCAACGATGATAACCTTACCCTTTAAAGCATAATGCATCCCTCCTATCCCACTGTAGAGCTCGATCACCCGTAGACTCGCCATGGCAAACTAGTGCCACACTGCTTTTCTTCTTCTACTAAATGTCTGTGATGTCTGGCTAAGCAACGAAATGGTGCATTACCGCCACTATCAGGTACGGAGTCTGGGTTGGTACTGCAGCATATAGCACCGGGACAAAGGTACGCTTCAAAATTATGTTTTTGAATTGGGCCACACAGCAGTGTTGTTGTCTTTTCTTTGTTTGGAAATAAACAGTGAAAGGTTTTTACATTTTAAAATCCAAGGTGTTTGTGGTGCTGTTTTGAGGTGAAACTTACAGATGAGTCCCAGTTGTAAGCAAAATGTGTTGCCAAACAAGTAAGTGAGGGTGGCATTGTGGCTAATGGCGTCCATACTGTAATATACCGGTAGCCTATACGTTTTTTTTTTTTTTCTGTAAACATTTTTACTTTTATTTCGAAGTATGACACTAAAACCGGAAGTAGGTTACTTCTACATCGACATGAAAAATGAGGGGGTTTGGCGAACTTATAAAACAACACTTCCTCCTACTGGCAATCTTAGAGAAGATAATACACATTAAACAAAATTACCAGTGGATCAGGGAAGATGAATTTTAAGAAGGAACAAATAGAGGAAAAGGGATAAAGAAATGCACACAAACGCTGTAGTCTATGCATGTAATCAGTATCCTACAAGAAGACATCTTTCTAAAATGTTTAAGTTTTCATCAAATTTGCATGAAGAAACCATTTTAATTAACCAATCGATAAAATGAAAATACACTTGAATGAGCTGGCCTTAATTTAGATTAGATTACGTGTGCTGTTGTCTCTGTGAAGTTCGTTATATTGTTTTTCTTTTATCTGTGTTTTGTCTTATTATTATTATATTTTTTTAAACTAGGTAACTCATGTGTGAGCAGCTGCTGCTTCCCAGTTTGGTGCAGTTTTTCAGGACTGCTGGCTTAAATGTATGGAGCCCAGATCTGCTGCACATACATGAGGAACAGGAAGTATCCTATTATGGCATGGTGCTCCTCTCGCATAAACTTCCGGTAGGGTGTGAGCTCGAAGCGAAGTCTCTGCGAGGAATCAGAAGCTTTACATTTAGTTTGTTTTCATATATCTTTGGTAAACGGTAAGGTTAATCCGTTTAATTTTGTTTCTAGATTAAACACAGTTCAGTTCAAGGCTTTAACTGGCTAGTCGTGGTTGTCGTTGTCATTTAACGTTTTCGTTTGAGTAAGAAGTAGGCTACGACTTTCCTAACTAAACGTTTTACTGTTTTGGATCAGCGTTGTCTGAAAAAATGTCCAAGTCCTTGAAGAAGATAGTGGAGGAGAGTCGGGACAAGAACCTCCCAGAGGTGGAGATGTGCGACAGAGGCATTTCCAACATGATGGACGTCCCAGGACTATGTAAGTTGTAAGACTGGTTTCCAGTCTGTAAATAAACGACACAAACGATGTGACTGCAGGCTACGTGTTTGTGCTGATGACGTTACCGCAGCTCACTTTCTTATATGTAGCCAAAAACTAGTAACACCGTTAGTCTTACAACATACTAGTTATCCTTCGACTTTATTTAACATAGGAGGACAGAGTAATGCTGCTAGAGTACATTGAAGTGCAAACAAGTTGTAATACATTCATTGGGTTAATGGAGTGTGTTACCTGTCTATAGATGGATGCTCATTACTCCCTCTGAAAGAGACTGAAAGAATTGCAAACTTTTGCTTGAATCCAAATGTTGTCTTTTTATGTGATGGCAATGAGCTCTGTGGATCCTGCTACAGTTGTATGATACATGTTGCACGCTCCAAGTGAACAGCCCCATTCCCATAAAAAGTTGTGTTAAATATAAATTAAGACAGAATGTAATCATTTGCTAAATGATGAAACCTCCATATTTAAGTGAAAATGTAAAATTGAGAAATGACATTCTCTTTGGAAAACTAAATGCCAATTTTGAATTGCAACATCGAAATACAAAGTTGGGACAGGATCATATTTACCACTCTGTTGCATCACTTTTTCTCCAACATTTTGTGAGCAGTCGAAAGTCGTCTGTTTTGCCATTCTTCTGTAATGTAGGATTTCTGCTGTTCAACAGTAAAGGGTCTCATGTGTGTCATTTTATTTCTCCAAATAGTTTCAATTGGTGACAAGTAGAGACAGCAGGGAGGCCATTTTTTTCACTATGACTATTTTATCACAACCATTTGGACGTATTACAGCCATGATGTTGTGATATTTCACAAAAGGGGCAGGTTACCCATGCCATGTGCATTCTCATTCAATCACTCTTGCTGGCTTTTGAACTGTGCACTGACAACATGCTGGATAGTCCCACTCAGTGTTAGTCCAGAGATGGTGGCGTCCAGGATTTCCAAACAGAAAGTCACATTTTGACTCGTCGGACCTCAGGACAGTTTTACACTTCGCCTCAGTCCATTTTAGATTAACCTAGATATGGCAGCAGAGTTTCTGAATCTGGTCTATGAACTGCTTCCTCTTTGCGTTGTAGCATTTCAGCTGGCATTTTTTGAATGCAGAGATGTGTTCCTGTGTCCATGCAGTGATGTCCACGACGGAATAGTGTCTGTTTTTATTAAAATTAATTATACCTGTAATTAACCCATTGAGATCAAGATCTCTTTCACAAGGGTGACCTGGCCAATAGGGCAGCAGCACACGTCTGGGGACTTGAAGATCACGGCCGCCCAATATTAGTTTTAGGCCTTGTCCCCCTTACTTCAGAAAGACTCAGCCTCTCTGGGATGCTCTTTTTAGACTCAATCATGTTATTAACCTGTTTCCAGTTTTTTTATGGTCTTGTTTAAGTGTTTACAGACCAGGCGTAAAAATACCAACAAAGAAAGACGTAAAAAATAAAATCTAATATTGGAAAAAAGGTGGGTTTTGGTTGTGCTCTGAATGAATTTAATGAATTAGCAGCTCTGATGAGGGGAGGCAATTCGTTCCACAGACGAGGGCCTGCACTGAGAAGGCACGGTCGCCCTCGAGTTCACGCTGTGCTCGAGGGACGACAAGGAGAGAGTGCTCAGAGGACCTGAGTGATGTCGTGTTGGGGTGTAAGGGGGTGAAAGTTCTGATAAATAAGAGGGGACTTAACCATGCAGTGACTTAAAAACAAGTAATATCATTTTCAAATGGATTCTAAACTCAACAGGGAGCCAGTGAAGGGAAGCGAGTACACGGGTGATGTGCTCCCGTTTACGCGTACCTGTTAAAAATCTGGCAGCAGCGTTTTGTACATACTGCAGACGTTGTTGTCTTTGTGTTATTAACAATGAATATGGCGTTTCAATGATTTGCAAATCATCACATTCTGTTTTTATTTACATTTTATTCAACATCCCAACTTTTTAGGAATTGAGATTGTACAAATACGAAACACAATATAGTATAACAATACAATGATCTTCACAATCCTCATTTGAGCCTCATTTCTTTTCAAGTGTTGGTCTCTGAAGGAGCAGTTTAATCCCCACCCAATGACTTTGTTACATTTAGCTGGACTAACTGACTGCCCTAAAGAAATCGTAAAGTTATAATAAATGTTTTACAAGCTTTGACAAATAAATACGTTCCTGCAAGTACATTATTGTATACTGTAATCCCATTACAATTGTATTTACCAGTAAGTTGCATGAGTAAACATCGTGCAGAGTTGGTCGCGATGCTGTGTTGATGTGATGTTCCGTGTCGTTTCAGTCACTCTATCGAACATCACTCAGCTGGTCCTCAGCCACAACAAGCTCACAGGTAAGCTGCTCCCTTCATTCCTTCTGCTCTCTCACAGACACAAACATGAACTGTCAGACGACGGTGGAATGAGTCTATCACATAGGCCACACACTGTGTCACATAAATAATAAGTAAACATTGTCTTGGGTCTGTTTGATAAATGTCTAGAGAGATGATGTCATTATCATCCACATGCCCTCATTAAGAAATAATAATTGTGAGACAATGTTTCAGAAAGGAAAAAAGAATCCCTCCTGAATGTCTGACCAAACCGTGTCAAAGGAATGGAGTTAAATAGAGTATTTAAAAAAAACAAAAGCTGAGTTAATCTCCAGCATGTTGAGTCCAGAGATAGCCAAGCAGGGACACTGTAAAAGTTTATTAGTACATTTATTTGTCTTGTTTAATAGTGATTCCCGCCCCCCTGAGATGTACAGAGTACATGCAGAAAAGGGAATGCTGAGAAAAGATTCCCTGAAAGTACAAGTACCTTAAATGTGTTCTTTAATATCTAGTACTTGAGTACCACTGGGTTTATATAGTTTAACTAAAGTCACACTTTTTTAATTTCAAAGTTTGTCAGTGTCGTTAATAGCAGCAGCTCATGTCCAAATACAACTTGTTCAGTAACAGCCTTATTGAAATAAGTGATGTAGTTATAGTTTCTACCAGCAGAGGTCACTGTTTACCCATCAACTCATTCCCACTACTCTGTGTTCTGACTTGCAATAAAACTACCTTTAAATATAAGAATGCCAAAATAAAGCTTTGGTTTTAAATGTGTGTTAGTCTGTCCTGTCTTAATGTTGAATGCTAGATATAAAAACATCTTATTTTGAAACTGTACTCAAAAAAGAATATTTATTTACAGGTTCATTTTAGCTCTCAGTCATTGTGTCTGTCCTGCTTTCTCTTATTTTGCGGCAGAGCTGAGTCCTTAGTAAGTTACAAAGAAAAGTGAACCAGCAATGAACGCTATATTCACTCACTGGCTTACAACAGTAAGAGTTTTCCACTTTATTCCAAGACTTCACTCAGAGGGTAAATCTTTGTACCTTTCCTGAATGCAGAAAACAGCCATTTACTGATTGCTAGCAGCACACGCACGCACACACACACACACACACACACACACACACACACACACACACACACACACACACACACACACAAACACACACACGCACACACACACACACACACACACACACACACACACACACACACACACACACACACACACACGCACTGATCCGCCCTGCCATCTCTGATGGTACACATCATCGTCTTCCCCTCATTACACCTCTGTTACTACCTACGATGGCGGATCAGGGGCGGAATGACGTCGCCCCACTTCTGCCTCTGTGGGTTCCACATGCAGGTACTAAAAGTATCCCGCCTTGAACTGGCAGTCTGTTGGAGCCAAACACCAGTCTGCCTGTTAAGTGACTCAAGTGTAATCATTTACAAACATGTATTATCAGTTGCTGCAAGTCTTTTCTGACATTACAGTTACAGTAAACAGTATTTTGACATCATAGTGCAACATACAATGTTTTTAAGGAAATGATCTCTCTTCGTATGGGTAGCAAAAACCTCAAATCAAGGACACATTTAACCCAAATACTTAAAAACATATGATAAGAGGTGGACGCTTGATTTTTACATTTTATTTCATCAGATGAAGAAACATTTTGAGGCGTACCTTTTTCATCAGTGTTTTTCTCATTCAGTGACATGTTCACCTTCTCGTGTGCTTTCTAATCTTTTGCTTGAGATGAAAAGATATCACACTCTAACCAGATTATGTTTAGCCTGTCAGACAAAATGTTGATAATATAATTGGCATGGTTACCCTCCTGCAGGCACTGGCAAAGTATGCTCCTTAACTTCAGCTGTGGAAAGTAACTCCCAACTGTCCCACCCTGTCAGCAGCCTGCGGAAGCAGCATGAAGCACCACTGTGTTTTTTTTTAACATCTCTTCTTGTTCAGCATCTTATCCAATATCATAGGATATTGGTGGTGACAAATACAGCTGCACTGTGTAAGGCAGGATGAGGGTAATGCTGCTGAATATGACGGTATTCTGTAGTCAGAGAGACATTTAATAAGTCTTCCATTAGAGGGGATATAGGGAGAGCTTCTTTTGGTGTTTCTCATGTGCTAGCATGCCTCTAATGTGGTTGTGACACAAACTACATATTAAAACCAAAAGTCACCTGTTATGTCATTGGCTCTATTTATGTATTTATAAGTTTATTTCATTCATCAACCAAAACAATTAAATACAAACCCTCAAATCTCAAACCTTGGATGACTCAGAGCTGCTTTTCTTCTTGAGACCTCAACATACAAACCGGTAATCCAGCAGCTCACACTAACAAACTATAACTAAGAAAAGGAAGAGGAGCAAATATGGAAATCAATTTCATATTGTATGGAGGACCATATAAATACTGTAGGTTTGTCCACCTAGATTGGATGTTGTGCTGGTTTATTGATTATGGTCAGTTGGCCCACAGAGAGAGGGGGCAGCTAAATGAAATGGATTTCTGACATACTTACTGAACCAGTGGGACCTTAAAAACCAGCGGTTCTTTACTGAACCTTTTAGACTCACTAGACCATCTGTCTGTTGGCTGTTTTACTGTAAGCACTGGTCATGTGACCCAGCCAAGTGCTGCAGTGTCCCTGTTATGCCATGTGCTTATACTGTAGCATCAAACAGTTTTAGAAGTGTCGATCAGGCAGGACAACGCATTCTGATAGGATGAGCTTTGTTTGATGTAAAGGCCCTTACACACCAAGGAGATCGTCGGCCGTCGGTTCTAGTTGGACTGTCGGTGAGCGGTCGTCGCCCTAGTTTTCACGTTGTATCCGGCTCCGTCGGCCCCCGTCTGCCTTTTTTTGGACAATTCGACATGTTGAATCTGCGTCGGTGAGAGGAATCTCTCCGATTGGCTGTTCGGAGGTTTCATTTATCTCCACAGGTTCTGGAAAGCCCCTTGAGCCTGCCACTGTAGTATCCACTGTAGTAGCTTTCACCCATTAGTGCGGTGTCTTCTTATTTGTCGCCTCTTCTTTTCTTTTTCCACTAAAAGACCAAGGGCTGACAACACTTCCGCTTCAGTGGCACTGGCTGTTACTGTCCTAATGTTTGTTGGTGGAACAAAACTATTCTTAACACACACACATACTTCTGACACATTTTATTGACTTAAAATGTAGAATTGCGCTGTATAGTTTACATATTCCATTACGTAAAGATGTAAACAGCCCAAAACAAAAGCCCCGACAATTTCACTCAGTCATGAAGGACTGAGATGACTGGGAGAGACTCTGTCTCAAGAGATGAGGTGCTGTTGAGGGACATCAGGTCATAATCTTGATCTAGAAAGCAAAACCAAACAGCCACTGTAGAGCAGCTTTAGACATGACACTGTTCTTATTAAGTTACTATCACTAATTCACTTTGAGTAAGTATTATTATTAAATATGGATATTAAAAACCTAAGAAACATCCCGTGTGTGTAGCAGGGGGTCAGTCCTGCCTCTGTGCACTGTTCTTCAAGCGTATCCATACATTACTCTTTGGGAAAGGCATCCCCACAGCATAACGTGCCAAGTAGTCTTTCTTGTTTGAATGGACCCAATCAGGTTTGAATCGGTCTTTACGCGATGCGTAACGCACCGGCCTCTGTATCGTGATGTATATCGTATCGTGAGTTTGTGGGAAATACCCAGGACTAGTGACCTGACCACCACATTTTTTAAATTGAGGATGACCTCCCAAGTAATAATAATAATAATAATAATAATGATAATAATGATAGCTGGAATTTATATTGCACCTTTCAAGGGACCCAAGGACGCTTAACACCAGAACACACAAACAAAGACAACACAATTAAACCAAATCCATAAGCTGAGCACTATGCAAATAGCACAAGCCTTTCGCTGTGGCGCACACTGGAACCTGGGACTTAGACGAGGACAGGATTGCCTCTGATGCTTTGGGCAGAGCTTCAGAATCCCTATGTGAATCAAAGGATCTAACTGGCAAATGGGTGACATGTCGAGTTGGAGCAACAGATTAAAAGATGATGTAAGCAGAAAAGAAGTTTGGAAGCTCAAATTCGTGAGAGATTTTAAAGCGTATAGCGGCTAGCGTTCATACCAGTTTACCACCAAGTGCTGATGCACATGGACCTGGGTATGTCCTAACAATAATAGGTTGTGGATGCATCCCAAAGATAATTGAAAAGCATGTCAGCTTTAAAGTATCTGGTGGGTATAGTCTCCCCCTGGTTAAAAATGATATCTTTTTTGTATCGGTAAATGTCTATTACTTTAATAACTCATATTTATGTTGATCTGAGTTAGTAGTAGGTTAAAAAAGTAATCGTCCACACACGCACACAAACATTCAGGTCCACCTGATGTATCAGTATGCCAAGACCTCACCTCTCCGACACTGATTCTCCTCGCAGCATTCAGGTCAGGCCATGGTTGGTTTACTCTTCTCCTCTTCCTTTCATTGCTTTAATCTTTTTCTTTCTCCATTGATCTTCTTGATAATCCGATAAATGTCCTGCTCTTTGTTATCAGCTCATTGATCTGTGTCCGCCTCTGTGGCCACACAGACCACGGGGGAATAACACTGAAGACCCAAATGAAGAATGAAAAAGCAATATGTTTTCTCTTCAAAAGTGAGGTTGTAGATTCATGTAGAGTTAGGGGCGACGGAGCAGCTAATGTAGTCACTTACATGAGGTGTGTCAGTGCCCTGCAGATTACAGTATAATGATCGCTGTCAGGAATCGGGGCTGCTGCTAAGCATGTGCTGCGTGATGTGTTAGACATTTAAAGAAATCTACGCACATCTTGGGAAAGTCGTTGCTTGTGTTTAATGATGCCTGTCATTTCTTTCTTCTCGTGTCTTTTTCCAGTGGTACCTGCTAATATATCTGAGCTGAAGAACCTGGAGGTTCTAAACATGTTCAACAACCAGATTGAAGAGCTGCCTACTCAGATAAGCAGCCTCCAGAAGCTGAAACATCTCAACCTTGGGTATGTGCCGCCCAGCAGTGGAAGAAACACTGAAATCTTTTTCGTTATTTGTTTCCTTCTTATCACAGTAAAGCCTTGGAAAAATGGCCTTTCAGTGGTGGTCTTGACCAGTCTTGATTTAAAATCCGGAGTCCGCCCAGTCTGAGACCGAGACAAGGCCGAGTAAAAATTATTTTGATTCCGAGACAAAACCGAGACCTTCAAAGAGCGATTTTGAGTACTCCAACACTAAAGAGCAGTGTTGTAAATAACAGTCGCTTCTTGTTCGATCATTGCTGCCTGGAGGATTGGCTCGTCTACAGTCTTATATTCTTCCTGTTTAAACTCCCACACAGACAATTCCCATTTTGAGTCCACTAGACTCCCCTTTCCACCTCTCCAGTGTCTCTGCCCAGTGAAACCCACATCCCCCCAAGGCTGTTCCAACTAAGATTTAGGTACAACATTTATTATGAACCTTTCAGCCTATGGTGCTTGACTTGATATAAAGGTATAACACAAGACAGAAACCAAAATAATGGGTCGTAGAGCTGAAGCCAATTTGAATGAAAACATACTTTCTTTGCCTTAAAATTATGTAATGCCAGCAATGTTGAACATACTATTAACCAAATATAAATTACAATCCATGCGTATAAACTGACACTCAGAGGTAACATGGATATTTGTGTGTTTTACAATCCAAACTCAAACATTTTCCCTGTAATGAATGGACCCCTTTCAGGTGACCCCCTCATTATTGAAATGTTGATAAGCATATATTAATACAATGTATTAATGTACTATGTAGTACTTTGCAATGATAGAATTAGGCTACATTTATACTTTCCAAGTAATTCATTTTATAAACTTTGAGAAAATGTTGGCTCCGAGGTGTTCTTTATTTTGAGTGGGGTTTTTTTTCGTTGTGACTATGAAGTGACAGACATGTCACAATCATATCAGAGTTGATCTATTGGCACAAAACTAAAGTGGGCAGGAGTATTTGACAAAATAGCTGATTTTATTGGTGCAAGAGGTCCCAGTTTGTAGATATGCTTTTTCAATGATACAGCACACTTTTACAATTTTTTGTAAATTATTCCGCGGACCCCCAAGCTATGGTTCGCGGTCCCCTGGGGGTCCTGGGACCCCACTTTGAGAATCACTGCTATATGTAACCTATGCAGAAGTTTAGGAAGGTTTAGTTCCCCACCTGTTGGTCCCCATGTGTGTGTTTTGATATCGGTGCAGGCTGACACTGGCAGGGTCTCAGAGGGATTAGGAAGGGAGCTTTTGTTGTGTATTGATCCACAAACAAACATCATCTGGATAGTGTAAGCCTCTGACTGATATTCAGGTTGTGCATTCACTTTTCACTGTCTGTTTATTTTTGTGTTGGGTGTGTGTGTGTGTGTGTGTGTGTGTGTGTGTGTGTGTGTGTGTGTGTGTGTGTGTGTGTGTGTGTGTGTGTGTGTGTGTGTGTGTGTGTGTGAGTGTTCATGCATCTGTGTGTTCAAACCTTGTAATCATTTAATCTCAATTGTCAAACACACTTAATTGAATTTGAATAGAATAGTTGTCCCTATGACCTGTCAGTTGCGCACAAACACAGACAGGCATATATGTGCATGTCATCCTTCCTGTCAGCTAATCTGACCGTGCGGGCGATTGAGCAGCTTTCTTCCTGTTTTGATGCTGACTTCAGTGAGGGTAAGACCACAGGGACAAGTAGTAAACAAAACAGCATAACCCTTTAACAATAGAGATATAAACATGAACACAATTTATTCATCCAAAACAATATATTTCACTTGTGTTTGACACGATAACCGTAAGATTTGATGTATAAAAAGCACTTTTAATACCTTTATTCTCATCTACAAAGTGGGCAGGCTCTTACTGTATATACTGGTGCAAACAATATACAAGTACAAACTGCTGAGACATGTGTCGTAACCATCACCTACTGCACACACCCTGATGGGATTACAAAATGTTGTCCCTATTCAATTTGGGATATTTGGAGACGCAGATTTTACTGATTTTCTCCCTTATTAGGTCGTAATCGTGTCTCCTGACCTGGTTTGATATATTTACCCTTTAATTATCAATCGTGGCGACAGAGAGAGAGAGAGAGACAGAGGAGCAGACGCTAAAGGAAAAAAACATGTGAATGCTTACTGTGCAGCTGTCATGTAGCTGTCATCTGTGTTTTCTGAAGCAGCATGTAATATGGTAATGATGATGACCATATTACATTTAGTTAAATGTATTTCTTCTGGGGCGCTGGTAGCTGAGTGGTTGGTGTGCACCCCATGTATGGAGGCTGTAGTCCTCCAGGCGGGCAGCACGGGTTTCGAACCGACCTGTGGCTCCTTTCCCGCATGTCATTCCCCACTCTCTCTCTCTCTCTGATGTCCTGTCTCAAACTAAAGGCATAAAAAAGCAAGAAATAAACCTTTTAAAAAAAAAAGTAGTTCTTATTTTAATTTATTTTGCTCATATTTATCAACACTGACATCCCCTCTCAGCTGAGCGGGTTGACACAGACGGACATCTTCTAATATAATAGAATAATCGGAATGATTTTAGCGAAACTAATGTTTTGGATTTGTGTGTTTGTGAGAACAGAATGAATCGTCTGAACGGCCTGCCGAGAGGATTCGGTTCATTGCCAGCTCTGGAAGTGTTGGACCTTACCTACAACAACCTGAACCACAACTCTCTGTCTGGAAATTTCTTCTACCTGAGTAAGGGACACGCACGCACACACACACACACACACACACACACACACACACACCCACAAAGTGCTATATGTTTGTTCCTCATAGGATAAAGGACAAACATATCTGTGTAGGTTGTCAGTCATCCAGGTCATGGTAAATTCAGAGGTAGAAAAAAAGACAACTGGACTTGAAGACGTTTCATCTCTCCTCCCCCGAAACGCTTCTTCAGTTCTTAACTAACTGGTGGGCGGAGCTAGAAATGTAAGCCTCTGTGGATCATTAGCATGCCAATGTCATGAAGATCAATGATGAGCTACACTCCAACATCACAATAAAACATAGGTTTACCTTATTTCTGAAAGGATTCCCCAGATATTGTTGATTCTACAAAAATAAAAAATGTTTTTATTCCATGTTTTCACTGGAATAAACTCTTGTGACCTTCACAAACAGGAACTTGAACAAAGACTTGATCTCAAGTGAGCTCCAAACTTCTGTTCTATCTTCATAGAATAAGCTTATTTTTTGTAAATGTTGTAAAAAAGTACGAGACAGCATTGGTAGCCTCTTTTTTTTCCACAAGGAGGGTGGTGACCTTTGATTTTCCCTAACATGTTGACAAAACTGACTCTATCTGTGTGTGTGTGTTTTGAGTTGACAGACAAGCAGCAGGTGTGTGAGGATCAGTTTGCGAGGAAGTATTATTTTATTTATCAACCTCAACTCGACTAACAAAGGAGTTTGTTTTACAGCCACTCTTCGCGCTCTTTATCTGAGTGACAACGACTTCGAGCTCCTGCCTGCAGACATCGGAAAGCTGACAAAGTTGCAAATAGTAAGTTAATGTCAGCACATCAGACACCATGAGGCCGCCATGATGGGCAGTTACAGTGCTAGAGGTCGTGGGGTTACTAGTTTAACAATAAAGGAAAACATACTTAAACAAATCAAATATAAAGTGGTTCCTAACATTGAGCAAGAGATGGTACAACACCATCTTTTTGTCACCACCAAACTTATGGTGTTAGTAGAATATTTTGCAGCACTGAATTGGAATTCAACTTTAAGGCCATCGCACATCGAGTCCGTTTTTTTCGTCAGAAATTGACGCACATTAAAAAATAAATACGAACCCATGTAATGTCACTCATGTTTGCACACAGACTCCGAAACTAAACTAAACTGCCAGCTGCTGGTTAGGATCGATTGCTTCGCAGCAATTGGTGGTCTTCTTTTTAATGTGTTGTTCCAGTATAGAGAGCAGCGTGTCAAACTGGACCGCTGACGTCCTGAAATACACCAGGAAGCGATCGAGATAATTCTGCAGCTCCTTATCGACAGGTGAAACTCTCCTCGCTCTCGTCTTGTTTTCAGGAGTGGACAGACAACACACATTCAGTGAAGGAACCGCAAAATCAACTTCACAGCTTGATCACTCTGCATGATGAGTACGAGACATTTTGTCTCATACAGAGAAGTTTCGCAATGAATTGAAAAATAAACGCAGCGGACTCGGTGTGCAAGGTGTCCGAGCGTAACGTTTTTTAATCCGACCACGGATCTGAAAAACATCTGAACTCAGTGTGCAAAGGCCTTTAAAGCTCACTCCAAAGGACCACTTTCAAAAGGAAGTTTTATTCAATAAGTACTTGTGGATTATCAATAGCAGAAGATACCATAGGAAACAACCGACTGATGTTTATCAAGTATCGCATTTTTCTGAATGTTTAATATGTCAGATATTCAGTTTGTCCTGTTTGACTTAAATCTTCTATTTTTTCTTCCTTCTGTTTCTCCCGTCCAGCTGAGTCTGAGGGATAACGATCTGATTTCATTGCCCAAGGAGATAGGAGATTTGGCTCAACTCAAAGAGCTTCACATCCAGGGCAACAGGCTGACCGTCCTGCCACCTGAACTTGGTACTAAGCACACATACAGTACAGAGGCATATTGTATATGCTACATCACACATACACACATGTAAACTCTTACACATGGTGGCCTATGGCAATGGTATTTGGTTATTTGTTAGGATCCCCATTAGCTGTACCTGAGAGCTTAGCTATTCTTCCTGGGGTCCACATTCAAAAAGAAAGATTTGGTGTTATAGGGGAGTTAACAACACCGTTCTACTCTGCTTTTAACACAAACGGGACCGAAAAAAAGCTTCAAAACATGCCACTTAGTATGTCAAATATTGATGCTTCTGCATAGCTGAATGGCGTGGTTGATGGGACTGGAGGACGGAGCGCTCTCCTTTTGCTCATCTACTGTTATCATTGTACAGCTTAATGCAATGTACAGCCATTTCGGGGAAGGCAGAAGACAATGACAAGTTCAATCCCAGCTCCTCCCTCACCTGCTTTACCACATTAAGATGTTTCATTCCCTGCTTGTTACCTGGGCCATCCTTATAATTCCTGTATAATTATTGTTCTTGTATTTCACCCGTCAAAAGGTGATATTGATTCAATGCTGTGCTTGGGTCTCTGTCTGTCTGCAGGTAATTTGGATCTGACTGGTCCTAAACAAGTGTTTAAAGCTGAGAATAATCCTTGGGTCACTCCCATAGCAGACCAGTTCCAGTTGGGTGTCTCGCACGTGTTTGAGTATGTTCGCTCTGAGACCTATAAGTAGTAAGTAATAACACACACACACACACACGCACACACACACACACACAAACCATCCCTCCTACATCAACAGTAAATCTGCATTCTACACCAATCAAGTGTGGACCTCCGTTTCTGGTCACTTCACAAAAAAATAGAACTTAACAGTCAACGAACGCCTTTGGCCAATTCATTAGTTGGTAAATGAGCTAGTTTAGCCTCATGTTTCATGCAGAATTAGTTTGTGATGGTGTCTTAGCACAGCTGTTTATTTATCTTTATAACCAATCTGTAATGAAGTGTTAGTTAAAGCATGAATAAAGGAACCTTTTATTTTCGTGTCTGGCCACAAATGACCCATCCCTTATTGGATCATTCAGACACATTTAAAGAAAACATTTCTGAATGCCATCACACTGACACAAAATGAATCAAATACCAAAATGATCCAAAGATAAAGTTAACAACCAAAACACACTGGTATAACTCAATAAATACCTCACACAAAAAAAGAGAGCAGAAGGGGCGAGAGAGACACAGAGAGAGAGCGAAACAACATTTTCAGTATTTCAAACCAGCTGATCATTCTAAAATGTGTTGAATGCATTTTTACATTTTATGCAATTTTTGAATAGTGGTTGATATATGGAGAGCCAAAGAAGGAACACAACATCTCCAGATTTAACAGATGCAGTTTTCAGTCCTGAAAAACATCCCACAGTCAGCATTAATCTACATCCTATGCTTATCAAACAGGTGACTGTGATCTGAGGTGTAATTTGTTTGTGAGGTGTAACGTACAATTTCTAATCGGATATCAAATGTGCGTACTGTACATGTGTACAAGAGTCTAGAAAAAGGTTTGCCTTGTTGAGAGGGAAGTGTCACAGATTGCACTTCTATGTAGCGGAGAGCTGCGATGAATTCTTTGTTTCAGTTAGAAGGAGATGCTGCAAATCCTCTGTGTGGATGATTCAGACTGCTGCTCTGAGGCATGCTCTGGAACTGATCCCTGCACTGTTAGACTGTGTGTGAGTGGAACAAAAAAGACCAGTTCTCGACCTTATTCCATTCCAATCATCTTTTCTTACTTCTATGAGTAATCGTTTGCAAGTTAGTCTTGTATCTCGGTGCATATATTTCAAATCAGCATCGTTGAATAGGTTTTATTATTAAAGCTGACTAGGCCTGTTGTTGAACTCATCCAAATTCTGCATATTGTAATTCCATGTTGTAACCAATGTCTTACTTTAAACAGGTATTTTATAGATGCAGACAATCATCAAAAGTGTCATTGACACTATCTGCACATCAATTGCCTTGAATGAAAGGTGCTTACTGCTTAGAATGCCTAAAATGAAGGTTTTCTTTTTATAGACCCGGAGAAAAAGCGCGGCGCCCAGAGTCTTTTTTCTGAGCGCTCTGTCTTTTTGATGCAGCCTTTACATACGCTCCATTTGAGAATCTTTCAACTTTTCAGAAAGGCACTGTTGACGTCACCAGCGCTCTTTTCCAAATGTATGATATTCCCTGTAGTTTTGCCGCCTACGAATCGTGTCTTGTACCCACATCCTCTTTGCTCCGTGTCTGATCGGGAAATAAACGATGTCAAATAAAAAATGTACAGTAAAAAGTTACGGAGCAGTGTCAGTCAAACAGCGGCCGTTGTCAACAGACTGTTGTCATAGAGACAGGACAGACGTGCAACGCTTTTCTTCTCAGCTCACAAACGCTTCATGCAAGCGCTCCCGAGCGCACAGCCAGCACTTTTCTGCCCGTAAAAAATGCTAGGCGGACACAGGGCCTAAGGGATTAATCCTCCGATATGGTACAGGGTAGGCAGGCCAGACTCTGTACCACACTGCCAGGCAGGCGGCTTATGGGGCGCTGTTCGCTGCCAGGCAGCTGTCTTTGGTATCTTACTTAAACAAGTACATGCCACATATTTGGTATCAAACTAAATAGCAATATGTAAAGACATGCTCAGTGCAGCACAGTTGCATCTAATTAGTTTAAACAGACGCATCAGTCATGGCATTTTTTAATTCATATATTTTTCCCACTGGACCCCCGGAATCTTCCCACTGGACTTCTGGAAGATGTGAATCTGTCCTGCCAGCAATAACATCCAGCTTTCATTTTGGGATGAAAAGCTATACATTATATTTAATGACAAGAAGATCAAATTGACCAGTCACCTGTGTCTGTCAGTCTAGATGATGGAGAGTCGAGCAATTCTGTCTCATGGACATCAACTCTATCTTAGTGATCAGTCACTGTCAAGATTAGCCAGCATTCATAAAAGCAACACATGCATAATTAATCCATCACTTTCATCAATACACCTGCAGACAAACACCACGATCGACTTCTATCCCCATTGCAAGTCCGGTCTTTCCCAATAAAAAACACTTAATTCATAGCCACACATAGTCACACACACTGCACACACAAAGCCATTCATCTGCCTCCATCATGTAAAATTACCTTTTCAAAATAGCTACAGTGAAGGGCAGACTTCTGGCCTTTAACACAAACAGCCAAATGCAAAGTCAAATCAAGCGAACTTTATTTGATTTGTACAAAACCCAAACAGTAAGGATACATTTCATTTATAGCAAAGCATATAGTACTCTTTCTAACATTATTGTTAGAGAGCCATCAATTCCAGTTAAGTGTTTCATCTTATTAGGAAGGATTACCTAACTCAATCCCCGAGCAGGACCATATTCTGGATGGACTGCTATTTGCCTTGACTGATAGAACGGGTAGAAAAAGGAAATGGTAAGGGAGAAAAGGGGAGGAAGAGATAACATGCAGAGGCACAATTCAGTTTCCTGATAGAGCTGGCAATGATAATAGTAAGACAGGAAAAGAGCATTATGTGAACTCTCTCATCAGTCTAAGGCCCCGTGTCCACCTAGCGTTGTCTGGGCAGAAGAGCTGTGCCCTCGGAAGCACTTGCATAAAGCGTTTGTGCGCTGAGAATAAAAGTCCTGCAAGTCAGTCCTGTCTCTATGACAACAGTCTGTTGACAACGGCAGCTGTATGACCGACACTGCTCCGTTACTTTTTACTGTATGTTCAGACACGGAGCAAAGAGGATGTGGGTACAAGACAGGATCCGTAGGCAGCAAAAATACAGGGAATATCATACATTTGGAAAAGAGCACCAGTGAAGTCAACAGCACCTTTCTGAAAAGTTGAAAGATTTTCAACTTGAGCGCTTACAGCGGTCACAACAAAAAGGCAGAGCTCTCGAAGAAAAGATGCTGGGCGCTGCGCTTTTTCTCCAGGAGGCCGCCTGCTGCTGCAAACCCTCTCTCCTCATTGAAATACGGCCAATACTTTTTATTTTATTTAACCAGGTAATTAACCCATTGAGATCAAGATCTCTTTCACAAGGGTGACCTGGCCAAGAGGGCAGCAGCACACATCATAATAAACATTATACTCACAGTTAACATTACTAAGTACAACATTTTCAGCCTACCATGAAATGTTCATAGTGTGTCTACCAACCAGCTGGCCTGGATGATAGATATAACTGAGTTTAATCTGCTTGACAATGGAAGTTCGATAATCTTTACTAATAATATTCTCTAAAAGGTTCATACATAAGGTGATAAGAAGTGTTTCATCTACAGTACCTTGTGGAACCTCTTCACCATCTTTTGTATCCATGGAGTTCTAAATGTTTCAGACTCAGTATAGGAAGTGATAGTGAATAGAGTCCAATAAATGACAAGGATATAAACGCAACCCTGTTTTTAAAAAGTTCAGATGCTGTGTGAAATGTAACTAAAAACAGAATATGATGATTTTCAAAACATTTAAACCAATTTTGAAGTTGAAGCCGGCAGCACCTTTCAAAAAAGTTGGGACAGGATCATGTTTATCACTTTGTTTCATCACCTTTGTTTAACAACACAGCATTTGGGAACTGACGAGACAAGTTTCTGTTCTTTTGTAGGATTTCAGCTTTTCAACAGTTCTGGGTCCTCATTGCGTATTTTATATTTCATACATTTAATTTAACATATATATATATATGTATGTACTGTACACTTGAAACACTGGTCACGTTAACTTATTGGTCACTTTGTAAAAGGTAAATGGAATTACTTATATAGCGCTTATCTAGTCCTCTGACCACCCCAAGAGCTTCATAAATGTCACACAAAGACATTCCTACAATGATGGCAGAGGATGCTATCAAGGTGTCGTGGTTGGTATACTTTCCGTGGATAATATTATTGCCATCCACATTAAGAGACATTAATATTTCCCAGTGTCTCATACCGAGATAGCCGATAGCGCCATAACTGCCCACTGTCTTATCCTGTAGCGTTAGCGACGACTGATATAGGCCTGTACAACCTTTCTCATAATTACGAGATACTGGTCATTCTTTTTTTTTGCCAGCCCTCAATTTGGGAAGCGCGCCAGTATGTGACGTCATATGAAAACAAGCTATTCAGTTACAACGGCCAATCATAAATGAGGAGTTTTGTAACCAATTATATTTAAGCTTACAATGGCGACTGGGTCCGCCCACCTACTGTCAAAAAGAAAATCCACTCGCGAGCGAGCGGGTTAATGTTTTGCGAGCAGGAGAGAGCACTGTAGTTGCGCGCTCAGGGTGAGATTCTACTCGAGCTAAAAGCATGATTTTCTCCTCGCAGGATCAATCAATCAATCTTTATTTGTTTAGCGTCAATTCATAACAAGTGTTATCTCAAGACACTTTACAAAAAGCAGGTAAAGGTCCCTACTCTTTGTCTATTTTAATATTACAAAAGAGCAGGTAAAAAGACCATGCTCATTGTTATGTTACAAAAAGCAGGTAAAAGACCTTACTTATTACTATATTAAAAGGACCCAGCTTAATCCGTCATAGCGTGGCAAGAAAAAAGTCCCCTTTAACGGGCAGAAATCTTCGGCAAATCCGGGCTCATGTCAGAACAGCCATCTGCTAAACTGCGCTGGGCTTGGAAATGGGATAAGATGCAGAAAGAAGGATAGGATGGGGGGGGGGGGGGGGGGATTGGTTGTTCGGGCAGGCCATCCTCACCAACGTTCCCAAGGAACCTAAGAGAGCTCAGGAGCTCCCAGAAAAAGGAGTGGTTAGTAACTGGGATTTAAAGGATACAATATTGCTTGTGTGAGCAGATAAATTCTGCGCGCGAATGCTGTGAAAGCGCTCACAAAAATAATATGCGTGCGTGGCTGTTTGAGTTGCACACGCAGCTCCTTTACACCCCGCATGGATCTCATGTGCGCGTGATTTTATTGGCAGGGATATTACGCCATAGTTGCATAGTGTTGCTACAGTGGTGGTCAAAGTCTCTCCAGATCATCTTAAAGGGAAATTTGAACACTGGATTGAACGTTTTTCTCTATTTAAATGTTCAGAGTCAGTTTCACTTGTGAACCCTGCTTGCATTCCTGATATATGTCTATAGGAGTGGTCAAAAGTGTGTTCTGTAAAACCTGCTATCACACTGTAATGTTAGAGGTCAACATCTACACTTGTCCGTCATTGTAGCGAGGTGAAAAGTTGAACAACTCAAATTGTAGCTATCTTTAGTTTGATGGCCATCACACTGAAGACACCCACTCAGTATGGGGGAGACATCGTAAGAACAGACTGTGAGATCGTAAGTGAGTGGGGAAAGATGTATGATTGCATGTGAATAAGTGAAACAGTGAAAGAGAGTCCACACACACATGCACGCACGCACGCACACACACACACACACACACACACACACACACACACACACACACTCATACTGACATACCTAGCAGCAGCCTGTCTTTAGACAGGTGTTAAACATTTCCCAAAGAGCTCTTCTTGAGTCTTCACAGCTTCATCACACCTGACTAAATGTCCTTCAAGTTTTAACCCTGTCAACACACACACACCTATACGCACACACATACACACACTAGCTCACACACACACACACAGCTGTCCACACCAGCAGTTTCTGTCTAATTTAGTTGGCTGGATTTTGATTGTGAAATTTGAAGTAGTATGATAGTTCTCCTCTTTTTTTTTTGGTAGAGAAATTGTATGCCTCTTCCAATGGGAGGTCAGAAGACTGGGTCAACTATACAGTTCAGCACCCGCATAAAGACAGATAGGGACTGGGTGGAGGGCTTGTAGCAGCTGTTCTGAAACATTACTAGGGTTGGTTGTGGTGGAAAAACTAAGCAAGGCTTTAACTCTTTAAAGGAGTAAACTTGAAACAGTCCTGAGCACAGAGTCTGTAAGGATAGAGTTGAATAAATATGAGCTTTGTCGGAGGAGCATCTGTCGGTCTGACCAGGCAGCTGCTTCTATTGACTAACTAACAAGCAGCAGCAATGCTATAGAGTTTAACATGTTGTAAAAATCTAAATACTGATGAGCTTTATCTTTTGTGTGTGTGCATGAGAGAAAAAGAAAGAGAGAAATAGGATATCCTGCCATGAACGCTGAACTGCTCAATTGGCTTAAATGTGTATATTGAGTGACTAAAATTATAATTATTTTTGTTGTTGTTTTTTTCTATACACAGCAGATATAGATTTATAAAAAGAGACTTAGAGCTTCTTTTGAATGAGCAGGTTAACATATGATGGTGAAACCTTAGGGGGTATCCAGTATTCAGGGGTAGTTGTACATGTACTTTCAGTATCTGTTAAAAACAGGCCTTCCTAAAGCTTTTTGGAATACAACTATTGAATGAAATGCTTACTTCTACAGCGGTCAATAATTAATAATTGCTCTGTCCTACCATTGCACACCAAGGATGTAGGAAACCTGTAACCATCTGCAGTTTCCATCATCCTCACAGCAACATGTTACCATTTTTTACCACTCTTTCATCTCATTTAATGTCATTCTGGCCATTTCTGCTTGACTAGGCCTGATAAGTTGTGCTGGGCACATTACTCAGTCCTTCCCTGTCAGCTGCTGTCTAATTATATTCACGCATAAATGCCTAACAAAGATTGCTGCACCAGGGGCCTGCAGTGAGAAGGTCTTAAAATTGGAGAGCTGGTATTTCAACCTTCTCTCATGTCCAGCCCCCAAAGCCTGCCCCCATTTCACAGACATACAGATCCTCTGTATTTGGGCTTTAACAGTGTGGGTGAGTCCCTTAGGCTGTGGATGGCAGATACACATTAAGCTGCTAGAGGAGCTGATGTTCTTTCACCCATTAGAACTTACAGATTCTCGAGTTAATGTTGGATAATGTTTGTTTTTACTGGTTAATTCTTTGAAATGCAGCTCTCTAAGTGAGGAGAACTCCTCAAAGTGGAGGAGACCTGTGCCACCACTATAGGCAAGGCAAGGCAAGTTTATTTGTATAGCGCTTTTCATACACAAGGCAGACTCAAAGTGCTTCACATCATAACATGTCATACAATAAAGTGAAATAAAATGCAAGAATTAAAAGACAATTAAAAAACAGAGAATAAAAACATATTTGCAATACAATAGACAATAAACAGTGCAGAAGTTGAAAGTGCAATGTAGGTAAAATTTAGCAGAAAGCTAAGGTGAACATAAAAGTTTTCAGTCTTGTATTAAAAGTGGTCAGAGTTGGGGCAAGTCTTAAATCTTCAGGAAGTTTATTCCAGCTGTTTGTTAGTTGCTATACTGTTAAATAAACTGCTTTGGCTAAAATAGCATTTGCAAATCACTCTTCATCATGTATGGAACATTTGTCAGCAGCAATGAAAAGACAGATTCATTTCCAAATGTTTTTAAGTGAAATATTACTCCAGCCAGAATCTATTAAAAGGTTGTGTTACCAGAAAACTATGGTCATTTTCTGCATTGCTGTGTGCAGTCACCGAGGCTAAGGGTGGTTTCACATTAGGGACCTGGGCCCGGATCGTAGTGCGCTTGACCCAAAAGTCTGTGTCATTGGATCAGAACTTCAAACACAAACGTACCATACTCGTACTGTATTTGGGTACTGTGCCGAAGTCTACTTGAAGATGTGGTCTCGGGCACGCTTCATGTCCACTCAAGTACGGTACTCGGGAGATGGGAACGCATTCATGATGGGAACGCATCCATACGTACAGTATGTAAAATCCGCCGCTAGGGGGCTCTCACAATCAAAACAATAACAAAAAATGACGTTGAGATTCGCAGGGTATTATGGGAGAAAACAAGCGAACTCCGTGTTGAATCAATACGAACGGGCAAAACCGACCTGAGAAAGATAATATGTGTACTGACGATGTATCCAAGTATAATTTACATTAAGTTTTTTATCACAGCAGTACATACAGCAACAGAACGGCAGCTTTCAGTAGCAGCTAGCGCTAGCTTATGCCGCGGTCTTTGACGTAACATCCGGTGTTTCCTTGACAACGATCAACATTTCATGTCTGTCATGGCGGCTCATCATGGCGGCCGCCTACAAGATACGTCCCGTTACAACTATAAAATTACAGATTTCTCTGGCTTTGATAACTTCTGGAAATATTTGAGGTGATGTAAGTACTGAACTAAAAAATATATATAACATGGGTTTAGTCCATTTTTAATTGAAGTTAGATATTTTAATGTAAACATTAGCATGCAATTCTACATACTGTACCTTTAAAGGGATACTTCACCCATTTGCATTAAGCTTTGTATCATTAGAAACCTGGTAGTATTTTTGAATGGTTGTGCATCCCGCCCTCATTTTCCCCTGAGACGGGAAAGCTCCTTATTTCTTGCCTGAAAAGGAGCCTTCGATGACGCAAAAATCATCATTTTGCGTCATCGGAGGCTGTTTTGGTTAGAGGGGGTGAAACTACATCGCTATTTCCTCATATTTTCGACCCACTGAAGCTACAGACCTATTACAGATCAGTGAGCGGGACCTCACTGCCAGAATCGAAACTTAAAGTCCAACATCTTGCTAGGAAGCTATGCTAACAGGCTTTATATGGAGAAAGCTGATAAGAACCTAGAATGGCGAAAAAAGTGTGTTTCAACTTTAAACTGATATGGATGAAGGGTATTTTGAAGGTCTTGTGCTCGAACCGGATGTTCGTGGCTATCTCTATGAGCCGCAATATAGCGACGAGCAGTTGAGGCTGATGGAGGAACAGCAGCTGTCTGCTGCCGACAGACAGGTCTCAGCAGCCGGGGCACAAGACCTGCCTGTCGCCGGCGGAGCTCGGGCACACTGGTGGTGTCGGTGCTCTCACTGTTTGCATCAGTCCGTTTGCTGCCAGGAATTTCTAAGATGCCAATTCCTTCTGGAAGAAATCTCGTAATCAGTTGAGTAAACGGCCGTATGTATAGTAGACAGACTGTAAATACACAGTAGCTTCAGTGGGAGTGGGCTGCTGTGCTGTGCATTCTGGGAGTTGTTGTCTTTCATCCACATGAGCCAAGAAGACACTTTCTGCCTTTTCTCGGTCAAGAAGGCACCAACTTCAAAATGTATTTCACATTTCTACTACATATATGACCCAATGTCAATACAGATTCATGTTTCAACGGGTGAAGTATCCCTTTAAACAAGGAATTGGACTGCTATATGAAGTAATTCTAAAAATGTTCTCTCTCTTTAAAAACCATTGTATCTGCGCAGCACGGACCCGTTTCATCCTCTGAGCTGCCCGATAGATGTGGAAGTATGAAGAGGTCGTTGTTGGCGTCTCAGAAATAACAAAAACATAGACAGTTAGCAGGATGGACTCAGCCCGCGAGTGGTTGCTATGGTTGCTTTTTCTTCTTTCTGCTGTTTGGCGGATTTGCAAACCAACTATGTGCATACCGCCACCTGCTGTATCAGACTGTGTACATATACAAGTGTACTCAAGTGTACGGAACAATCGTGCCTTATGTGAAAATGCCCTAAGCTAGTATATCCTTGATGCTCTGAAAATCCCACTCAATTGATGAACTGAAATGCCTCATTTGAATGTATATTTCTGAAGAACACAAAATGTTATGCTGGTGTGAAGAGTAGAGAGTTGTTTTTAAAGATCCCATATAATGCCCTTTTTGGAGTTCATATATCTAATGTATGTGCCTACTAAAGTACGTTCACAATCGCTAATGTATGAAAAAAGTGTCTGTTTTCATGTACTGACAATCGATGCAGCCCGTCTCATCTGCCTGTGTTTGCAACGCTCTGAATCCCCCCCGAGCAGGGTCCCAACGTGTGCCAAGTCTGACCTGATTGGTTGGCCGATCTGCTCTGTTGTAATTGGTCAGTCGTTCGGACAATTCTCTGAAATGTTACGCCCCTTTTACCATATTTGGAATTCAGCTAATGTGCAGCATGAGCTTGTGCTTGCCACAACGAGCCAATGGGCTTGGATCAGTGACATCATCGCAGTGTGATATCACACTAGCAGCAGCTACTGCTACTGCTAACAGGAGGAGGTAGGAGAAGCCGCGTTTCCGCTGACTTTGAATTTTTGCACATAGATGTGCCTAAACATGCACAAGACACCTAGAAAACACACTAAAGAGCATATAAAACCACAAATCTTTAAAATGATGACAGTGATGTAATCAGTGATGTAATGCATAACTTATGCCGCTCATTAAAAAAAGCTCACCTCTGCAGGGAATAGTATGCAATAAATAAACTTGCCTTACACAGCTGAAAAGTTGGTCACACTGATGCCCAATGCTGACACTTAAGGTCATATTATTAATCGTTACTGCTGGCCATCACATGTCCTTTTGCTGCTCTGTGTTTATGCAGCTTTTTTTTTTACTAACATCTATTCCGCAAAACAAATCAGCGTATTAATTAGACTAACAAGCAAACCATGGTCATTCAAGTGGTACAAAAGCACAAGTAATTATTCGCCAATCTTCAAAGACATATCTCAAACATCAGCATATAATGATCTGAAGTTGATTGATTATAACATCCATAACTGCCTCTCTGCCTGGTTGGACAAGGATGTTGTCCATTCAAAGCTGGTGGCCTTCTGTTGAGTCAGCTGGGACATAGAAAAGTTGTCCTCTATGTTTAACTCACTGTTCTCAAGTCTGTAAAGCAAGTGTTGCAGCAGCTGTTTTGAGAATCCTGTTACAATAGTTAAATATATATTTTTTATTGAGTACTTGCATTACCTCAAATATTTCCAACAGTTATCAAAGCCAGAGAAATCCTTAATGTTATAGTTGTAACGGGATGTTACATCAAAGAGCGCTGCATAAGGAAGCTGTAACTGCTACTGAAAGCTGCCGTACTGTTGCTGTGTGTGCTGCTGTGATAAAAAACGTCATGTAAATTAAACTTGGATACATTAGCTCATCAGTAAACATAGTCTCATCCTCGGGTCTGTTTTGCCCGTTCGTCTTTACGAACTACTACGGTCAATGCGGAGTTCATCTGGAGTGGGGGTAGCAGAGAGAAGTCCCATGATTCCCCGCCAGCATCAACGTCATCTTTTGTTATTGTTTTGATTGAGAGCCCACTGGCGGCGGAATCTACATATTGTATCGTGTTACGCATGTTTTAGCACTTCAAAGTTCCACTGCTCGTCAGTGTTTTTGTAAGAATTCCCTGACACTGGTTTTATAAAAGTCGCCTAAAATCACCTTGATGTGCAATTTATTTGTGACGGCAAGTATTTTATTTCAGGGATATTTAATGCCAGACGTAGGGAAATGCAAATGGTCACCTGCAAAAAAATGCAACACTGAACATATCAGTAGAAAGTTCACTGTTAACAGATGGTATTTCTTTTTCTTCTGCCAAGAGAAGGGATCTTGCACTATCTTGATCTAACACGGTTCACTGATAGTGGCTGCAGCAGTTTTTAATGGTTATGTTTAATACAGGAGCGTCAGCTGTGACTTTAAACTTGGAATTTTTTAATTCACAACTAACAAAAATAATAACACTTTGCATAACATCAACCAAAGAGCCTTGACCTAACCACAGACCTTCCTGAGAGGACTGGTTGGTCAGCAGGAAATGTAAGTAACTAATGATAAGGGCAGACATCTTTTCCACCACTGGCATTAAGATCAAGTTGTTTGTCATGAATCTTAATTAGGATATTTTCACACCCCTTCCTCATTCTTCCTTCCTTTACCTCCCCTTTCTAGCTCCATTCTTCCATTATCTCATTTGCTTCTTTTTCCCAACTTCTTCTCCTTCACACTAATGTTTCCCTGACTATAAAAGGAGCTACTAAATTGCCTGGCATCTCTTGTGAAGATGAGTTGGCTGTGAGAGGAAGGCCCCCATCAGATCAATGGCCTTTGGCCTCCTTGCGCATTTATCACACACGGCTTCACACATACATATTTTTATCTTTGTAACACACACATACACTTATGGGTAAAGAAATCAACTTTCAATTCTCTTAACACACACACACACACACACACACACACACACACAGAACTTTGCTGTGATTAATTAAGCCGTATGGAATAGCAGAGCTCCATAAAGACATCATCAGGAATCTGAATCCATTCGCTTCTCTTCTTCTGCCCTTAATTGGCCCTAACAGTTCATCACTGGAAATGTTCACACACACACACACACGCACGCACACACACACACACACACACACACACACACACACACACACACACACACACACACACACACACACACACAAACTTACTTACTTGAAAGAAATGGGAAATCTTTGTGTTGATCTGTAGCTACAACTCTATGTGCTCTGTATTGGTTGTATACAGTATAATGAATGGTTTCTTTTTTCATTGGTATATGTGTGCATGCTTGTATTTTGAGAAGTTATGGCTGGTTGGATATCACATCCAGTTCTGCTTATTGATTCTTGATTCAGATATCAATATCTTTTTGTAGAGTAAAGAAATCACAGAGTAAATCACTTCAAGAATAAAAACGTGTCTACCTTTCTTGCTGGCTCATTTACGATCTCAACTGTAGAGGTGGCTGTGGCTCAGTGGTAGAGTCGTCGTCTCTCAACCAGAAGGTCTGGGGTTCTGTCCAATGTTGGGCAAGACACTTATTAGAATATATGCTTAGTGTTGAGTGCACCCTTAAGCCTGGCTCACACTGCAGGATAATCGGGCCGATTTGAGGTCCGATTCCTCCTTCCCGACAATCACAGGGTCGCTCCCGACTCAAGGCAGCTCGGAACCGATTATCTGCCCAGATTGTCTTGTAGTGTGAGTGGTACAAAGTTCCAATATTAACATCCCCGATCTGCTTGGCGTTCGTCGGGTACGCCCCGATTTATTTCAAACATGGTTTCGGTTCACAGGACGACACAGATCATCAGTGCAGCACTTTTCTGAAACATTATATCCATATATCTACGATTGTATCAACTTTCCTATATCCTACAATAACTTCCACTTCCTTCTCTTTCACCAGCCGCCGTCCCCTGGAGTCCGTTGAAGTTTTCAAATGATGGGTCGTACATTGTGGGCACATAAATCTTAAGGTCTGGTCGTGCGTCGTAAACGATTCAGTCGTACAGTGTGAGCTGACATGCCACCCCGACTTTTATACAATCGGGGAAAAATTGTACAGTGTGAGCCCGGCTTTAGACATGTGGACTGCAGTGTCGCTCAATCCAACTGCTCTTTCTCCTAAACAGCCACCTGATGTTCCCCTCTTAGAAAAAAACTCCTTGAAGTACAAGTTATAGAAGTTATGCATACAATGGAAACAAAATAGGCTTGGTTTAAATAAAATGAAATGTTATACTTCATGGCACATTGCTGTGTTCATTGATACTGGACATTGTGCTAAGGCTGACAGGCTCTACAAGGTGGAGGAAAACCTAAACCTGGCCTTGTGTAAGAATATGACAGTGAATACAACACTGCTTCTATTATCTAAAATCATTTGTCATAAAGTGGGAACTCTCCTCACATTCCCCTGAGTTCAGTCTCTCTTTGGTCTTGTGTTATCCCCGATCTGCTTGGCGATCTGTTATGTACTGGAATAGGACACAGTTCCCTCCTCATGCTCTCAGTGTCCTCAGTGTTACATTAATGCTCTCCTCCATGTCAGTCTTCACATCAGACTACACATACTAGAAGTCACAGGAAATGATTAAAGAGCCAATAAAACACAACATTTCTGTTATTGTTTTCAGATAACACTTCATCAATAAGGCTGCATTATTCTCCCCCCATCACATCCATTTATTTATTTTCCTTTATGACACACTGACAGATAATTTCCCTCCTCCACTCTTCCCCTTGACTCCGTATCCTTCATTCCTTTGACTCATCCATCAATGCTGGAAACAAAAAATGTTGCCAACATTACTTTGTAATGACAGCACCAAGTGTGCTGCGTTGTCCATTTACTGATCTCATAGATAATCTTCCCTTTCTTGAAATAAGGACACAAAATAGACCAACTCTGAACTCTTTAAGCAGCTCTTCTGACACTGTATCATCAGCCTCTGTTTGAGGCTAGACTAACGATGCTAGCGGCAACAGGGCTAGACAAACTAGTATCTATAGCCAGCAACTTTAGGTTAATCTCATTGCAACATTTATACAATATCACATCCTGTGATCTATTTTGCCAAACCTTGTGTCACAAACTCCATGATTGAACACCATAAGTAGCTGTCATTAGTGGTCAGTGTTAGGATATAGCTATTGTTAGCTTTTTGCTAGGCTAACAATGACATATCCTACGGATGCGCTGGGATGCATAATCAGTGATGTTTGCTGGGTTCATTGGGTGTTTCGGGTCTCACAGCATCATACACCCTCGCCCAGACGACCCAGCCGGGGTTGATCAAGCCCCGACTTGCGTCCCAGCAGCATTTGGCCACGAATCCCACCTTTACATCCACAGCTACCTAAAGGCTTTTTCTGCTGCCTCCGTTGCAGTCCTGATGGCTCTTCTCCTCAGCGACCCTCTCATGCCCATCAGGGTGTAGACTCTGTGGAGAGAGCGGCTTGCAAAGCCTCTGCAGCCTACTTCAACCAGATAACAGTTTACTTTCCACCCTCTTTTCTGGATATCCTCAAGAACTTGTAGATCATGTGTAAGGAACAGAAAGTACCGGGTATCATTTATTGCTTATCAGAATATATATTAGCCAGCGCCTCCAGCAGGCTGTATTGTCTTCAGTGGATAGCCAATTTTATTTAGCATTCAACAAATAAACTTAATTCATTGACTGACTGGAAATCAAGATGCTTCATCATCTGGGTGCTGTGAATGTTGACAAATATTTATTTCGCAATCCATTTTATAGCTACTGCAATATTTCCTTCTGGAATGATTAGTGGTGGACTGACAGGCCGGCCGACTGCACGGACAGCCATTGTCATCCCTAGAGTCATCCTGCTAACATGGCTAAAACTGTCAACTGTTCCAACTGTGCCTTGCTGCTTCCAGACACTCCGCTACTCCCACGAGTTGCCTGGCATCATGCCCTCGTTCGTTTCCTCTGGGAGACAGCATCCCAGCTGACTGGGAGATCCCCCCTTTTCTCTGACCCTTTGTTCGTCAAACATATATCCCTGCAGACAGGAGGGCCTGCATGGGAGTTGGCTAGGCTCTGAAAATTGTAAAAATGTTGCATACATCTCCAAAAAGGAGGAATATGAAAGGAAAAAAGCTAAATCATAGCGTATGATAGTAATTTAAGTCTCAGAGAGCACTCATGTTGGGAGGGCGAAAAGTTGACTACATGACACCAGTGTTTCCGCTGGCTGTATCCATGTCTCTCTCCTCTCATCTCTCTCTTACTTCAGTCTGTCTCTGCTATAGAGCTGCTGTGGTTTTGACGGGCAGCAGATATTAGGGATTTGGCAGCATTTAATTCCCAGCTGAAAGTGTTGACATGAGATGGAGGCATGCGATGAGAAGTAATACAAGACACTTCAATCACAAGCCGACAGTGTTTGGTGTATGTGTGTTAATGTGTTTGTGTTAGCCGCTAGCTAAGTGTTAGGTGTCTTTAATTTTTTAAAGGACAATTAACTCAGTGTTGAATCCTGGCACCCCCCTGACAATTGTACCTTTTAAAAAGCTAATCTAGGTTGCAATTATAGAAATAAATAAATAAAGAAGAAATGCCCTGAAATAAAAAAAAAAAAACATAAGGTACAGCAATGAAACAGAGCCTGTAGTCTTTATTTATGACAGGGGGGAAATCCTCCACAGTCGAACCTATTTTTATACATTCTGAGTATATATCGTGCACAAAATGAGGTTGTGTTTTGGGCAAAGTCTCATCAAGCAGTTTCCTACATTGCTAAACTACATTATTTTATGAATAAAACTTTCAGGGGTTTAATAACATTGTGCAAGTTTTGGTTTTAACAAAATAAACACACAACCTTATGAAGCTGTTTTAAAGACTCATATTACTTCTAATAAGCACACTCTTTTTTTAGGGCCCAACCAATATGGGATTTTTTGGGGTCGATACTGATAATAGCGATCCAATACCGATTTATCCGCCGATATCTATGTCCGATCTGTAGAGATAGATAAATATAGATATACACATTTAGTGTTTTTTATCTCTCAAATGAAGTTATCAACACTTGTGGAAAAGATCTACAGTTTAACGTAGACAAGATGGTCATTCAACTGGGAAGTAACATGTGTCACCGCTTGACACTCTGGGGAGTGAGAATGCTTGTTGTAATCCATAAAGCACCCTCTGCTGGTGTAGGAGGACTGCTAGTGTGATACAATGATACTCTAATGAAATGCTATTTGACTTTTAAATCAATCTACTAATATCGGCGCATAGCTGCGATAAAATGAGCCGATACCAATAGTCAGTGGATATGCTAATATCAGCTGATATTATCAGGTGGACGATTAATCGGTCAGGCTCTACTCTTTATACTATGAAATGAGTGTGCTTCTGTTTGTAAGAGGATTATTATATTAAATTAGTTTAAGTCGGTCAGTCAAAGTGCAACCACAGAAGCAACTGTACTGAAAATGCAGCTATCATCTCTGAATTGAAAAGGATTGAATAATGCCTCGTTCTCTTACTGAGAGGGATCTTTTCATTTCTGTAGAGCAACAGATGAGCAAAATGAATCTGAAATACTCAAATATTTCCCCTTTTCAAACCCAGACAAAGCATGGACACAGAGGTACTGCAAAGATACAAATGTCTGTGTAGCAGGCTGCATGGTGAAAGACAGAGACACCAAGCTGAAGAGAAGTCTTTTCCACTTCAATGAGCTCTTTCTCTTCTTTACGTGCAAGAGACACCCGTGGGAGAGAAAAAGTGACAGACAGAGGGGCATGGGGAGTGTGTGTGTGTGTGTGGGGGGGGGGGACTTGTCCACTGCCGAGCAGTAATTGACACTACATTGAACATCAGAATCAGAAATACTTTATTAATCCCCAGGGGATCCCCATCGTAACAGACTACACAACTGTGTGTCCACTGTTGGACATACCGTTTCATGCTGTGTGAATATTTATCCAGATTAAACTGCTGGCCACTATTGGGCTGATAAGAATCATAGTCATTGTGATCTGTTCTTGGTTTGTTGATTCATCTTTTTGCTGCAGGATTATCTATTAAACGATATAATCTATAAGATTATTTTGATCACAAAACTATTTTTTCAACAATAATTTACATAATTGGTCTGAATAAAGTGCTGTAATTATGTCGTCCTTCCAAGAATCTTTGAATGGAAACGCCATCAGTAACCCTCTTTCCATTGCATTGTATCATGCAAACTGCAGGCTAAGAGATCACTAGTCAAACTTTTAGGGGTATTTGTTCCTATGCTACTTCTAATTGTCTCCACACACCTATTTGGGAGAATGCAATAACAGTCTGCGATACTAACCAAAGTCCCCCTCCCTTCTCTCCCCTCTCTTCTTCTCAGTCTCTATGGCAGACACATGCAGGCCAACCCAGAACCCCCGAAGAAGAACAATGATAAGACTAAGAAGATCAGCCGAAAACCACTCGCCGCCAAGAACAAATAAGAGAAGATGGAGATGATTATTGTCTCTTTCAGTCAGACTCACTGCATGTGCCTTTTTTCTTTTGGTAGGAACAATGTATTACAACAATATGTTTCAATTATGTTTTTTTTTAA
The DNA here is from genome assembly GCA_020745685.1 of Tautogolabrus adspersus. NCBI lineage: Eukaryota > Metazoa > Chordata > Actinopteri > Labriformes > Labridae > Tautogolabrus > Tautogolabrus adspersus. The sequence goes on along the minus strand of CM036551.1, from coordinate 18,539,582 downwards.
AGTGTGATGTTAAACATTGTTTGGACTGTATTCCACTGTGCCGGTGGAACTCCTCATGGATGCGTTGTGTTTTTAAGAACTCTTTTTACCTGCCTTTGTGTTGTTGCTTCTTACTTATATTGCTTGGACATATAGATGAGTATTGGTAACACATAAAAACCAGATTAGAGATTTTTTAAAGACAGTTGCTACAAATGCTTACACTCCTTTATGTTTGATGCTATCAGTATCGAGGAGTACTGCAAGAAATACTGTTACCTATGATTCCAAAGACAAAAGTTGCATATGGGTGTGTCCAGCCTTCTCTGGAAACAACCTGGATGTTAAAGAGGCAGCTGAGAAAGATGAAGTTTGTAAATGCTCTGTTTATGCATCTCAAACACCCTCAACACTAACCCTGATTGTTCACTTTACACAGCTGTGTCAGATTACAGCTGCCCCCCCCCCCCCCAGCTCAAACACATCCAGATCTGGATTACACTGTCCAAAGAAAGCCATATTTTTAATATTTAAATACATTTGCAGCCAAATGTAGATTCATTTTTCAAGTTTTAAAAGCATAATGAACTCACGTGTCTCTTAAATGGATGCAATAACAGATACCAGTACTTCATGGTTCTATTTCACTCAAGTTAATCACTCTACAATCCCACATGTGTGTGTATATATAAAGTCTTACAGGTGAGATATTGTGGACACACACCATAGGTTAGACATATTGTCTCTAGCAGGTGGGATTTCAGTGCTGTATTTATGGGATTGGACAGTGATGTTCTTCACCTCTGAACAACAATCAGTACTTTGAGCAACTATTTCAAATACAATAACAATAGTCTCTAATGCCGAGGTCAGAATTCATGTTACAAGTGTGAGTTAAGCCTGATCCTGCAGACGTAGGGATGCTGGACCTGTCGGCCCTGAAAAACGATCGTTTTATAGTGTGTCATAGTGAACGGCAATCAAGGCCAAATCTGGGACACCTCAAGACCACCCAACAGAAAGTGTAGCATGTTTAATTTGTTTATCTGCCTTCTATTATGTGTTCCGTCACGGCAGTAATGTTGACCAAGGAGAGCACGGAGCGCACCGCATGCTCAGTAGTTGCGAGCGTAAACAAACAAAATGGCTAAGCCAAAGAAGAATGAAGAAGATGCTATGAGATGGAACTATGAGAGAGAGTATTTCTTTAACTTAATTGTATTTAATTTAAAAAATGTTAGTCTTCTTTCTGGGTGTCGTCTATCCAAACCCCTCTCGCTTCCAACGTCTTCATGTCAGTCGTGATGATTAGTCAGGTACCACCGTGTAGTCTGTCGGTCAACTCACGGCACAAATTTACGTGTCTGTAAACGCCTAATCAGACACAGTGACCATCTTACTAGACAAAAAGATCATGTAGTCTGACCTCGGCATACAAGCGATGAGTTGCCCTTTTCTGTTGCCAACACTTTCCATTGAATGTGTTCATTCCAATTTCATTTCTACTTGTATGCTTCTGTTTGAACCTCGTTGTACCTTACATGCTGCGTCTTCCTAATAAGTTACTTTGCAAAGCTTTACCAAGTGTCCATTACATTTGAAAAAAAGTGAAAACATGTTGACCTTTTTTAAATCCATCATATTTTTATCACAGTATTTCTGTATTTATCATTATTATTAAATAAAGCTCAATATGCTATACAGTGTAAGGCAAGCTATTTCAGTGCTACAGTGTGTGTATGGGTGTGAATCTGATTTGCTGTTGTCATTATTTGTGGAGTCTTCTTTAACTTATTTTCTACCACTGAGAACAGTTTCATTAACTGCACCACTTTGATCCCTGATTAAAATTGACTTGTAATCGCTAACAAAAAACAGCAAGTTTATAAAGAGTCGAATTAAATATTGAAACTAAAAAGTCCACATCAATGGCCAGCTACCTTATGGGGAAACAAAAGTAAAACGTCTCAACTTGCACTAATTTATTAAAGGTCATATATCCTTCTTTTTAAGAAGTTTAAATACGTCTCAGAGCTCACCAAAACATGTCTGTGAAATGTCTTGTTAAAATTCCACTCTGATCCTGTATTGTATCATGCCTATAAACCCCTCTATTTCAGCCCTGCTCAGAACAGGCTGTTTCTGTGTCTGTAGCTTTAAATGCAAATGAGCTGTGTCTGACCACGCCTCTTTCTGGAAGGGCTTGGGTGGCTCTGGCTTTCTCGCTCCATACCCTATAGTTTACTGTGAGAAGGCAGTCTCAGAGGGCAGAACAAACACCTAGCTACACATTAGTGTTAGAAAACATGGTAAAGTGTATATTACATAATATGTGAGCTTTATGTTACCAATTTTTATTAAAAACTACAAAAACTCTATGGCTATCAATGTCAACCAAATTTCCCATCGGAGACAAGAAAGTTGAAGTTGAAGTTCCAGTCAGGAAAGCGATAAAGCAAAGTGAAATAAAACTGCTGTACTGTAGCTTCAAATTCCAAAACTGAACGCTGCCTGTAGAATTGATGCTTCATTGCTCTAACAATTTCCTTTGATCATTTAAGGTGTTTTTTCATTTATATAACATTGTGAGCAGGATCCAGATAGATCCAACATATTTTATCTTGCCTATTATGCTTTTTGGAGATGAGACAATAGGCAGTTTTTAAAGGTTTAATCAATCTGGAGTTCTGCAGATTTAAAGGTTTAAGGTTTCTGAAGTTTTGAAGAAAATAGTGTTGAATACTGTAGGCTTAGTTTGTGACCTCAATCTATTTTAGAGATAATCTACAGTGATGGCAACCTGATTCAGTCTATTGCCTTCTGTTCGCACCATGGAAAATATTATTTCGTACGGATTTGAAATAAATATAAGTCACTGACCTACACCAACTATCACTTCTTTCCTACATGTCAGCCTTACCACAGTCACTGCTGCTCTCTTTTTCTCCTCTTTTGGTGGATGTTTTGTTCTTACTTCATCTCAATTCATCTCACACCTGTGCAAGGACACAATGAGTCCCAAGCTAACTAAAGCCCATTGATTTTCACAAGGTGATTTATAGGTGGCGTGTGTGTTAGGGCAGGCTTGATTGTCTAAGGGGGGCTGCACTGTGCCACTATAATGAGGGTGGTGACATAGGGCAGAGACACAATCACCCCGCCCACTACAAGACGAGCAGCTAATATACAACTGCTGCTTTTCTTAATGGCCACCACATTTATACATTTAAAACATTACGTTTAATGTTAAAATTTCAGTATTTCTTTTGAATTTTTTAAATCATATCTTTTAATAAACAGAATTAAAAAATATTATATTCAGAAATCTATATTAGCATGAATGTTACAATACTGCCAAAGCACACAATAACAAAGGCTAAAATAAAAGTAGTAATTAAAAGTAATAATCGACGATGCAACAGCAACAATAATATTCCATTAAGATATTATATTGAATGCTTTACAGTGTGTTTGTGTGTGTGTGTGTATATGTGTGTGTATGTGTGTGTGTGTGTGTGTGTGTGTGTGTGTCTGTCTGTCTGTCTGTCTGTCTGTCTGAGTGTCTTTACTCATGTGTGTCTGTCTTTGTGTGTGTTCAGGTTTAACTGGTTGTCCTCTGGTCCTGACAGGCTGTGATACATTTTGCAGCTATAATCTCACCATATGTTTTTTTTTCTCCCAGTAGATATGGGGTTTTGAGTCTGTGTATTGTGTGTTTTAATTCAGGATGGATGTGTGTAATTTGGGGGAAGTATTCCTCTCTCAGAGCCTGATATTTATGGGGCATGATATGAGGAATTCCACTCCGTCTCTACCTGTAAGGTGTTGCACTGAGAGCAGAGTCTGTCATCCTCTGGGAGCCAGCTCTTTATAGCGACCCATCTCTTAAGCCAGACTGTGCTCGCTGAGTCTGTACATCGTCAGGACTGTTCTTAGAGGAGGATTATTTTACAGGGCTCAGGTAATCTGCCAATGTGTAGACAGATCGCATTTGAATTTATTTTGTTTGGGTCTTTTCCTTCCAATATTTCAGGTAGTTTTCTTTTTTTTGCTCAATCATTTGGTTTTGGCAAATTGGGGGGGATTTGGGATCCTGAGGCTGGTTTGGTCTAAGTGGGGGGTGTTGGGATCCTGAGCCTGGTTTTGTTGTATAAGGATGCTGTCGGGGTCCTGAGGCTTTCCGGGCCGGTTCATGTGATCTGGTCGGAGCCTCTGGATCAGCTCCATAATATTAACTGCTGAAGAGGAAAGAAACATCTCTCCTATTTAAAAGTTAGAGTAAGAGATTCACAATCCTAAAGCCTTCATTTAAAGTGTCATAAAGTAACGTTTGTTGTGATTAAGCATTTTTTGAAAAATAAAAAAACAGATTGATTGAGAGACGACCGACTCTATCCCGCCGACATGAACACATCCAGGAGATGTCTGATCAATCTGCATATGAATGTTATCAATACGGATAATAAGCCTACATCCGTTTATCACACACTCTTCTTTTTTTCCAGTGTGAGATTTTCAACACTTTCCAGGAGCTGTGTTATTTCATTGTTTTTATTTGTATGGTTTTATTGTAGTGCACTAATCTTTTAACACATTAAGCTCGCAGAACCTTCATTTAAGCCTGCTTACAACAACAGGCTACACCAAATGGATAAGACTTTGATCAGGATAGGCTGGCATCTCTGCTTCCTTTTCCTATTTACTGAGCGTAATTATTACACTGTTTTATGATAACGTTTAGCTTACTTTACCATTGGAGGTTTCACATCTCAACCTACAACCTGGAGTTCTAAACAGTCCTTAAGACTAACAAAGTTGGATGCCATAAGAAACATCTGAGCAGTCTGATAACCAGGCAGGCTTCAACAACTAATAAAATACACAATCAAACCTGAACGACAGAAGGCCTGATCTGTAGGAAAAACTTGTTTGAGACTGATGTGAGCACTATTTGACTCACCACATCTTAAAAACCTCACGACCAGCTTTTGAATTTACTCTATGTAGTGGTAAAGAGGAGATTAACCACACAAGAAGAAAAGCAACACGTGAAGTTTTCTGTTTGAGAGGACCAATGAGGAAGTGGTCTGGCTCTATGCTGAGTCAATCTGAGAACTATTAATTGATATTGTCTTCATTGACAAAAGATCTATTACGATTAACAAGCACCTCAAAATAGAAAATGTTTAGATAAAATACAAGTCACCATCACATTAGTTTGCTGACTGTTATAGCAGCTTTAGTGTGTGACCTCACACATGCTTCCTTTGAGAAACGATGGACATAACTGATGTGATGCTCCCGTGTCCTCTGACAATACAGCTTATCAACCATCCACTTCACTTTCTTCTGCAGAATGTCAGAGGTCAGACGTCTGGACATGTGAGGTGTGACTGCAGACAGATGAGAGCTGGCTTAATTTCCCCAAGTATACAGGTCCCATTGGTCCTCCTCTGGTCACTAGTGTGTGATGGAGTTCAGGTCACATGCAGGTACTGGAGGAGAAGTATTCACCTGAAACTCTGGCGCACTTTTTTTTTTTTACAAATAAGGAAATGAATTACTAATCATTTAGTTTTAGAAACAAAAAAAAACATTGTTCAGGTTACGATAGAAAGGCTCTAGACTGATATCCAGTTACTTTTAAAGAAAGCTGCTAAATGATACAGTTGTATTTGAGCATTTTCTAAAGTGTTTGAAAGTAAGTCACAATAAATAGACAACTTTTGGAGAGCTCTCCCAATAGATGCACCTTTTCCAGTTTATTCAACCATGTCAATTACTTGGCAAGGCCCTAATATTAATACAGCTGTAAAACAAAAGTCAAGATCAGAAAAAAAACAGAAAAAGGAGAAGAAGGATTTTTCGTAAAATCAATGACAGCAACAAAAGCACAGCCGATGCTTCTTTTATCATTGAATTAACCCAGAATGAGTAGGATAGAGACGTTTGTTGTTCTAACTATCAGAAATAGTAGCAGGAAGCTAAGAGTTTGCATCTACATTGAACCCCAGCAGACCATATACAGTTTATACAATGTCAATCAATGTGGATCATTTAAGGATCGGTCAATGGTACAGTATTTTAAGAACATATCATTCATAAATTGGTTGCCATAGATACACAGACAGCCATTAAATATACTTACTTACAAACTGACAGATGGTTAAAGTTTCTTGTTTACCTTTCATTCATGTGCTTATATTGTGTTCCCGTGGTTGAACAGGGTGAATATACAGTTCAAACACCCCACAGAAAGAATGTTGTTGCTGTCTGATGAATGTTGCCAGTAGGTGTTTTTGGACCAAACAGTTCCAGGTACTTTTTGAAGATGAACTATCCGCTATGGAGTTCCTTGAGAACTACTCAACATAGGGACATTTTTTGTCTGCATTTGCACCATCATGTTGCTGGTAGAGTACCTACTTTCAAGCAGGAGGTAAAATATGTTCCTCTAAACGGGGTTCTAGGAACAAAAAAAGTTCATTGTTCCTGCGGTGCGGAATCAATTAAAAAAATGGGAGGTTACAATAGTTCCTAGAACTATGAAAAAGTTCCTGCGGACTGAAAAGTGGTCAAGTTGAATGAAGAAAACTGAATGACTGTGTGAGAGAATATAACCAGTCTTCCTGCTTGAACTTACGCTGAGCTCCATTTTATTTTAATGGACATGTATGGTATGGTACAAATTAGAACATGGTTTTATTTTCTATACACAATGACTTTATCTTCAGAATTGAATTATGCAGAACATCCCTTCAAAGCTATGAAACTCAAGTGAATACATATCACACTTCCACTAAGTTAGAGGATATTAGAGATGATAAGAAAAGGGGGATCAAAATTGAAGCAGTATTCAGACTTTTGGTCTCAAGTATGGATTTTAGCCCTTCTAAACATTTGTTCCTACATCTTCAGTGCCTAAATGTCCACATCTCGTCAATCGTCAACCTAACTTTTGATTCAGGGTTAAAGGAATGTGAACATCTCTCAAAAAATAGGTAAATATCCTTATTGTATAAGGATACATAGAACATTAAACTCAACTTGAAGGTCACATATTATGCAAAATACACTTTACCATGTTTTTCTAGAACTAATGTGTGCCCCTAGTCTGTCTACAAACCCCCCAATTATGAGAAAAGTCCATCCTCTCCATCTTTGGCCTGCTCCACTTTTCAGAAAATGTGTGCTCAAACAGCCTGTTTGGAAATTTTCCCTTTGTGACATCACAAAGGGCAGTAACCCCTCCCCCAGGTGGGTGACACTCACACAGCTAGGTGTTTGCTCTGCCCTCTGAGTCTGCCTTCTCACCATAAACAATAGTGTGTGGAGCGAGAAAGCCCCGAGCCACACCCCCTTCCAGAGGGGCGTGGTCAGACACAGCTCATTTACATTTAAAGCTACAGACTAAACTTGTTGAAAAGGAGGATAATATGTGACCTTTAATAACTTTGAGATCATTCCAAAACATTTTTAAATAAATATGAGTTCAGTATTCTTACTGATTTTATTTTACTTTTTCTTTACAAAATACATTTATTCAGCAACATTTTCACCTGCAGCCAATCAGTTTGTTTGATGTTCCTTATAATTAATGCTGCTGAGTGAATTTTAATTTAAAGGCTGCATGCCCACTGATGTTAAAACCTTTGTCATGACATGAAGTATGACATTATGACACAGTGTTGTTGATGCTAATTGGTATTAAAATAGACTTTGTAGGAAGAACATTTTTAAACATCCTATAGCAACTCCATAATAACTATTTTAATTACGATCTTCATGTTAATAAAAACTTAGTGTATGACTTCTCTTGCTGAGTAACATATCTGAGAGTTATTTAGTGCAACTGGTTGAACATAAGGTAAGGTAACTTTATTTGTACCTGTAGGTAGTTTTGGTTTGCATTGAGTGAGTTGGCCTTCTTTTACATACAAATGACAGCACAGGACAAAACATGATAAAGTGACAACAGTGCTCAATATACTAAAGTGAAAAACTCTTAGTAAAAAACAAGATAAAGTAACAGTAAGACAAATAAAAACAAGATAAGAATATACCACCAATCAGTAAAACATAAAAACAAGATAGAAAAAAACCATCAGTAAAAACAAGATGAAGGAAAGACAAGATAGAAGGTGCAGAGATCAATTAATAATCAATAAATATACTAAAAATGCTCCAAGAAACATTGCCAGGTTGATTCAAGTTTCACTCGGGAATTAACTTTTAAAATGCTGGGACTAAAGTTGACTTATCACTAAGATGTTTCTACTTTTCAAAAGTCATACAAGATTTAAGGTTTATTTATTAGTGATTCTTCCAGAAGAATGCCAATTGTAATCAATGTATACTCAAATGTTATAGTATATAAAAGTAAAGCAGAGGATGAGTTTGTTTGTCTAACAGCCTGAGGATAGATAATACAGTCCTGGAGTCAAAAGAAGAAGCTAGTTCCCTTGTGTACCATTGAGTCACCAATTCATTTGTACATGTATACAGTAATACAACAGTATTATTTATTTGAACTGTATTATACTCTCATATTTGACTTCAATTCTTGATCTTTTTTAGTGTCTCTAAGTTTTTGCCTTTACTTTCACGTTGTGTAACTGTGTTTTTTGTATTGCTTGTGAAGCACTCTGAAAGATTTGTTTCTAAGAGTTATCTATAAATAAAGTTGAGAATCATTATTATTATTACTCTGCCTGGTCCCTTGCCTTTTTCTGTTCCTCCTATACCCTCAACAGCAATTCATCATTCACTGGGCTGATATTGAGTGGGCTGCCAATTCAATGATGCTCAGTTACCTTCAAAGCTCATTTTCAGGGACTCTCGATAACTGGACGTTTCAAGGCCTAATGAGGCCAGAGAAGACAGGACCACTTTGATTTTAGTGGCCTCAATACACCATGACTAACACACTGTTCTTGGGATTCTGAAGACAAATCACTTTTGCATATGCGTTGATTTGTGAATGGACAGTTAGAGCATGTGCTCCCAAAAACACTCCTTTTAAACTCCCTGTGGTGTCCGTAGTATATATGCAGAATTACCATGTTGTTATGTTTATTGGAGAAAGTAGGCTACTTTAATGAAGACTTAATGGACAGGATTAAAGGTCAGTGATAGCAAAGTTGTTATGTTATCATCCAAATATTTGCATCTTTTTTTAAAGTGGCATGCACACTTTCTCCTATACCCTAAAAGTTATTGTTGCATGGATTATATGGATTTGAATTTTGAATGGATTATTATATTTCACTGACATTTTAAGGGCCATTAGCTTGACTTTGTCTAACGTTTTGTATTTATTTATAAGTAATACAACATTTACAGTACAAATTAATTATTATTAATTTGTAAATAACTTTTTATTGTATAAATTATAAAATATCACGAGAACACAGTTGTTACCAGTCAACAAATCTGGACATTTCTTTCAGCAAATAAAATGAAATGAAGTCAGCATGTGTTAGGATGAGTGTATGTGCGCAGTAACGCTAGAAAAAAAAACACCTTTTTCCTTCCCTAGATCAGGAAATATTTGTCCACATTTTTGTAATTTCCCAGGACAGAGTCTGTATTTATTATATAGGCTAAACTTTTAATTTGTAACATTGGTCTGAGGATATGTATTTCGTAATTTGTGGATTCAATTAGAAGGTTGGAGGTAAGATCCATGTACTTAAGTTGTTTAAATATTCTGATGTCTTGTAGGCCTGCCTGCCTCTCTATACTGAAATGCAGTAGGCTATTTGGTGATGGAGGTATAAGACGTCCCTTTCCATTTTTCATGCGTCCTTCACGTTGAGTTAGAGCCTGGGAAGGAAAAGCGATCTGCGTCAGCCTCCAATCGCTGTTACACCTGTGTCCCCTCAGGTTCCGGGACATGTAGCAACAATTATATCCAAGTCAACGTCTTTATGCAGCTCTGACATAGTTTTCTATTGCAGCCAATGAAAAAGGGTTGATACATTAGTATTCGTAAAGTAGGCTATATAGCCTTGTTGTTGTTTTTTCAAGTTAGGCTTTGTTGCTTTACCGATTTTTTAATAATGTTACAACAATGAAGCCTTTGAGAAGAGGTAAAGTAGCGACTAGGCTTACATATTTCGTGATAGACCCATGAACACACTTTCTGCCCAGTAGATTATCGTACTTCAAAATATGTAGCTGACTGATATACATTTTTTTTACTAAGAGATAGGCTATTCCTAAAACAGGCCTTAATCGATAAGTGTATATGGATAAAATAAAATAATAGAACGATTCATCCTTAATATACACCGTCCCTATTAAAACAAGAATCAGATCCTACTGCTCTCTCTCTCTCTCTCTCTCTCTCTCTCTCTCTCTCTCTCTCTCTCTCTCTCCCACCTCCCTGACGTGCTCCTGCTGTGTATCTGCGCCTTGGTATCTGAGCGCTTTGTATCAGAAAAACGGTATAGGCTATAACTGATCCTGATCCACCTTAAGAGTTCAGCTTCTGTACACTACTTTGATTTGGGACCTGTGGATCAAAGAGGGGCCAGTCCCCACGCCTGGATTTAAGAGCGTCTTGAAGATGCTGAATCCAGTTCTTTTGAACATTACAATGCAGTAAAGGGCTGAACTTTCAGAGAGATTTGAGTAAGTAGCGCATCAGCAGAAAAAGTGTAGAAAGGAGAGGAAAGGGGGAGCCGAGGGGAGGGGGGCACTGTTTTTGAAAGTAAGGTAATAACACCAATACAGTGTAGCTCAGCTACATTTTTCTTTAAAGGGTTGCCTCTTTAGCCAGCAAAATTTCACCCAAAAGCAGACAACCGGATCGCCCAGCGCTGACGCGGCTGGTCGGCAGGAAGCGGCTAGTGGTGGCAGGGGTCCTGGGGGTCGTTATGGTACTGGTTTTAGTCATCCTCATCCCAGTTCTGGTAAACTCGGCGGGGACAGCGGCACATTACGAGATGCTCGGTACCTGTAGGATGGTTTGCGATCCTTATGGCACGAAATCTCCGACCAGCACCGCTACGGCGGATACGGTCCGGGACAACAGCCTTGTGCAGTCTTTACCCACTTTTATCCAAGGACCGAAAGGGGAACCAGGTCGTCCAGGTAAGGCGGGTCCTAGAGGACCTCCCGGTGAACCGGGGGCGCCCGGTCCAGCGGGGCCACCGGGAGAAAAAGGAGAACCCGGCAGATCTGGTTTACCAGGACCTCCGGGATCAGGCGCAGCTGCCGGTGCCATAAGCGCAGCCACCTACAGCACCGTGCCCAAGATTGCCTTTTACGCAGGGCTGAAAAAGCAACACGAGGGTTACGAGGTGCTGAAGTTCGACGACGTTGTGACCAACCTTGGAAATCACTACGATCCGACTACCGGAAAGTTCACATGCTCCATCCCCGGGATTTATTATTTCACTTACCATGTCCTGATGCGCGGAGGGGACGGCACAAGCATGTGGGCTGACCTTTGCAAAAACAACCAGGTAACATACAATGTGCATGTAGAAACAAACCTTAATGTCAGACCTTAATGTCAGAGTGTGATGTTGAACACGCAGGTTGCCCGGTTGGATGTCACAGTGTTTACGGGCTTAATGTCTACAAACTGTTTCTTACGCAAATGTGCGAGTTCTTGTAGTTCAAAGTAAACACTCCATTCACCCATATTTCATTTCAGACAGTCAGATTAAAACTGAATTGGACAATAAAGTTTGGGCAAAGACCAGCAGCTCCGTTTAGGCCTCTTATTGTTTTAATAAAAGAAGCGGAGTCTCTCCGGACGTTAATATCAGCAAGTTATTATAGGCCTACTGTCTGTAATCATGATCTTTCCAAAAACCAGTAACCACGGAGAGCCTCTATCAGAATGAATGTGCCATTTTGTTTTGGTGGATACAAGTAGGTACTAATAGGGAATTGATACCTGGAAGGGTGTAGAGGAAGGATCCAAAGCCTGGTCATGGTCTGAAGCTCATGGGTTTCATGGGTCAGGGGTCAGGATCTTTGTAAGTCCACTAGCCAGGGGAAGCTTTCAAACGTTTACACAATTAGCATAATATAAAATCCCCTCACCCGTCCTAAGCCTTTGGAAATAAATAAACTAATTTTCCTGTAACCAAACACAATTAAAAAAAACGTGGTCAAGTTTTAAATTACCACTACCTACAATTTGTGTAAGGACAATCTTTCAAGAGCAGTACAGCACATCAAACTATGTTTACCACTTGAACAAATAATAATAATAATAATGATAATAATAATGATAATAATAATAATAATATTAATAATAATAATGATAATTAGAAGAAGAAGAAAACAATAATACAACGAGGTACTTAGTTGCCTCCTGTCTTCTCTGTTGCGTGTTTGTTCCATCACTGTGTCCTGCTCTCTGTGCGTCTCTGTAGTGATCAGGCTGTCAGCAGCAGATCTAATCCATGGGGCAAACCAGTGTTGCAGCGTCGGTCCACCAAGCACATCCCTGCCTGTCAGCCTGCAACTGTAATGCGTCTGAAGACCCCACAGAACACAGCAAAAATTTCTGGGATTAGACCAGCAGAGCTGCACACCATGAAAAATCAGATGCTGTAAGACATGTTTCAATTAGGGGTACTGCTGCTGAGACTTTAAAACATTTTCAGAGGGAAAAACACATTTCTGTGTAAATGATCGACATTGGCTCAAAACGCATCACCTCATAAAAAAAACACTTGTAAAAGTGGGACTTGAACAAGTTTTCTCTTTCTTTGAAAATGTATGTTTATTTAAAAATATATTCTGCTATTTCCAAGTGAGCATCTGGATTTCCTATTATTTCAAAATATTGTTTCAAATAATATCTTGAAATGTAAACATGATAGTACTGTAAAGAAAATGAAAGAAAAATAAGTAGAAACAGAAAAGTAAATCCTGATCAAATTTCAGAATCGAAAACAAAAGCAGGTAACATTTTGAACATTTTATTTTTTCGCAGCATCTGGAGGCATCTGTGTGTGTGCACATAAATAGCAAACATTATATATATATCATACTGTAGAGAGTTAGGCTATTTTAAGGAGTCTGGGGCATGCTTAAAAACTGTTCAAATGAATGTATCCTCAGGATCTAAGAATGGACTATACTGATAAGTCGTTCTTCAATAAGTTATAATTATTCACCTCTTTGCCGTCTAAATTATTGACATAAGTCACATGAAAGCACATCCTGCCAGATTAGGGTGGAGCTGTGCGTCTTTTTGATGTCCGAGGTTCCTAGATAGACTAAGTCTTTCCATTTCTTTTTCTTCATATGGACCATCAACCCTAACCATGTCTTTGAGTGCTGGATGTATACCACTGCACCTTTTTACCATAAAGACAACAACTAGTTTGATAAAAATACATTATAACAAATACAGTCATTAATTATGAATTATTATACAACGGTCATATAATGCTAAACCTGGATTTAATTGAAATCATAATTGTTGGACTTTACCTTTTGCTTGTTTACCTGGAATTTTTAAAATACCAGCAGAAAATGTCATGTGTTTCCAGAGAAAAGGCAATTTCTCACAGACGGGTTGAGATGTCCATCTGCGAATCTTAGTTTGTTAGTTTGATGCATATAATACATAATGGATATTAATTCAATTATATCTGCAGCTGCAGTAATCTTGTGTTACTTAACAATCCTCAGTAATATAGATCATTTCTTAAAGTCCCCATGAAACGGAACTTAAACATTTTTTAACAGCTACGACATGTCGTATTTCCAAATGAAATGGGAAAGACCCATTCACAAGATAGAAGATGGGACATAACATTGGGATGAATGTGATTGGATAGTTAGCTTGGACAAAGCTTTTTAATTGGTAAAAAATGTGTAAACGCTCCTGAGTGCAGAATGAGTCATTAAACATTTTAAACGTTTACAGGAATTTAAAATGATAATGCTGTTGTGAAATATATCTAGCAAATAATGGCAGATAATTGAACATTTGGCTGTTTGGCCGAGAACTGCATGTGGCTCATGTTAAAAAATATGCAAGCCTTTTAATCTCAACATTTCCTGTGGTGTGAGACACGTGCATGATACTGGCTGCACACACTGGCAGTCTGAAAGCTCTGACTTGATATCATCCATCCATTCATTATCTATACCGCCTTTCCCGTTCAGTGTCGCGGGGGGCCGGAGCTGATCCCAGCTGTCATTGGGCGAGAGGCGGGGTACACCCTGGACTGTTCGCCAGTCAATCACAGGGCTGACATATAGAGACAGACAACCAGCCACACTTACATTCACACCTACGGGCCATTTAGAGTCACCAATTAACTTGTTATCATGCACTGCAAAACAAATATGGGGCCACCATTCTGCTGGACTCCTACAGGACTCTCGCTGGACTCTAACTCTCAAAGTTCTGTTTACTTCCCTCAGTTATGTCCCTGGTCTAAGAGAACCATAGCCACAACATATGTGACCCTTACTCTTCTGACTCCCAAGAAAGCCAGCAGCAGGTCAAATCAGATTCAAAACAGGAGTTGAATTATTTTATAGATAAGCAGTGCCTAAAAAGTACAACAAATAATATTCTACTCCTCATCGGCCCTTACCCCAAACAAAAGATGAAACAAATAAGAAAAAAAAGGAACAAACAAAAAGGCCCCTCACTACTACTCTGCTGCATGCTCTATATTAACAGTGAGTCCAGTTATACAATTATTAACACCAAGCGAACAATAAATAAATAATTATATTCCAAATGAGGTATGTATCAAAACACTTCTGCTGCCATTACATAACAGAATGTAACATGTGTAACATAACACAAATTGGTGATGAACGCTGGTTTGAAGGGCATCCTGTGAATTTTTGCCAAGGGCCCCAACAGAATCTAGAAATGCCACTGATGATTAGTTCTATTAAAATTAACCTCCTGCCCATATTCTTATTAATCATTACTATTAATGTTTGTCATCATTTCTTTTAAATTTAGAACAAACATGTTCAAAGTTCAGTTGGGCTGGAAAAAGCAAGAGCTCAAAGAGGAGCATACAAAATGGGGGCCATGAAATGCCTAACATTTTATTTTGCTATTGGCAGCTAATATTAAATCAAATGTTTGTGTTGTGACTCTTCCAACCTATCTTGGTGCAAAATGAAAGACAGCTCTTGCCACCCATCATTGAAGCCCCCCACATAGTTCCAATTACATTAAAAACCCTGCTCTCCCCTTTGACAATTAAGAAGCAGTTTAGGCAACACTTCAAACTTCTCGATCCTGTCCCATGCAGTCCCATCTGCCCATTTCCTTCCTTTTGACTTTGATTAATTGTTTTCACTTTGTGGAGTTAAAGGGGTTTGACTGGATTCTCTGATTTTTAATAGGACGGCTCATTTGACTCCCTCAAGGACGTCAGAGTAAAGTGCTTTACTCCCATTCTCTTCTGTTCAGGTATTTTAAAGTTGGCATTTTGCTCAAACAAATCTTTTTCATGTTTACCTTCTCTCCCAATGGGTTCTCTCACTGCCGTGGTGTCATCTCCTGAGGCGCCTGGGATCATTTCAACTATATATGATCTAATATTGTCTTTTGGGGTACCCTCTTTAACTAAGGTTAACTGGGAAACGTAGCTTGGCCTCATAAGGCCGCATAAGACACATGTAAATGTATAAATGTGACTCTGCCAGAGTCTACAGCTCTGTTTGCAAGTGGAGTATGTACACAGGATGTGTATTCAACTGTTGCTATGATAACTATGGTCTGTGGCTAAATGGCAACATTGTAGAGGGTTAATTATTAAGCTAGCTGAAAGGATTACAATTTAGAAAAGAGTAATAATATTACAGTTACTAATCAAAGTAACGCTGCATTACAAGCATGCGAGGTATTTTTGTCCTAGCTGCTATCATATGATGACATGTACGTGGAGCAGGTCAGGTGTTATCGGCAGGTCACGGCGGTGGCTACTAGCCTAAAAGTTCAATGCAGCATGGATTATAAGTGAGAAGAAGTGAGCCTCCCTTCAACTGGTAGTATAACCATTATTTTTAGTTTGTGTAGGTGAAAGATGCAAAGAATATTGTCCTCTGTTATAAACTTTGTACGAGCAGCTAAATGCTTTCAACTGCTAAAAAAACAACTTCAAATTTACTGAATTTGCTATGCCAGCACAGCAAAGTGAAACTTGTTGATAAATAGCCTGGCGATGACAATGAGGCTACTTCCAGTGATGCGTGCACTCCGACTAAGCAGAGTAAACTGGATTGAGAACTTAATTGGACAAGAAGATCTGAAGGAGCTGCTCGCTGGGTATATCGTAGAAAAGATGCTTCTGACAGAAGAGTGTCGCACAACGGCCCCTACAGAGGACCCTCAAACTGGCTCCACATCAGGCAGCACTGATGAAATTGAATTTTTTTTGCTTTTGGGACAGAGTCTGAGGGCATCTACTCAGCAGAAAAAGAAGTAATGGACTACTTGAGGAGGGCTGAGACTCTGAACCAGTTCTCAAACATCAAAATCATCTACATGAAGTACAACAGCCCAAACCCATCTAGTGCACCTGTAGAGTGGCTCTTCAGTTTAGGAGGTTTGGTGCTCACTCTTAGAAGGAACAGACTGCCTGATAACTGCCAATTTCCATATTCTCTGTGCGCGCCGCGGACCATCAGTCCACTCTAGTCAATGCTTGTATTTACACAGCACGTGCTGCGGATGGTCTCTGGAGCGTGCCAGCAGCGCCACTCTTTGACTTAGAGGCTGAGTTTAGAGATATAGCCTCATACTCATTTTAAACTCATATGTGGCAATTTTCGAGCCAAAAATTAAATAAAAAGCCAAAGGCAGTCCTCTAAGCTTTGATTAATGCATGTTGGTATGTGTTATATAAAAACTGTCTAAGACAGTAAGGTGGAGTTTCAGGGTTTGACAGGCTGAGCTGAGCATAGACATGCATGAATTAGGAAATAACACATTTTTAATTGTGTGGGGTTTTTTGCCTCTTAGGAGATGTAAAGTAACATTTTTTATTCATTTTGAACATTCATAATTGTCCACTGGAGTGGAGAGTATCATTTCAAATTTCTTGAATTTGAATTTTGGAGGTTTTTCAATCTTTTAGTTTTGGAGTTTTCATGTCTTATACAGTCTTATACAGGAAAAGACACACTTGATAGGGCTAAAATACCTCCACAGGTTTTGCCTGGGGGCTGCCAGAACAGCACAACAGCAGACACTTAATGGGAGAGCAAGGGTTTTTATTCAGACTTGAGCTCTTGCATTAGAAATACATTGAATGAAACCTACCTAATAACTCACACAAAATATTACTTAAGTACAAATAAAAAACTGCAAGCTATAGTTTAATTATAAAAATCTATTAATTTACAGAAAATGTTTTACTCCACTTCAAATATTTTCAAGATCAGCAAAGTCTCAGAATTATTATTAATTGTAATTGAAATATAGCCAGCAATGCATGATGTCCAACTTAGTGGACAGGTGATCAATCAAAATCTCCCCCAAACCTAAAATCATTACTTGGGAATTTTGACTAAATAATATTGTTCCTTTGTTGTTCCTTGATGTTACAAAAAAATATCACCTGCAAGGGTTCTTCTTGGAAAGCAGGATTGGAAAGATACACATGGCAATGGTGACTTCCCGGGGCCATGTTCATTTTGAGTATATTTTGGTACACTTACTATGGCTGGCCAGTGGGTGACAGGGAATCGGACGACTTGCTAATGTCCACTAAAGAGGCTGATGTGAAACTGTTCTATCAAACCCCATGCATTTAGCAGAAAACAGCTTTTGATCAGCTGTCCACTGTAGTGACCAGCAGGGACGGCGCATCAGTATAGACAAACTAGGCGATTGCCTAGAGCGGCACTTTGGTAAGGGCAGATAAAAGTGGACCAGCACTGCATGATGAAAAATACAAAGAAACCAGTTGCAGTTCTTCCTGCACTGTATGCTAAACGAATTTGAAAAATATGTCAATCAATTCGCTCTTACAGCTGCATCCTAACTCCTGCCTCCCGCCCCCAGCTCTTAAGAGCCAATGGCAGCCAAGTCTACTGACACCGATTTAGTGTGTCTCAAAGAGTAAACAAAAGCCATGTGAGGATACGTTAATAATGCTGCATGTTTAAACTGCCAAAATGATCTGGATGTGAGTATACAATAAGACTACTGAAGAAGAAAGGAATGAAAGACAAAGAGTTGTATTTTTTGAAACACAAATCTCGAGAGTGTTACCAAAGTGTCTCTTTGTTTAGTTTTCACTAAAGACATGGCTATCTGATGAGTATTTCTGAAACTACGACAACCACACACACATTCAGACGAAAGTCACTGGTTTACATTACCACTCTTTAAGCTGTAACAACAGTACATCCACCTCACAAGAACAACTTTATTAATCCCAGAAGGGCCATTCAGTTTCACAGCATACAGAGTCATTGAAAGAAGCCAAGACAATATAAAGGAAACAAATACAGCCACAGCAGCATTCAGACAATTACATTCACATGCCAGTAACAATAATTCAACAGACGAATAGGTCGCCAAATGAGAAGCCAGAGCTAGCAAATCTAGAAATTAATACGCATTGAACAGCCTGATAGCTGAAGGGATAAAAGAGTTTGAGTATCTGTTGGTTCTCCTTGGAGAGGCAAGATAGCGCCGTCCAGAGGGCATTAAAGAAAAGACAGATGAAAGAATGTGTCCAGGTTGATTTATGATTCCTTTCGCTTTCTGAACCACACACTCCTTCCACAGGGAGCTCAAGTCTTTCAGCTAGACTGCACAATCTTTGAGCAGACTTTTACAATGTGGTTTAAACTGCTCTTGTCCTTCACAGACAACCCATTAAACCAACAGATAAAAGAAAATCTTAAAAGACTTTAGATAAAAGCTGTGTGTGTTTGACCCAGACAAGAAAGTGTTGTATCAGAGTTATTTGCTTTGGAATTGTTATTTTGAGGATTTGAATTGTGGTTGCTCGTGTTTTTTGACAGGGGCGGTAAAATTGCGGCACATGTGCTTGCTTGGGGTTAAACAGTTGAACTTCATAAAAGTTAAGGACCAGTTGTACACAGTAAAGAGTATCCATCCTTCTAAGAGTTACTGGATTCTTTAGTGTACTGGGGGTCCCAAACACGAGCGGTGTTCAGGGAGACTGCCCTGAACTGTGTTTGAGCATTGGGTAATTCACAAGTGTATCTGGTACCAGAAGACCTTAGGCCAAAGACCAGTGATCCACCTGGTGGGGAGTTGAATCAGCTGAGAGGAGAGGCTGCTGGACATACCAACCATGCACTGAGGGTGAACTGGAAAAATCTGGCAGAGGCCCTCGCCTGCAAGGTCTTCAACCCAACGTTTTCTCCTCCAGTCTATAGGTGTTTGGTGTTACGAGTAAGCCTATGATATAACCCTGGGGTGGTGATGTGGAGTTGTTGAGAGGGCTCTTGCTACGAGCCATCAGGTTCCTGTATGACTAAAGTGAGAGCTGGGTCCACATCCTCAGCACAAAGTCACACATGTTCATGGTGTGTTGGCCTCTGCCAGGTTTGTCCCCTAAAACCGATCTGTTTGGCATTTTCATAAGCCTTGTTCACACTTGTACAGAACTCCTGAAGAACTCATGAAGTTTTCGAGGTGAGCTAAGGCGTATGTGGGAGTGTGAACACAAGCAACCATTTTTGAACTCGTTCTTTATCTGGAGTTTCTCCTGCCAGCACCATTGTATTTTTGGCGCATCAAGTCCGAATGAGCTGATGTGAGAACACAGCAGGATATAATCAGCAGAATTCACCTCGAGTTTGTGGGAGGGGGTGGTACTGTTCATTCCCTGTGATCGGTGCAGGACCACTGTATGCAAGTGTCCCTGTGCACTTAATTAAACTTCTGTGTTATGTTGTCTTTTTACGGTTCACCAGTATGTTCTCACCGCTCGTTTGTTGATATTGTGAATCTGTTGAAAAGGCATTATAGCATTGTATATAGCGAATCCTGTTCTGCATCGTTTTTTTTTACGTCTTGTTTGGAACAAGTGGCAAGCTTAAGTGTTGAAAAATGAAGCTGTTGCAGAAGGGTGAAATCCTGCAGTTCACTGAGTGTCCTCTTGAGGCTGGCTGCAGAAGCACACAAAGTCACATTCACACCCATTCAAAAAGCCTGGTTTTTTTTCAGCAGAAATTAACTTGTTTAAAGCCTGGGGGAACAAATCGGTATGATTAGTTCATGTCTCGATCGGCACACACTGTGACATATTTTTACAAGTCAGCCATTCAGATTTTTATGAAGGATAAGCGTTATTCACAATGAGGTGTGTAGCTGACCAGATTGACAGGCGGGCGGGTTTTAACGTTTTGTCAAGAAGCCTAAAACCCATCTCAGCTCCAGCTCTCAGCCTGTTGTTAGATTGACTGAAAGTTAATTTGAGACAGCATTTCCAGCATGGCGACCGCCATCGATTGGACTCTAAACCCCCCTACAGTTAGAGATGGGTCGCTCAGGCTTCTTCCATTAATAGAATTGTGATAGTCCTTGGTTTGACAGGGATAGCCTCCCGCTGTGAGCTGCATGTGTGAACAACCAGGTCAGTAGGATTGCAGGGGCAGTCCTCCTGCTATTCTCTTGAAATTTACTTTGAAGGTTAAAATTGATCAAAAGATGACTGACAGGTTGGTGCAGCATAAGTGGGCATTGTACCTGCCAATCATATTGAAGCCCCACATATGGTCAAGAGCTTTGGGAAGTGATCAAAAGTATGAGATCAAGGATACAAGCAGCCAAAATGAGTCTGTGCTCATCCTTATACTGTATTGTAAGGAGCTCACACATCCGGAAGGAGCTAAGAGTTGAGCCCCTGCTCCTTTGGATCAAAGGACTGAGTCCTTTAATAGGACAGAGACTGGGAGACAGTGAGCTTATGTTTGCCCCGTCTTCTTATGTATTTATTTTCGTTTGGTATGAGACGGATCTGCTGATGCCAGAAGAAGAGGACACACTAACCACAACATCTTACATGTCTGCTTCACATGAGAGTGATGCCTGTTCAATCTAATGAACTAAAAACTCCAGACCAACACCATGCTCTCGGTCACGTATAGCAGGAATGTTTCAAATTATTTTGTTTCTGTTTCCCCCTGCTGGTCATGTGAAAGCTTTTCATTTTTGCTCTTTATAGCTTGCCATCATTTGGGATTGGTCAGATTAGTCAGGTGACTCGGCTGGGTCACAGTTCAGAGAGTCCAATCAAGAAAGGCTTCAATTATCTCCATGTGGTCAGCCTGCAGCTCAAGCCAGCATTTTTGTTCCTTCCCTTGTTTGTGCCTTGGAAAGCATCCCTTGTAGGTTTAATTTGGGACTGCAACTCTTTATAATAGTACACAAATTCTGTTTGATGTGTTTAATCAAATAAGGAACACCAATGTAGTTCTGCATTTAAAGACTTGTTATTTACAAGCTAATGTTGCCAATGTTGAAGATAGCTATGCATTTCACTGGTGTTTTACGGTGTAATAATTGTGTTAGCTGTAATGTTGCATTTACATGTTACATTTTTGTACACTTTATGCAAGACATTTTTACATTACATACAGCTATTTACGTCTCTTTGTACACCTAGCTGTCTTTGTGAAATGTATGTGGACTGTAATAAATGATTGCATCGTTATTGGTGCTTTGCTTTGTTTTGTATCATTTCAGTTTGACATGAAAGAACCTTCATGAGAATGATGGGAACAGTAAAGAGCTTTTGAATTTACTCCAGCCTCTGACTTGTTTTCCTTTCTTGAAGTCTGTTAGCTGCCTGTCGATTTGTGTACAAGCACACACATTTAGCACATTATGCTCACACAGTAAATGGTAAATGGACTTGAGCTTATATAGCGCTTTTCTAGTCTTCTGACTACTCAAAGCGCTTTTACACCGCATGTCACACCTACACATTCACACCATTCACACACTGATGGCAGTGGTTGCTATGTAGGGAGACCATCAGAAGTAACTAATCCCATTCATACACATTCATACGCCGCCGACGGAGCAGCGGGAGCAATTCGGGACATGTTGCTCGCAACCTCGACCTTCCGGTTGAGAGACGACGACTCTACCACTGAGCCACAGCCGCCCCAGTCTGATGCATGTTTTGTCCAATACATGCAGAACCACACACAGAAGCACTTACACATCTCATGCAAAAAAATATAATCATCAAAAACATAACTAACAGTGCCATCGACATCAAGCCAACAGATATCAGTACAGATTGTCCAGTGTCCATTACGGCCATGGCAGAGAGAAAAGCCATGGAGTCATGCTGCAAAAAAATATGAACAAATGTTAACAGCAAACCTGTCTCTAAAGATGAGCGCACGGATCATTTTCACAAGATCCTGTCTGATACTGTCTAGGGATTTTAATAATGAATGATGTTAATTATTATGTGTAAAGGCACTGATCCTTTTCGATGCTGTGGGAATACTTCAGGGTTTACAAATGTAATCCAAGCATCAGCATATTTCACTCAATGGCCCTCATGTGTTCTGCTAGTGTTGTAGTCAAGACCACACTAACTGAGACCAAGACATACCCTAGACCATAGTGATCCGAGACTGAGACAAGACCAAGACATTTAGGAATCAAGACCGAGACAAGACCAAGACCATAAATATCAATGCAAAATCATCATCTTGTGTGCAGCAGGTATGTCACTCACTTAGACTGTAACACCAGGAAGGTTGCGACCTTAACTGGGGGATAAAGTTATTTGTTCTTTTAGAAAGGGGTATTTTGCTTCTAATCACAGTAAAGACTTGGAAAAATAGCCTGTCAGTGGTGGTCTTGACCGGTCTTGATTTAAAATCCGGAGTCTGCCCAGTCTGAGACTGAGACAAGACGGAGTAAAAATGCATTTGATTCCGGGATGAGACCGAGACCTAGACCAATTTCAAAGTACTACAACACTATTTTGTGCTTGTTCAGGGGCTTACTTAATGGAGAGAAGTTATATCGAATGCACCCCAATACACTTTGCGACCATGCAGTTTAGAGCGTTTAGAAATGTCCATACAGTATGTGTCCTAAAGACAATGTCGCATGAAAGCATGAATTTTTAAAACCTTCAAAAACTGACTGATATATCCTCCAGCACCAACATGCTGCTTTTCTATCTAGTTATGTAACTCGATCTGACGCTGAATGCCTGAAAAACTGGCCTTTAAGTGTCAGGTGTAGAACGAGTGAAATGCTTTTTAATGTTTTGTTTAGATGTATACTGAATGATTTTGATGAATTCATTCTTGTGTTTGTTTGCTTGTTCAATCCTGTAGGTGCGTGCTAGTGCTATAGCCCAGGATGCGGACCAGAACTACGATTATGCCAGTAACAGCGCTGTGCTGCATCTGGAGCCAGGAGATGAAGTCTACATTAAGCTAGATGGAGGCAAAGCTCATGGAGGGAACAACAACAAGTACAGCACCTTCTCTGGATTCATCATCTACGCTGACTAGACAACATATTCATGTATAGGCCTTGTTGCTCAGTTCTTCTACAAATCTTCTGTCACTGATGAGATGCACAAACATTCTCTTTTAAACGTCTGTGGAGAAACCTATATAAATCAGCCCTTCGTAACCTGTAAAGAATTTTATTTTCCACTCTGCCATCATCGCTGTCTTTGGTGCAACTGACTTTGGACAATAACATTGATGGAATAGCTGAAAGACAATGACCTCTATTTTAGCATCACGTCACCTTATAACTTGAAGATGATTTTTTTTTTTACGTTACTATAGTCCTGATAAGGACTGATGATGGTGAGTGGGAATTGGAGGAGTTTGTAAATGCTTAGTGCTTTTAAGTCTGATTGGCAACACGCTTCCTGCCAACAGATCAAGCCGGGTGTCAGTACAGTATAGGAAGCTACATTTGAACTAACCACAGGCAAATTTGGGAAAGCAACATAAAGGAGAAGGTGGAAAAAAACCAAAAGAAATCAAGAAACTCGCAGGTAGTTCTAAAAATCTACAGATTAAGTTCGAAGATACATTTAAACAATTAAAGTAGTTGACTCAATTTAATGATTTAGAGCAATACATACAGTAATAAACCATATTTATGGTGATAATGAAAGAGAAAGTCATAAGTCAGCGTGTGTTTGTTTTTCTTTCTTTTCTTTGTTGGTGTCGTGCTGTTCCGACATAAAGGACAGCAGCTGGTAACCCTTGAAGTTATGATAGAGAATTATGATAGACGGACAGCAGATTATTATGCCTCCCATACTAAACATACTTCATCTTTCATTTTATCCACACAAATATACCGGTATAATATTATATATCTATGAAATGTAATAACATGTCAACAAATAACTTCTACTTTTGAAAATATCACAGCTTGAACATTTACAGTTTGTTACACTTCAGATGTTCTCTTAAAAAGATCTTAATGATGTAGGTTCAATATGGTTGGATTCAAGCATCAACTGTGCTATTTAAATGCTTAGATTATTATTTCTGCAGATATTTAAGGCTTTGAATCACTTTAAATACATTATGTAGGGTGTTGTAGAAACACTTCTGCTCAAAAAATATTCTTAAAAAGTGGCCCAGAAATACTGGAGCCCACGAAACACTGAGGCAAATTTATCGTTTCGACGCACTGTCTTCCTCAGAGTCGAACAGTATAGGTACAGATTAAAAAAAAAATCGTAATACTCTCCTACTCACAGCTAATCATCACTCATTGGTTAATGAAAGTGGGAGGAAAGCAGGGAGTATACCGGGACTGTGACAGCGCTCATGTGTAGCCCAATCATATAACATCCCATCCTAAATGTGATTATATTTACAATGTTTACACTATTTATAAGATGACAACTAGTCCTCAGCTATTACTCTATTGAGACAAAGCCCAAGACAATATAAACAACATTACAGGAAACATGAGGTCCTCATTTAGTCCTTACGGTTCAACTGTGTTGAGGGTATAAATCAGAAGGCGTCTCTTTTGAGCTTTAATGGGGAAATGTTTGACTGAAAATATAATTAACCCCTGATGATTTTTCTGATGACTGCTGGGTGGCCTTTAGGGAAATGGTGAAAAGGAAGGATTTAGGGACAACCATATTGAACCTCAGACAACTGCTGCTGCTGGAACTGGTTGTAAAGCGATGGTCTTAAGTTTCCTTATTAAGTTTAGATGTTTAGTGGCACTAGCTATTAACTGATTTACAGGAAAGGGCAACACAGAAATGCTGCCAAAAAACGCCAACTCCATCCTTCCAGTTTCTGCTGCTTCTACAGGGGCTTGATGCTGCGTTTTTCTGCATTAACTGAAATCAGAAAGCCTCTTTTTGTGAGGCTCCACAGTAGCAGGGCAACAAAACTCTGTCTAACCAAACAATGGCATCTTCAAAGTTTCCCAGTGTTTGAACTCCAGCCCTCCAGCGCTGTGTTCCAATAGAATGAATTTCATGGTCTGAAGCAACAAACAGAACACATCATCTTAAAGGAAGAGCGATCCTGAGGTCCAAGAACTAGCTGAGCTGCCCCACAAACCCTGGCTATGAAGATCCCATCCAGGAAGGTCAAAAGTACAAGCAGTGACAAAGTAGAACACAACAGGGAACCAACACCCATTGAACAAGAGTTGAGCTTCCTGTCGAGAACAATGACACAACTGTATTCCCCTTTTAAAATAGTAACACCAAATATGAACAGATCAAGGGGGCACTGTCCCCCAACACTGTCCAGAACATTGAGCATTTAAGGGTGAACCTAATCCATGTGTGAGGCATTCCTGGAGTCCATAACTCAGAAGTGGTTAACAAAAAAGGGGCTCTGGTACCAGCAACCTATTATATATTATATATTATATATACTCTCCCTTTTGAGAAGAACCCCCCCAAAAAAGCTATTAATCATTAAATATCCTGAACTTTGATATCTGATTGTAACGGAAAAAACTGAGGTATAGAACCAACTTATTTGTTCCATAATTACTTGAGCTTACTTCTGCCATTTCAATGTTTGAGTATGTAAGAGTGATACAACTTGTTGATTAATCAACCATGATTCAGTGAGCTCTACTATTCGTCCAAATATTTTAGTCCTAATGCCCATTCCCTACCTTTGAAAATACTCTACAAGCAACTTCTTAGCATGCACTTCACTAGTAAACGAGTGTGCATACTCAGAAATCCCTGTGTTTCTCCAGCTCTATGATTATTATTCACCAAATGCACGACACTCACCTACTTACATAATTAATCCAGTTTTTTTTTTTTAAATAGACAGGCAGGAGTCGATTTAGCACAAGTGAAATGTAAATAAGAACTATGGAGTTGCACGGATATTTTGTTTCCTTTTTCAATGCAGCTAGTTCCTCAAGTGTATGTGATTATCTAGACTTAACAGTCCATGATATGAATACTGGACACTGATTCATATGTGTACTTTAGCTGCTCTCTCTTAGAGTGAACACAATAATAATAATACATTAGACTTTTATAGCACTTTTCTGAGTACTCAAAGATGCTTAACAAAGAAAAAAGAAACAGAGAAAGTGATTGTTGAGAAAAAGCCAAATATTTGTGCGGTATAAGTTATTCAGCTCACTTACCTTTCAGTATGGACTCTTCATAAATGCAATTAAAGATTAATGGAAAATTAGACATGTTGGTCCCAGAACTGAGATGGACTCTAAAAAAGACCCATAATCCCAGAGGTATCCCGATCAAAGTGCAACCACTTCCCAACTTGTCCTTGAGTTGTGTCATGACTGGAAATAAATCAAGATGTTATATGACATCATTAAATTATTAGAAATTAATTCAAAGAGACACTTGCTGAAGAGACAATTTACATAACAATGCCAAACAAAATCAAATCTACCAAACAGTTTTCATTGCAGATCTTAGGTTGTTCTCCTTCACTGAGTTACACCTGATCCTTAACCCAAGTAATTTCTGAGGAACCTTTTTTAACTGTCAAATCTACTTTTGTTTTCTATCACCACCAGTGTGCTGTTAATGAATTGGCGCCAGTGGATACTGAGATTCGTCGATTGATTGATTGATTGATAGAACCATATTGTCGGACAAAGTCCGAAATTTCTCTAACATCACAGTGGCTCCAGACAGAGGACAAAAATTAAAGAAAAGATACAAAGATACAAACATTTGACACAACATTCAAACACCAAACAAATATTCAGATGCCTTCAACATGCTTTGATCTGGGATTCAGCTGCATATTAAATTAAGGGATTGACTGATGTACAAAAGAGTGTTTCAGTCTGACCTCATTTAAACATGGGACCCTGTATCTCAGGTTTGATGGTAATACTTCAAATTCACTGTTCAGAGCGTGATTCGGGTCACAGACAATACTGTTGGCCAGCCTTTACATGTTCTTTTTAGTCGGCTGACTCATAGAGGCTCTGGAGTGGTTGGCCTACAATCTTTGAGCAGATGTTTAATTGGTGGAGCAGTTTAGACTTTAAAGTACACAGACACATGTACCATGTGGTGTTACAGTACTGTAGGACACTGAGAAACACAGAAGTAAAAAACTAAACAAGAATTTGTTTGCTCGCCCCAAAAGATCTCAGCCGGCGGAGGAAATCAATTTGGGCATTTTTAAATGGGACATCACAACCACAACAGTCACTTACTATTTCCAAAAGAGCAGCCACAACCGTGAGTAGTTCTTCTACGTCTACATGAAACTTGAACTCAAACATGTCTCCTGGTAGCAACTTTGAAGATGTTGATTAAAATTGTTTGTTTGATAGGCTTTGTCTCAGCCCTGATGCCTTCTTTTCCTTCTCCCATCTGAATCCAGTTAGATTTTCAAGGTCCAATAACTTATGAGATGGGCATGAGTTGTAAACTCTTGATCTAGACTGTAAAGTTGCATTCAGAAAGACATCTTGAATTCTGACACTAATCTGTGGCATATAACAATAAATATGAGGATAGTGTTGCCTGTAACAAAGCTCTGACCGAGCTATGACAACATCATTTCTGATGCTAACATAATCATTTGGCTTAATAAATGTTTCACATATGTTTTTTTCTACACATATGGAGTTGTTATTACAGTGTTAAGTATTGCAATGTGAACTGAAGGCACTATGCAGAAGTAGAGAAGAATATCCCTCCATGTACAGTGTTGTGTATCTTGGCGATAGAAAATATGGATCACTGTTACTGGAATGTGTAAATATTGTAGTGATACAGACTGTTCTTATTTTTTCTGCCTAATCCATGTACAGAGTGCTAACGAGCACAGAGGAAATGTTTAAATATTATATTAATCAACTAAACAACCCCTTAATCACAATCATAATTACTGACTGTTGGTGTGAAAGGCATATGTATGTTAGATGCAAAGTGTGGTGTGTGCAATACTATAAAAAACTCAGAGTCACCTGTGTACTTTTACCTCAACAGCATTTCAATTAAATGAATGAGAGTAACATTGTGTACGGGTTTTATTTTAAATGTGTTCATGGGACTTCTGTAATTCTGAAGGTCAGGTTCCACACTGAGGCAAAGTTTATCAAATAAGGAACACCAACTAAAACACGTTGTCCATGTCACCAGATGTCCAACTGACAATACAGTTCATTCTTAAAATCACGTTATCCATCCAGCCTTTTTTGGCTGTTGTGTGTATGTGACTTCCGATGTTTCCTGGAACCAGCCTTAAGCAGACACTCAACAAACTCCAGGATTTTGCACTTTACATTGGCTTCATTTTTCTACACCGCAGATTTCCGCTTGCGTTTCTCCTTTGGAGCCTTAAAAAGTGAAGGGTTTATTAGAAAAAAATACATGATTTCATAAATCATCACATTTATCAGTTCTGTAAGAAATATAAGTGTACCAACAACCTCAAAGAGAGCCTGTACCCAGTGGTGTAGTGGTGCCTGAAGAGGTATACTCTTAATTTTGCCCCAAATGATTTTTTTAAGTGTCCCATCCAGCGGAGGATAAACGGCCTCTGTTACTAACAGTGACATTAAGACTCCTCTTGCATATTTAGTTAGTGCGCGTGCTAGCAAATTAGAGACAGAGTAGAGAGGGTCATCCCTTCACCATCCTAGGAATTGCAGCATCCTACTGAATATTGTCAATCAATCAATGGTGTGAATCAGAGGAGATTTAGAAGTGGGAATATCCTATGGAGACTCAAAATTAAGTGGGTATACTCCGTATACCTGCATATACCCTGCACTACACCAGTGCCTGTACTGCAACCTTCAGGACTACAGGTTACAGGCTTATTATGGCTAAAATGGTTATGTGTAGGCATAGATGGGGGACTGTAGCTATTCATCTTACTGCTTTTGAATAATAAGACTACAACGAAAATGATGCTTGATTGAAAAGAGAGCCGGTGTTCATATCAGTAGGATCAGAATCAGAAATATTGTACATTATTTAACATTATTGGGGCGGCAGTAGCTCAGTCCGTAGGGACTTGGGTTGGGAACCGGAGGGTCGCCGGTTCAAGTCCCGGAAGAACTTCCGGTGCAAAATCCGGAAGTTCTTCTGGTAGCTGGAGAGGTGCCAGGGCACCTGCCGAGGAGCCCTCGAGCAAGACACCGGACCCCAAAACTGCTCTGGTGCGCTCCCTCTCCACTAATGCATGTCCACATGGTCCTGTTTGTGCATGTTTGTGATTCGGGCCCATGTGTGTGAGAAGCATGTCCCTAAAAAATAACAGAGTGTAAACCCGATATTCCCTCAGGGATTAATAAAGTATTTCAAAATCAAAAAAACTAAAAACTAAGGGGTACATTTACATTAATGCAAGGTGTAAACAGGGCCTCAGGTTTCCAGGAATACTAAATAGACGGTTAGCAGCACAACGCGAGTGAGTGCTGTCAGATGTGACCCACTAAGGGAGGTTACCTACTGTCATTGCAGACTTCAGACATTTTGAGCCACTTCTGTGGTTTTAGGGTTTGTCAGCCTTTTGGAGCTCCTTCCAAGAAGTTGCCTGCCTTGCCTGTTGACAAGCAGCACCTCTGTTTACTCTAGCAAAGACGAGCTCTAACAAATGAGCCCATTTTCAAAAGAAAGAAAGAATGACGGCTTTCTTAATTGAAACTGTGAATGGTTTAAGATGCATACAAATGTTGAAAGGCTTATGCAGACCCTGTGTTTTGTTTTCTTCAGAAAACACGTCAGGTCTTTGTAGTTAATGTATCAATGAGTAAGGTCGCGTGCTTTTTCTAAAGGGTCTTCAGATAACATTTGTTATGAATTGGCACTATACAAATGAAGAATGATTGATTGATAGGATATAAAAAAATAAACAGAAATGTGAAAATAAAAGCAGATATGGAGTTGATAAAAGGTTAGCTACAAATTGAATGAATGCTTTTTACTGAACAAAAAGGAAAAGAGATGCCCAGTCTAATGAGCAGATACCTCTTTAGACTCTTTTGTTTCTCATTTCATTGTGGTGTGGTGGAGTTTCAGTACAATAAGATGTTAACCTTTAGCAGGCCCCTGTGCTGTCAGCCAGGCTACAGCCTCCATCTGGAGCAATACTAGAGGTGTGAAGATTGCTTTAGCAGTCTCCTTCACTGCCCTTCATCACTGATGTCATTTTTTTATATCAGTCTTCATACTGTATGTTGTTATGGAGGGAAAGCTTCTCCCTTCTTGATTTGGCCAAAATGTCTTATAAAGTTAACAAATTAAATTAAATTAGAGTATTTATTATGCATTCTATTATACCCAGTATAACATAAATTGTACACAATTGGTAATACGCTTCAGACCTGTCTGATTAATAAATGTTAAAGATCACTTTCAATGAATATCAAGTTTTTCCACCTTGTTTAATGGTTGATATTGTGTTTTTCATATGACTGGACATAATAGCCATATTAACCTTCAGCGGGGTGATCTGGCACTACTACCACCCGAGGACCCTCACGCCCAGCCACTACCATCAGACCGTGTCGTCCTCATTCATGCACAGCCTGCTCCGACCCCACCTCAGCGGCAAGGAAGTGTGGACAACAGGAACATGAGGAATACAGCATGGAGAAATCCTGCCTGCATATTATCCCATATGCTTTTTTTGTAAAATGTCTCGAGATAACACTTGTTATGAATGGGCGCTATACAAATAATGATTGATTGATTGATTGATTGAATAGCAGCTAACTAATCAGACAACAATGGAACAGCATTTCATTTGAAACTACTACATAACATTGACTTCAAAAAGACACATTCACTCTGTTATGGTTCTGCAGCCATATTCATTCATGGTCACATCCTTTCTACTGGTCTGCTATTGCGTTTCAAGAGGATTAGGAGAAGCCATGGGTAAGTACAAATAATTTCTTCTTAGGTTTAGTTTCACTTTGACTTGTAACTGTCGTAGCTGGGGTTCAGGACTAAGGTTTATTTCCTATTAGCATCACATTAGCTGTTTGTAAACGTAGCTCGTCATCAACCAATTTTTTAAGAGTTTCATTACACTCAGAAAAACTTCAAATTGGTAGTTGCTCTCACACTGTGACCAAACTCAGTTAATATGAATAGAGCACACTAGTGCACCCTGTGATATACAGTATTATTGAGACTGTCTTTCTAGAGAGACACAGATCACCTAACACTCTCTTTCTCTCTTACTCACAGACTCACCTGGTTCGACCCCTCTGTCTGTTTCTGTCACTATCATTATCATGAAAGTTCTGTTTCTCTTTCTTTCTCTCTCTCTCTCTCTCTCTCTCTCTCTCTCTCTCTCTCTCTCTCCCACTTGCGTGTAAGCAATCCCAGTGTTGCAGAAACAAGGTGCAAGTTAAGTGTGAGTGAGGTGAACATACTGTTCAACCAGTGATTAGGCCTAAAGATTTTAAAATATAAGCTGTGTATTCAGGGGCAGGAATCCCTTGATCTATCAGTTATTACACCTCTCGTACTGATGAAGGTTTTGTTGTTAATAATAATGAGTTGAAATAGTGACTCCTGCCTGCTGTCATTCGTCCGGTGTTGGCCAGCTGTTCCAGCTCTATGTCCTTCACGCACTCTAAGGGGTGATTATAAACATGTGCTCATAAATTCATCTGTTTGCTGAGATTTAAACAATGCCTTTCACACAGTACACAATCCTACATGTATAGGACTCCTCACACATAACATAACACATAAACATATATGCAGATGCATGAGAGGCAATACGGACAACTTTAACCCGTAGGATGTTTGAGTTAATAACTGTTGGTTTCCACAGGATCCATGTGCGCAGCGTCTCGTCTCCGCTGTGGTTTTGCTTCGTCCAACTGCCTATCTCTGTGTCCCTTAGTGAAGTGTAAGCGCAGCCATGAGCAGCTGGACTTACGGGTTCACAAGATCACAGGAAAACCACAGGATCACACGTGAATAAAGAGAAAAATGTAAAAACAACGTGTTACTTTGTGTTTCCGAGGTAGATTGGTTGTTTGGCAATGTATTTGGAGTGGAGTACAACGGGCTACAACTCCATCAATGTCTGATTTGGGTCTGCAACCAAATAGGACTTCATAAACAGACTGCAATGGAGAATCAGGGCCGCAGAAAAAAATATTGGTGTGACTTGCCCTCCATCCAGGACTTATACCAGTCCAGGGTCAGGAAACAGGCAGGTAGCATCACTGCAGACCCTTCACACCCCACACACAAACTGTTTAAGCTCTTCCCTAGAGGTAGGCGCTACAGATCACTGTACGCTGAAACAACCCGACACAAGAACAGTTTCTTCCCCAAGACTGTCACTCTGATGAACACTCAACAGTCACAGAGTGTCAGAACTGTCACTGTGCAATAACCCTGTGACGCAATATCCACTGTGAACGTAACCACGTTTTATGGTCAGTCACTTAATCATGTAAGTATTGTTATCCTCCTCATCTGACATCCATCTATGCACACTGCCTTAGTTTAAATAAATGATCTACCTCATGTAAATTAACCCCTCTGTTACATAATTAAATCATTTATTAGGTTTCTTTCAGCATCTTTTGAACCACTCACCACTGCACTATTGTCTTATAGGCTTGTAAATATTGGTTTTGTTTATTCGTCTGTTCATAGTGTGATATTTAATGTTGTACTTTTGTACATAGAGAGGACAGTCTATTGTAGTCAAATTTCTTGTATGTGTGACAATACCTGGCCATTAAAGCTGATTCTGATTCTTATGTCAGGATGGGGGATAGGGTTATAATGTAAGAGTTTCAGAATGACTTGTTACAACCCAAGTCAATCCAGCACAGGGGACAGATCCCGAGACTCAAGCTAGAGGAGATGGTAGTTTTTATCCAGTTAATGTATTGCAGTGCCTAAACATGTGGCACTGGCGACACCTGATGACCATCAGTAAATCAAGATAGAAAATCACTCAGGGGGGTTTCCAAGCAGCATGTGGGCTAGTTTTTAACAGACAATCAAGCAGGTTACATCTCTTCCACCACCAAAATGGTTGGTAAGGAGATCATCTGTTCAAAAGAGTTTAAATCAGGCAAAAAAACAACCCTGGACCCATACTGGAAATCCTGGAAATGTTTCTCCCTATCCAAAGGAAAGCAATCTTGATCACTACATTGGAAAAACCTGGTCCCTATAGTAGTAATTAGAGAGGCTCACCATTCTGTCTCCGCTCTTCCACAGGACAGTGGAAAAAAAACATTTGTAAAAGGGAGGCTAACAATCCTCTTAAGGGAATCCTTAGTTCAGTTTAACAGCCTTTCCTCCCCCCCTTGACTTTTCTTAGACTTATTGTTTGACGTTGTTTGCATAATAGTCTCCCATTTTACCGTGAGCTGGAAAAGAGCTACACCATAGAGGGGAAACAAATTCAGTGACAAATACAATTTTAAATGCTGAAATCACCCAAATTCTCAAAAGCACCGCTGTGTGAGTGAGTGCAACAGAGGCTTGTCTTCCTTTTTAATCCTAAGACCCACAAATCATAGTAATAATGTGAGTATACTCTGCACATATGATTTGTCATACACAAATGTTTTACTTTGGACCAAAATCTGGATAATAGGCAACATCAGCATTGTGGGGGAGCAAATATGCTGACTCATCTTATAATTCAAAGGTTGATCGGATTGATCCTATCCAAACAAAAATGAGCAGCATTCAGAGGTCCTTGGAAAATAACTCTTCAGTAGAGCAACAGATTTGTGCAAAAAAAGGACAATACAGAACATCTCCTGAGTCGAAACAAATAATTACTTTAAAGGGATAGTTCAGTATTTTTGAAGGGGGGTTGTGAGTTACACATTGCTGCAGACGGGGCCTATTTGTAACATGTAATATAGTTAATCCTAAGAAAAAAATCAATGACGATCTAAGTGTACACTACATTTAGTTTTTGAAAAAAAAAAACACAAGATACTTGTGCTGTAATAAAAGGGTCAGTTCTTAGTGGAGAGACTTCTCATCCCAATAATGCCCCTATTCCCTACTGATAAGTTACATAACCTTATGGCCCTTGTTTTCCACTGCCACCCAAACAGCATTAACACCTTCAACAGACCCAGGCTCTGTACAAGCAAGCTCCAGGTAGTGACAATGTCTATACAGCCTACCCCAAATGGCCCCTCACGGACCCCCAACCCATCTAACTAGGCCGATGGGTGGCATGAGCCAGGACATTACAGGTGTCATCAAGTGGGAACCTCCCACAACCTTCCAATTAGTCCCACGACACCTTAGGAAGACTGGATGGTGAGCTCCAGAGCCATTCCCCTCCAGGCTAGCTCTCACTTCCCACCATACCATGAGACAGACTTTCTTTATATTAACATCTTACCTACTCTACCACAGGACCATGAAAGCCAAGACAGCATTGCCACCTTAAAAGGACCCAGGCTCTGTACATGCAAGCTCCAGGTGGTGACAATGCCGATACGACCTACCCCTAATGGCCCCTAATGGCCCCTAATGGCCCCCACAAACAAAATGCAACTATTCCTGGTGCCAACATTACACATGAAGAAGAACGGCAAAGAGAACAGTAGAGAAAATAGAAAAACACAGAGAAAAATCTGAAGAGAGATCTTAAAAAGTTGAAAGGGGAAGTAGAGCCAGGGTGAGGTGCCCTGATCGAGGCTAGCACCCCGCCAGATCAGGCTGTTGCTCAACATCCCTCTACCCTATTTTCAGTAGGGAAGAGATGAGAACAAGCCTCAAAGTAGCTACCTCTGAGCTAGGCTCTGACACAGTCCCTGCACAGAACTACTCCCCTGGGGTTCCTCCAGCTGCTGACTCAAATCCCCCGCTGATGATGAGCAGTCTCCTCCGGGAGTTACGCAAAGTGTACACCCTCGTTCAGAGCATTACGCAAAGTGGCGGCACGTGTGTTCAATGGACAGCTGGATGGACCGGCTCTGCAGTTTGCAGTTCCCCCACCTAGGTTTCAATGGCATGGTGGAGACGGTCCTGTTCTCCGTGGAAAAGTGCCTGGCTCTCTAATTGGAGCTGCAGGAGCTCCTGGCAAAGGAAGCCATCTCCAGGGATGATACTGGGGGTTTTACTGCTGTTACTTTCTGGTTCTGAAGAAGACAGGCGGGTTGAGACCCATCCTCGACCTGTCTCAATTTTATGTAAGATTTATGTAACCATGGAATCAGATCTCTTTTCAATCGTACACAAGTGTAACTGCTTTTGTTAAAAAAATAACATATCACCTTAACCATATCACCATGCAAAGTGGACTGTCTAAATCCTGTGTCTGTCAGCTACATCAAATCAGCTGTTGCCTTTACTATCTTCCGGGGGAATATCTGTTTTTATTGTATCTACTCGTGTCATCATTAAATTTAGGTTTAGCTATTCTTAATAAATAAACTGTGCTGAATCTCTGTTTACCCCACAGTAAGTTTTATCAGCCAGTTCTTCATTTTGATATTCTTTGTAATCTTGGATGACATATTTTAATTTATGTAGGTCTACACCTGCTATCTCCATTTGCTGGTTTACGTTATTTATGTAGCCTGTAATATTCCATTGCATGGACACAAATCAAGCTCAATGGAGGGCAAAGGATCATAAATGTATTTTCGTCCAGTACCAGGTGTTGGCCAAGTTCATGTCTGTGATCTTAAAATGTTCAGTTTGACTAATGAAGAACTCTCGTTTTCAAGGTAAGGTTTGCGCTTTCATTTGTTTTGCAACAACAATAGCTGCATACTTTTCTACCTTATCTACCTTGCACTTTCTTTATGCTTCTGCTCTATGTGCCTTTGAATTCCCCTTCAGGGACAAATACAGTTTTTTGAATTGAATTGAATTGAACTGAATTGAATTTTTTGGTTATCAAAATAATGTCAATAAGGGAATAAGTGAGTTCTTTAAATCACCTGAAGAATCTCAAAAGAAATAGAAAAACAGTATCAGAGATATTGCATGGGTATCAGTTAATGAGTTCTGGTATGATACTAGTTTTTCAAACATTACCCAACCTATTACTTTACAGTCTTGAATAGCTAACCCTAGGCAGATTCCACTAGCCTGGATTTAGTTTATATGTCCCAGAAAGCGTCCTCCTGGCTCTGGTTTGACAGCAGAATAAATAACTGCAACATGGAAAGACAATTTTAGTGCCTCCTCTTATCACTTAGCCCAGAATTGGAACAGGCTGACACTATGAACAATCTGCCTACTGGATGGTTAGCGCCCATGTCTTCTGAAGGATGCATCTCTTGTGAGATAAGTTTATACAAACTCTATACAAAGTTTATTCTTTGATATTATGAAATTGATATATTGATGATAAAAATGTGACATAGTTGTCAGGATCTGAGACCCATATGTGTCATTACTCAGGAGCAAAAGGATTTAGGCCATCCACATCTGGGTTAGAGTGGATTTAAAATCAATGTCTTTCTTTTCTGTGAGTGCTATTATTATCATCAGAGATGCATCTGTTATTTTGACACTTTGTTCTGTTTAGTGCACACAGTCGAGAGGCAACTGGGAGAACTGTGACCCATGCTCCAAGTTCAAGTCCATAAGATCAAGCAAAAGTGGGTAAGGGACCTGAAAAGGTTGATGGCAATTTATTGTCTGGAATGGTAAACTGTGAGAATGCTAATTAAACTGTAGTAACATGGTTAATGGTTAAGTGGCAGCTGGTCAATAGAGGGCACTGGGGCACTGCCCAACTTTTCCCTACATGAAGAGTGACAGACCTTCAATGAATTCTATTTTTGTTTTAATTAGTTTTAAATACAAGGGTTGTTAGACGATCACATTTTATAATTGCGATAAATCGCATATTTGATCGCATGTTTGAAATGTCATTATTTTGCCTTTAAATATAACAAATAGCTTTTATTTTGAATTGCTGTACTGTCTTAAGCTGAGAGTACTTTACTTGCTGTTGCTGAATTCAACCCTGCTTTTATTTTGAAATAAACCTGGTAGATTGAAGGTTACGACATTAACTATGGAAAAAGGAACTTGTTACGGATCAAATACTAAATGAAAACAGCTAAGGGGAATGATAAGGTCATAAAATGAATATTACTTTTGACTCATCAGCTGATGTCTAGCTCTTTCTTTAAGTGGCATGAGACATTCAAAGACGTAGGTAGTGGTGTCGTTCTTTTCCATCACTGTGAATACAGGTACACACTGCGGAGGCTTATGCTATGGTGTGCCTAAAGGGACAAAATAGCTTGTGATTAATCGCAATTTGAAACAAAAAAATTCAGACCTTAATTAATTGCCATTAACTGGTTATGTTGACAGCCTAAATAAATACATGTATATTTTTAAAAGTTATAGAGCAGTGACAAAATCACAAAGTCATCAGCAAATTTGAGGATGTGGCGTTCCTCTCATGAAGAATCTGACAATTTTTATTAACAGCTGAGGAATATACAATAAACGCACAAAAGTATAAGCTACCTCGTTTATATCCTCCTTCTATAAAAATCTTCTCTCCTAGTTTTTCACAAGACTTTGATGGACTATCCAACTTTTGGGAAAAATTAGCACAAGAACTTAGCAAAAGCTGTTCTTAATACAGTTATTCAATCCCGAATTCCTCCTACACTAATATTAAAGTCATTAGACATACATGTAACAAACAAACTCCTTGGAATTATGATATGATACAAGAGGTACCAATTTTAATCACAATAAAACATATTTAGGTAAAAATAAATTTTCTACAGCATAAAAATGTATTTTCATTTGTTTATACATAATAGGGTGTTCTTATTAAGAAATGATGCATGGTAAAAACTTGACATCATCTCTGTGTAATTGAGTAGTTATAGGTTTTGCCATCTGTTTTTCAATGAAAACAAAAACTGCTAAGTTTACAAGACCGGTTTCTTTAATGTACACAGGATAAGCAAGTCCACAGAAAACACGAAACTCAAGCTTTCTTGAAAGTGCGAAACTGCAAAACAAGTGCTGGCTCCTCACATAGGGAGTTAAAAGGTATCTGCTTCTTCATTTGAAATCCTTTGTTGTTGTGACACAAAAGCCTGGCTTGTTTTTAGTGACCTCAGAGACTCTGGAGCAGAGAAAGACAATCCTGCTTAAGCTGAGAGGGCTGGGGAGGGTTAAGAAAACAGGCTGGGGACAGGGGGGGTCACAGATGGGATCTCAGATGGGATAATTATCATGTGTCCCAAATCCTGCCTGACTCTCTCCTCTAATCCAGGCAGTCCAATTATGTTGTGAACTTCCTCCTATTTTAACTTTCTCTTTTCCTTTCCAGCCAACCTTCTCCCACCTAACCCATCGAACTTTAGTCAGTCAGACTCTGCGCAGTTCGTTATTGAAGTCCATTTTAATTGTAATGCAGCCATTAGTGATAGATGAACAAACTAAATCGTCAGTAACTATATAGTTTACTGAACTGAGCTAAACATCTGACATCAGCAAAGTCATTTGTGATTGTTTACTTCAATGGCTTCAGATCACACATTTAAATGGCAGAGTGCCAATTGTTACCATCATGTTTAAAATGAGTCCAACTGCAACTACCTGTGCATAAGACATCCACAGGATTATCTACTGGGACAGGCATACTGGGCCTTTGTTGTCA
This sequence comes from Tautogolabrus adspersus, assembly GCA_020745685.1. Classification (NCBI taxonomy): domain Eukaryota; kingdom Metazoa; phylum Chordata; class Actinopteri; order Labriformes; family Labridae; genus Tautogolabrus; species Tautogolabrus adspersus. The sequence continues at coordinate 18,500,531 of CM036551.1, read as the reverse complement.
TGGTAACAATAATACACAGGTAGTTAACATCACAGTACTCAGCATATCTGTGCTATGGATGAAACTGATAATTCCAGTTTAATGGGAAGATAACAACCAGTCAACATCTTTCCGCCTCCATTAGTAATAGTAATGATATCACAGTGATATGTGATAGAGATATGATGTGAACATTTTTTGTATCGTTTTGGTGTAGATCCTTATGTGGGGGCAAAATGTTGCCATTGACTATCGTGCAGCTCTCATATTCTGAGTGTTAATGAGGATTTCTCACCATTAAGGGACTTTTTTGCATCTGGCTGAAATAGTCCCTTAATAATATACCATGGCAACTCCACCAGCTTTCTGACCCTTAGACTAATTTAAAAAAGGGACTGGTTCAAAGTTTTTGTGTTGGTGGTCTACATAGTGACTTCTTTTTGATGGATGATGTCCTGCTAACAATAGGCCCAACTCTGTGTGTATTGTTTTCAGAAGGTGTTTGTACCTACAAAACCATGAAAAAGGGAGCAACAGAAGCTCACAATCTTCGGTCCCCCTGTTCAGACACTTACAATTCTCAGAGCAGAAGAGGCACTGAATAGCTCAGTGGGTCACTTAACATCTAACATTGTACATTTATAAAGGGTACATGCATACTGCTTAGTGCTTCACTCCACTAGCTACTTTTTTAATGGAACCCGTAGGTTTCTACTTTGCTATGCGTCATGTTTGCTAATAATAATATGTGGTTGTTTAGATACGGTTAGCAAAATTCAGGCACCACACAACTTAAACGCTGAATAGAAACAGGTGAATCTCTATTTCTCTATTTCTAATTTAAAGGCATTTAATGAGGGACTTATGAAGCAAAAGTCACCTTCAAAGAACAAAAACACAGTAAGTATTTGATGTTGTATTTTCTGTGTCTTGCAAAAAAAATAAAAATACATTCTGACAAACATATTGCACCCTCCAACAAAACCACTTTTTCGCTGTTGTAGCTGAAAGATACACACACAAACACACTCTCACATGCACACACGTACACTTTTACAATTCCATCCTTTGGCAGCAGTTTTTCCTCTTTCTGATTTAGCCAGCAGCGGTACTGATGTAATGAGAAGAGACAGCTACTGGGACCGTTTGAACTGGATGTAATCCACTCGGCTCACTGCTGATCAAATCTCCCACAACTGACTATTAACTCCAGGCAAATTGTGCCAAGTAGGTTAAAATGGCTTTGTCTGTTTTAATATCACTGATATCTCTGTTTGTTGTCAGGCTGTAAAAGTCTCATCTCGCTTAGCAGACGCCTGATAGCAAAAGCACATTTGTCACGGTTCTTTCTCTTCATCACGCTCTCTTGCTATTTTCTCTCACTTTTTTTTTCCACCAGCACAAATCAAATGTGTCATTCTACATCATATTTTATGGACAACATTAGTTTGGACCTTATGAGTAAAGTCTTTTGTTATAAATTGGTGCTATACAAATAAAAATTTATTGATTGATGACCCTTCAAACTGAAGAAGTACCTCTCGTTTCTACATTATCTGCTTGACACAGGAGATAAATAAGGGGGATGTCCTGAAGAAGGTTGTTCAATTTGTGGAACTGAGTTATGGCATATCATACAAAAGAATCAAAAGACCATAATGTATTACTACTACACTTACAACTAATGTGATAGTTCTGCAAAATTAAGAGAAAACCTACCCTGGTAATCAATCAATCTTTATGTGTATAACGCCAATTAATTAACAAATGTTTTCTCAAGACACTTTACAACAGAGCAGGTTAAAGACCTTACTCATTGTTAGGTCTGGGCGGTTAAACAACAACGAGAATTATCGCGTTACAACTTTTCTCCGTGTCTTCCAGCACCGTGCACTGTGCTTATGATTGTGAAATGTTCCTCTGTTCAACTATAATAGTTTGTCATGTTCTGACAATTAAGAATAATTAAACCACAATTAACCATCTGGTTTCTTCTACTTCCATTTAGGAAAATCCGCCTCAATTTGAAATAAATAATGATTTGACATTTATCATGATAATTATCGATATCGACTGATATGAAATTTTTTTATCGTGATAACATTTTTCGTCATATCCCCCAACCCTACTCATTGTTATATTATAAACAAAGACCCAACATTAATCCATCATGAGCACTACACTACAGCGAGCATACAAGTTCAGGGTTATGAGGCTGAACAATAGTGTGTAGTTGTGGTAGTGCAATCCCTCAAAATCAGTTGGACTCTTTTTTTTTTTTTTTGGTATTCATCTATCATTGCATTTTATTAAAATAAGTTGAAGTGGTTTAATGAAGTACACAGTTTGATAGCTTTAAATTGGAGGTTAAGCGGAGGAATAAGAGATGGGCAGCGGTGAGTGGCTGAATGGATGATCCAGTGTCCTATGAGCTGAAGGTGGCAGGTTGGAGGCTAATGTTGATCCTGGAGCCGAAGAGAAACAGGTTAGTAGGATGATTACACATGCGGAAATATCTCTTTTGAACAACAGTAACAATCTGGCCTTTCGAAGTACACTGATTGATCTGGTGTTCAATGAATGAGGAACCAGGATATAGTGTATATGCACTACAGGCTGATGACTTGGGGAGAAACTGGTGAGCAGGCCGAAATCAGGTAGAGCAGGTGAGGAGAGCTGAAGATTGTCACTAACAGAGACTAACAGAGAGAGACAAAAGGAAACACAAGGGAGGGGGGGGGAAACACAAGGAGAAAGGGGAAAACTTGACTCCTTGAACATACAAGCATGCTGGACAGTGACAACAAAGCGTGGTCATAGGAGACAGAGAGGGTCAGCAATAGTGGTGCAATAGGACAAAGTTAGCCTAATGCAGAGTCAATGTGTAGCAGTTCCTCGTAGGGAAGAAATGGCTTCATGTAGTGTGTTTCGGGGACGGGCAGGGTGAGTTCCTCAAAATTAAATGGCTCCACACTGCTTTGGAGGAAGAAAAATCAATTGTGACATTCTCCAGACAGTGTACACCACATTTAATTAGTACAGAGACACGTGGGAGAAAGCCAAATTATCCAATAACTGAGGGGTAGACACTGGTTGGTTAGGCAGGCCAAAAGAGGGCAATTGGGGAAGCAAAGGGAGTGTAAATGGAAGATAATAGGTGGGTAGCAGGGGGGGGGGGGGGAAGGAGGCAAGTAAGGTTGAGTGGGAGGTGAAGGGAAGTATGGCGGAGGAGAAGAAAACGTGAAGTGGGGAAAATGAGGCAGGAAGGTCTGAAGGGAAGCCAAAGGAGACAGTGAGGGCAAGGGAAGGTGGGGATGTGTGATTGAGTTCTGTGTGGGAGCACATGGCTCCTGTCCATTTATTTTGTCGTTTAGCCTAATTTCTCACTGCAGATGCCAGTAATACCTGACAGCAGCTCTGCAGCTAATTGTGCCATTCACCATGATAGAGTGTCAAGCTTACGCTCTCACTGAAAGAAATCCGCACAACACTAATCCTATTAGGTGAACGTAAACTCTATCTTCAAGCCTGAGTGGATGTGATTACAAAGGTCTTCTTTCACATTCAAAAGATGTTACCTTTTCATGGGGGAAGTTGTAAGAGCTGTGAGTTTGTTTTCTTGTGAAAACTTGGGGAAAAAAAAATTCTGATAGTCCTGTATTTGTTCTATTTTTAAACTTATATAATATTTTTAAATTTCATTTTTAGTTTTATAATAGTAAGGAGCGTAGTGGACAGAGCTAAAAAATATTCAACTTCTAACATGTAAGAAGTTTAAATGTTTAAACATATTGAATATATATACAAACAATGGCAGTAAAATAAGAAAAATCTGAAACGCTAGTGATGTGTAGGTCGCCTCCCGTTTGAGAGCCATTTTCATTGTTCCTCCTTTTTTGTTGTTATTTGCTACATAACAGAATAAAGGGATGATCTTTTCTCCACACCGCTCAGCCAGAGGCACACTTAATGCTCAGGGGTATAACATTAATGTTTTATATTGGGAATTATACAAATTAGTCAGCTGGGCACACGTCCGTTAATTCGTTAACTGTTAATTATTGGCGTTAATTTCAGTATAATACATGCACATATCTCCATCATAGGTCAAAACATTGTTAAATTTGGCTGATTTAAGGGAGCCAAAATGTTGCCAACTGAAGAGCAGTTTGGCAGCCGAAAGAGCCTTCCACTATAAAACACTTGTAAAACATTCTGGTATGGTCCTTTGTGTAGATCCAAATCTCACAAAGTTCTTTGCAATCCACATCGTCCCACCTATCCATAGAGCAGAGTTTGGGAGGGGGTTCACTGAACACATGTGGTGAGAGTGTGTCCGATTGTGCCAGGGTGAAAACTCAGAAAGCTGCAGACTAATTTAATCTCTTATTATAATAAAATTAGTAGTAGATGTCAGAGTAATATTTATACATTTTATTCACAGATAAATAATGTTTATGTCGTCCAGAGGTGGGATTGTTGTCATGATCATTGGAAAGAAAGAAAGCTGAAACATCCCATGTAAATACTGCAGCATACCACAAACCAACAACCCACCTATAGTCTCAACATTTTTACCCTAACTTTGACAGTCTGTTAACATCGGTGTTTGTGGATTAGATGCTTCGTAAAGAAGTTCTTATTGCCCTGTTGTGAAGGTCAGTTCAGACGCCTTTCATTGGCAGAGCGTATTGGGCGGGAGGGAGTGTAGACCTGGATGATAGAGCTTAGGAAAGGAGAGCCGTTTTCGTCGCTGTTTTTTTTTGTGTGGCTTGATTGGAGAGATAGGACAGTGGATAGAGCCGGAAATCAGCTTGCTTGAATGCATTGGGGAAAACACCCATTGACAGCATTAAGAGATATGATGGTCTGTAGGAGGCTTGATGGTATCGGGTCTAGAGTACAGGTGGGGAGAGTTTAGCATAAGCTTAGAGACTTTGTCCTCGGTCAGAGAGGAGAAAGAAGTGGGCGAGGCACTATTGGTTGGTACCTGTGTGCTGAGTTGGTTAGGCTCAGTAAACTGGCCACTGATGTGGAAGAGTCAGTTAAAAGCAGAAAACATTTTTTGTGCATCTGTGGCTTATCTTGTTCTGATAAAATATGTTCAGTGGACACTTTGGATTGTAGACTGTTTAAATTACTTTTTCAACAGGAAGTCAGGAGGCAGGAGGGGGAAGAATTACTTATTATATTTGAGTGGGTAAGTAATGTTGTTGTTTTGTTTCTATGTTTTTTTATGGGGGGGGGGGCTCCCACACTGATACACCAACTACGTTGAAATAGCAATAATCAACTAAAGCCAGGCTATTGTTGTTTTTATGCAATACTGCCTCTCTCTCTCTCTCTTCCTCTGTCTCTCTCTCTCATACACACACACACACACACACAGACACACACACACACACACACACACACACACACACACACACACACACACACACACACACACACACACACACACACACACACAAACATCAGAGTACCTGTCAAAGCTGTTACACCAGTTAAACAGATCACTCAGCACGATAGTGCAGCAACTTGACACACCCACATCTCTCGCTCTTGTTGTAAGCCATGTCTGTTTCGTTCTCATGTTATCATGAGCTGAACAAACATCTGAACTCCAGGCCTGTACAGAAGAGGGCCAGAAGAAGTGAAGAACCTAACAAAGGTAGGGTGGAGAGTAGAGCTGTTAAAATAGCCTGCTGTTTGTCAGCTTTACTTTAATAACAAAGATTTTTACAAGTTCTTCAGCCTGTTTCACGTCGGGTAATCCTGTAATGCTGTGACATAGCACTCACACAGTTTTTTTTTCACAACACACCTTTTATTTTAGAACCGGACATGCAGAATGTAGCTAATTTAAACATTTACATTTACCCTGTAATTATATTTTATGAGACAGACACTGTTCTTTTATCTGCCTTACTGAAATAATTCATGAACACACTTTAACAGTCACAGACTTTAAGAGTCAAACACTGACTGATGCAAACAATGTGTTGGGTCATAAGATAAGACATACATCCTCATGCATCACTATCATTATGGCACCTTGTCTACATAATTTATACCTTCTGATATATTAGTCAACTTTGTTCTACCAGGTTTTTAGACAGAGAGGACTGCAGTTTGTCCTAAGGAACACACCAGTAAAGAAAAATAAATCGTGCTTAGTTCTGTGATGTGGGATGCTGTGATTTGGCTGGAATGTGGTTAAACAAGAAAGCTACCCCTGGTTTGTCTATATGAAAGTGGGATTTATTTTTTCTAACAATATGATGAAAGAATGAAATATAGAGTTATAGGAATAGAGAACCCAACACTTACATGTAACATGCTCCTAGTCCTGTGGTCCAATTGTTACTCAGTTTATTGGTTTAATTCTCATTTCTGTTGTTTGATATCCTTGTTAGTTTAATTTTTATCTTATAATTAATTGTAAAGCGGCATGTTTGAAAGCTTAAGCAAATATTTCACAGCACTTCACACATTTCTTCACGAGACTTCAACAACTATCAGTCTAATGGTCTTAATGCCAAAACAGAGAGTGAAGCAGTGAACTTAAACACAAAAATCTCCATCAGGAATGTGAAGAGGTAAAACTTGAAATCTGATGAAAACACACTTTCGAGACTACTCTTGCTTTTGCCCCCCTCACATTTTCATTAGATCTACTAAAGCCATAACTATTATAAGAATCCCAATGATACCACAGAGCATTTCAAAGCAAAGAGATTTTTTATCAATAGCCACGAAAGATAATTACAGTTGTTATCACTGACCAGGCAGCATTCTCTTGCAGACTTATTGACTAAAATATGTGCGTAAAATCAGAGCGTGCACCTTTAAATCAGTCGTACAAATGTATGAAATGTGATTGACTGTGTTATTTTTTGGTGATGTCCCTTTCAATCTGTTTTCCTCCCTTTGTTTTCCTGTGCGCTCCTATCAAGAATGGGCTCCAGCCAGAGCAACGACAAGCTCCACTGTAACCGCTATCTGAACGGAAAGGGTCCTCCATCACTTGTACAACAAGGTCCTTTACTCACATTATTGCAGCTGATAAGTTTTCCTTGATAATCTTCTTTTGACTCAAACTGGCCTGCTGTCTGTGCAGCTAACCAAGATGTGAATGGGATGTACAGAGCAGGGCAGGGCAGCCAGCCAGAGGGCCAGATGACCTGGGTGATCCTCCACAGAGACCTGCCAGGGTTCCCTAATGACAACACCGTGCAGATCAACTACATATTCCCAGATGGAATACAAACAGTAAGAATGAAATATCTATGTCAAATTTAAATACGAGTATGAAGGAGCCTCAAAACTCTCTACTACCAATATAAAGATTGCTTGGCTTTTGGTTAATGTGCATGCACATTATCTGGAATTCAAAAGAAAACACCCCTCGATTACACACAATAACAGATATAAATGTTAGCATCGTAAAAATAATTATGTGCATAACAAGTTTTTGTGAATGAGACAGAAAAAATGGATTTGGTATGAAAACTCCCTTAAAAGATACACCACTGCTACTGTAAGCTAGGCTGAAACTCCTCTTTTAAGGGTCCTTCTTGTGTGCAGGACCTTTTTAGTTACTCCTTGAATAGAAATAAACTGAATATACTTGTCCCCAAAGGGAAATACGTCTCGGACTCAGTCCTGCAGTTACAAGAGAACAAATGAAAAACACATCAAAAGAGAACTTAGCATTTTATGATTTTATGTAATACATACACACCTTCTTATAGCAGTGAAATATTGCACTGCCCCTTGTCACATACATGACCTGTTATTCAGATTTTAATGGACATCAGCACAAATGTTTTTAGCAGTTCGTTTGTGTTTCAGTGTCTGTCTATAAGGTATATATTGTTAGGGTGTACAAATATAAATCCATGTATTCAAAAACAAGCTTTTCGAAAAACAATTTGCAATTTCTTACAACCCGCTAATTAGTGTAGTAGAAGCAGGAGTCAGTAACAAGAATAATTAATTGTAAAAGTACAGATGTTGTACATTCTTCTATTCACATCACTCTATATAAAATAAAATCACATTGTGCTGCTGTGATAGCACTAATCACACTGTCCTAAATTCAGTCTCTAAAAAGGTTAAAATCATTTCAACACAAAGGGAAACAATGTCGGAGTATACTTTGCGTGAAAGAAGCTGAGAGAGCTCAGAATTGGGTAATATGTTTCTTTGGGGACTCAGCTTTCCTGATACCAAAGAAGCTGATCATCTGGTTAGTCTGGTTAGTAGAGCTACAGGAGGATGGGAGCTTTCTACCTCTAGTAACTGAAGGAATACAGATTTCAAAACCTGCGTTTTCTGCAAGAAGAGATTTAATTGAGATACCAAGTCTAGCATATTGTGATAACGACTCATGGACGACCGAGAGTGTGAAAGACTCCAGCTGAAACTAAGGTCAACAGCTCAGCTCCATTTGACCACCTTGATCATTAGCATACTAATGATCCATAGATACTTATATATGTTTTCTGTCTTAAACCGGTCAGTTTAAAAATGAAGAAACTTTTCGAGGGAGAGGTGAAACGTCTTCAAGACTTTAAACCAAGTCCAGTTGCCTTTGGATCAACCTTTGAATTACCATGAGCTGGATGACTGACAACCTACACAGACATTTCAAAGGCTTGTAAATCCTAACATTTCATTCATTAATTTCGCTCTCTTATCACGCGTGCCAGGCCAAAGATGTTTTGTAGCGTCTCATGTCTGGCCACTTATTAATTATTGTAAATTATGTAGGTCAAAGATTGTTGAGACCAAACTCCTCCTTCTGAAAACAACACAGTTATTTATAGACCATGGATCGTGTCATTTCATGCATTTTTGTAGCTAGCAGGAAGTGTGTCAGTAATAGCTCAAATGATCTGAGTTGAGACTTAAAATATGAATATTGTGGGGCCAATGGTTCTTTCATGGTCATTAAAAGAAGCATATACATATTGCCAGGCCAGTTTGATGAGTGTTTAAAATCTCATTGAGATCATGTTTCATTGTCAAGCTATTAAAGTAAGGACTGGGACTCTCTTGGGCTTCAGAAACATGAGGGACACATGTTAGAGCACCTGATCATAGGTGTGATGGTCAAGGCACTGAAGGCAAAGTGGGGTAGTCCCTCGACTAATGGGGACCAGAAGTGACCAGATGGAACTTGGTCCTTGCCTGTCTGCACATGTGGTAGTGGACAGTTAGATAATTGCTAAAAAAGAAGATTCCAGAAGTTGATCAATTTCTGATGAGCGAAAGCATCTAAGATTGCTTAAAGTAATCAGAACCTATGTACTGTAAGAAGAAGACCGTATTGTTTTCGGCTTAGTTGCTGATCTTTTCAATCCATCATTACCTAAACCCAGGGCTAAAGTACAATATGTCACACATTTGTAGAGGAGCAACCCATGCCAGTGAACATTATTTGGAAGGAATTATGTTTCCTTCCAATGTTTAAGCCAAAGCAACAGTATTTCTACTTGGGGCGCCTGTCACCTAGTAGTTACTTCATGCACCCATGTATTCATGCACCCCTGTTTTCTCTGACTCCAACTCTGTCCACTGTCCTCTCTCTCAAATAAAGTCATTAAAAGCCCCAAAATGAACCTATATGAAAAACAGTGTTTCTATTCTAACACTGAAAGTGTATTTTCTTCTTGCAGAAGAAACATCCTAACCCTGGCCAGCCTTATGAAGGGCTGCGGCTCTGTGCTTACCTGCCCGACAGCCGTGAAGGAAGGAAGGTGAGGAAGCTATTGGACAAGGCCTTCAACCAGCAGCTCCTATTTACTGTTGCCACCAACCAAGATGGAAAAGACATAATCACTACAACTTCAATCCCGCTAAAAACACAACCAGACGGAGGGAGCAAAGTGTGAGTATATATTACAACCATGGTCTTCAGCTGTAGGCCTCCACTTTTGCATCAATAAAATTTAGGAATAGGAATTATACAGTATGATACAGGTATAATAACAAGGACTGAAGGTAAGTAGAAAAATCTGTCCGAAAAAAGTTTGTTTAAATCTACAAATGTTACAATGTTACCGTTGGATCTCTAGGATAGCTCTTCACCTAACTAATCCAAGGACGATTCTGAAAAATCAAAAAAACTTTTTTTTTGTGTTCTTTCAGTGATGGTTTCCCGGACTCTGACTACCTGAAGAATGTGAGACAGATACTTAAAGATAAAGGTGTTGAATAACAGACTCATTTTATAATCTTGAGTGTTATCTCAGAACTTCAATTCTTCTTGCTTCAAATGTATTTATCATATAATGTATCAGTCGTAACCTTTGGTGGTGTCATCTGTGCAATACAATGTTCTTGTTCAAAAATATCATTCTAATGTTATCATTCAAAATAATAAACATTATTTTATACAATCCTTAGTTGTATACAATTGAATTCATTGTTCATGTCATTCCCCACTCTCTGATTTCTCACTCTATCCACTGTCCTATCTCTTAAGCCTGGCTCACACTGCAGGATAATCGGGCCGATTTGAGGTCCGATTCCTCCTTCCCGACAATCGCAGGGTCGCTCCTGACTCAAGGCTGCTCTGAACCGATTATCTGCCCAGATTATCTTGTAGTGTGAGTGGTACAAAGTTCCAATCTTAACATCCCCGATCTGCTCGGCGATCGTCGGGGATGCCCGATTTATTTCAAACCTGTTTGATGTTTAGGATCTAAAATCTTGACGATTACGTCAGAAACATACGACTTCTGCCAGACGCGTTTCTGCCGTAATCTTCAAGATTTTAGAACCTAAATATCAAACATGTTTGAAATAAATCGGGGCGTCCCTGATCTGCTTGGCGATCGTCAACTTTGTACCACTCACACTACAAGATAATCTGGGCAGATATTCGGTTCCCATGCAGCCTTGAGTCGGGAGCGACCCTGCGATTGTCGGGAAGAGGGAATCGGACCTCAAATCGGCCAGATTATCATACAGTGTGAGCCAGACTTAATGCAGGCATAAAAAGCCCATACATATAATATTCATTGGCAGGTATGACGTGTTTCTAATGAAATATTGCACCGAGAACCGGAAGTTTCTCCACACAACTCATTGCTTATCAGGATGGAAAATCTAAAACTGTGACTGAGCAGGACTTTAACAGACCAAAAACGCTATGTTTACCTGACCTTTTTTCTTTGCACTCACTTATATGGGAGTAGCACGTGTTATTGTTGCATACTTTATTGCAGCTGTTGCAACCTGCTGTTTCTTAAGGTGTTAACTGTCAGCTTTCAGCAGCATATTCATTAGTTTGTGCAAAGAAATATTTTTGCTGGTTGAAAAGCATTCCCTTCTCCTGGATATTCTGCGACTGCTAATTGCTACAGCATTACCAAAACCTGGTTTGGGGTGTGGGTACTGCCATGTGTGATTGCCTTTTTCTACACTCAGACATATCATAGTATAACTGCATGTACCGACGGTACGGGACGAGTACAAATACTATTATACCCCAAGTTTTAAGAAGTCTTGACATGATGACTTCAGGTCAGGGCTCTACTGTTTCCATGTACATATGAAAGCACTAAGATCTACCTAGAAAAAAATATTTACAGCACAAAAATGTATAGCCCACCAAAACTCTCTCTGTGTGCAGTAGTATGCAAAGAAGCCCAACAAAACCAACAATGTGGGGAATCACTGGCATCCTGTCACTCCTGTCCGTCTGGTGTGAAAGTGAACTTCTTTCAGCAGACATCAACAGCAATCTATGCTCAGGTAATTTATGAAAAGTGGGCTCACAATGAGATTGACATTTCTGAACGTGATGGCTTCCACAATTTAGGACATTTTAAATGTTTTACTGAGAAATACTACAAGAAAGATGAAACATTCGAATTTGATCACTAAAACATGTATAACCAAAGTGTTGCTGTTACTTTTGCAAATAGTAAGAAATATTACATTTTTTTATTAAAACAGTTCATCTTTAAATATCTTAAGGAAATGAGCCAGATAAAAAGAGTTGAACATGTTGGTGCTTTAAAAAGAAGGGGATGGATAGTAAGAAAGGAAAGGAAAGGAAAAACAAGGTAATCGTTCACCCTCATTAAGTGCTGGTTCAAGTCCCGGATCAAGTGCGGACCAGGTTTGGAAATTGGTCTGGTAGCTGCAGAGGCACCAGTTCACTTACTGGGCACGGCCGAAGTGCCCTTTAACAAGGCACCCCACTCCCCCCCACCAGCTCAGGAGCGCTCCCTGTGGACAGCCCCCTCACTCTGACATCTCTCCATCAGTGCATGTGTGTGCATGTGTGTGTAATTCGGCCTGTATGTGTATAGCATGTTCTACATCAGAGTGTGAACATTTAATTTCCCCTTTTAAAAAGATACCTGCACAAACAAAATGTATAAAATCAGATTCATTACACACAAACAAACAAAACAATGGACAAGGCTGAGTAAGATAACTAGGCTAGAGTATTTAAGAGTTAGTGTTAATAATATCTGTTCTGTACCTGTAAATCTATTTCACAATCATTAACATGAGCATTTATATAAAACATTTATTATAAAATTCTATTGATGTTGTGATGTTTTGTTTTGATTAGTTTTGTCTTGTCTCTTGGTGATGCAGCAACATGGCCTGAAGGTGAAAATATACAGGAACAAAAACAGGACAAATGTAAGGAAAATTAGAGGCACCAACACCTCCACTAATAATTAAATAAAAAGAAACGATTAATGAAGTGTAAAACATGGAGAGCATAACACTGATTTAATATATTAATATATTTACAAAGAGCGTAGAGGTGTGTGTACTTGAGAATAAGGCTTAAGCCAGAAACAGATTGTGAAGAACATAAAGACAAAAAAAAAAAGATAAAATAAAATAAATAAATATACACTATAAGGGTAGAAGAAACCAACCTCCAGGCCCAATACAAACCCAGTTTGCACTGGCGCTCTATGTTTTTCTTCACCTCTTTTCTTTATTCTTTTTTTTCCTTTCCTGTCTTTGGATGAGCTACCATAAGTATATCTCCAATAAAATGTATGTTTACATATCTATTCTCTACATGTCATAAACAAATGTTTCAATGTTTTTGCTGACATGCTATGATTTATTTTTCAAGACTATTAAATAAAAAATAAAGACAACAAAGAATAAACACAGGCAAAAAGTATCACTGAAAGACAAATGTCTTGGTCTCACTATTAGGAAACCATACAACGTTTCATACCAATAACACCAGCAGAGTGCGTTCAAATGGAGAAATAAAGAACTAGACCAAATAAATCAAATCATAACTTACTGTATGTGACAAGCCCCACGTTTTGTCATCATGTACCCAACGGGTTAAGTGTACAGTTAAATTTACAATAAATTAATTAAATCATGACCATATACAACTATCTATTGTGTGCCTGAAGTTTCATACATCTTCAGATGCTGACCAAAGGATCAACCAATCAGGCTGTATTTATGACACATTACACAAAAAGCAGGCTTAAAACAAAATCTTTGTAACATTCAATATCATGACAGCTAAGCAAACTCCATCCACTGTTGAGGCCAAGACAATATCAACCATTTATTGTGACTTATCGCTGACAATGTTGTTGTGCTTATTGTAGAATTACCTGTACCAGAACACTCACAGATGTTTTTGGGGTTTGGTGGAATCGTCCAGAAATATTTTGATGAAAATAATTTGATGTAGTTAGTGATGATTCCAAGTAAAAGGTAAACAATTTCAGAGGCTGTTTTCCACATGTGACCATCAAGCCTTAGTTATTGGTGTTTTATTACTGGACACATTAAGGATTAAGGGGGTCCCACAGCCTAACTGTTCCAGTAGGAGCTGGTGGGAAGGCATCTGCAGTTTATTGGTCTTATTTCTCCCTTCTAGCTTCATGCCCTACCTAAAGCCTCGTCATTCCCTTATTGGTCCATATTGCCAAGTGTGAACTTTCCCAGTTTAATGCAGGCCTGATGTTCTCTTCAAACTGAATTACAGCCAGGTCCTTGCACTCACAATAAAGTATAATCTCATTTGGGAGGCCTCTGTCATCCAGGAGCCTCTTAAACCACTTTCTCCTGGACGCTCACACAAACACTCATCTGTCCACCTCTGGCAGGTCACACATCCTGTCAAATCTGTCTTCAAAGCAACACACACACACACACACACACACACACACACACACACACACACACACCAACAAAGACACACATCAGGGACGCACAAGGTTGTAGTATTGTTTCTAGCTCCAGGGGCAGCTATATACCCAATCCCAGTCTATTCAGCTGAGGTAAGAGGAGGCTTGCAGTTTTTTTATGTCCCAGTAGAATAAGTTTAATAATTTACTAACATTTTCATTCCAGTCGTCTTTAAAAAAAACAATGAATGTATGTGATTTTAAGGCTGATTGGGCTACAAAGATATAGTATGTGTTGGCATTCCCCATCCTCTTCTGTCATCGCTGTCCTTTTGTTAGTGGTGATAAATGGTCGACAGCAGTGTTTCATTAAGCTCTTTAATTTGGCCCACAATTAGAGTCCATCTATTTTAGAAGACAAAGCAGATTGTGTGCCTGGTAATTACAGGAGTTGGGAATGGTGGATGCCTAGAATGGAAGTAATCTAGATATCCATCTTTTTCTGCCAAAGAGAGAGACGGACAGACAGACAGACAGACAGACAGACAGACAGACAGACAGACAGACAGACAGATCACTCATTTACAGTCATTCCTCAATTTTTCTTGGTCAAAAAAAGCTTTAGCTTATAGGATCTGTAAATCTTTGGAATTGGTTGACAAAGGAATTCTAAAGGCTGGAGACCTTAGAGGGGTATGCTGTCAAAGAGTCACCCTAACTTTTCCTTTACAGTCATCAATCACTTTTATCCCGCAATAAGCAGCCCTTTCCAGCCCTGCCCACTCACTCATCACAATGCTATCAGAGCCCAGGCCACAAGCAGCCAGACGGTCACCTTCCCCTGTGCCCTCACTTTATCCCTTCACAAAGACTTAACAATGGCCTATGTAGACATATTGTACAGTAGGGTTAGATCCAGCCATGCTAAGAGGAATTGTGTGCGTGTGATTGTGTGTGTAAGATTGTGTGAGGCCTCGGAGAGCTTCTTACTCCACCAGATCTTCTGTTATTTGATAGGATCTTCAACCCTCTTGCCCTTTGTGCTCATGCATTCTGAATAGCAGGAGATGGAGAAGTGTGATAGCCTATACATATGAGAATGTCATAATGTCTGCCATCTTCTTCTTCTTCATTGCTATTCAGATAGCACTGAAGGAGTCTTAGAATGCGGACTCCCCTTGGACAGAACTATTCATCCTGGGTTAGGGAGGTGAGGTTAGGGAGGCCTTTGACTGTTTGAAAGAAAAAAAACAGAATCTGACACTCAAACTTTTAATGTAAAAGCTGATAAAAAATCTTAAACACACACGCACAAACACACACACACACACACGCACGCACACACGCACGCACGCACGCACACAGGGCAGTATCAGCCTGTTTGAGCTTGAACAAGCGTGAGCTTATAGGCTTGATGTGAGAGCTTGAGGGGCGGCTGTGGATCAGTTGGTAGAGTCGTCGTCTCTCAACCAGAAGGTCGGGGGTTGGATCCCCACCTCCTGCAGTCACATGTGTGATTTGACACTTAACCCTGAATTGCTCCCGCCGCTTTGTCGGCAATGTATGCATGTGTATGACTGGGATGAGTTACTTCTGATGGTCACTTTAAATGGAAATCTCTGCCATCAGTGTGTGAATGGGTAAGTGTGACGTGCGGAATAAAAGTGCTTTGAGTAGTCAGAAGACTAGAAAAGCGCTATACAAGCTACAATTTCACAATATTGACACACGTTTTAGCCAACTTAAAATTGAATTACATTGATTACGGAGTGAAAAACGAATGCTGCTCTGAGACCATCAAATCAACAAAAGCATTCAGGGAAATTATTCAATGAAATCAGTCAATTATATTTAGAGATATCACTGAAATTTAAGAAAGACATCAATGAAATCATGAAATCAACAAATCAGTGAAATCAATCAAATCAATCATTGCAGTAAATCAAATCAACGAATAGATGAAATCAATTAAAACAAGTTAAGAAATCAATGAAATCATGAATGAAATCAATCAATACATCAATAAAATAATAAAAATACATGTAATTAGTATTACCTAGTATTAACAGTAGATAGAGACAATGTATAGAGAAATAATGTGTAGGTGTTGTATGTATAAATAAAAGCAACTGACAGGATGAGTAATGATCAATGGAGAAGGAGTGGGATCAAATAAATTCTTCCCTCCTTTTCGGACGTGTAAATTGAAGTAGAACATATTTGAGAGCTTCTTTTGTATGATTGTTAGTACATGTGATGTTTTTTTCTGTCTGCTTATTTGTACTTTTTCTTTTCTTCTCTTTTTTAACATGTTCAAAATAAAACAGTCAAATCAAAGAAATCAATTTAACCAATCAATCAATAATGAAATCATTGAAAGCAATACAAACAGCTATTGCTATTCATTTTGAAAAATCAATCATTGAAATAAAATATATGAATTTAATCGAAGTGAGAAAACCACAAAATCAACCAACAAAATCATTCATGAAAGAAATCAAAAGAGGGAATTTGTGTTCCAAATGTTGATACCCTGCAAGCTTTTTGGCTTAAGGGTTACAGTTCCTAGCTGCAAGAGCTGTGATCTGTGATTGGCTTGGCCGCTAACTTCGTATCCATCAGAGGGAGGGTTCTCCCCTTTGGCCTTGAACTTGCGCCTCAGGTTCTGTGTGAGGTGTCTGGATCTTTATAGATGGATGGGTGGTCATGTTGTGCCTCTAAACTGCACTCCTCTGCTCTCCCAGTCAGTGATTAATGGACTTATATTTGACAAATCACCCCTAAGGCTTAGAAAAGGGGGGCAGCTATGCAGACAACAGCTGCTAGACAATCAATGCCACCAGGTTTCTCTTTCACCCCTATGAGTCAGAGCTGTGTTTTCTCTAAGCCCAGTTGTAACGCAATAATTCATTTTCATTTGGGATCTTTGAACTTGTGGGGCAGCAGACTCTACTCTACACTTTCATTTTAAAAAGAACATAATAATAACCTCATTTCTATCATGTCACTATAAGAAGCTTGTTTTTAATACATGTCTAGATCTGAAAAGTACAAGAGAATACTACAGAGGCTATTATATGTTGTCCATTGTCTGTCTTATTCTTCTATTTAAGCGCTCCCTTGATTCAATGAGCACAAACCAGGAGTCTAACAATAGACCCTGTTGAACAAGTTTGACAGCAATTGCTGGTGTAGCTTAAGTTATACAATGCTGTGTTCTTTGTTTTAATGACTACAAATTGCACTAAAGAATTAAAATACCACTGTGTTAAACATTTGTATTCAGTTTTGACTCTGGATAACACCACTGGCTGTGTTGGAGAGTATCCTTAGGTAAGGGATGTCAGTACGGTAATTACGGTCCAGTTAAAATCTAAGCTTGCTCGTCTGGTGCAGACTGCCATGAAGGTGATGGGGAGGACTGAAAACCTCTCCTTACAGTCAAGTATATGAGCAGTCTGTTCTCAGACTGGCACAGAGAGTGTTGTCTGACCCGTCTCACATCTTCCACTCTGAGTATGAGCTTCTACCTTCTGGCAGACGATACAGAGACCCTCAATGTAAACTGAACCACTTTAAAAACTCTTTTGTTCCCACCTCGATCAAAATTCTGAATAATGTTTAGTAAGGCTGTGTGGGTTGTTCAATAGCATCATGGTGTTCCTATATGTTTTTATATTCTCTTACTTTTGCTATCTTGTCTCTCATTCTGTGTTTTTGCAGATCTTGCATATTATATGTAGTGTGCAATATATGTTGTGATGTTTTGTATTGGTATGTGCCTTTCTGTTTACATGTGGATGTGTTTTTCTATTGTTTTTTATTAACTGATTCTAGTGAAACAGCTGAATGTTTGGCAGTGCTTTGAGTCCAAGACAAATTTCCCCAAGGGGACAATAAGTGTATCGTATCGTATCGTACTTACATTGCTGTTCATACACTAAACCTCTGTTTTTACTGGAATTATTTCAATCAAATCACCATTTTGCTTCCTCATGTCACAGACATTCAAGAGGTGTCATCGTTTAACACTTACATAAACATTTTATTTTAGATATTCATCTGCATTGCCATCAATGAAGGTGAATTTGGATCTTTTACATCGGGACAGCAATAATGTAAAGTAGTAGCTTTGTAACAACATGTAATGAGAAAGCAGAAACCCAGTCAAACCATTTTTCTGGAGCACAGAGTTGGAAATGATCCTAAGAATTGTTAACCACAAAATAATTTTATTTTTTTTATGTTTAATTTTATTTTAAACCATACCCCTCTACCCCTTTATCTTATTGATGCTCAACTCTGAACAATTTAAAATGATTTAATTGTGAATCTTTTCACTGCAATAAAATAATAACTTTTGTGACCTTTACTAACTGTCCTGTGGACTGCTTTACATTTCCTATCTTTACTATAAATCTCAACAAACTAGATAGAAGAACTTCATCATAGACATTTTCAAATAAATCAACTCAACTTAAACTTCCCTTCATGCCCAAATAATAGGAGGCTCTTTTAAAAAGAGAATACACAGTTAAGTACTGTTTAATTCTAAATGTTGTTATGAAGTACATTTTGGGCTGGTAGACAATATGAGAAACGAGGAAATAAAAGCCATATGCACTTCTAAACACACACACATACTATCCACAAAGCGTAAAGGTCAAATGCTGGAGAAGATTGGTTCTTCCATATTGAATAATAAATGCTATCATCCTCTTGGTGAGGGCGTTTTTCTGGGTTAAACAAACAGGGTGCGGCTGATTAGTCTGAGACTAACAATACCAATGACCAGCATGATGTCATTTCAGACACCTCTCTGTTTCGCACACCAATGGGGTCTGAAGAGTGCCACATCACAGGGGGATTGAGGGGATTGGAAAGCCAAAGAAACCATAAGCTGTGGTGCAGTTTATACATCACGTAAAAGCAAAGCAACGCTCCCTCAACTTGTATCTCAGTGAGGAGTCGTCGTTGACGCCTGTTGCAAGGACACATTCTTTCAAAAGGTTGATTCAAAAAAGAGAAAAAATAAAAATAAGTGCTGTCTTTATGATAATGGGCATAGAAAGACAGGGGAATCTACCGACTTATTAGAATCTAGTTAGACATTGTGTATTCATGAACACTATTTTATGAAATGAGCATGAAGTTGAAAAAATTGTACGCCATTCTTTAAAAGCCTACAAACACACATGCCCACTTGCACCCTGGTCCCTTCATATGACCGTTATATCAACATGTGAAGATTCCCCTGTGGAGTAAACTACCCTTTGAGGGACTCACCATGCATGTCTCACTTTGCACTGAAGAAGTCCATGTACTGAAACGTCTGCATAAATAATTTTTGTCTCTTCAGCCCAACTATGATTCAATGAGAATTTTCTCAATCGAGACTTCCGTCTGTTCTCCTTTAGCTCCCTGGTTGCCAATTGCTGTACCCGTATATTTATGTGCTCATGTTTATTTACAACCATACTAATCATTTATTTTAGTACTTCATCTAATTGATATTAAAATGAGGCTGTCAAAGAGCTGGAATTGTTTGTGGTCACCTATCTCCATTTTGTCCTCTGCTTGAGAAACTCTATAGCCTCTTAAAAGCCCTCCTCACTCCATACAGTGTTTCACCTTAGGAGCTCTCTTCAGGGCTACGATGCTTTGTGAATAACTTTTACTTCTACAAGGACCTAGTCTTGACGTAAAGGGGAAATCAGAAAACGTCACAAGATGCAACTCAAGCTTTGTGAATATGGCCCCTGGTTTTAAGACAAGCTTTTAGCAATGAAGTATATCCTACATAACAATAGTTAATTTGAGGATTTTAATCGAAGCATGCACTACAGGATAGAGGGAGCACTGGTGAAGGTATACTAATGACAACCTTATTGACTTGGAGGAAAGAATTCTCTCTGTACTTGTCCTTTCAGATCTTAGTGTCCTCATCTCGTCCTATTACAGAAAAGGGAACCCTTGGAATTAATGGGCACAGCATTAACTCTAATTTAACAGATCAATTTCAGTTTGTTTAAATTAACAATGACTGCTCCAAGCACGGCAACATTAGTTGCAAAGTATTCCCCCATAGCTGTGGTGGTGGGGGATATATATTTATATACAGTGGTTAATTTCTTAATCCTGACAGAGAGAGTGTTGTTGTTTCGCCTGAAAAAGAAAGAGATAAAAAAAAGTCAAGGAATACATGAAAAATGCACAGAGCCTCGGGCACGCAGGAACATTCACAATAATCGCTTAAAATCAACTGGAGAGAAGAGCGTAGAATAACGGTGTGCACTTTTCTCCCTCGCTCCCTCTCTCTCTCTCTCTGAGTGACATGCTTTCTGTTTTCAGTTGAGAGAAGTCATTGTGAAAAAGTCATATACCGTATGTGCTGTGCAAAGTTATATTTTATTATTTAATTTCAATCTTCACACAGCATGTTCGTGAGGGTTACGAGCGGATGCGCAAACACATGGTGCAAAGATCGGACATCTGAGCTGTTTAAAGCATCAGTTTGTTAGACCTAGACTGCAGTCTGCAGTGTTGTTAACAAAGTTACATTAGAACAGGTGATCAGTTGAAATTTCTGTTTGTTGTCTCTCTACCTCTGTGTGCAATGGCACACTGTCACTCGTCTGTATGAGCTCCCGCTCCCTCTCAGAGGTTATTCTGTAGTTATTAAACAATAGTCAGCAAAAACGCCAAAATCTAGAGAAACATCTGCTGCTCTGTCTGACAGAATGAACACATGACGGTAAGTCTTGTCAGCAGTGTAGGATGCAGTCTGTATGTTTGTATCATATCCCACAGCGGTTACAGCTAACATTACCGACAGTGATGATTCTGATTCTGTGCAGAATGCGCAGAATCAGAATCATAGGAGCGGACTTCTCATTAATTCAGAGAATTTAAAAAAAATCCTCTCAAGTTTAGCTGTAGCGTAAGGTCATGGAGTCCCACATGGACCATCACTATACACCAGATATATGTTACCTTAAGGTATTATTAACAGGAAACAATTTAAAAATGTTCTTTGTTAAGCACATTATACTCAATTATACTGATCAATGAAACACAATGAAACCAATTAGTTAAATAAACCTGCCTCAGGGACAAAGTCATGGATGGCCACCAATTTTCTTAGACTTAACTTAAAAAGAACAAAGGCTATTTTGCTTGGCCTTTAATACAGTTGAGACCTGCTATGATAGATGTGCCCTAGATGGCATCATCTTGGCATCTAACACCACCGGGAGGATCTGGGAGTTATAATTGATCATGACATGTGCCATATTTTTAATCCTATCTCATAATAATTCAATTAAAGCGTGCATTTATTTCTTCCAGACCAGAATATTGCAATTACCTGTTATTAGGATGGATTAATAAATCCCTTTAGACCTTTCATCTGGTTCAAAAGGTCATCGCTAGTGTACTGAAAAGCTACGTATACATCATACTGTATTTCTCTCATATTAGTTTCGCCGAAGTACTCGGACCTAGAAAATAATTTAAATCCTTCTTAATGGTAATTATAAGGTGCCATCATATGTTAAAGAGCCAATAGTTCCTTCATACTTCTTTTGAAAATTGAACTTGCAAATTGCAGGCCAGATTGTGGTAGCTGAAGTCTGCAAGAGTGTGGGAGTCACAGCCTTAAATTATCAGGCCCTTCTCCTTTGCAATGACTTTGCAGACACCCTCTCTACTTTAAATGAATGTGAAACTACTTCACTGTCATCACGGAGATACCAAACAATAAAACATTCAATATAGCCTACATAAAAAAGCACAATATAAACGTATAAAATCATTGAATAACTTCAATAAAGACAAAAAGTGCACATTTACGGCAGTAGTTGTCGTACGGCAAGTCCACTGGTATTATTGTACAAATGAATCATGGTGGTGGACGATTGGCGATTCTGGAGTGATAGATGAGTGGTACATGGCACTTGCCCTCCGCCAGCAGGTCACCAGCAAATGCAGATGCCGCTGAATTTATTTTGCCATGTCGCTGTTGAACTGACCTGCAACAAATACAACTGGCACACCACTGCTCATGAAGCAGCATATGGCATGGGTCACGTGGCGCTTTTTGATTTTGGCAGAACTGCCCTTTTTTTCCTGCAATGAAAAGTTTTCCATCCCACCTCCATCCCACCTCTTGTACCTTATAAATATTTGCCTTTTTACTTTAGGTAGAGACACAAAATGACAAGAAAGGTAAATCTAGAAGAGGGAACGAAACAATCGGAACATATGCTGTTGGAGTGGAAAGGTCTTTGTAAAGATACAGGTTACATTACCATCAGACAGCCAAGATTTTTCATGGCTTTCTCTTATCATTCTCTTCTCTCCATTTTGTATCTTCTTTTTTCCTTCATACACTTATTTTTTCACCTCCCTATATTCTTATCTCTGTATCTGCAGATACTGGTCTCAGGGCTTCAATAAATGTCACACTGCATCATTCATCCTGACCAGCGGCATATTCAGAAGACAGACAACTCAGAGATGGCAGAGAGGCAATCCATCCTACCAGCTCTCAGTGTTTTACATTGGCTTTCTATCCACTGCATTTCCTCAAACTTTTAACTTGTCCATGTCAGATTTTTTTGTAATCTCTTGTGATTTCATGTCTTTTTCCTGTACACTAGCTATTCACAGCATTTTCTTTTGTTTTTGCCTGTTCAGTGTTCTATTGTTCTTCAAAGGGTCCCTTTTAAGAATTTTGCTTCCATAGGGTTTACTCTGTACCTCAGGGCAAGAGTTGGCGGTACTGGTAATAATTCCAGGATGTGTAAGGGACTTGCCAGGGAAAATGGAAGATATAGTCTCTGGGCTTTGGGGTGATAGATACTGAATGAATGAAGATGTCCTTGGCTTTAAAATTGTCTTGCATATATCACCGTCTATCATTAAGGTTGATTGATACCTTGCTGTGCTGGCTGCAATAAGGGCATTTCCAGGACTTAATAGGGTAAGCAGCCCCTCAAGACCATAGTTTTCATAGCATCCAACAAAATGAAAAGACAATTGCCAAAATAAAAATAAAAAGCTATAAGACCATGATGTGTAGTTGATACAAAACATGCATTTCCTCTAGATGTTTTTTCCCCAGAGACTCTTGAACAATTTTCCATGGAATAAAATAGATCATTGTGTGTGCTGATATGTACATTTTGATGTTCACAAAACCTTTTTACTTACCCCTTCAATGGAACATGGCTTAAGATCTGGAAATAAACGTCTACAGCATATCAATGTCAAAACATTTATTACCAGGGACACATTATAGGGGTTCAATATTATGCCTGTGTTAAAATCTAATTACATACTTTCTTTACAGTAATAATTACATATCATCTACAGATACAACCAGCATCTATACCAAACGTTTTTAAACCTGTCCTCTACTTGATAAAACTTTTGTGCATGCGATTTGTGTCCCAGACTAACCAAGACTATCCAACCATCTGGATATTCTTGCTAAATAATCCACCATATAGTTAACTCATAACTGTATCCATAGTTTTAAAACGTGACTTTTTAGCCAAGTGAGACACTTCCATATGTTTAGATTTTGGAGAGTATTAAGGCAGACACAGGGTATGGGGGTTAAAAGATTCAGTAAGTGGAACTGCAACTATGTTGCAGGGACTTTCCACTCGTTTAGGAACAGGGTTCCTTGTGTACACATCAACCCAAGTCTTTCTTGTAAAGTACTTTCAAAGTTCTCAAAAGTTAATTTGAATAGTTGAAATGAGTTGCTGACAGCAAAATTAGAAGTCTAGCTTTTTACTCACACAGTTTGCTGGATGTCCAGTCAACACAATGATTAAATCTTAGATGATGTTAGTCCATTTTAGCAATATTTGTGCGTTCTCTGTGTCTCTACGTACTGGTTTTGCCCATTGCAATCATTGGTAACAACAGTAATTGGGACTCAACATGATTCTACATTGAGAGCAGTTGATTAAGCACAAGGCTGGGGGCGCCACTTTTTAACAGCTTTTTTTAGAGATGGGACCGGTCTAATATCGGTATCGGGTCCGATATTGACGTAATTTGCATATCGGATATCGGACTGACTGCGCGGATCTACGTAACTGATCACAGTTCGCTTTGATAACATTCAGAAAGTGTAAGTGTTTACAAACCGTCTCCACGACGACGTTCAGACAAGATAGCACAATGCAATGCAATGCCGGGTTTACTACAGCTTTGTGTATCCTAACACATACTACAACCACAATAACACTATTACATATGATAATACAAATATTGAAATTGGTATCGGTACATATTTATCGCAATCGGATCGGAACTGAAAAAAAGTGGATCGGTGCATCTCTAGCTTTTTTCTGTCGTTGCGTCATAATCATACATAAAATAAAATGGTGATATAACCAATCTGCAAAGACGCACTCTTTGGGAGTCTTGTTCCCTGTGCTATAACTGCTCTTAATTGCCTGGACTCTTTGGGAAAGACTTGTGTTGTTGTACACTTCTTATCTTTTTAAAGCTTGTTTTGAATAGTTTTCTGTGAAAACAAATCTCAACAAATTGTGTCTTTTGTGAAGAATTTAGACCAATATAACTGCTTGGTTTCCCAGTCACCTTTCTGTCTGCTCACTCTCACTGCTCCCCCCTTTCTCCATCTGTCAATGACTTGACAGGGGCCGGCCATGTTGGATGAGCACAGAATCCAGCTGTGACAACCATTTATGTGTGATTAATGGGCAAGCTATAGCCCAGTGTGAGCTTCTAGAGGGCAAAGTGACATCAAAACCTATGTAAATCACAGCAATTACCCATGACTGATAAGACTTCCATTCATTGGCCATCTATTTCCTGATTTGTCCATGGATCATGTTTACCTACCTCGTGAAGTTTGCATTTACATCTGTTTCACAGTTGCCTTGATTTTGTGTCCTGACAGTTGAGTGCAAACAGTACAAATCCTGACTCATGATTGTGTTTTACCAGTATGTGGCAAAGTTGTACTGTACCATACCTAAAGTTACACTAAATAATATTTCTATTGATTCAAATGAGAGTAGTGTAAATAGGCTCATTGGCACTCGCCTTATTATATAGCTTCTAATTGTGATCCTCATTATATGTTTTGTGACACTACTCTTTAAGCCCCATTCACATAAGCTGCAAGGAGACACGAGACGAGACGGGGCGGGAAGGGATGGGACAAGACGAGACAGGATTAAATGAAATTCTGGTGCCAGGTTGCTCCAACAATACAGTAAAAAAAAAAGTTACACAAAAGAGCATGAAATATAAATGAAATTCAAAAGCATAAAGTGTATTATACGGTATTAGGTCGGGGTTAAAGTTAAGTAACAGAATAAGATCACACAACACAGTAATGTTATTATTGACAGTAGTATCAGCAGTTCAGTCACATACAGACTCTGCTTTGCAAGCTCCAGGTAATGACAACGCCAAACTACCAAACTTATATTGCAAAAGAAATTGATCTTGCTTATTGAACATTGCACATGGTAATGAAAAGACAGGGCCATATATGGAAATGTAAGTGCAAAAAGTGCAAAATGTACACTGAAAAGTTCCAGCCTACATAGTTTTGGGCAGTAGCCGCACTACAAGTAGCTAGATTATGGAGTCTACTTCTAGGACGTTGTGGCTCAGAGGTCTAGAGGGTTGGCCTTCAGTTGGTTGATCTGCAGTTCAATCTCCGTTCCTGCTGTCTGCCTGTCAAAGAATGTGTTCTCTATATTTGTTTTTATTCTTTTTTATTTTAATTTGATGTGATGAAAAGGTCTAATATGTTTCTTAGAGAAGCTGGTGATATACCCCTTTTGTGTTTTCTTTCCCTAGTTATTTGCAATAGGCTGCTTGTTGTTAATAAAGTTGTTGGTAGTTGTATTAAAATTATGAATATAACGATCTTTTAAGGGCTCAGTGGTAGAGTAAGTCGTCTCTCAACGGGAATGTTCGGGGTCTGATCCCTAGGTGTCCTTGGGCAACAAACTGAAACCCAAATTGCTTATTCTGCTGCATCAGTGGCATGTGAATGTATATGAATGGATTAGTTCATACTAATCAGTCTGTGAATGTGAGTAAAATGGTAAATGCTGGTATAGCACGTCTAGTCTTCTGACTACTCAAAGCGCATTTAACACCGCAGGTCACAACTACCCATTCACACACTGATGGCAAAGGCTTGTATGTAAAGTGTCCATCAGTATTAAATAATCGTATCCATACAGAATCACATGCCTTCAAAGAAGCAGAGGAATCAACTTGGGGTTAAGTGTCCTGCCCAAGGACACATCGACATGTAGTTACAGAAGCTAGGGATCAATCCCCTGACCTTCCTGTTAAGAGACGACCGACGTTACCACTAACCCCACAGCAGCCCCAATGTGACCTGACCTCACTGTGTTGAAAAAAAAAACGCTTCGTCAGAAGACTAGAAAAGTGCTATACAAGCTCAAGTCCTTTTACCATTTGCCATCTATCTCCTGGCATTCAAAACTACCATGTTTGGGGTAATTGTCTACTGTTTATGTTTATTTAAGATTGAAACCAGACACTTCATTAAACCTGTCCCACTGAACCATAATAATGCATTACAAGATAGAGTATTTCGATAGGAATTAGGCTTTGTGTAATTAAAAACAAGGAAACCTTATTTTTAGCCAGTTAATGGTCATCCCCCCAGTTACCACACTATCTTTCACAGGTGTTGAACACCTTTTCATTATTCTGCCTGTTCACTATTTTTACTTCATTTCATTTCATGTACATGTAGTAAACATAACCTTCAATGGGCTCCAGCTTTTGCTTACTCTCTGACAGACCAATCATTACTCTATGATGGACGCTGTTTGGGATTTTTCTTGTGTGACCACTCTACACCCATCATAATACCAGCAAATGCAAGGGCACTTATCAGTGGGCGATAGACTAGTGTGCCATTGTGCCAAATAATTTGGCATAAATAGTGACAACATTTAGAACAAGCCTCAAGGTACGGATTGTTTACCTATCGTCCCTTTTGGATTTCACCTCCCTCCCTCCCTTTCATTTCCAAAACGTCTTAACCAGGCTCTGCCTCAAATCAAGCCCTCTTTCTTGTGAAGGGGAAATACAATAATTTGTCATAGTAATCAGCCAAGTGGCAAAAGGGGGAGTTGATGGTATGAAGATGCAATGAAATAGGAGGAGGGACTTTGGAAAGACAACAAGTGAAGGGATTTTGATTCATCGCTCTGTCACAGCCATAGAGATTAACATTTGAACGTAATTATTATTTCCTTGGCTATTACTGACCATACCAAATGAAATCATCTGTGCCAGGGAGGAAGATTGAGTAAGACACAGGCATTTCATTATAGCTTCCACAGAACTGGTGGAGGTTATATCACTTACCCGCCAAATGAAAGAATAATTTGATATGTTAAGCTGGTGAGGATGAGGAGGTACTAAGCATTCTAATGAGGACAAATATCATTACCTTGAGCTGGTACTTTGTCTATAATTCATTTTGCTACTCTGCTATCATTTGTCTGACGCCAAATGAGGTACCAATTGATGGCAAAGTGTCAGATTTTGTTCTGTGATTGAATTGGATTTGATATAATCACTTAAATCACTTTTGCAAAATAAAACAAATCAAAATCATGAAAAGTGAAAATGTGTCAATTTATCATTCTCAGAAATCTTTTAAACCTATGGAGTATTTGGCAGTGTTATGTCTGAACACTAAGCTATTCAGTTTGCCATAAAAGTCTGTCATACACTTAACATTTAGTGACACTGCATTTCATTGTCTTATCCTAAGAACAGTATGATCCCTTTCCTCGGACAATCCACACCTTCCAAGTGAGGCTCTTTTTGCTACTTTTGTCTAACGTGTCCTGTGTTAAGTGAAGTATATCAATTTGGTTGTCTGTACATGAGAGTAATGTAAAAACCTTCTCAAACAACTTACCAGTGTTTTCGGAACAGTAACAACTCAGCTTCTTCTTAGTCCCAGAGTGCATCACAAATCTGGTCAGCGCTAACTTCAGTGTCCTCCAGTTCTGTCTCAAGGTACAGGACAACAGCAGCACCTGGCAGCACCTTGAGATAGGCATATTGATTAGCTGTACCATTTTTCTTTTTGTGGCATTTGCCATGAGTCTATGCTAGTGTTAATTTCGTTAACGAAAACTATGACGAAATATATTCGTCAACAACCTTTTTTTTAAATGACTAAGAGGAGACGATGACGATATGGCCCCGTCGTCATCTTACACTAACTGTGACAATTACCAACATGCATTATCGTTGACGAAAAAAGACGAGACGAAAACGCAGTTTACAAAATAAAGACTTATATCCAAAATCTCTCTCTATTTTCGTTGACGAAAAAAGAGGAGACGAAATCATGAAATGACTTTTTACCCACAATGCAGAAGTTCCGACACCTGTGAGCGGCGCACGAGCGCGCATGGTAGATTTGTGTCAGCTCCACGACCGGGAGCAACACATGGATGTACCAAGAAGGAGCAAGCAACATGACAACAAGAAAACGAGGCGATATATGGACCCATTTTCATTATCATGAGACTGAGAAAAACGACTGAGAAAGTCCGCGCGTCATGGGTTGTTCTCCAATGTGCAGACGCGCGTCCCTTTTTTATTTTTTTTCCCGAGTCCGCCTGTTTGTAAACTGAGCACGCTTTCATAACAACATAAAGCATGCATGTGCTCATGTGCAAGAGGCAAGGGCGTAGGTTTGGATTCAACATTGGGGGGGACACATTTTCAGCGGGGGGTCTGGGGGTTCCCCCCCAGAGAATTTTGAGCGTCAAACACTTCATTTCCTGCATTCTGGTGAATTTTTATGCAACAATTTCTGCTTTTTCTGAATTAATTTATGGCGGAAATGTATTTACTATGTATAGGAAATTATTATTATTATTATTAATTATTATTAGCCTAATTATTCAACTGTATTGTTCATAACTTTCTGTTTAATCAATAACAAATTTAAGTCACAGATTCGATCATGTCATCAGATCAGGAAATTGAGAAATTGCAAAAAATATATATTTGCTGGCCTTTGATTTTTGTATTATTTGTAGGCAGTAGTTCCCAGACTCCCCCTCCTGCTCCCCTCTAAACTGCCCCTGCATTACAACATTACAGACTAAAAACAAAAGTCCATCAGAGAAAAATGAATTATTAATGCTCAAAATAAGTTTTCTCCTGATTTAGCTTTGACAATATTGGAAACTTAATATAATCAGCCTGCTGGTTAGTGGACGTGTATATCTCTGACTGCTCCTGCTGCACGTGATCATTTCGGACCCTGTGAAGGTTTCATTTTACAGGTCAAATTGGAAAAAATGTGGTCGGATATTGTCCGTGTTTATTGCACTTCAATTGAACTCTATACAGTTAATGGGACACTAATGCAAACACCAACCTGTTGCTCTTGCTTTGTCTTGTTGTCACTGTCTGCGCCCGCGACCATAGACTGTATAAAACCACGACTCCTAACCTGACCGGACCTGATCCATTGACCAAGCGTGAGCGAGAGTAACGTGCCTGCGCATGCGCGTGTGACTGTGCGGCAAGGTTAAGATGGTATGGTCCACTATAGGGGTGTCTGAAATGATTGGGAAACATATTTACAGGTAAGGATATATAAATGTTTTGAGCCCCCCGAAATGTTTTTCATTACCTCTTTTTTCGACCTTTTAAAAAAAAAATCTTTCTAAATATTGGGGGGGACAAATCTACCTTTTCTAAATATTGGGGGGGACACATCCCCTGCGTCCCCCCCGAAATCTACGCCTATGGCAAGAGGTAATCGTGCTCAGGCACGGTTAGTCCTGATGCAGTGTGAGCCGTGGGCCGTGCTGGCCAGTGGGGGAATGGCGCAGCGGGGGGATTATTGATTGCAATAGGTGTGTGTGTCCTGTGTTGTTGACATGCCATGTTTAGAAATAAATTTGCAAATCAGAACATTTTCCGTGTGTATGCATATATCAGCAGTTTTGATTGACTAAAACTAGACTAAAATATTACTGTTTTCTTTGACTAATATAAGACTAAAATGCTCAGACTTTTAGTCGACTAAAACTTGACTAAATAAAAACAGGATGAGGTAGACTAAATATGATAAACACTAACAAGGACATTTGAAACAGGACTAAGACTAAATGTAAAAATAGCTGCCAAAATTAACACTAGTCTATGCAGCTAATTACAAGAGCATCACAATGGTTAAAGGGAAACACTTAGGAAGGGGCAGTCAAGGTAAATATCGAATGGTCACAAATGAAGAATGTAGATCATACCCAGAATATACTCCAGTATAATCAAAGGCTGGCTCACCGATGAAAGGTTCCAAATCAACAATGAGACAATAAAACTTTCCTGGTGGTGAAGCCTATCAAAAGCTTTGGATGATGGTACAACGCAGACCTCAAAGACAGAGAGCAGGTGAAACAATTCTGGCAGGCCGGCAGCCTCAAGACAATCAACAACATTGCTCCCCCAGGGACGCTAAAGCTTTAGTGCTTTCTATTTGGACTTGTGCCACTACTCACATGACCAATTACCATCTATGAAATCATTTTTTCCATGTCTGTTAGGTTGAGGATGTGACTTGGGCGACCAAGAGACCTCAGCAGCATAGGGCTTTATGGGAACTGAGCCCACTGCCTACATACTCTCTAGCATGGTGCAGGGAAACAAATGTGCCACATCATGAAATTATAGAATCCAAGTACTCCATTGCAAGAGGTGGAGCTCCAACCTCAGCAACAGAGAGGAAATAGGGCACAGCAGTACTTCATGCAAAATTTCCCTCTGAAATTAGGATATCCATGTCAAACAAGGCGGAGAGGGCTTTGGTCTGGGAACAATTTAACCTACATGGGAAAGGCCACTCCAACTGAACACATTTATTTGGATGTAAAGGAAGAGCACTGCCAAAAAGAAACAGCCAGGTGTGCAAAAGCCATATCACAGGCCAAGCAAGGGACAGGATAGCACTCGGAGGAGAAAAATAACATTGAGTGAGCTGCAAAGCCTGGACGCAAAGAGGCTGAGCTTCATCATCAGGGCCACATATAACGTCAAGCCCTCTCCCACTAACCTACATATTTGGTTGGGAGAGAATGCAGCCTGTCCCCAGCTGCATTTCTGGTAACCCTTGGTTGGTTTTAAGACAAGCCTAACACAGGCATATACACAGGGTGACACACATCCAAGTGCTAAGGTGTTTGGCAGCTGAACTTGGGTGCAAGAGAGTTACCATCAATGCCATGCCTTGCAATGTCCTGACAACATTCCCCCGTGTACTTGCTTCATCGGGAAATAGAGAAACAGAGGGCTAAATCCCTCCGACTACTGCAAGACAAATGTGGCCAGGGACTAAGCCATAGACTCACCCTTCCATCTGAAATTGCAACAACACATCTGCGACCAGATGTGGTTCCCTTGTCCATCTCCTCTGGTCTGTCTTGATGATGAGGTGGGTAAAGCATATGAACTGATAAGGCTGCAGTTCTCTAACCCTACAGCTGTAGCAGAGGAGCAAGGCTTGAATGTGAAAGTGCAACTTTTGTAGATGGGTTGAAGGGGCTTTGTAACCACCACAAGGCTCCTGAAAGAAGTAGGAGTTACATGGTTGGCCCAAAGTTAGGAAAACAAAGCGCTTGTCGTCACTGCCAAAAGGAGCAATCATTGGCTGTAGTTGAAAAGAAAGGATATTGTCTGGGAAACCAAATATCCATTGGATTTTTTTCAGTGTATTTCCTGCTCCCTCAACCACCCACTATTCTTGTCTCCCCATATCCAACAAGTCAATGTCTATTCACTGTTCCAGTGCTGATTTATGGCCTGCTATTGTTGTTCCTCTCTGATATTGTTGAATACTGCAGACTGATTGCCTCTTCAGACCCCTTGCCACTCCATACCCTGTACTGTCACCGCAGACCCCCCCTGAGGACCGTACATACACTCTAATTGGTTTGGGAAGGATTTGGCAGCCTTTGAACTAAAGAGAGACAGAGAAGATAGTGGTGAGTTAGGGGGAAGATGGAAAGAGAGAAAAGAGCAAGAAACCAGGGGAGAGGTGGGGACAGGGTTTGTGTGGATGGGTGTGTATTTTCCAAGCAATTCTTTTTTTTCTCATCCCATTCCCGAGCAAAAAAAGAGAAGGAAACAAGAAAACACGCAGCGATAACACCGACATATTAAAACAGTATGCATTTTACTCTTGAATAAACAATATTGACATGCGCAGTAATGCATGTTGCATGCAAAGCAGCCCTCAAATTGGACAGATCGGGATGGAGTGAAATGCTTTCATATGCGGACACCGAAGGGGCAGATAAAATGTGTCAGCCAGTCAGAAAACTGTCAATTAAAAATGATCTGTGAAAGCCAAAGCGATTTTGAAGTCAAACCTACTACTGCCCTCTCTCAATGTTAGTCTGATGAGAAGAGTTAGTTATGAGACACCAATCTGTTTCATCAGTGAAACCTTTCAAAGTAATATAGAGAAACATTTTAATAAGAAGAAAATGTGTGATTGTGTTTAGCAGTATCCAAGAGTTATGATTTAATGTGATGTGATTGCACCAACAGACAATTTGAGGGACAAGGTCGGTGAAATGCCACACAACACATGTCATGCTCTCACAGGGTGTGTCTCAGACAGCTCCCTGCTTCAGTGAACAGTGAACTAACCATTTCCTGTATGATCCAGTACTGAACAGCATAATGGATATTCAACATCTAAGGGTATTTCTAGACTTCAGTGAAAGTCTTTGAAAGAGAACGTTTTGGAAGTCAACAAGCACTTACGTCAAATAGAACAGATCACATACAAATGTAATTAAAATTATTACCTATGCTCTAAAGTTTAAACAATCTCCAGTATCAGAGAAATATGTTTTTTTTTTGTATTTATGATGAATAACACAAGGCAACAGAGGTCAATCACACAGCAGCAACAACAGAACAGCACACCAAATCGTATGTGAAAATAAATAATAAAGAAAACGTGTTTTTTCTTGTTGGCCTATCAACACCACAATGGGGAAACTGAGTGATTTAGTCTGCATTTGAGCATTTTAAATTAAAGGCTGACTGGATTTGGTGGTCCACAGTAACAAGTATACATTTAGAAATCAAACTTTAGCATTACTGATCCCAATAACCTATTGTGATTGGTTGTTACACGTGTTTATATGTTGGTCCTGTGATTAACAGGTTTAGTTTTGCTGCTCATTTTTTTCGCCCTTGGTGCACAGGATGCCAACTTCCTGAAACATGAAAACCATGACATCTGAAGTGTTGAACATCATACTGTTTGCCTTGTGTTAGGGAAAGCCTTAAAAAAGAAAAGGTGACTGTGACCATCATCTGCTTTTGGTTCAAACACACAATGTTTACAGTAAAGATCAAAAATATTTTATCCATCACTACACTAACCGTTGTGTTTTAGGGTTACAACACAGAACAAAGAATTACATAGCATTAATAATAATACTAATAACGATATACTACTACAACTACTACTACTAATAATAATAGAGCATTACAATGGAAACAATGAAAAACAAAGAAAGAAGAAATGAAAAATGTATGCTATTGCATGATAAAGAACACATTTCATGTATAAGGTGACATATAATGTTGTCTTGGACACATTCTGTTATGGTTTAGGTTCAGGATGTTACAGGTGCCTGCCAGTCAGTTGTTCAGCCCTGAGGAGAAGACACACAGAAGTCCACAGTGCTCCAACCACAATCTTTGTTTGTGTGGGGCAGGTCTTAATGATGGATGGCAACACCCGGCTGAGCATATTGCTCCCTTAATAAAAGCTGCCCTGCAATCCACACGCAGCTAAGGGTGTATTTTCTCTCTTTGTCTCCCTCCACCCTCCTTACTTCGCCATCATTTTTAAGAGCGAAAACTGGTTAAGGTGTCAGAAAGAATGATGCCCCTCGTCAGACTGTGACTCACCTCTGAGCGGTATCCACCACCATAATCCCACCAAGTGGCTCTCTGTTGGTGTGTGCTGTTTTCTTTTTTTCCTTTTTTTTGTTTTTACCAAGGGCCCAGAACAAACAAGAAAGACAGAAGACATCATCAAACTTTCACCTGGTGACTTCAGATTTGAAATGATGTTTCAATCTTGATTTAGCTTTTATTTGACAGACTAAGGAACATCACCGTCTTGAAAATAAAACAGTTAGTTGCTGGTCATGAAACAGGAAGATGCTCCCGTACAAACTCCTCCAGAATGTAAATGTTGCGTTAGCTTTAGGGGTGTTGTGTAGTTTCTACTGTTCTAAACACTTTCTGTGTTTTGAATTTCTATATTTCTTGACATTGAAAGGCTGTAAATGTTACAGCTTGCTTTTGACAGGCTTAAGCAAAATTGACACGATTGACGCTTAAGTTGGGCTCACATTATGAGATATTGAAAGGAAGAATGTGTGGCTTTTTGATCCAGTAGATGTCACCCTTGACCACCAGCATTACAACCAAAACAAACTGCTGTTTGGCTGCACCTCCACTCTGCTCCAGTAACCAACCTCCAACCCCTCTCCACTCGAGTTTGCACGGTGAGTGATCAAATTGAACGCACCATTGAGCTCAAGCAGCGGACAAAATTGTCCTTTGCTCGAGCTTGCCTATGGCCTGCATTGATGTGTTAGCAGGCTAATGTTAGCACACTTTAGTAAGCTCATAGCTTCACATTGCATATAAATGAACATGGAATGACCCTGATTTAAAACTGTATGTGATATCAAAATAATGAGTGAATATCTTATGTTATTCTTCTTTTAGTCCTTGACTAAAACTTGTTTCATACAGAAGGTCGTCCCGTCCATGTAAACACGATGTAAACACTGCTCCGACAACAACACAGCTAGCGGGACTCGTGCTTCTCACTCATTGTCGTCAGTCATGACTCAGAGAGACATTTACAGAGGGTATACTTGATTTTTTCTATATTTATGAGTAAAATGTCGCACATTCGTCCTTCAAAATCCTTACACATTTTAAAATCAGGTTGCATCACATTTTTAAGGAAAACTTCACAGATGTGTTTTACTACCACCTCAAATACACAGACTTGATCATACACAACATGATATGAGGGAGCAATACACCACATCATTTGTATTACATCTAAACAAATGGCGACTGTATGGTGGTGAAAATAACCGCTGTTTATTTGCACGCTGTTTTTCAGAGAAAAAAAAGCGCTTTGAACAAGACACTGTTCAAATCATAAGAGGATAGTAAACTGTAAGACAAATCTTGTACGCCTAATTAACGTCAATACAAACTGAGCACAAAATGTAAATCCAAACAGTTTTTGATGATGATAAAAAAAATTAGCTAAGAAAACATAGGAGTAAATCTTGAAATGATCTTTACATTGTGATGGGGATTTACCTTTTGAAAAGCCTGAGTGTCTTCAAATATCTTTGTAAGGTTTTAAATATATCCCCCGATGATTTATAAAATGGTAAGATGGCTGATCTTAGTTCTCTACTGGCATTGTTAGACCAGAAAGAACCATGCGCAAAGAACATGATAGTTATGTTGAAAATGTTGCTGTTTTTCTCTGGAGATTAGAAACTTGTCATATATTTGTAAAAATAGTGACATCAGCCTTAGGATATATTTGAACATGTTTTAAATCGCGTTATTTGTCATCTAAATCTTAGAATATTAAAAGTCACTCAGCTTTATAATATTGAATATATTGATTATGCATTTATCACGCAGGAAACAGAAAATCATTGAACCCCTTAAGACAATAACAGTAAGTAATCAAAACACCTTATCAATAGTGATTATTTTGATTAATAATTGGGACGGCAGAAGCTCAGACTTGGGTTGGGAACCGAAGGGTCGCCGGTTCAAGACCGGATGGGGACCAAGTCTGGAAATTGGTCTGGTAGAGGTGCCAGTTCACCTCCTGAGCACTGCCGAGGTGCCCTTGAGCAAGACACCAACCCCCCACCCACCAGCTCAGGAGCGCCTGCCGTGGGCAGCCCTCTCACTCTGACATCTCTCCATTGGTGCATCCTGTTTGTTCACGTGTGTGTGTATTTCAGCCTACAGTATGTGTGTGTAGCATGTCTCAATAACAGAGTGTAAAATAGAATTCCCCCTTGTGGGATTAATAAAGTACATCTTCTTCTTCCTCTAATATTCATCCAGTTGACAGGTCAGTATACAGTGCAGTTAGCAGAGGAGCGCTGGGTACACAGGAAGTCACTGGTGACCTCTTTATAACCTCTGGCTTCAGTCAGACCACTTCCTGTTGAACAAATGACAAGTGAAACATGTTTGAGGATCACCTGTCCACAGACCAGAAACACAGATACATGGGTAGAAATGTGCAAGAAGGAGCGCTCTAGTAAATGTTCGAATGGCGGTAAAGATTGTGAAAGGCCTTGTTAAGTCACTGTCGAGGTTGCTGCTCCGTCTCCAAGCCACTTAAATAATGACTTTTTGTCATTCTTTTTGTGATCTATTTTATATTGATTTTTTTATGTTTAGGCAGTATGCATTTATATATCCCATGCTTGGAATTGACATCATTAGTAAACAGATCCATTTTTGTCATCAATAATCATGTGAGTGTACTTGTGTATAGCTGCTCATTATCATAATCCCTCACTGCTCCCTCATTCCCTGATCTGAAGTCAGTGCCTAGTCCTCTTTCTGCTCCACTTAGCTCCCCTTACAGACTTTGACACTGCCTTGTGATGACTGGATACGCAGCCTTTTTTTTACTTTGAATCTTTGTTGCTTTGAATATTTTACTTTGACATGTATTCGTATATATAAGCAGTGAACGTTTTTCTTTTACAGCATGTCATTTGAAGAACTTCATGGTTGTTGGATTTGTATTGGACTTGTGTGAGCTTTAAAATGTTATTGTTTTCACATTTGCATATCTATTTTTTCCAACAAAGCACCTCCTTGTCCCACCTTACTCTGCTGTTATTGGCTGGTACTACTATGATTTAATTGACTAGGAAAGACAGAAGATCAATAAAAAGAATTTCACTCAGGAGACTGCTGTCTGTGTCCTGTGTTAAACATACGGCCAAAATTGATCTATGATATTAACCTTCACAGTGATAGTTTTCTAAACCTTACAAAATAGTTTGTGCTAGAACCCAACTGAGTACACGACAAACTCTTTACTCAGGTTGTTGTTTTGTTAGATTTAGGCTCCAACAGTACTAGATTTCATTTAGGAAAATACGTTGATTTTGGTAAAACGATAAGCCAGTTTGGACTTTTTGCATGAAGAGTGCTGTATGCTCTGCCCTGGAAATAAAGGCGTCCAAGCTGATAGCTGTGAATGCAACCTTTGTTCAAGTTAAAGCTAATTATAGCCGAGTAGTATACAATCCAGTCAGAAGGCAGATTTAAGAGTTAAACAGCAAAAGAAACAGACCTGCGGCGAGAACTCTGATACACAAATTGAGTAGCTTTAGTTACAAAGAAATGTTTTTGTGAACTGGCAATATGGTATTCAAGTCAAAATCAGGCTGAAGACCTTGTTAAACAACAGAGTATTTTTCTTATTTTTAAATTGTTGTAGTAATGCCAGTCTCACAGTAAACTGTGGTGCATTATTTTGCATCAAAAATCTCAAAACTAGCTCACAGTGTCCAGAGGCGCTGCTTGTCAATAGGCAAGTCAGTCAACTGCTTGGGGCCCCAGGCCAGTAGGGGGCCCCCAAGGGCTGACAAACTATAACCACAGCAGTGGCTCAAAACGTGCAATGTTTGCAATGACATTTGAAAACCTCCCTAAATGGGCCACATCTGGCCGCACACAGAATATTAAATGATTGAATGTTGCTAGGCTAGCCCTAAATATCAGGGAGACACCCTTCAATTAACATAACTTCTACTACATTAAGGTGATTGTTCTTGGACATTTTTATTGTTCTTCATATTCATATTTTCATGTTCTTTATATTTTTTAAATAAAAACAATGTGAATGTTGGAAATTAAAAAAAAATGCTTACATTTTACATATTTTGTGTTGGCGTCAGATTATTATTGTTTTATTTTTTTAAAGATATTTTTGGGATCATGTTTTGCCTTAGATGGACAGCTGAAGAGAGACAGGAAACACTGGGAGACGAGAGTGGGGGATGACGTGCAGCAAAGGGCAGAGGTCAGATACGAAGCCACGGCGGCTGCGGAGATAACTATATTGCCTCCGTACATAGGGTGCAACATAATAGTCTTCCGGCTACCCCACATGCTCGATTTCTTATAATATAATGGAGATGTACGCTGGTTGGAGAGGCCTCCTGTGAATTTTTGCCTTGGGCCCCAACAAACTGTAGATCCGCCACTGACAGTGCCATCCCCCTTCCAGTAAGAAACCTTTCTTTGGAAACTCAAAACTGTTTGAAGAAGAGCGGCATTGGTTTAATCTCAACACTTTTTTATGCTTACCTTCCATCAGGTTGTAGAGGTTGCAGTAGTTTGTGCCATGGTCTTTGATTGCATACCAGGTCTCAGAGACGGACATGGCCTATGGATTAACAATTCTATGTGTGAATAAAAATCTGCCCAGAATCAGACACCCAAAGACACAGTAACATGAATAAAGACGGATACCCCTTTAAGCTTAACTTTACAGTGAGGGAATGGATGGTTACAGAAATAGAGACATACAGTACAGAAAGCAAATGAGGTCGGAGAAAAGACCAAGAAGTGGTTCAGAGACAACAGCGATTCAACGAGAGAGGATTCACTATGTATGTCTAGTACAGTTTTTCAGCATATGGGAGATAATAAATTAGAGGAGTGTGAAAACCTACTGAAACGTGACAGCAAGTGAAGAAGTGATAGGAGACCAGCCGGAAATTGATGTCGTCCACATATCTCTTAAAGGGAGTGGTGTGTTTGGCTGCTATAAAGTGGACAGAGGCAGACTGCAGCTGCAGAGAGACCAAAATGTTTTAATACAATTAATGGTTAATAAAAGTTAATTCATTTCTAGTTTGTAATTTAATGGAAGAAGCTCTAAATTAGGACCACAAGGATCATTTTAACTTCGGTTTGGTTTTGGTTAAACCCCAAAAGCGAGCAGGCCACTTTATCTCATAATTCAAGCCGTTCTTTCTGCCATCAGATATGATACTCAAAATATGACAATTAAACCATTTCAACATATAAAAATAAAGTTTCTAGCCAAAAGGGAAATAGCAGTAGTGGAGAGAAAAAGCAGCAAATATGTGATTAGTAGACAACCCGTTGACCTCCTGAGCCTACGAAGGTATTCATGGCTAAAGAAATGACATATGGTCTACAGCTGTAAGTTACAGTAGGCTTCTGTGCATAAAAACAGACTACAGTAAGCTAAATTATGCACTCAGCCAGATCATTTCTTGACCCACTCTACCTTTGAACTGCAGCCTCCTCTTGAAATCATAACATTTGTAACACTTAATTAAGCTACTTTTAGGCTAGGGGTCAACATGACCTTTAGCATTCATGGCCAACGTTAAGTAACCAAAAGACGGAAACTTCATGATGCACACACCTCAGGCTTTACTCAAGGTAATCTCATGTTGTACTCAGGTAAACTTACCCATAATCATGACCTCAAACACGTCAGGACTGCAACATTTTAAAAGTAACTTAACAAGTCTACTTTTTTCTTATTTTTTTTGTGTCCAATCTGTTTCATTTTGCTGGGAAGGATGGATCACATTCCAGTGGGGGTTTTTTTTTATTCCTATTTTGATTTTTTGGAGTATCTTAACTGCTCT
The DNA here is from genome assembly GCA_020745685.1 of Tautogolabrus adspersus. Taxonomy (NCBI): domain Eukaryota; kingdom Metazoa; phylum Chordata; class Actinopteri; order Labriformes; family Labridae; genus Tautogolabrus; species Tautogolabrus adspersus. Next base: position 18,460,570 of record CM036551.1, on the reverse strand, counting down.
CTGCTACAATACCCCCTAAAAAATATATGAAGACTTCATGACAGTGTCAAAACCTAAACAGGTCGATTTTCTGCTGATTTATTTTTAGTCAGCAGTTACAAAGTCAACTGTATTAAAGTCTTCTTTTTTTTTTAAAGAAAGTTTATATGAAAGGTACACAGACACCTTATACAGACACCTCTGTCCTCCCATATTGCAGCCAGTCATGGTTCTCCACTTCTTGATCTGGGAAACAAGGGATTCATAAACCACTTGGCATGGTATCCCAAAGTACCTGCAAGAGATAAGAAAAAACAAAGAAAAAAACAAACAAAGTCACTGAATCTGGTTACAGGTTCATGTGAGTACTCCAGTTGTTTCACAACAACTTAAGTGGATATTGTACATGAAAGGGTGCCATCTAGTGGACATCTTGTATAGCTGTGTATTCTTTTGACTTTGAAATAAAGGCTTTTTAAAACTGACCATATATCACAGATAATACGACAGCATTATTGAAGTGTCTTAGCTATTTACTTTATTTTATGAAATCCAAAGAATTGTTGAAATGTTTCTCTAAGCCAAGCAATCCAAAATGATTGTGTCAAGATAAGTACTTTGAATAAGTGAGGCCTATAGGCTCTTAATTACAAGACTTACTGTCTCAGGTCGATCCTTGTTCAGACCCTGATGTTGCTTAGCTGATGGACAGAAATTATCTTACAGGGCATGCTAGGTGACTAGACTGGCCAGTTCATTCATAACAGGTTCAATTGGAATCAAATAACCAGTTATAGAAGTATTTATAATGTAAAACAGATGCTTTCAGTTCAGAGACTTTCAGACAACCACAAATCTTTCAGTATCACTGTCACTTTGGCAATGCCCAAGGTTTTGTGGGACAGTATTATTACAAACACCACAAGATAACATATCTTTTATCACAGTAATAACACAATAATTAAAGCATACCATTCAACTTTGCACTGGGCATGGAGAGGTCCTGCGCGACAAAGCTCAAAGGTGCCAACTGCCAGGATTACTGCAAAGAAACAACTGGCTGGATTCATCCTGCTCCAAACTGCCTCAACTGAAGACCAACCCTGAAATAGCTTCAGTGACTGAGAGACATAAAACAAGTAATAAGGCACACAAAAAATCACAGGATGATCATGTGCTTTTCTGAGAAGGACACAGTCTAAATTCAATTTAGTTGTAAGGAGGAGACAACAAAGAGAAGCTACACAGGAATTTGGTTTACAGAGACACCTAGAGGCCGTCTGTGATAGAGCAGACAAGAATCACACAAATCCCTGCCACTGGCTGTTCTTGGTCTGTTACAGTTTCTGCAACTAATACTAAAATCGGCCATTACTGTCTGACATGTTCAGTTCCAGTTCAAGAGAGCTCAGGCTTTGGAGGTCTTTCTGTAATCTGGAATGTTTCTCTAGATTTAATGTACAGGGGGAAAAACATATAGTTCTCAATTAATGAACCTAAGCCCAATGAATACAGAAAAATAACTCCATTAGTCCATTCACCAGTTCCAGTCGCTATGCTACCAAGAGACCATACAGCTTCATTTCAGCTTGGTTGCTCAACACTCTTGACAGTCGTGTCTTGACAAAAGATGATATTTCACACCTTGTCTCACATTTATACCCTGGTAATTAGAAGAAGAAAGACAGCAACAATAAGGCAAAGTGATCACACAGTTAGCCTATTCCACTCTGTCAGGTTTAACCCCATTACTGTACATCATTCACAGGTGAGCACATGCAATATACATGCAAAATACATTTTTATATCTTCAGTATCTGTATGGGTCGTATCTATCACAATGTACTCCGTTTCTTTAAGCCTGCATAATATATTACAATGGCCAAAACTACTAAATCATGCAGTTATGGTATTAATTATGATTATGGTTTAATATCTTAAATCATTTGTTAAGAATTAACAGATTGTTGCCATTTATTAATAAATGTACTGTAAGTATGTGGGGGGAGGAGCACTCTGTGAACACACTCGTACTGACTTGCCCTCTTACTGAGGAGTTATTTAATTAAAAATGTGACTTACTTATAACGCAGCAAAATGTGTGTCATTTATCCAACCAGAGGTCGACACGTAGGCCATAATATACTTTCACCTAATGGCCTGTGTGAACTGGCCTTTGTTATCTGCCCGTGTCTCTGTGGACACTGTAAGGTATCTGTTTTATGCCTTTTTATTGGAGGATCCTTACTTTGCTCTCACTGCCTCTAATTCACCTTCGCCTTACAGACCTTAATGAGCACTACGCTCATCTTCTATCGCTGGGCTTCTTAGGCATCTCATATTTTCTTTTCCATCCTATCAGATATCCCTACACTAATTTTACCTTGTGGTCTTCCATAATTTGACTCTGCTGAAGGGAATAATGCCTGTGAGTCATCTTTTGTGAATCAATCAGGCATACAGTGTGTTTCCTTAAATCATTCATCCCTGATAACAGTGTCCATCATCACTTTGAATCATCCCTGTCAAAGGTCTCTTTCAGCTCAACATGCTTTCATATGTAAATATTTCCATTCTACTCCGCTCTGCATTGGGTTAAGTTGTACAGAACTAAATACTAAACGTACTTCTGTTAAGTTATATGTATCACTTATGCCCTTCATAGTTACATAAATAAGTATTATACTAAAATAAGCTCTAAAAAACTGAAGTTATACAAACTTTGCAAACTACTTCATCTTAAAGAGTTTAAAAAAATGTGAGTTTGTATGTAGAAAAAAAATTGTAATCTTAATAGAATCATATTTACAGTTCCTCCTTTTTCCCAGTTAGAAGTAATATTTAGGGGTGCAGGTGACCTAGTGGTTAGTTTGCACGCCCCATGTACAGAGGATTTAGTCCTCGATGCCGCTCCTTTCCTGAATGTCATCCCCCACTCTCTCTCTCTCTCCCTGATTTCCAAATCTATCCACAGTCCTGTCTCTCTAATAATCCCAAAAATACATCTAAAAAAAGGAGTTATATCTAAAAGTAATTTTCTAAGTGTTCTGTGTCGATTCATTGTACGTTATAACTAACTACAAGGAACTACTTTATTTAAACAGATTATTTTAAATGAGTATGAGTGAATGTTTCAAAGCAAATGGGTGTTTCTTTTTCTCTGGAAGAAAGATGGTTAAATTGTACACAATGCAGGACAGATGTGGACCACTTGTATCTCAAGCATTAGAATGATAGCACAAGTTTTTAGTTTCTACACGCTAAGACCATATTGTTTTATAAACATGGACGTAGTTTTATTGATGTCACGCATTGGTTTCTGAAGCAGACTTTTGACGCCCATTGTTTGCAGTCACGATAATCCAACTGCTGCCTCAAACCAACTTTGAGTCAACCAAGTAACAGGCAAAGTCCTGGAGCTGAGCTGGGAATTATGCCTTCTGACAAACAGCTACAACGTGCAAGCCCATCAGTCAGATATGCCAACCCCATTTTTATGAATAACTCTTAACTCTTCATAAAATCAGAACAGATGAGTTATAACAAACTTTAAAATTGAAATTTTCCTTTATAACTTCTGGGGCTTTTGCATACGAACTCAAGTGGATACTCGAGGAACTGCAGTTTTCTTCACTTTTGTATTAGCTTCATTTTTTACACTAGAGGTGTAAATCTGTACATGATGTCCTTGCATGACGTCCATTGTCTCATAATAAAAACATAGAATTTAATGAAATGATCCAAAACTAAGTAGATGAGTATTTGATCTGATGCATTAGTTTTCATACAGTAACGTGTTGTTATAAACTGTACCCTGTTGTAAGGTGTCTGGGGCAGTTACTATTGTCACCGTCGAAGATAATTATAAACACCATCTAAAAAATACACTGTCTTAGTAGAGTATTTGTTTTGTAGCATGGTGTTACACTGCTATGCAATGTGCATACTTTGTATCTGCATTTGTCAAATTTGTGATGAATTTATGATTTTTTTTTACCATTAGGGCACTTTGTGTCAATGAAAAACAGGGTTAATGTTTTAGTGGAGCCACAAGGGATTGAGATTGTGATGTACACAGATTGATAACCATCTGTTGATCACCAGACAATATTTACATACAGAATTCCATACAAATGAAAATGATTTTCAAAATTCATAAAAGCAAAATAGAAGGGGACGTATGGCTGGATGGACATTGTGTTCTTCTGAGAGTCAAAAGAAGGCAGAAAGGTCGAGAGGGGGGGGTGAACAAGGTGGTAATTAAGGAGGAGAATAATGAACAGGCTTTTGCACAGAAGAGAGGATGGCCATATAGTGGACAACAGGGGAGCAAGAGAAACATATCTGCTGCTTACTAGCTTTAAATGATAAGAGAGAAGCAGAAAGAGACATTGAGCAAGCTTCTATTGTGAGTCCTCCTGCAGGATCACTGTGGCCTTGAGTGATGAAAAGCACGGAGGAGGAAGCCAGTTTTTACCCTGAATACGACTGCCAGAGCTCCACTGCACCACCAGCCTCCAGCGAGAGTAAAAGCACTGCCAGGGTAACAGCCACTCTGGGGGGAACAGCCTCTGGGTTCACTACTCTCCTGGGAAACAGTGTTGTGCTCTCCACACTCATCCACAGACAGACAGAAAGCAGAGGAGTAAGTATCAAGAGCCACAATGGCAGAACAGAAATCTAAAAAACAGGGATTTAAAAAGTGTCGGAGTGCCACTTTCAGCATTGATGGCTTCAGCTTCACCATTGGTAAGAGACTCTTTGTTATATTGTGGTTTATATGTGTGTGTGTGTGTGTGTGTGTGTGTGTGTGTGTGTGTGTGTGTGTGTGTGTGTGTGTGTGTGTGTGTGTGTGCGCGCGTGCGTGCGTGCGTGCGTGCGCGCGCGTGTGTGTGTGTGTGTGTGTGTGTGTGTGTGTGTGTGCGCGCGCGTGCGTGCGTGTGCGTGTGTGTGTGTGTGTGCTGAATGTTTGTATATGCCTGCTTGTGTTAGAGTCAGAGGGATATTGCTTGCTCATATTGTGTGGCTGAACAGATGGTTCTCTTTACTTGAGATTTATTGTGTTTGAATTGTGGGTGCTTACTCTAGTAGTACATCTTCCTCCATGTGTGACATGTATTCCTTCTTTATTTCAATAGTACAAAACCCTAACAGAAAATATTGTTTAAATATGTTGAGTTCTGTATGGACAACAGTAACAACAACAGTTTTTTTTCTACATGACATGACAATATTTTCAGATTCAAGCATTTAATTCTCCTTCATCTTATGCTACCACACTCATTACTTCTCTTATGATATCATTTTGTTTTCTCTTTCAGGTTTAGTGCCATCAAAGTTAGCGAGCTATTGACTACGTTTTCAGAACATTCAGCAGCAGGAAAGTGGATAGAGTCAGAGAGAGAGAGAAAGAGAGAGAGAGAGAGAGAGAGAGAGAGAGAGAGAGAGAGCAATGACATGCGGTAAAGGTGCCACAGGTTGGATTAAAACCTGGGCCGCCTGCTTGGAGGACTATAGCCTCTGTTAATGGGGTGCATGCACTACCACTGCGCTACTGGCGCCTTCCAAATAATATTCAAGTTGAATTTAAGCATAGTGACGTCCATGGTGATGGATGCAAAATGTGTTGGCTCAACAGCATTATCAATAGGTCAAAGGACAATGTTTAAAATATCTCCTTATTCAAAAAGTCACCACTTCCACCAGTGTTTATGGCCTCCCTCATAGAGCCAGCTGTGCTACCAATAATGAAGTGTTTACAGCAATAAAGGTATGTTAGATATGATTATGTTAGACACTAAACAAAGTAATCATTATATGTTCTAAAGCATGAGTAACATAAAAAAAAGGATGAAACACAGGTGCTGTAGTTCAGGCAAAGAATAAGGTTAATGACGTGACCTCTTAAAAGCACCATTATGTTAAAACAAATGATAATACTCTGCTTGGTATCCCATACAGTTTCAGAGTGCAATTGGATCTCTTGCCAAATATTCATAAGCAAGTCTGTTTTTACTCTTATCTTGGTCTGCGCTTTAATAATATCTGTTTGTTTGGTTACTCAGTAAAATAAGTCATCTGCCTATGTTTCCTTTAGTTCATTGCTGGCTCTGTTTACTTGCCTCTCTGTAACATCTGCTTGCCAGGATGTTATAGGTACAGCAGGAAATGCAACATTGATAAGCCCCTCCTTCTGTATGTGTCCTGCAGTCCTCAGGCTGTGATGGTTGCTGCAGGCGGAAAGTGGGCAGAGCGGTTAATAACTAAGATCTTTCACTCTTTGATAAGAACTCATTTTGAAAAGTACATCTGCAAACACAAGTGTGAACTGAAATAACCAAAAACAACTTATTAAAACATACTCAACAATACTCTCATCACACATATTTGTAACACTTCTAAGACATGATCTGTTTCATCTCCTGTCTGTATTTGGAAACAGGGCTGTGATCTCCAGTTGGCAGCTACAGTAGTTTTACACCCACCTCTGTTTTCTAGGGTCAGGTTAGTAGAAATATAGGGTGCAGGTTTTGAGCACTTGAATGACTCTATGGTCAAACTGGCCAAAAGGTCCCCAGGCTGTGTGTAGGCGTCCTTCATGTTACCTAACCACTTGAGAACAATGTTTTCTTTTCTCTGTGCTGGATCTTAACCTTTGCTGAAACTGCCAGGGATTTATTTAACAAGTATCAAACTACGTATTTGATTCATGTAAACACAGAAGTGATTATAAATCCCTCAAAGTCTCTGTCAAAGCATTTCGCATGCCTTTGGCTGCGAAATTAATCAGAATCAGAATGGTTTTATTCTCATTGCACAGCTGTACGGTGAAGTGTGGTGCTTATGTGTACTATTAAAAGCAGCATTATTCAACACGTGAATAAAAATCATACGAATATGAGCCAAAAAATTAGAATTAAGGAGAGCAAAGCCACTGTGAACGTGCACTGCCACCAAAAAGAGATGTGGGAGTACCCAGTATTTTGTATATTGGAAAAAAAAACCTTGGAAAGCCATGTTACACAGTAACAGAAAGAAATAGTAGTTTGTTGGTTCTCCTGAAATATTTACTGACACCACCCTACAACTTTTCTTCCTGTAAGCAGGCAGCTTGTCAGAGTTACCACAGCTCACATCTATATCAATCAATCAATCAATCAATCAATCAGTGTTTATTTGTATAGCATCAGTTCATTACCAATGATATCTCAAGACACTAAACAAAAGGAGCAGGTCTATAATATACTTTTTATCATACCATTATTATATTACTATATGAGATGCTAAAAGATATGTCATATAGGCCTATAATAAAACCAAAGGATGTGACCTGTAGGAATAATTATGTTGAGTGTGATTAAACTAGACTGAAATGTATGGGGTTTTTTATGTATGAATGTGAATCAGGTAGGTCTGTATCTGTGGAAAAGAAGGCCATGTACTTTTTTGTGTGTATGTTTCTAAGTGTTTACAGACTGCTGTCTCTATGGAAACCAAAAGAGAAGGGAAATTACTGTGCGTCATTTTGACTGGTGCAAATAAATGTGTATGTGTGTGTGTGTGTGTGTGTGTGCGTGCGTGCGTGCGTGTGTGCGTGCGTGCGTGCGTGCGTGCGTGCGTGCGTGCCTGCGTGAGTGTGTGTGTGTGTGCGTGCGTGTGCGTGAGCGTGTGCGTGTGTGTGCGTGCATGTTGTCAGTTGTTAGGGAGCTTAGCTCAGGGAGTCATTATCACTAATGAAGTGGCCTCTGTCACAGAGCGTAATCTGGACTGCACTTTATCTCGTCCTACTCTGATTCTAGCCATACTAGCGCCTCCAATCACAGATTTCTCTCTCTCTCATTCTCTCTCTCTCTGTTGCTGTCTCTCGAACACTCACACCATGGATTCTTTACTCTTTCTGGTTACTTTCCATTAAAAGATGAAATTGTAAGATGATGTCATATTCCAGATGTGAGTCTCTTTATTGGTTCAGTGATGGTTGGAGCTATAATAACCTTTATAAAGCATTACAGACCAACTAAAGTTACTTTATTAACCATATGAAGCCTCATAGGATTTCTGGTCAATTATTGGGATTGCCATCAAGTAACGCTACAAAGTGCAGCTAAAATTGACATAACCACCCAGGTGTTTTGGGCAGTCTACTGGTTTCACCTCTGCACAGGGTCAAGTTCGGAAGAGGTTTTACTTAACAGGTCACCAAACTGAGTACTAAGATTATTAGATATGCATGTAATATTACACTTAAATGGGAAGAGGGAAGAGAATGGAAGTTTTGCGTCCAACACAATCATTCGAAGAGGTCCAATCAGGCAAAAGCAGAACACTTAAAATATGTGACTTACATAACCAATGTGAAGCAAAAAATATTCTTATTCTTTTCTTCACAGTTGCCAATGAGGCTGGGGACAGCAAGCGTCGTCCACTTGCCCGCTTTGCACGTGAGTTCACCAGATTTCAGCATTTGAAGTTTAATTCTCTAATTTCAGCATTTATTGTCCTGAATTGTGTAACAGAAACAAAAACGATGTCGTGATTTGTGGGGGGGGGAAAAGAACAACTAATGAATAACAGGACGTGTGGACAGTAATGCATCCTAAGAGCATAGATTATACATTTAATTTACACACCCAAAAAGCCAAATAGATTACATTTTAACATCAGGTAAAGAAGTAGGAAGTCCTGCCGCAGTTACATGTTTAATAATATCTGGAGAAAAAGAAAATATGTAACTTATACATCATTTTTGAATTACATAAAAAATCTCATGAGATATGTATTACTACATCTAACCTACTTTTAGACCTCTAACTGATATTATTTAGGATGTCTCAAAACCAATATCAGAACTATCGGCCTATCCTTAATCCAATATGATCAAAAGAATTATTAGATTTAACACTGACGGCGTTTGGCGCATGAAAGCCTTCGACCGTTTGGAGTGGGCTCTCCTTTTTAAATTATTAGAAATTAATGAGTTTCCAGAGGAAATGATAACAATGATATATCAATTCATAAATCACTGCCCAGGTTTATGTTCATAGAACTCTACCTGAGACATTTGGTCTAGAACGAGGCACTAGAAGAGGCTGCCCACTGTCACCCTCATTATTAGCTCTGGCAATCAAACCTTTAGTCCAGAAGACGAGGCAGACAAAAGAAATGAGAGGTCTATATATATATATATATATAGTATATATATGGAGAGAGAGAGAGAGAGAGAGAGAGAGACTTTGTGTTGCATAAATGTCTCATGTGATCCTGATTTCCCTCTTGAACACTTTGAATGAGGTCCTATGTTAGGTTATTATTTTGGTTGGTAAAAGATTGTAAGTAAGACCCTGTGATGGAAAGCATGACATTAATATTGATAACTCTGTTAAAAGAAATGATGTGGTGATGTGATGTGATAAAAGATACACATAAAAGCAAATCTAAAGATGTTTATTTTTCCTTGTGAATATTGTCCAGGCTCTCGGTCCCAAAATGCGTTATGCACTCTCGTCACGGCCCATGCTGGCGTCAGTGAACACAAAGGAATTCCGTTAGATCCGCGCAGCACCGAAGAGATCCTGGCTGATGAGATGCCAATCCCTGATGCCCCTGACGCCATGGAGAAGACTGCTATCAGGTCATACATGCACACTGAGATTAAATGTACATATACTGTATACTTTCTGAATACTATTTGCACATTGAACACTGTATTCAATTCAATGACAACAACTTGATTAATGAGTTTGGAGCACATTGACAAACAAACACAGGGATGTAAAGACAATGATAAAATAATGATGAAAAAGATCAAATATGACTTTTATTCTAGTATTGAGCAGGCTGATGAATACAAAACTGAATATGACAATAACAGGATCAGTCTTAAATAATGATACAAGATTTAGTCTACAGTAGAACAACACAAAAAGTCCTTAAAGAAATATGAGACCTAAGGAGAATTTAATTATCTTATTGCAGAGGATTGCTAGGAGGATGAGGGGAACAACAACTAATGAAAAACCTGGAATGATAAGTGGAGACTAGAAATGTAACCAAAAAAGATTAAAACAAATACAACTAACAGAGAGCGATCATCTTTAAATGAATAAGACTGAGGCAGACGGTTTCTTGCTATGAAACTATAATGAAGAATCAAAGAAAAAACAACAAAGTCAATTCTCAGTCAGTTCAAGTACACCTTTTTACTAAATGAGAAAAATGTCACGCTTTCTGGCACACAAGAATGAACCCCACAAAACACTAGCCACCCTGCGTTTATCTCTCCTGCTCCTGCTGCAGGACCTGACTGCTTAACTACAGCCAGGTGAGCCCAAATAAGATGGGAGGAGCCCCAATCTGTAGCCCCCAAAATAAGAGGGAGGGAGAAGACAACAATACAAACACCACAGCCTATAACAGGGATAAACGTTTTATATAGCAGTTAGTCAATCAAACAGGTCAAATATTACGACGTCCTGTTGGCAACAGAGAAAGTCCAGTTCAACTTTCAGCCTTCCAAAGGATCTGCTGGTTTCAGAAGTAATTCAGATCTCTTGTTGATCTTAGGCCAGATTTAGATCTATTTGTTTTCTTTCTCTGTGAGGCTGGGACACCAGAAAAGAAAAGAAAAGCAACTCTCAATAAATGAGTGATCATAACGACAGAGGATTACAGGACTGACTGAGAAGGAGTTTATTTTCCATAGAAGGTGAATTCAATGTTGTACCATCCTCATAATAGCCTCAGTGTTCACATCAAATTTAAGTTGATCATCCAAATACATACTCAAGTATTTGTATGAATTCATAAGCTCAACTTTTGTATCATGTTTAAAGCGTTGTGCCGCCACGCCTCCCGCCTCTCTTATACTTAAAAAATAAAAGTTATTTAGAGAGCATTCCAGTGGTCAGCCCTGATCTTTCCCCCTAAAGAGTATTTACCTCTGCTTGGTAAAAAGGGAAACACTTTGAGATCAGATTATGCAATAAATTGGCATATTCAAACCCATTGAGCACAACTTTACCTTGTAGCCAAGACTTTTCATGGCACTAGAAACTGTGAATCTGGAAACATGGAAACCAATATATCACAGCTCGTTGGTGAATTGCAGGCACTGGGCAGAGGACTGGTATCAACCAGTAAACCCTGTCGCACTGCTTTAACATCCTCTAATGGAAAAGGGTCTCCAGCTGCATGAAGGTGTAGATTGATCAGCAGCAAAAACCATACTGTCATTGAAATAAGTGATACATGAAAGGAAAGGTTGCTCAGAGGAATGAGTGAGAACATGAGATGCACCAACTGCATGATGAATTATATTTGATGAACAGAGCATGAAAAATAACTGCTGGATCAAAGTGGTGACAGACGGACTAACAAAGCAATTAACTGATCCTGTCTGTTTGCATGAGCATGTTACCTTTGGCAGTAAAACAAAAACAAAAAAAAAACATCTCGCTAATTTTCTTTGTGGTGGAATGAACTTTGTGAGACTTATCATTTAATAAAAATAATATTAATCATACATTTTATTTATAAGCGCCTTTCAAGACACACAAGGACACTGTACAACAATCAACATTTAAAAAACTAAACTTTGAACAAGAACACAGAGGAAAGTACTTTTTAAAGGCTCCTTCTTCTTTAAAGTTAATAACGGTGACTCATCAATTTAAAGGAGAATACTTCCGTCACACTCATACTACTTCTGATGTCCATGTCTCTATGAAATGAGATATAAAAAAGATTATTATGACACATGTTCTAAGCTGAGACGGTGTTATTTTAAGATCTTCTGTTTCTTTTTCTCCCCAAGGCTGAAGTCTGAATCAAGCATGTATCATAGGCAAAATGAAGTTGTGATGCTGATGTTGAATTGGTGGCTATGTGTTGTAGGTTGCGATGTCTTGTTAAGCAGCTGGAGAGGGGAGAAGCATCTGTGGGGGAGCTTAAGAAAAACCTGGAGTATGCTGCCTCAGTCCTTGAATCTTTATACATTGAGGAAACAAGGTAAGGAGCGTCAGCCTAATTCTACTTTTATCAAACCCTGCATTAAACATTTACTATGTGAAACCAAAAGTTCCAAGTTAAGGGCTTGTGGATAGACCCAGGAAGTAAAAACATTTCAAGCAAGTCCTACTGTTCGACTTGTCCAACTTTACTGCTCGTGTTTTAACTCTTAAAATGTTTATTGCAGCAGCAAATCATAGTTTGAGTTGGCTTCTAGGCACTGACAGCATCACTCCTCGCAGATTGTTTTACATGCACAAGTTTCAGGAGTGATGAGATTATATCTCAAACCCCGAGTCAAAGCCTTCTGGTGGATGCTCCAGTGGTGTTGGGGTTGAAAGTAAAAGCGCAGTACTGGTGTTGGACAGCGCTGGTAAGGACAGAGCAGAGGGGAGACCAGTAATCTTGCAGCTTAATCACACTGCTAAGGTGAGACGATGTGTTCATCAGGTGCGAGTGGAGAATGATGCATGTCAAGTGTGAAACCAGGGCAGCTCGGTGCCTGTCTGAACTAGCTCACAGGTGTCACTGGGCGTTTGTGGCTCAGTGGGCCGTCTTCTTATCTGCTTATCTCTGACTTCGGCAGTTTACATGTCTTAGTATTCTTGGGTAAGAAACTGAACTCCCGAGAGCTGCCATCAGTGTGTGAATGGACAGATTTGCACTTTAAGCAGCCTTTGGCATCACGGTACAAATGTGTGAGTGAAAAAGTAAATGTGCCATTAGGTGTAAAAGAGCTTTGAGTCGTAAAAAGCGGATAGAACAGAGCTATAAGTTCAGTCAATTAACCATTATCCAAATCCCTGAGAATTCCCCACTCAGCTTTACCTTGACTACATTTAAATCAATCAGCATCAGTGAGACTGTGGGAAGAAATTGCGACAAAGAGATTGCCACAGCAGCTCAGCTGATCATTTGTTTGTTTAAACAGTAACTGTGCATATTGTTTATTGGATTAGTTTTTTTAACTCTATGTTTTTATGCCTGCAGACGGCTGGTGGAGCCAGAGGATGAGCTGAGTGATATCCAGACAGACTCGGTGCCATCGGAGGTCCGTGACTGGCTGGCGTCCACTTTCACCCGGCAGAGAGCTCTGATGCGCCGTAATGAAGACAAGCCACGCTTCCGCAGCATCGTCCATGCAGTGCAGGCTGGCATCTTTGTGGAAAGGTTTGGTTATTGACACAGTCATTTCACTCTGTTGTTGGTCTGGTTTGGTTCAGTTGTTTCCCTTGGTGGAGCCTTCATGTTAGTTTGCTCAACATTAGGAAGTCATGATGTATTTAATTGGAGTTTATGTTAACATCAATCAGGGGTAAAATCACAATAATTCTTCTTTTGTATTTAGTGTTTTATCATAACAAAGCATAGGGCTGACTAATTGGGACAACATTTTAGCTCTGCTCATATTTAGAATTTAGAGTTTAAAACTGGCCAATATTTCAGAAGTTGTTATTTTTCTCAATATCAGCGCTGTCCTGGAGCACTTTTTGTTAAATAAATATTAGAAATAAACATTTTCCCTATGTTTAACCATGATGGTATTTATCAGACTCATTGCCTTTAAACTGTTTTTATGTAGAAACAGGAGAAAGGAAATAGTGAGTTTAGATTGCCTGATGGAAGTTTTCTGTGTTATCATATTATGATCGTGTACTTACATGACTCAATGCTAAGAAACGGGGGGAAATATTCTGTGCTAGAAAATGTACTACACTGTATATGAAGAAATGATTTGACATAGCAATGTGGTCTGAGTGTTTGTATGTGTTGCATCTCTGTTACAGGATGTACAGAAGAACTTCAAACATGGCTGGTCTCAGTTATCCCCCCAATGTCATCACTGTACTCAAGGTATGAAAGTGTGCTGTCTGTTTATGATTGTAAAATATTGATGAGAAAATACCAATAAGACAAGTTTTATTTTATACAAAACTTTGTATTCCAAGAGTTGTATACACCTTCATGACGGAGGGTCTAGGATACAGAGGTTGACGTTGAGGGATGTTATGATATAAGTGCACAATATATTTACAGAGGGTACATTTGATTCATTTATTATATATGTATATATATTCTGAATGTCACGTATTATTATACCTTTAAAGGCTCAAATGAATGAACATATTCAGGAGTTTGTAAAAAGTAACGTGTTTACCTATATAACTTGTTTGTATCTGTTTTTTTTAGCATGTGGACACATGGTCCTTTGACGTGTTTGCACTGAATGATGCGAGTGGAGACCATTCTCTGAAATTCGTCTTCTATGAACTCCTGACAAGATACGACTTGATCAATCGTTTCAAGGTATGAAAAAATGACCATCGTCTTTATCAGTCAGTAAAGAAATTGTCCTTAATTCATGTAACTACAGTATAGGCTTCATTAGAAAGTACAAACACAATCTCAGTTAGGGATGTAATGAAACACTCAACTCTCAGTACTAGTATCACTGTACTTGGTTCACGATACGGTTTATGATACATTTCTCATTTGAAATGACATTGAAGTCAATATATAAATAAAAAATACTTTGACAATGAAATTGCAAATTATAATTTTTCTTATTTTCTTCATTTATATATTAAGTTTTAATTTTGAGGCTGTATGGTTGCTAATAAAACTATGCTTTTCTTTTAAATGAACAAAGGACTTTAAAATGCAGCCTGTTTCTGGCATTGCAGCACAGAAAGCTTTTGAAAGACACTGAATTTTCTTAACAACTGCCTATATGTGTCAACTAATGTCATAGTACATACAAGGTTTTGAAAAGGCGGGTCATTACTAACACAATGTGTACTGTATTTTGGCTCTGAAATGTTAAACATCAGCACACAAAACACTGCTGCACGGAGTAATCTCTATTGTCTGTGCAAGGGAGGTTTTCAATCGTATGTTATTTATGTTTAATATTGTGTTATTTTAAATGCAGCATCATGTTAGTTGTGCTATTTGTGTCATTCACCAGTCCCTTGCATTATTTGCACAATGTTTTAATCTTGTCTGCTCATCCTACATAAACACCCCTGCTTTGAAACAAGACGCATTCTCAGCCTAAAAGTCTTTACTCACTTATGGATGCTTCTCTTCTTCATTTACTGCCAAAAGCAGAAAGCACCCTCTGCTGGTTAAAAATAAGTATCACAATATTATATTCCGCCTCTGCGATTTAAATTGCCCGTATTTGTATTGACTTTTAATTGTATTATGAGGTATCATTGCATCCCTAGTCTCTGTCCAAACTATCTTTGCTTACGTGGTCGCGTAGCATTGTGGTTCATGTGTAACGCTTTGTTGAAGACAAAGAATATAAAAGAATAAAAAAGATCTTGGGGCGCTGGTTTTGCTCAGTTGGTTAAGCAGGAGCCTAATGTACAGAGACTATAGTCCTCATTTCACTGGTTGCAGGTTCAATTTATGATCCCCACTCTCTCTCTTTCTCTCTCAAGCTGTCCTTTTAAATAAAGGTAAAAAGCAATCATTTAAAAAAGATCATCAGTCTGTACTGCATCAGTTAGGATGAAGTAAAATTCAGGAACTGTTGGTGTATATCATAAGAAATAAACAAAGATATTAAATTATCCAAAGTCATCCTATTCGGTTATGTGACCATTAACCTACACAGACTTTGTCGTTGTTTTGTAACTGCTATTCTAGGTCCCTATTTCTGCTCTCATCTCTTTTGTGGACTCCTTGGAGGTAGGTTACAGCAAACACAAGAATCCCTACCACAACCTGATGCATGCAGCTGATGTCACACAGACCATCCATTACCTGCTTCTCAAGACTGGCATGGTGGTAAGTTTTGGGTTGTAAAATGGGGCAAACCAGGGCTATAACATGTTTTTGGTTTCTTGAGCTTCTAATTGTAGCATGATTGTACATGTAGCGTCATGTTAGTTGTGCTATTTGTGTCATTCACCAGTTCCTTGCAATATTTGCATATTTGGGTTGTTGTTGGGCAACTTGATTGTATAAGGTTGAGAGTCTAGATTTTATAGCAAATGGAACTAAAATGTTGAAGATTAACCGGAATTGAGAACATTAACTTAACCATCAGGTTAGTGAAGCAACTTTTTTCACTTTGCTGCTACACTATGATTTGAGACATATTACAAGAGGGTAATAAAACAGTATAAATTCTTGTAGAACAATTTCACATAAATCAAGCTATTTCTCCCCTTGTGGTAGCTGATTCTGCTTCAGGCTTCTGAAATGTTTGTGTCTGTGCCCACACAGTCAGGTCAGCAGTGGGTTGTAAGTTACCCAACCAATTGTTACAAACAGTAAAAACATTTTGATGCTATTGTCTACATTGTTTTTTAAAAGCCACCACAGGCACAAACATGTAAAATGCTACTGAACATTTTTGTTGCTGATGAATAATGCAGATATCCTAAGCGGTACCCTAAAAGTTGATTTATTTTAGTCATATACATAAACACACACGAGTGTGTCCCACAGTTTCCCACACAGTGATGGTCTGCCTGTTGTGGCCCAAGGGTTGTTTTTTTCTTTCTGTACAAAATATTCTCAAACATTTTCAGCATATTTATATAGTAGTAAATATAATACAGTCTTTTTAAATTGACTATAAATTTCTTTTTCACTTTTTTGCTCCTGTGGTTTCCTTTTCACAACATCAGGTGAACCTTGTTTGGAAGAGTTTTGCTCTTAATGATGTAGTAAATCCAAAACAACATTGCACAAACATGCTACAGAATGAGATCAGAACCATTTACAAGTTTTAAAAACAACAGTTCAGCCACACAGGCTTTTTACTTCATATTCATTCTGTCGGGATGCATCAGCAACAAGAACAGAGAAAGTTCACTTCACCATAATTCAAAAGCATTGTTCAAAATTGTTGACAAGACCCTTGTAGACTTTTTTTTTTTAAAGTTTGTCTTTTGACCCTCCCTCCCCACAAAAACAAAACCTCAAGTCAGTCTCATCTTTCTTTTCACAGCACTGGCTTACTGAGCTTGAGATCTTTGCGATCATTTTTGCAGCTGCCATCCATGACTTTGAACATACGGGGACCACCAATAACTTTCACATTCAGACCAGGTAATTTAAATCCAGGATTATGCGTCTCATTTAAGTCACTGCAGATGTTGAACACAGAAAGATGGTTCAGATTTAGATTCCATGATTAGAAAATGAGTACATTATTCTAAATATCAACCCTGTCAAAACAATTAGTATGACCCTGGAAGTTGTCAAAGACTTTGATATTGACATTCAGTAAGTGTTAATTTATCACAGGAATGTATTCTTCTTACTTTTATTTTATCTCATTAGTACAGTTATACTGTAAGTGTTATTATACTTTCTGTTTAAACCTCTTAAGTAGATAAGCTGCGTAATCATTGTAGCTGTGTGGCATTTGCAGGTCCAACACAGCCATGTTGTACAACGACCGAGCTGTTCTAGAGAACCACCATGTGAGCGCTGCCTATCGTCTCCTTCAGGATGATGAAGAAATGAACATCCTCTCTAATCTTTCTAAAGATGACTGGAGGTGAGGAGGACAAGCTCCATGGCCTGGTTGTTAAAAATTATTCCAACAGGATTAAAGCTCTTGATTGAATAAAATCTTGAAATCCGATTGTTCTATAGAAAAACATAATGTGACCAGAGTAGATCCAGTTTTTATTTGAAAAAAAAAAGTCAGATAATGAGATCCTTGGTAGAAATCGTGGATTATGGAACCTTTTTACAAACCAGATTTTCAGTCTAACACCATGATATGCTGGGTGTAATATCAGACCTTATGTCTCTCTATTTCAAATCTACATTTTTAATCTTAATCTTTAATCTGACCTTTGACCTACTGTAACCCTTAACAATGAGGATGATACATTGCTGCCAACCTGGTCACCCACAGAGCATGGACAACATGAGCACCTGGACCTCGTGCAGTACCACTGAATATAAACAGCAACACACCATGTGCAACACTGAAACAACACAAGGACACCAAGTAACAAGTTAAACAGAGGCCTCAGTGTCTTAGCGTGGTCTCACCTGTAAAATCTCACCTTCCATGAGACCCAAGCACATGAAAATGTTCATAATGAATTTAGATATACTTATAATTTCCTGCCACTTGGTGGTCCTTGACTTCATGTAGTTAAATTTAATAAAAAGATTACACAGTGAGACAGAGTGTTTCGGTGGCTGTCTCATACAGTACATACTAGGATTGATTAAAGGAACAATGAAATATCTGCGATAAAAGCTTACCATTTAGGGCATATAGGTATTTTAACTCATCGAAACCTTCAAGGTGTAAACCAAAATAAAATAAAACTTAGAAATTTTGACTTGATGATTTCTCTAGATGAAAATAAGGAATGACAAAGTTGATTTTATCATTCAGCAAAATCTTCGAGAGAATCCATAAAATAGTCATTTCACTCTCTTTTAGAGAACTGCGGGCTCTGGTGGTGGAGATGGTTTTGGCTACTGACATGTCTTGCCACTTCCAGCAGATCAAAGCCATGAAAGGCCTCCTGCAGCAGCCTGAAGCGTGAGTGGTGCATCTCGATTCTGACTCAAAGTTTGACATAAACCAATTTTTATACGTTAAAAAATGAAGAATAACTAATAGAAATCCTGAAGGGTCCTTTTTTATTAACCTTTATTATTTTTGCAGACCACAGAGCTACAAAATGAATACACTATTACTTTCCTTAAGCATTTGGACAGCAGTGGGTTGTGTCATTGACAGCTGACTGGAATGTGTTTGCAGGATTGACAAACCAAAGGCCTTGTCTCTTCTGCTGCACACTGCTGATATCAGCCACCCGGCCAAACGCTGGGCGCTTCATCACTCCTGGACCTCATCTCTGCTGGAGGAGTTCTTCAGACAGGTAGTCACCAAAATATCCCACTTCCTGCTTGACTGGCTGTGAGACTGTTCAAAAAAAATGTGGGGTAGCCAACTAACTCTGGACATTACAGTGTCATGATTTGGCCTTGTGTAGTTTAGTTTTTTAGTATATCTTCAGAGTTTAGATTTCCTTTCTTGTTTTATTTTGTCTCATTCCTCCCTGGTGTTGCTTGTTTCCCTCGGGTGTTTCTTTATTTTAATTTTTCCTAGTTTATTCTTTGGTGTTTCCTGTTTTATTTTGTAGTTGTTTTTTCCCCCCTGTGTATCATGTCTGCCTCTGTGGGTTTCCATCGAGTTTTGATTGCCCTCATTGTCCTCACCTGTTTCTCATAAGTCTCATCTGTGTTTGGTTACCCGGTCTATACACGTAGGCGGGTATTTTTTAAATTGAGATTTTCCTCCTCAGTATTAAAAAATAATCCCCTCCACACACGCTTAGTTCTCAAAAACATCTGCATCCACATGAAAATGCAGAACGCACTGTTACGGCTGTCATGCCAAGTCAAAAACAATTTCCTTGACATTCTTAAATTTCTCGCCATTCCTCTCCAATGACCATTTAATTTACAAAGTTGTCCATTCAGGCGTCTCTGATCGTCAACATAGTAGAAGAGCAACCGTGTATGTATGTTCAAGCATGTAAAAGGTTCAGTTAGCAACGTTAACACCATCACTAGTTTGGTTACGTCTGCTATCGCACTAAACTCAAGTAGACAAAAGTGACAGTGTCGCACAATCATGACAAACAGAGGAGAAACTGACATGTGACGTGTGACGTTACAAGAACCACGTTTTGAACCAAAACAGAGTTTTCGAAAATCTTTGTCCTGGAAGGAGTTTTCCAAAAAGTGCGTTTTCAGTGACCTAAAAAACAGCACAGAAAAAGAAACCTTTTCAAAAATACCCGCCTTAGTCTCTGTAATTCTTCCCTCCTGTGTAACTTTGTACGTCTACCGACCCTTGTTTCCTTGTGACTCCCAGTTTTCTCCTTGTGGATTTATTTGGGGGGACTTTTTTTTTTTTTTTGCACTCTAAAGAGTAAGCCTTTGTTTGCCTTTTTTATCTTTTGTTAAATAAATATTTTAGTTTTTTTTATCTGCAATAGGGTCCAGTTACTCAGTTTTCCACTACATGACATACAGAGATTTATCATCACAACGCTGTGTCACTTTCGACAAGTGAGCTTATTTTATTTTATCCTATGCATCTAGAATTTGATCAAAACATTTAAGCTGCTTGTGGATAAACAGGTGGCTATTTTTGGTGATCTATGATGATTGTACAAACAAATCTTCTGACATCAGCAACACATACTAATATTTACTGATGCCTGCTAATGATATTGAATGCTCCTGAGAAATATGTCTAGCCTGATTTGCAGTCTCTGCACGCAACAATTACATTTTTATTTGTTTAAAGCTTCTGCTGTTAGGGCTGTGTTTTTTGCAAGTCAACCTGCCCAGGAGACCCTCATTTGAAACTACCTTGTAACATTGAATGCGTTCTCAGGGTGATAAAGAAGCAGAGCTTGGTCTACCTTTCTCCCCTCTCTGTGACCGCAAATCCACCATGGTGGCCCAGTCCCAGATCGGTAAGGTCAAAATACTGCTCCGGATGGAATCGACTAGTTTTGATTTTAAGTATTTTCATCTCAACAAATTATTTTCATTTCATTTATTTATAAACTCCTCATAGTGTTTGTGTATGCAATTAATAAATGAGAGCTAGTCAAACAGATCCCCTTGGAAAGGTTTATATGATTTTACAGCACAGGTTGCAGGTCTATGACAGAGAATCCTGTTTATATAGTCTCTGTAAAGGTGATCCTTAATTAAGTTCTATTTTGCACATTTAATTATGTGACCATTAAACTACTGCAACCCAAACCTTACTGATTTAAATGTGGCATATATTCATTTCCTTTATGCTTACATGAAGTTACCATGTTTACAGACTTGACAACCACAGGTCAAATTAAGAATGTATATTAAGGGATTAAACCTGATCACCTTTCAGTACTGATTTGGATCTGCAATCTGTAATTCAAGACTTGAATGGACTCTGATAGGTGGAAAGAAAAGCCAGATGTGTTAACACAAGTACCGTTAGTAAACCTTTGTGCCTTTATTGGAGAGACAGGACAGTAGACAGAGTCAGAAATCAGGGAGAGAGAGAGAGTGGTGAATGACATGTGGGAAAAAAGCCACAGGTTGGACCTGAACCCGGCAGCCCTCCCGGAGGACCACAGCCTCTGCACATTGAGCGCCCGCACCAGCCACTGTTCCACCAGCGCCCCTGTTATTTTTTTATTATTATTTAACCAAGAAAACCTTTTTGAGATTAAGAATCTCAAGTTACAGAGATAAAACAGAGACATTACAAACACAGACCAATCCCGGGTCACAGAACAGAAAAGTAATTATTCAAAGCATCTGTTATGGATTGGTTTTTAAAAATGTGGCTTATAGTCCCTATCTTTATAGCATTCATTGGTTTTCTTATTTAAAGAAAAGCTCGACACAATCTTTGGTCTGTCGGACAATTACAAAAGAGATTTAGAGTTTAGTTTAGTGTAATCCAGAAAGAGATAAAAAAATGTTGTCAGTGGAATAAAGTATAAATCTGAGCTTCTCTATTTTTGAGAGCTTTATTACATCTCTTTACAAAAATAAAATGTTTCGACTGCTGACTTAACCTGTAAGATTATAACATTGTTGAAAATGCTGAACATGTGGCCATTAAAGGAGCTGTATCATGAGCTCTTACATGTTGATGAATTTCATAAATATATTAGTTATCTGATAACGCACACCTCCTTGGGCTTTACGTGATAGACTGTTATGATCACTTTATGATTTTCTACATTATGGATTACAAATGGCATATCTGGATGTGTAATAAATTTGTAATGAAAACTCATCCATTGAAACAGTGCATGCTAAACTCACACTGTTCTCATCTTATATGACGGATTCAGCCTGAAAACATCTTTTATGAACAAGAACAGTCAGAATCCAAAAAGTGAATGCTAATTTAACATGCTAATTGCGGTGTCTTGCAGGATTCATTGACTTCATTGTGGAGCCAACGTTTACAGTGTTAACAGAAATGACTGAGAAGATTGTGACACCGCTTATTGATGAGGCGTCTCGCTCTGGACTAGCTGGATTCAGGCGCTCCAGGTAACACAAATGAGACCCTCATAACCTTTAGGAGACTTTAGACATTAATATTTAATTTGTCAGATAATGCTGACAGCATAAAACTGTTTACAGTTCTTTATTTCTGTATAGAAAGGTTTTTTGACTGGACAAGTAATGAGTAACTGCAACTACTGTTAATGAAACTAGAAATAATCACACACAACAGCCCATATATCAAACCAGGAAAGACTATCCATAGTTCCTTTTTTAATACTGCCTCTAGGAATAAAACATAACTATATTTGTATATAGTGTAATAATTATTAAATACACCAGCACAAACGCTGATTTTAACTCAAGCAGATTACTTACTGTGTGTGCTCATCACTATACTCATACATTTCCTTTTCAGGATATGAAAGACGATTAGATGAAACTAGCGTAAAGAGTTGAGCACAAGAAAGCAGAGGGAGAAAGAGGACACCTATTATGTCAGAGAATGTTTCTGTGTCTCAAAGGACCTTTGAACTGTAAACCCAGCCCTGTATTTGTAATCATACCTTTCTTTAAGACTCTCTTGTAGGACAAAATCACAGCTCAGATATAATGATATATGCCAACATGATACCTTTATAGCCTGGGAGGTCAGAGGTCAGAGGTCAGCGCTAGGAATGGAACTGTGGCGCACAAAGATCACCAAGAGTGTTCTTTGAACTCAAGGGAGGACTTAAAATACGCAAAGTCCTAATTTGAGACATAACAAAGACCTTCATGATTATAGGAGAAATAAAATAAAATCATTGTTCCTTGATTACATGAAACATATATGCTTCTTTTTTACAAATACCAGCTAGAAAACTAGTATTTAAAGCCAGTATAAACTTATCAAACAAGAAATTGTTAGCATATTTGCAAAAATATTCAAGGTCACATATTGTGCAAAATACACTTTACAATTGGTTTTCTAACACTAATGTGTGTCCCTAGTCTGTCTACAAATTGCCACCTTTTGCCTGCTCCACTTTTTAGAAAATGTGTGCTCAAACAGGCCGTTTGGAGATAATCCCTTTGTGACATCACAAAGGGCAGTAACCCCCCCCCCCCCCCTCCAGGTGGGGGACTCCCACAGACAGGTGTTTGTTCGGCCCTCTGACTCTGCCTTCTCACCGTAAACAATAGGACAGGGTGGAAAGAAAGCCCAAGCTCTTCCAGAGGGGCGTGGTCAGACACAGCTCACTTGCATTTAAAGTAACAGACACAGAAACAGCCTGTTCTGAGCAGGGCTGAAATAGAGGGGTTTATAGAGATGATAAAATACACGATCAGTCTTTTTTAGCAAGAAACTTTAAAGACATGTTTATGGTACCTCTGAGACTAATTTAAACTTGATGAAAAAGAGTATAATATGTGACCTTTAAAACGTATTATTCAGTTGAAGACATTTTAATGTGTTATCAGACAACACACATTTTAGACTCTATGTCTACCTCCACCATTCAGTTCTTAAGCTACATCTATGAATATTGTATAAAGATTGTATGAATGTGAGCTCATGTTTTTGTACTTTACACATGCTGGTCTGTGCTGTCTCAGTGACATCAGTATTAATGGCAGCGATGGAAAGAGCTCCAGTGTGAAGAGTACAGGCTCAGAGGGCTGCTGCTCTTTGGCCTCAGTGGACTTCAAGAGCTTCAAGGTCACGTGGAACGAAGAGATTCGTCACAACAGGGATACTTGGAAGGCACAGGCAGCCAAAGGTAGGCGCATTGACTTCTTAAAATCTCTCATTAAAATAAGTCAATTAATCATTCAATCAATCAATCTGTATTTGTATAGCACCAAAAATTTAATCTCAAGACACTTTTACAAAAAGAGCAGGTCTAGACTGTACTCTTTGTAATATAAGTCTTAATTTACAAAGCTCTTTTTAAGATAAAACTCTGCTTTGATATAACATCCTTTTCTATATTTAACCACACTGGACAATATTACCATTATTTTGATACTGTCAACCTATATTCATAAATCTCCTGAGCGACTAGGTCCTTCTATTCTCTATCAACATTTGAAGCATGAACTCTTTCACACAAGCTCCCCAAATCACCATTAGGTTAGTTACTTTTTCTAAATGTAACAGGTTAAGAAACATGGGCAATAAGCATAGACTGTAAGTATTAAAAGACAAAGTCTGAGTGACGTCACCCATCTGTTACTGCAGGGGGTTCTTGAGGCTCATCGGCAGTCGCCATGTTGGAAATCCTGTCTCAGCCTAACTTTCAGTCAACCTAACGACAGGCTGACAGCTGGAGCTGAGGCGGGTTTTAAGCCTTATGACAACTGCTACACCGGGCCCACCTGACAATTAAATCAGCTACGCACCTAACTATGGAAAACACGAATCGTTCATTAAATCAAAACGGATGAGTCGTTTAAAAAATACATTCCCCGTACAGTGTGTTCCCATGATGACATTAACTAATCAGACCTATTTTCTTGTTTGTACCAGGCTGTAAACATGTTAATCTCTACTGTAAAAACAGGCTTTTTTAATGGGGTGTGTATGTGACCTCCTGGGCTCCTGGATCCAGCCTCAAGGGGACTCTAGACGAAGTGCAGGATTTTGCTCTTCTGCATTGGCTTCATTTTTCAACACTAGAGGTTTCCTCTTGGCAATTAGTTGTTTTTTTAGTGAGCAAATTAGCTTTGGCATATAAGGCTACATGCACAGGCTCCATTTTTTATCAATAAGCAGCAACTTAATACATTTGCTTCCTTGCTTCCAACATCAAATTAGCCAAAATTATTGAAATTATTTACTTCCATCAATGTATGTGCTTTTCTAATGGCATGTTGGTTTTTTTTTGTGTTTGCATGCTGGTAGACCTGGATGAGAATGACAAGAACGAGGCAGGGGAAGGTTGCAAGGAAGACAATAAGACAGAGGTGGAGAAACAGTCGGACAGAAATTTTGACATGAGCAAAACAAGACAGGAGGAGATGAAAACAGACGTGGAGGACCAAGAGGAGGTGCAGAACAAAACACCAAAGGAGGAATTACAGCCTACAAAGGAAAAAGGAGATTTGAGAATAGCTGCAGACACACTGTCAGGATCGGGTCAAAATAATGGAGACAAGAAGAAGGAAGAGGACCACACAGAGAAGCAGCAGCAGAATGGTACATCCCCCAACAATGCTTTCCTTTGAGTTTATTCCTCAAGTACTGTACATTCATTATACAATGATAGGTATTTGGATTGTACTTCAGTAGTTTCAATAATGTGACTTTGCTTTTCTCCAGTACATGTCAGAGGCACTGAAACACATACACTGTCTCATAGCTCAAAGCCAATTATGTGACTTCATCCTAACTAATTTGAACGCCTTTACAGACCCTCTGCCAGACTGCCCTCTGATCCAGTACTGCAAGAGACCCAGCTACTGTGCCAGCTCCTACCGGTTGGTCAGGTCAAAGGTCACCAAAATGCGGCCCATTGATGCTAGGGGTAAAGCCAGGAGACTTCAGCGCATCTCCCTGCGGCGTCGGAAGTGACCCTAAAGTATAGACTGTGTCACATCATGAGATTTTATCACATGACAGTCTGACTTTTTGTTTCATATTTGCATATTTAAGTCTAGCATTTCAGCTAATATTTAGTTTAAATTTAAATTTCTGTCACTGTTGCTGTCTCATAGTAATGTCTCTACATTTACTCAGCCAATGCATGAAGTTGCTCAGCTCTTTTATGTCTTCTTTTATGTCTAAGTATAAGTCTATTGTATTTTGTTTTGCTGAACATGTTTTTTAACTATTGTTAAATTTCATTTATGTTGTGATTTATTAAAGGTCCTGAGGTAATTGATTCACAGATGTTCCAGAGTTTGAGGGTTAAACCCTATATTTATAAGCTTCCCCGTTTCTTTCTGCCTGTTCTCTTTTACAGTCCAGCTGGTATATTGAAGTGTTTGATGTAATCTTACTAATGTTTTTTGCTCAATGCCATACCCATGTAGTGGGTTTTTGTCTATGTTTAGAGCTGACAAGACTGAACTTTTCAACTTTTCAATTTACAACATCTGAACAAATGTATTTATTCATCAGTGTTTGCTGAGTTGCCAGGTTTGTGGTTAGGATATTCGGTTATTTGGTTATTTTCAAGAGGAGTAAAAGGCTGAGATGTAGGAACCTGCTGGACTGCACACTGTCTGTCATTAGTAGTATTTTCAGAACGTTGATAAATGAACAGTGATCAGAAGCAGTTAGCACTATTCTACATTTAATAAAAAACATGTAGAATTCACATTCATTGAAGAAGCACTTCTTCATCCCTCTGTCTTTTAACCAGAAGACAAGGACTGGAGTTATTTTCTTGTAGGCCATTTATTATTTTATTGACAATACAGAGTTTAAAAAATGTGTCCCACTGATTAGCGTATTTTGTGAATGTCATATATCATTTTAAGATGCTCAGTGATGTGGTGGTTAGCTGTGGCCTCACAGCACGTTTCTTGGTTGGTACCTGCCAACTGGCTGGAGCCCTTCAGTGTGGAGTTTGTATTTTCTCCTGTGCCTGCCTAGTTAACGTGAGTGTCTCTGTCTATTATGTCTACCCAAGAGTTGAGGAGAGAAGATTATAAATAAGTCAGGCTTGAATCCCCCTTTTAATTTTTAAAAGAAGTCCATGCAAAGACAAAGTTAGAAGAACACTTTTGTCTAAAATGTTCAGTATGCTAGAACATTGACGGATCTCTTTATAAGAACTAAGATGCCTAAATCAGAAGGAAAAAACCCCGACCCAGACCAGAAATACACTAGAGTATATATATATATATATATATATATACAGGTAGTTTTGTCCCCATATTGTAGTTTTTTTCTGACATTGCTTCCAGACTATTATGTTTTCCCATATTTCTATAATCACCACAAGAGGCAAGCATGTTGCTCAGATCACAGCTTTAGATCTGAAGTACTTGATTATCTCCTCGAGGAACTAAGTGACCAACCAGAATCTTGTTGAGGGTCCAAGCCATATCTCTCGTGGATTCCTATTGAACACACTGAGACGCAGTTACCATAAATAACCAGCAGAGGTCCTTCTTTTAAGCCTTAGAGACCTAGTCAATACCTTAAATAATAGACATTATGGACACAACTATTTTTATACGTCTAAGACTGTTGAATATGGTATAAAATAAAGACCTTGACATTGAGCAGAATAAACTGCTTTTACATTCAAAACGATGGCCCTTTGTTTTAACACACTGTAAATACATTTTTGCTTAAGAAAAAGCATGATTGTATATTTCAAGGCCCAGTCACATCTACTCAAACGTCTAGGCATTGAAGCATGTGTCAATTCATTGAGAGGTGTGCTTGGCCAGAGGAACTAAAGTACTTATCATTTTGATCTTTTGAAAAGGTTTCCTTCTGTATCCTGATGGTAGTGAGGGAAGTAGAGAAAGACAGAAAGAGACAATGTGAAAATGTTTGTGTTTGGATGAACTTAAAACATTTATTGTCAACAAAATAAAAGTTAAATAAAGGCTTTAATCCTTCATATCTTTCTCCTCATCCTCCAAGTGCACCATCTGCATCTCTGCCTTTAATAGTCTGACTCCTGAAAAATGAAAAACACAGATTGTTAACTGTAATCAAGAAGCTGGTTCACTGTGTGCTGAGAGGCTTCACATTTGCGAGTTAAAGGCGTTAAGACATAGCTGAGGACTACACAAAGACAATTTATGTACAACACACAAAGTAAATAGCTTGGATCTGGGGATGGGGCATCATCACATAAAATATATTTTTAAATTTCACAAATTCATACTGGCTGGAATCACATACAGAGGTCAAGAACACATTAACTGCATTTATTTCCTAAGCTCCTGTCCATCATTGTTTTAAAGCCTCCGATTGTTCTCACTGTAATTTCTGTAGGTGCATGTCTGCAGTCCTCACATGTAAAAAGGCATTATTAGCTAAATGTGGGCTGAAGTCACTTTCAGTTTGACCTCTCAATAAAGGGGTTAAGATGATTCAAACTGTTATGTTTCCGACATATCCTACAGGTCAAAAACTCAGAGATTCTTGACCTATTCGCTTTGATGAAGTGACGTTGCTTTCTAGATTTTCACAATTAACTTTACAGGGATATATTTCTAACAGCTCAGAGTGGTTTAGGACAACATCATGACATCACATGCGACAACTGTGCAGAACACTAGATCAGTAACACAGGAAGGTCTGACTGGGTATAGTGTGAGTGCGGCCTATGAGACTGTGTGAAGTACAGAAAAAGACAAGATCAGCTGGCTTTGTATACCAGACTCTCTTGTCTACCACTCACAGCCTAAACTGGGAAAAGATCATAGGTCATAGATCATTTAATAATGGACAGGCAGATAAACATCAAATATGGCATTCATAGCCTATCTGAAACCACTCATCTGTTATTAAGCAGAGCAAGCAAAAAAGGTCAAAGGTCACATGATGACAACTGAACCATTTTCATCAGCTATTGACCATCAGATGTGCGGAAAAAAAACGTCCATATAAAAGTTATTAATGCCAATTCAATGAACTTGTCTCATGACTTCAAAAGGGGTCAATAATGTTTCAATCCTAACCAACATTTAGTTTAGCTTGGTGAGGAGTGTTTTGCTATTCTCAACAAAACATTTGAACCTAAACCTAAGAGTGGGGGGTGTCTAAAAAATAGCAGTAAACATTTTTTAAATTATTTTTTAAATGATCATGTGTGGTTTAGAAGGCATTGGTAAATTGTCTGCCTGTAATGTGAAACTCATGTTTTGAATGGTTATGGCACACCAATATGTCTAAATGTGACACTGCAGACACTCAGCTCCTTTTGAAATCATCAAAAATCACAATTTGTATTATCCAAAATGAACTTTCCATTCTTAAATGTGCACTTGGTGTTGATTGTCACTTCCTACCAACTTAAACATCTAAGATCCAGGTCAGTAAGAAAAGCATGCGTGTTTGCGTGAGCAATAACCTGGTATATGTGGAGGAGAGTTTAAGACAGGTGTGTCTTTTCTGCGAGGTTTCTTCAGCAGGTCTTCCTGATTCTCTGCACAGAGGGCCTCCTCTTCCTCCTTTGGGTCATTCCTCATCTCTAACTTCCTGTCCATCAGGCTCTCCAGAAGCCCGTCTGTCGCACAACCAGAGAAACTGTTACATGGGCATACGACATCATACCTGCTCTTTTGAATAGACGGACCAAAAAAACAGATGGCTGGAAAACGACTCTTCTTTGTTTTAATTATTTACACCTGCTAAATATAACATGATGCAAATAATTAAATATATTAGTTATTAAGATTGTCTTCACATTCGATAGCTCTATCTGGAGGAGCTAAGACTGTCTGAATTTTAAAATATGTAGTGTATGTTTATCCACATAATCAGGAAAACAGACAGGGAAACAAATAGTTTGTCCTACTTACATCCACAAGTTCTGAAGCAATGATTCTGGAGCTGGTTACTAGAACATTTCTATTAAACTTGTACAATGTTGTTGTCAAAAACAACAGATGAACACTTTTTTTAAAGGAAGAATGTGCGACTTTTTTGATCCAGTAGATGTCGCCCTTGAGCACCAGCACTTAACCAAAACAAACTGCTGTTTGGCGACACCTCCACTACACTGAATCCTCCGCTCTCCTCCAGCGACACACTTCCAACCCCTCTCCCCTCACGTTTGCACAAAGGAGTTATCAAATTGGAATGCACCATAATTAAGCACTAAGCGCAAGCAGTGGACAAACGTGTCCTTGTCTTGAGCTGCATTGTTGTGTTGCAGGCTAATGGTAGTGCTCTTTAGTTTGCTCGTAGCTTCACATTGCTTGTAAATTTACACAGAATGACCATGATCTAAAAAACGGTTATGTGACATCAGAGGCGCTGCTTGTGAACAGGCATGGCAGGCAACTGCTTGGGGCCCCAGACCAGTAGGGGGCCCCTGAGGGCTCACAAACTTAAACCAAAGCAGTGGCTCAAAATTTGCACATTTTGCACTGATAGTAGGAAACCTCCCTAAGGTGCCCCAATCTGACAGTACTTGCTCTTGTTGCTCTGCTAAGCGGTGTATATATTAATCCTGAGAGAGAGAAAATAAACAGGAAAAATAGGAAGCGTCGGGACACTGGCAGACATGATGGTGATGAACGCCGGTTGGAGGGGCCCCCAATTGAGTTTTGCCTAGGGCCCCCACATACTTTAGAATCACCACTGCGTGACATTGAAATAAGCAGTGAGTACAGTATGCTACTCTTCTTTTCTCTAGTCCCTCACTTAAACAGCTTTTATACCAAGGGGATGAGCCGACCGGCCGCCCTGTCCATGTAAACACGATGTAGATACAGACAACATCACAGACAGCAGGACTCGCTCACTCATTGTAGACAGTCAGGACTCAGAGAGACATTCACAGAGGATATACTGGATTTCTGCTGTATTTATGTGTAAAATGTTGCACATTCGTCCTTTAAACTGTAATGATAACACTCAGGACAAAGAGTTCCAATGTGAGACAAATCATTTTGGTCATTCTGTTTGTTCAGTGTTTCTTCTTTTATTCATCAAAAACTTTTTATGTGCGGTTATGAAGAAAAATGCATTTTCTTCAGGCAGAGCTGCATTTTTTTTTTTTACAAACTATTTTATGTTTTACTTTGAAAAGAAGGAATTTACTGGTGTAAAGTTAGAAAAAACAGCAGCTGTGCATCACTTTCCTTTCTTTTTGAACAGCACAATAAAGCAGAGCCTTTCCTTTTTTCAATGCAGTATGAGCTTTGCTTATCACGTAAGATCAATATCCAATAGACCAAAAATAAGAGAATCATCTAAACTGGTAAGATCATTCAGTAATTTCTGCTTTGAGTGAAAAAGGATAAAAGGGCTAAAATATGTTTTGTTTAATCTCTACTTTGTCATGAAGTACGTCTTCTGGGTATAATTATAATGAAAAATGTAGTTTAAGCTGCTTGTATTGATAGTCAGTATAACATTGTTGTGATTATTAATAGATTACATTGTTCTTTTTTATGTGAATATGAAAAGAGCTTTGTACTTACAGGGTCTGCTCTCCTGTGTCATCAGTCGATGTTCAGGCTCCAGGGTCGACCTCACACAGCCAGTCGTCATCTGTCAGGCCCTCTGGGCTTTCTACACAGATCACATAACACACACACACACACACAAACACACACACACACACACACACACACACAAACACACACACGCACACACACACACACACACACGCACACACACACGCAGACACACACACACATTCACAAATCCATTATTCATAAGTGGACACTAACAAAGGATAAAGCACTTCAGGGCTCTATGTGTGTGTTTGACTGCCTCACTTGCACATCCTACTTTAAACCAAACACAAGCTTTGATTAAATCA
This sequence comes from Tautogolabrus adspersus, assembly GCA_020745685.1. Lineage (NCBI taxonomy): Eukaryota > Metazoa > Chordata > Actinopteri > Labriformes > Labridae > Tautogolabrus > Tautogolabrus adspersus. The sequence goes on along the minus strand of CM036551.1, from coordinate 18,429,101 downwards.
GCACGTTCAAGCAGCACTTCTTTCTCTGTAAAACATTACCCATCACATTTGAAACTAGCCTATATGTCGTTCATACTATGTCTCATATTGTCCAGAATAATTGAGCAAATGTCGAGTCAGCGATGGAAGACTGTCGCCACTGATCTAATTTTACTTTCTAAAAACACAGGGATGAGAGCTTGCATGCTACTTAAAGAAAACATCAGAGGATAACAAATGAAACAAAAGGGGAAAGGATTTTTGCTTCATATAAATAGGATGGGAGAATTCAATTAAGAGTAGAAAGCTTCAGATAAGAAAGAAACACAGAATAAAAATAATAAACAAGCAGTTGTGAAAGATTCAAAGTGTGTTCTTACCTTAGAGTCAGCAGTGTCAGATAGACAGATTGGAGCAGCGTGTCTCTGGGTTATGAAGCATGGAGGCGGAGCATCCTCTCTTCTCTGCACGCCTAGAATTGCTATCACATCTTGAAAGCTTTGTTTTTTTTGTTTGGTTTCTTATTCTGTCACACGTTATGATGTCTAATCAAGATACAAAAAAAATGAAGTAAAGTGCTTAATTGAGATATTTGTGTTATATGTTCAAGATATAACGTGTATCACAACATGATGTTGGGTGAAAGCTGGGTTCTTTAGAGAGGTGAGTAAAGAGTATCATCCCTGGGGAAATAAAAATGGTATGCTCTCTGGTTGCTTTACTCAATTTGTAACAAGTAAGAATCTAAGATATGCCTTAATGGGCATGTGTAAATGGTAAATGGTGTTCAGAGCTTAGTTGTTTTATTTTTTTTGTCTCGTTCTTCCCTGGTGTTGCTTGTGTGTTTCTTTATTTTAGTTTAGTCTTCAGTGTTTCCTGTTTTATTTTGTCATTTCTTCTCCCAATATTTCTCTATGTCCTGTGTGTATTGTTACTGTTACATTCTTGATTTCTTTGCGTGTCTTTAGTGTTTCCTGTTTTATTTTGTAGTTATTGTCCCTAGTGTCTCGTGGATCCACCTCTTTGTTTTTTTCAATGAACGTGACAAATGGACTTGAGCTTGTATAGCGCTTTTCTAGTCTTCTGACTACTCACAGCGCTTTAACACTGCAGGTCACACCTACCCATTCACACACTGACGGCAGAGGTTGCTTTGTAAAGTGTACAGTACATTAGTATTAACTAATTCCATTCATACACATTTATACGCCACCGACAAAGCAGCAGAAACAACTTGGGGTTAAGTGTCTTGCCCAAGGACACATCGGACATGTAGCTGCAGGAGCTGGTTGACAGATGACCAACTCTACCACTAAGCCACAGCCGCCCCACCAAATGTCTCACCACCCTTTTGTCTCATTTTTTATATACAAGTCAAAAGTTAAAAAGTTATATTTTAGCAACATAAGCCTTATTTTAAAATATTAAATGTGACAGGTAGTAAAGCTTTGGCCAGTGTGTAACTTTTTAATAAACAGCAGAATTGTTTGTGGAAGTGAACAAAACACTGATTGTTTGTGGTTACGTTCTTTTAATATTAGATGTGTTATATAAGCACTAACAAATAAAACACTTGTGATGCTCCAGTCACACCGAGGCCTTTTGATGTCTTCATGATTGTAGTGTGATCATTTGTACATCTTGTTCTGCTGAGTTCATCGTGTGCCAAACCTCCTCTACAGCACAATAGACTCCATGTGTTTTACAATCAAAACAAAGACACATTGAGAACTTGAACATGCAAACATCAACAAAAACATTTCAGTGTTCTAATGTTTATTGAATCAGTGCTATTCTTATAAATCACTGTGTGTCCACTGAGCAGAGCCAGACTGTGTCAAAAGAAGAAAACAAAATAACTCATATTTACATTTATATTAACATAGTTTAACATTTAAAACACCCTCTTCTAAGCTGTTCATGTTGCTTATCTGTTAGATTGTGTTTTGCAATTATACTTTTTCTTTAATAAAAAAAAAAAGACAGACACGCAGCTTGTAGTAGTTGTAGTCTCAGCATCACTAAAAGCCTGTCCATCAAGTCAAATGTGAAAGAGCTATCACAAGAAATAATGGAAACCATGTACAAGCTAAATCTCTTCATCTGTAAAGACACATGTCCTTAAAGGAATTGAAGACTTCAGGAAACTTTGGGTTTTATCAGTCAGATGTAGTTCCATGCATTTCCCCTGACGCCTGAAAGAAAGGACAACAAGGTGTTACTTGCATTATTAATTAATCAATCTTTATACATTGCATCAATTCATCGCAAGAAACTGTAGAAAAAGCTCAGGTCTAGACCGTATATATTATTAAGAAAGACCCAACATGAATCCATCATGAGAACAGCAATTAGCAACATTTAGCAAAGCTACAGCAGCAAGGAAACACTGCCATTCATCAGGCAGAAACCTCGAGCAGAACCAGACTCATGATGAACAACCATCTACCGAAACTGTGCTGGGCTTGAAAAGCGGAATAAGGAGATACAGAAAGAAAGAGACAGATAGAGACAGACAGATCAACATCACCTCCAATAAACAACGATGGATACCATTGATATTTAGCTACAATGCCAGTAATGATGGTAAACGTATGTGTACTATTAGCAGTAACAAAAAAAGTATGACAATAGACCCATCATTCTGAAATTAACATTAACAACTATAATGGCCATGACATGGGGAGGACTGATAATGGTTTGTAGCAGTTGAAGTTCTCATTTCTAGTACTGATTATAGATGAAAGGCTGGTGATAATAAAGTAAGGCTGATATTTGTTAGACTTATTCAAAGCTAAAATGAAGAATGGTCAAACACTGCGGTCTAAATGTAGTTTTTAAAGCGTTTGTTATTCTAAGCAGGATATGTGATGATGAGCTTTGGCAAAAAAAAACCTGAGTGGTTCGGGGGATGCAAATGACTAAGAACAGATCAGACATCAACTACTGTGTAAGCTTATCAAATTTGCTTATTTTGCTCAGTGCATCCACAATAACAAAAGGAATGGGTTTCAGAGCCTGAATTATTTTCTGTACAGAGTGTACTTTTAGAGGAACCATCTCTCATATCAACTGTATTAATCGGTTTAAAGCTACTTCCGGGTTGGAAGATTAATACCTTTTGGTGAATAGAATATGACTTTGTGAACAATGATGATTGGTGTAATAAAAATAACAAGCCCCAAAGGTAGCATTCACCTCACCTTTTATTCCAGTGAGTCTGTGTTCACAGAATGACGCAAAGACTCCTTCAGCTGGAAAGCAGGACACACGACATTCAGTATTTAGAAAGTTTGGTTCATGGACATGATATACTCATAAGAATTATATATGATATTGTATGATTTAATTTTTCCACGTTATATTTGTTCAGTGGTATGTAGAGTTATACAAGCTAAGGGGTATATGTTTATTCTCTATATATTATAGACATCACTTTTCTCACAATTGAGATGAGACAGCCTCATCACTGCCTGGACTGCGTTCCAACTGTTACATGTTGTAATTCTAGTTCCCCTCTAATTCCTTTGTCCTTTCTTGTTTCCTCACAGAGAGAAATGTGATGATCTGACCTTCTGTAGAAAGCTCAATATGTCCACTTTGTCCGCCTTAGTGGGAGAACAGCCCATGCGCTCACTGATACTTTCGTATCCAGGAGGTGACTGTCTGTGAGAATCTACATTCCAGGAGCAGACATCCATTGAAGGCATCGTGGGCATTAGACAGCACTGAGTGGCTACTGTCCTGTTGGAGGCAGGGCACAATGATCCGGACACCTTTCCAGGTAGAGAGACTCTGAGTTGAGTGCAGAGCAGAGACTGCTCATCCAACAATCTGTGCATCTTCTATTCAAAAACACAGAAATATAATTAGATTAAAAAATATATTATTCAAAACAAATCTGCTTATACAGGACAGATCATCTGAAAATAGAATAGATACCATCCCATGCAACAGAAAGAACAACTCATAATGATTATTTATTCTGAATTACGTACATTTGTCGTCTAGAATGACTCTTGTTTGAAGATGTTTTATTTAGGACCAATGTGTGTGAGTAGCTTGTCAATCACATCTTTATTCAGCCGGCATCAAATTAATATGTCATTCACATGATCAGGTCCTGAAGGTGGGGAGATTGGTGGGTTGACCATTGGATCAAATACATCTGGAAACTGGTGGCTTATTGTTAAGTTTAATGTCAGCTGTTTGGGTCCAAGTTTAACGTCAGCTGTTTAATGATGGCTTGTGGTTTTCACACAGCATGCATTTTCATTGGGGTGTTTATCAATGCAAATTGAAAACTGTCAAGCAATAAAGATGCACTTCATCATCAAACCTATGTTAGTATAAATGGGCTTGGCTCTAGGCTTGATTTTTTACTTATTATTTTTGTATTTTCTCTTTTAATGCTTTATGCCAGTGATTATCAACTGGCGGCCTGCAGTCCACATCCGGCCCTCCAAGCCTTCCTATAAATGATCTCTGGTGATTAAACAAGACACATCAAAATAAAATGACAAGGCTTAAATAGTCGCATTAGGTTAATGGGAAAAATTAAATTTCCCCTCTGACACCAACTTCTTCACATCGGGCTTGACAGCGTATTTTAAAGTCCGGCCCCCACAGTGTCTGTCATGAAAAAAGCTGGCCCTTGTACAAATGTAGCTGATGACCTCTACTTTATGCAATAACAAATATAAAAGAAAACTCAGATAGTCGGGCACATTGTTGCTTAAAAGGCCGATTACTGTATTACAAGAATAATGATACATCATCTGATAATCAGTTATCAAAATGTTTTATGTTGATGGCCTTTAGTTCCTATTCACTCATCTTTTATATTGGCTCTATTTCCCCAGCAAGTACGGCCGTGTTAGTGTGACTGAGTGAGTTACCATTTTCAAGCTGTCGTCATAGTGATGGGCCAGTTCATTCAGATGCATCTCTAATTCTCCAGCCTCCTTTTTCACTGCTTGCCTCAGCTCTTCTATGTCTTTAACCTTCTCCCTACACACACACACACACACAAACACACACACACACACACACACACACACACACACACACACACACAAAGGTGAATTCATAAACTATAACTTGTCTTTTTTTTTTAAAACACCAGATATATACATAAAAACGTTATTGTTTCTCCTTCCAACCAAAAATCACTCATTGTATTCTAGTGTCATTATTTAATGTCAAATAAGAGACGCTGAGTTTTAAAAAAAGAGAGACGGGAGATCCTTTTTGATCTAAGAGACCATATTTAAAACTAATTTAAAACCATAGTTTACTTTAGGCGCTTGCTTAGGGACAGTTTTAACTATTTTGAGGAAAGACACGTGTAGCATGCTCCTGGATCTTTCCTGTATCTGTGACGTCTCAGTTTACATGTCAGGGTCAGACATCTTCATACACTAAAGCCAGATATTTTAACGTGAAGTATCAATACATGTGTCACAAAGTTTTACCCTCAATGCTGTCACTAAAGCTGTAGTCTGTTTATCCTATGATGAACCAAACAGAACCTCATGAACCTGAGTGAGTACCTGTCCTGATCAGAGAGAGCACTGTAAACTGAAGCCTGGTCTTCAGACAGCTGCTCCTCCATGTTGCACAGCACAGAGCGAAACTGCTGTAGACACAGCATCATCTCCTCCAACTCATCCAGAGAGTACTATTGAGAACAAGAACACAAGTTACCTTCATTCTGCCCATCCAGATCATGTAAATATAAAACAGAATTCTGGCTAAGTTACAACAGATGACAACTTGTGTATCCAGAAACACAATACAAGATCAAAGTCTAGACCTGAACTGTGAAGACAGTTTTTGAATACTTTTGAGCAGTTGATATTATTTTGCATTGTTTGCTGTTTACTTCAGTGAAGAATTAAATGCATGTTTAAGATCTGAAGCATTTAAAAAAAATGTTAAAATCAAAATGTCTTTTATTCTTTAAATGAAACATTTTGTACACTGGAAACATTTCAGTGGAACAAAGGTAAATTAAGCTTTTGTATGTTCTCAGTTTTAATATAAATTCACAACACAGTTAATTTAGGTGTCATTTATGAATAGTACTGAATGAAATTGAATGAAAGAGAGACAAAAACAAAATTGAAGGGTAGTAGAAAGAATAGAGAAAGACCTCCAGGAGCTCTACATGCAAATGAGGCATTTATATGTTAATATGGTGCTGGCCTTGAAAGGCTGCTATCTCAAGAACTATGGTAACATGACAACAAATATTCTGTTTTTACAAAGTGCAAATATCGTGTCTCATCGGACATACACCTCACTGCTGATAACAGTTTCTAAATTGGGGAATACAAAGACAAGCAGTCAAAAGACACTGTTCCGATTACTACAATCATATAGATGGACTCTTTCCTCTATAACTTGTTTTCTGAATCTCATTATGGGGGGTTTGAAATTGAACTTCTATGATGCTAAAACACAGTAACAGCTTCTGCACAGTTTTAACAGATTTTACCCTTACAGGGTTTAGATTGATTTTAGAGTTAAAGAAATGGTTTGATTAAGCAATCTAAGGGCACATTGAGTTCACAATCATAACCCATGTCATAGTCTTCAGTAGACTGGCAGGTTCTCAAGAACAGTAGCTTCTGGTGCTATCTAAAGAATATAGAAACCAGAAATCAATATAAAAAACAAAATCTAATTTTGGAGGTCAATGTGATTGATTTTCTCAGTAATATTGCTGATTGTGGAATTAAAAACTATAAATATAGAGTTGCACATTTCAGTGTAAGTGACAGACATTCAAAAGAAGTGTAAGGTTGAGCTGCCTTTATAAAAATATGTGCAGTGCTGCTGCTTCAGATCTCTGTTAAAATAGTCCAAATGTCAAAATTCTGCAGTAAAGCTTCTTAAAGCTTAAAGTACAAGAGTCCAGACAAGATTCAATGAAAAATAGTCCAGATTATTGCAATATAATCTATGCAAATATATGGAAATAATAAATAAGTACCAACCAACCAGCTAACCAAGGCAGCCTTTACAGTCAAAGATCTGTCTTTTTGTAGCTCAGAAGCTGAAGCCGCTCTCTGTAGGGGATTTATACCGGGAAACCTATTCTATCATAAGCTGTTTTCGCTTATGAGTTTACTCAATATTTGGACAGACACGATATTTCAGATTCTGGGTAAAACCCACAAAAACTCAGAGGTCTTTGGGAAAATCTGCAACTATCTAGTATTAGGATGTATGTAGGTAACCATGCTTAGGCCCAGTTGGGGCTGGAGCAATGTGAGTGCCAGCCAGCCCCTAGGGAGGGGGGAGAATCGTGCTTTGGCACGGTACAGGACAACTGGGCCTAGTGTGAATATGCCCTGAGAGGTAGAATTAAGAGTTTTCTGATAAAAGAGAGAGAGGGAGCTCCTACTCTTTTAGACTAAAGCCCAGGAGTTGTTTACAGACTCATCCCAGCAAACTGACTCCAGAACATACCTCTGTAGAGGCACCAGAGCGGCTAGTCGCACATTGACCTGGGTTTGCCACTGGAGAAGGTCATTTATTATGTACTCAATAGAAAACTATTTTCAGCTTCAAAACAAATGACATCAGCAAGTAGATGATCTATGATAGGCAGGTGGGAAATTAAAACAGTTAAATTGCTTAAATGTTTAGTACAAGTTGCCCTCCTAGCCACCAGGCAAAAAAACAAACCTAGGCAAGCTGGTCGAAGTTTAGAACTAAAAATCCTTTCACTCACATGTAGGCAGGTGAATAAGGGAGTAGCCTTACATAACAACTAAACCGGAGAAATGACATCAGAATCAGAAATCCAGGCATGTTGAAGACCACAAGGAGAATGTGTTCTGACAGATGTGCACAATAAATAAATAGATAATGACAGCAGCTGTGAGATTTATTGACATTTAAAGCCGTGACCACAAAGAATTTGTCCTCATAAAATCCCCGCTTAACAGATTTTATAACTAAATCTTAATTAACTTTCTATATCGTAGAGCCTTTACGACATCAATGCAGTATTAAAATTCACAGGCTGCTCATGGCATATGTAAAAAGTTACCATGAGAAAGGACTTTGAAAGTCCTGGGGGAAAAGGAAAGCTTAAGGCTGGAATATAATATGTTTGGAACAATGCTGGGAAGATGTGACTAAACATGGAGTAAAAATGCCATAGATTATTATTTAATCATTTTTGTCCCGTACATTTTTCTGTGTCAATAGTGGCTTAGAAATAAAATGTCGGCCAGTTAAAATCATTATTAATCATACCAAAAACCTCACAACCCATCACAAATTATAATGCTGCTTACAATTCCCAGTCATAGTTAATAATTCTGTGTGATACCAGTCACACAGTGGAGACACTGGTATGGCTGTCTTTACTAATTTTAGTGGTGTTTTGTTTGCATGCAAAAGACATGGCATGTCAGTCCCCCAAAAAAGGACCAAATTAAAGTCTTGACTCAAATTTCATTTTTTTCAGTTGAAAGTGAAAGCCAATGGACCTGTGACTGATCCATGACTGTGTATGATTGAACGGAGAAAGTGAAATAACTACATATTATAGAGAATGCGGTGTTACTTACAGGAATGTTTCCCAAAGTGTGTTGCTTGTTGTTATTGCAGGAAACCTGATGATCACAGGAGAAGCAGCATGCCATGGTCGCTGTGTGATTGCCCTCCCAAAGGTTCTTCTCATCCTCATTTCCATTCCTCTCCACCTCTTCTTCCTCATCAGACCACAAACCTTTGTCTAAAGATACTGACACAGTACTGTTTTCTCTACCCATTTCAGGGAAACAGTCATATGACTGCCGGTCATAAGATAGCAGAGGCAGAGATGGAGATGAAGAGAAGATCAGTGTAGGCCTTTGTATAGTTTCTGACACACCTGTGGATACGATTGCTTCGTTCTGAACAGTATCAGGAGCCCCATGTGAAAACATCTTGGAGAGATTGTTTTTTTGAATCTGCCAGTCTGTCCATGACTGAACAGCACGGAAAGGGGTGGAGGTGTCTAAAGGGACAACAGTAGGGAGAAGGGTGCTGCGTTTTGAATCAGTACTGTAGGGAACATCCTTCCTGCGGATGATGTGAGAGGATGGAGACGAAGACATCTGGACAGAAACAGAGCGGCTCAGTGACTTTGTGTCTGGGTTTGCTGGGGCAGTGTAAATTGTTGATGATGACATCAATGAAGACATAACTTTGCCTGTGGATAATAATGAATCTAAAATAGCTGCTCCTCTAGTCAATAGAGAATTCCCAGGAGATCCATCTGAGGCTTCAAAGCTGCCTGATTCTTCAAGAAGAGAGCTTTGATTAGAAATCTGAATAGGTTCTGCCCAATAGACTTGCCTTTCATTATCAAGCTGTTGAAAATAAGCATCCAAATCTCCATTTTCACTTTCTGAGCCATCCACTGAGGTTTGAAATGCCACATCTAAGCTGTCAATCTCAAATAAGCTTTTTGGTTGTATTCCATTTCTTGTGTGTGTCTCTGGGACTTCTTCATGGAAACGTAAGGAAGTTGTTAGTGATTCACTTTCTGTGCCATTAATGTCCTCTTCCGGTTTTGTTTCAGTGGAAAGCTCACCATGCAAACTACCAGACAGGACCTGTGGATCTTCTTCTTCTTCCTTATCGACTAATCTAGAACCTTCTGACAAACCAGCAAAACTCTCTGTATGTGAGATGTAAACAACAGTTTCTGGAGTCTGCACAGTGTCCGAGTGTCTGTCATCCCCTCTCTCTTCCCTTTCATTCCACAGAAGGGTATCCTCTAAGTCCAATGAGAGGTAATCCATCTTTGCAGGAATAACATCTTGGGCAGGACATGCCACAGCAATGTCTCCGACATCGTCAAAACAATATTTTCCTTCTTGTTGGTAGATGGACTGCTCTGTAAAGTCAGAGATTCCTCCAATAGTTGGATCTATAAGACTGTCCTTAAAGTGTGATTTTGATGACAAGGTAGACTCACAAATTGTAACAGATGGGTTAGGAGTAAGGTTTGGCTGTTGGTTGAACTCCCCAAACCTAGAGGAGTCCAGAATGAGATCAGGTGGATCTAAAGGTCTGTCCTGGTCCAACTGAGAGATGTGACAAGAGGGTGCTTCCTCTGCTTTCGTTTGTGTACCCCTAGGTGGATCACATGGTCCTTTTTCCCCGGAGTCTCGGAGAAGACTGTCACTTTCATTGTTTTCTAGACTCTGTGAGGACAACGCTTCAGAGGATGCACAGTAAAACTCAGAAGGGGCAGAGGAAGTTAGAAAAGGGTCAGAGGGAAGCTGCGATGACAAGCCATCAGTAGCAGAGAGAGAGTTTTGATGAAAATACTCCCCAGTCTGTTTGGACTGTGTGTCCCCTGGACCCCCAGAGGAGGAATTTATGGAATTAAATAGAAAATCTAAATTTGGAGAGTAAGTAGAAGAGACAGGAGGTGTAACACTAGAAAAGGTAGAGCATGCTGTGGGATCAGAGTCACAAGAAAGAACAGAGAGGCTGGGGGATGGACTATCCTTGTCCTCCATTTTAATCTCCTCCGATATGCTAATCATTGAATCAGCCTTCATGGGAGAAGATCTAGAGGAGACGAGTGTGAAAGAGGCAGGGGCACGAGTTTCAGATTGGTCATTTATATCCTGTAACTCTGGTGAGGAAAAACAAGGAGAAAGGTATTCATACTCTGATGCAGCCAATGAAACTGGAGGACACTGAGCCTGATCTGTTAGTGTCATAGTGTCTGAATTGTCCAGGTCATATTTAGGGTCACACAACAAGGCAGGAGATGGGGAAGGGCCAAAGATTAATGATTGCTCTGGTGAAAGGCAGGGTGAAAAAGATGCCAGAGATGAAGGTAGCAGGGAGGTTGGGGAGGAATGAGGGGAAGAAGGAGAAGAAGGAGAAGGAGTGTGTGGCCTCTCACTGCTGCTGTCGGTGCTTCCTCCTGAAAGGCACGACAGAGCCTGCAAACAAAAACACAATTCAGACCGTTAAACAGCCAGACACAAGAACTGTTTTATGAAAATTGAAGATACACTGTGCAGTTATTAAATGACCTAGAAAATTCTGTTAGTAATTTAAAGGGGTAAAGTTATTAAACAATGTACTTCTGTAAAGTTGGGGGCTTAAGAGAAGTACGATTAGCTATTAAGAACCTTGATGAGATCAGGTGCTGGTGACTCCTGCTGAGATTGAGAAGGGATGAAAGGCTCCTCCAAGAAACCACTGCTGTCTGACTGGCAGCTGTTGGTACGTACAACACATCGCACTGCTCACACAAGGGAGCGAAGGGGGGAAAAAAACAGGAATTACTCAATTTAAAGCAAGCAATAGTACAGTATTTGATCTTAATAGAGCTTAGGGGACACAGGTGACATCTTTATAAGGCAGGTGCAGTAATACTTAAGATCTAAGGTGATAAGCTTCAGACAAAGACTGGAGTCAGGGAAAGTACTGGCCTCATCTGGGAACACTTTTCAAAAAAGTTCTACTGAACCTAACGGATCCTAATGTCAACAGTGTTCTATTTTTTGTTTGGCTATGTGTTTTATTCTGCACCTAAGACAGAGACACGTTAGTAATGCGTAATAGAAAGTTCAGAACTAGTGAAACTTCCCTTTCTAACATCTTGCCCTGACAGGAAACTGTGACATGTACTGATGCTGATATGAAAATGACCAAAGCCTCTGGTGACTTTGCATTTCTGCATCATGGTAGATTGTCCCACAATGTTAAAACAGTATTCAAATGATATATGGCTACATCAATTGCAATGGCTCATAAATTGCAGATCTAAAACCAGCTCTCCAAAGTCCTACAAATCGCTTCCATTCAACACTCAGGAATAGAGTTTGGTAATCGAAATGTTTTACTTCAAAGTGATTAAAGATCAAGAGAGTGGACATGTGAAAACACCAGTAAATAATTACATGGTTTACGACCCACCTAAATGTTCTGCTCCTCCAGTGAAGCTCCCTGTAATACTACTTTCATCAAAACTATGGATCTGAAATGAAATAAGAAATGAGACAACATTGAGAAACTTCTGCAGGGAAGTGGCAGTTACCCTTATCTCTAATAATCATATGTACTTTTAAGCAAAGCAAGAATGGCAACATATCAATCTTCTTATCTTAACTATAAGGACTCAAAAAAAAAAGATGTCCAAAGTCACGATTCAAAGTAGGGCTGGGCAATAAATCGAAACGGACATTCAGAACCTCTAAACAACGTTATCTTGCCCATGTCGATTTTTTAGATTATTTTCAGGGCAGAGTCACGTGACGACACGTCCAATCCGCGACATGGAAGCAACAAAAAGAAATCAAATGTAAACACCGCGGAAAAACTGTTTACAAGAAATGCGAGTTATTTATTTTGTACTGTTTTAGAGAAGTGATGCTTTGATTTCAGTTTCATTAGAAAACATATCCCAGCTTTAAGAGTTGAGCATATTTACAGTAGAGACCATGTCAGTGAACTATGAGGGCAAAAAACAAATAATCCTTCATTAATCATAATCGAGGCCAAATGTTCAATTAATCGTGATAGTGATTTTAGGTCATATCGCCCAGCCCTAATTCAAAGTACTGAGATGGCATTGTTTCCGTTAAAAACATTGCTAGTAAGTCATTGAAAGTTAGACAGTGTACATGCGTTTGCATACAGTTTATGCACTTATTCTTTTCCTTCACACCTGTCTTGTGAAAAAAAAAATGCTACTTTAACATGCAAAGAAAACTGCTAGCAGCCTGTTGCAACACGGCCAAAATAGTTGATATTTACTTAAAGGGGACATATTATGAAAAATCCACTTTTACAGTGTTTTTGAATGTTTATTTGGGTAACCTGAGTGTCTATTGACCCACAAAATTTGAAATATATCCATCCAGTCCATTGTTTGTGGTCTGCATAAGTCTTACAACACAGAGAAAAGTGCTCCGTTTCAAATTTTCTCAGTTTGTGACATCACAAGTTGGATTGTGGTAAGAAAAATACCCTCCCCTCTCCTGGTATCTCCACCCATGGACTCCATCCCCAGCCTAGAGCTAAACTTTTGCCCAGGTCTACCATTTTTATTCTCACTACAGAGGAGGGATGTCTATCGGGAAAACTCAGGGGGGCTCATTTTATTTAAAGAGGCACACACACCAAAACAGAGCATTCTGAGAGAGCTGGTTTATACAGGGTCACAAACCTCCTCTGGTGTTTGATTCATGATATATTATGACCAAAGCACAGCACAGATCTTTCATTTAGACCACAGGGGACTGTTTTAAAAGGTGGAAAAGGGGTTAATATGTCCTCTTTAGGTCCCGCCTCAGACAAAGTAAACAGCCTATCATAGTTTAAGATTTAGAGGTGACACCTAAGATGGCCAATCAGATTTCTGGGGGGGCTGCCACCCCTCTTGACACGTCCCTGTGTCCTACAGACAAACCACAGTGTTGCCTTTAATGAACTTGAGCAGAAGATGTTAGACTTACCTCTTCCATTTCAAACGATTCCCTGACCTGACCTGGGCTCTTCTTCCTCTGTAAAAAAGGATTTCCTGTCAAGGAGCGACCTTCCCTCAAGGACCAAGACCTAAGGGCTCCATCTTGAGCTATCAAAGAAGCCACTTGAGGGTTGGACTGAGCATCTGGACCAGTCCCTTGCTCCTCTGCAAGAGGACTCAGACACATTGTCTCTAGAAATCCAGTTTTTACTCTTTTTAAGGGGATCCTGTTGTCTGCCAGACTTGATGGAGGATAATGTGACTCAGGTGCTGCAAGAGGAGAGGTAGCATGTGAGGTGGTAAGGTCCTGTTTTTTTTTGTTCTTGATATGACTGAGTGTCTTCTTTGATGCTTTTCTAAACAGCATGCCCATGCGCCTTCTTCTCTCCCGGACCTCAGGAGGCAGGTCTTTTTCCTGCGATGCTCTCAGAGAAGAGGAGGACCCCAGCAAAGATGAGAAGGCTGTGGTTACCTGCTGGAGAACCTCAAGCTGTCTAAAGCGATCTAACAGGGACAGAGAAAAAGAGAAGACAGGGTAAACAGGTCCATTTGTGCTTAAATGGAACAGCATTCATTTGACTTGACATCTTTTAAATCAATTTGCTTACAAAACCTAATGTCATTTACAGTAATGTTTAAAACAATCAAAAGAGCAGGTCTAGACCGTACTCTTTGTTATATTATAGCAGCCTTGTTTGGATGACCCTGACGAAGGCCACAAGCCGAAATGCGTCGGTCTAATTTGTTAATGAAGTTGATCTTCATACTACAAGTGTTGCAGGAGCTTTTTGACCTCTTCAACCGTTTCTCTCTTTATGCACCTTGATGTGAAGTTGTGCCAGAAAATCCCACTCTGCTTCAACAGCCTTGTTTGCAGTGGCAGCCCCATAATTAATAACTAGGTTGCACAAAGACCAGACCTCAATTACTTCCAGCACCTTTGGGATGAACAGACATGCCTAGTGTGAGCCAGATCTTATCAACTGAAGTTATTGATGAGCACCTTAGAAATGCTCTTGTAGCTGATTTGGTAGCAAAGCCCTCTACCCAGCTTAAAGATTGTTTGTTTTGAACAAAAATAATTGCATGATACCAGTATAAGAACAGCATGGCACAATTAAAAATGTTTTTAATAAACATATTCCTCAAATCTAAATTTTAATCTGAGTTACTATGTAAATTAGACTTACTGCTGACATCTGGATTTTCCAAGTCCAGTCGATTCTTCTGGGCCTCTAGAAACACCTGGAGGTTTATTCCTCTTGCCTGAGACTGATAATTAATGAATCGAGCTGGGATGCGCCCGGAGAGGTCCGGCTCATCACAGCCAAAGCCTAGGTCGAAGAGAACCTCCTCTGGGTCCTCATTCCACAGGTTGAGTACGTCCATGACACTGCAAACAAGAGAATCAAAAGAGACTTGTACATAACTAAGAGGGTAGTGTGTCATTATTGTACACAAATTAACTATTGGGTTAATTAACCCTAACCAATCTGAGGTATTTGTGCTATTGTGTATGTAAGAGAGAGTCGGTGAGTGAGAGAAACGGGTAAAGAAAGAAAGAGAGAGAGAGAGATGTAAACGTTTGTTTGTCAATAAAGCCCTGTTGAATTGAAATGAATTGAAATTGAGAGTGAGACAGAGAGAGAGAGAGAGAGAGAGAGAGAGAGAGAGAGAGAGAGAGAGAGAGAGAGAGAGAGAGAGGGTAGTGTCTAACCTCAGTGGTCCAGATTGATCTGAAGGTGTTGAGTTGAAACTGTTCCACCTGCTGACAGCTGGACTTGACCTGGTCCACCTTAACATGTTTGATAGACAACAAGTGGGTCAGGACGTTAGTCACACAAGTTTCAGTTAAACAATGGATTGTAGTAGAAATTACATATCATCTTAAAATTGAATTTTCTTGATTCAGGCAACTTAGCTTCCTATAGACATATATCTGACACTCCTATTAAGGTGAATATCCTCGAGGTAGCCATGGTCAATCAGTTACGTGACTTTCTTCATAACACTTTATTTGAGTCCATCAAAGTAAAGAGACAGCGCTGGTAAAATATACAAATGATCTCATTGCCTCCAGCAGAGGACTTTGAATCCTATTTATAACATCAACTTAGTTTGCACACATTTATGATAAGAACTCAATGTCTGCCCAAGTTAGTCACAGAGATATACAACGCTTGGTGCTTGGTCTGAGTCCATTCATCATAAAGATACTCACTGTTTCAATAATCATCAGGAGGCATTTCATTTTCATACGGATGATTCTCAACTTTATACTTACCAGTAAAGCTAGATGAAACCAACCATGATCTAAACTAGAAGCCTGACTTAAGGACTAGAGTCCAGGATTAGAAGCTTTTTTCTGTGTCTTAACTCAGACCAAATTGAAGTCATTTAGCGTGACGCTAAAACCGAAGAGATCTAGGGTACGTTCAAATAGTCCTTTTTGCTATGGAAGGTTCCGGACTAGGTGAAACGACTCAGAAGTGTTCGAGGGTCAGCCACGATAAGAGCTGTTTGAATTCTCTAAAGAAGTGGTTCCCAAAGTGGGGTTACAAGATATCTTCCAAAAACACACAAAAAAATTAAATTGTATATTTTCCCATTATTCTAAAATATATACAAAAATGTGGTTCAATTTGGAATAAAACCATGAGTGACATGAAAATGAAATTATTGTGTAAGAAATACTTAAAATGTAAGTTTGCACATGACATCATCATGGAAATAACTTCATTAAGCTTCTTTCCTTTCTTACAATAAATTACTAAAGTAACTTTAGCTGAGACGACCATGTTTGGACAAATCAGGTCGTGCTTTAAGCTTCAAAGTCTATTGTCAGAGAAACTGTCGCTCCCTTATTGGTGTATTTCTCTTCATGCACAGCAACAAATATGCTATGCTATATTTAGAAAACTTTAAGACTTGGATTTAAAGTTTGTTAATATAAAACACCAGACATACTGTATATAACAGCTTACTCACATTTTGCCTCTTGTCTTTGTAGATTGGGACCATGTCTAGCCTGCTCTCCTCGATCCTTTATACATATACCCCCTGTTCTTAGCTGATTCATATTTTCTGTTCAGCTGTCAAACATTGTAATAACTACCCTTTGATCCTTTCGCTTTCTATGCAAACTGAGCCACATGCTCTGTAGATGGAGGAGGAGAGGCTTATTTGCCAGGTAAATGTGCCCTGTAGTTCCATGTCTAACTATCTGTTAAGGTATAGAAGCTGTTATCACAGCCCTTGACTGTCAGTCACAGAGACACAGCAGGAGACGACATTGTACAAATGGAACAGGACCCTTGTACTTCTAAGACAACATCAGACATGAAAATGAGTACAATGTTCTTACAACACTTTCTGTAAAGTTCTTAACTTAAGCACATTACAGGATGAGCGATTTTAATATATTTTTATCACTCTGCCCTTTTTGCATACAGTGATCTGATCCTCATGCAATGGTGCTTTATGTAACTAGAGCAAAGAGAGCGCCTTAATGACAGCTCATTGACTGTCCAGTGAAAGTTATGTAAGATGAGTTACATGCTCTCTCTCTCTCTCTCTCTCTCTCTCTCTCTCTCTCTCTCTCTCTCTCTCTCTCTCTCTCTCTGAAACAAACACACACGCGCACACAAACAAACACAGGGCTATGTTTTTTATCTTGAATTTTTTTTTTTTATCAAATGTGACATGAAAAAATGAAAAGACATTTAATCACTTAAAACTATCATCCTTCTAATAACATGCATGGAGCGACTAAAGCAGCTCATTCTTCTGATGAGATGATGACTGACGGAGACAGAAATCAGTCAGTTTAAAAGACGTCGACCTCATACATCTAGTAGTTGATAATAATCCACTCTCACTGAAATAACTAACCTGTTTTTAAACACTATTTTCCCTCAATATATTGTGAACTGTAAGTTGACAGATCAACCTTTCAAGTGCAAATTCCTAAACTACTCGACAGATAGTGAGCAGACAAGGAGCTGTCCAAAACATGCGACGATAAGCCTCAACTATCAGTAAAACAAACAACCTCCTACGATCATACGTAGTAACACTGTGATCTTTTTAACAACTTCTGCAGATGAACCCATAATCAAGACTTTCATGATCATTTTAAAACTTTTAAATCTTCAGAATGCATCATGATGGTATGCTGAATACATTAAAGATCATAATAATAATAATAATACATTTTATTTAAAAGCGCCTTTCAGGACACCCAAGGACACTGTACAACAATCTGGGTGATCAGAGAGCTATGATATATCTATGATCATTTTAAATGCTGAGCTCAGGACAGGTTACTGAATGCATCATACATTCATCACAAAGATTTGCGCTGGAACATAAACTCGAGGTTAACCCTTCAGCCCACTGTTTCAGGATGGTTTCACCATTTTATTTTGATTGTTTTATTTAACCTTTATTAAACCAGGTCATTAACCCATTGAGATCAAGATCTTTTTCACGAGGGTGACCTGGCCAAGAGGTCAGCAGCACGCGTCATAATAAAGATTACATGATTAAGAAACAGGTTCACAAACATTAACATTAAGAGCAGGCAACGATGAAAATGTGCAAATTGGTTCGCGGATCAAGTGCAGAGTTGTGATCACAGATTACAATTCAAAAACACTGTCCAATTGTCTCGCGTTTTTTGTCTTTTAAGATCGAGCGAAAGCCTTCAAGTGCATAGATATTACAGAGAGATCAGGGGTAATGTAGTTTTTCTAATCTTCTGTCTGTCTTGTTTCATTTAGGTAGGCTTTAGGTTGTTTTGAAAAGGTTAAAAGAGTTTCTCAGGCCTCTAAAACATTGCAGTTATTTTTGGTCTCAGAATAAACATGTTAAATATCAAGTTGGATTTTTGGATTGAGGATGTAAAACGACTTAACTGTTACAGATTCATTTCACATTCTAAAACTGGCGTCAAAACGTACATGCATTTTTTTTCCAGTCAGAAATAACAATCCCTCAACTGTAATGAACTACTGTGCCCTGTGATAGAGGTCAACCTCACTCTACACTGGTGACTGTGTGGCTCTGTACCTCTGACAGGAGATAAAAGCAAGGATGCATCCTTACCGAAGAAAATCCTGCACCGTCCTCACCCCCTGGTTACCATATATAGACGCTGTAAGGGAGAAAAGTCTTGTTATCTGGACTAGAAAGCAATCTTTGCATGTTGAGCAGAGTGGGGAACATCAGGAAAGGAGGAATGCAGAACAGAAGAAAAAAAAAGTCGAAAGTCAGTACATCCTGTACAGGTCTGGTGTCAGGACTCCTCAAGCTATATTAGGAAAGTGTTTCTCATTCTCTCTCTCCCTCACCCTCCCTCACTCTCTTCTTTTTCCCTTCATAGGGAGTTTGGCAGTCCCCTCTACCTCCCTCTCCCAGACTGGGACTATTTTGACACTAGGATGGCTTAAAGAGTAGTCTTTCTCAGTCTGCACTGCCATAGTGTGTCCTGTTTTTATTCAAACTTTTTTGAATCGTAATATTCCTACAGTACATTCAGTTATATTCTATGTAAATTTGTATGCTTTTCCTTTAAAGGCCAAAATAAAAAGTCAGAAAGAAAAGAGCCATAAACTTATCAGGTGCTTGTCCTTAGAGCTCTGAACTTTTGATGTCAAATCATGCTCGTATGTCGAGCAAACACAGATGCAAAGGTACGGGGACACGGGAGGATACAAAGGGAGAGACCTTTTTAAAATGGTTTAGATAATGCTGGAATTTGATGGAGGAGGTTTATACTGAGAGTTCTACTTCATTAATCAATAAGTGATCTTTCTGTATCATGATTGTTTTTGGTTGCTTGTCTTGCTTTAAGATCCCTTCCAGAAATATTTTAAGACAGAAACATCTCTAGCTTGAAATAATAGTGAGGGTATGTAATTTGTAAAAAGGTTGTTTCCCTGCTTATTCAATGACAAATCCAGAAGCTATGAATACATCAGCACTGTTATTTTAAATGTTTAACAGCTTGAAACAAGCTTAACTGGAACTACATCCCCATGACCGAGTGGTTACAACATCAGGCTTGTTTAAGGTGTGTACTGAACATGAGTTGTGATGATCATGTCCACATCATGCTCATAGGCGAACATGATAAACTGAGATTCAAGATTAAAGGTGAGCATAAAAAAGATTTGTTGTCCATGTAATCTGATTACTCTGATTACACCACTACACCACTGTGAGGACTGTAAGGTCATGCTCTTTTAGGGGGTTTGTCTTTTTCATTTCGGGAGATTAGCACAGTTTAAAATCATCTCCAATGGGAGACACTCATATCAACACTAGATGGCCTCAAGATTCGGACACACAACCTCCTGGCTGAGAGGCGGCAGTCTTAGCCACTACACCACCGTGAAGCCTGTAAGTTTATGCTCCTTTCGAGTTTTGTACTTTTCATTTCAGGACATTAGGGTAGTTTAAAATCATCTCCAATGGTAGAATCCGAGATTCAAACAATCAACCTCCTGACGAAAGTAAAATAAACTTAAAGTGTCTAAAATCTTTATTTGTCTCATTTTTTAATTTGTTCTCCCACAATATGCAAATATTTTTTTGCAGCTTATATCTTAATATTTTAAGCATATTGTTTCATTATTCTCAGACCTCCATATCATTTTATTATTCCTTGAAGTCTTGTGCTCATATATTTGAAACTCTCCTGCCCTGTGTATATTGACGCCATGTGATGTGCTTCACCACACCTTTTGGCTTCCTCCTCTGCATAAATACACAAGCGATTCTGGCGACGCTCTTTCTCTCTGCTTGTATTGTGAGACACAAACTGATAGATAAATCACTGCCTTGTGTTCCCAAATTGTAGAGTCTGTTTTTGAGAGTGTGCCTGTAAAGATTTCCAGCTCAGAATGGCACCGTAAATGTCCAGGCTCAGAGGCTGTTTACCTTCTACACCCAGGGCCAGGTCATCGTCACAGCTGGTGTTCCTCTTCACGAGCGCTGCAAGGGATACATGACACAGCGATATAAGAACCATTAAGGACCACGATTGACAGAAACAGGTCTTTTTTGCAGATGGGCTCATATATGGTGGTGTTGTCTGCAAAAGTTCATCAAGGCACAAGGAATACAGTCTGACTTTCCCAAGCTTCTGGTGCTGCTTTCTGTCAGACAGGACGCATTTTAATCAGATAGGAGATCTTTTAACGTCGGAGATCCGACATGTGTGAAATTAACTAATTAACTGATCCTACAAAGGTACCTGAAAGTTCAGGTGATGTAGGATTAAGTAGACTGTCATGTTGACTATATTTTCTGGAGGTCTTTTGGTTTGGTTGGCAAACTGAAAGTTGCACAAGATAACGTTTGTTTAATCTTTTTGGTGGCAAAGCACGAGCCAGTGAAATTTCTTCAAGACTTCAGAGGTCGATGAGGTGTCTTTAGTCTTTAAGTCTTGTGATTTTGACTTAACCTTTCAATTTGATTTGTGTATTTTATTTTTTTAATGAGTAAGTAGCTTTTCCTGTTGCTTCTTATTTCCAGGCTCCTTGGTGTATTTTTTCCACATAGTTATTTAACCAAATGATCATTCTACTTTAATTTTCAGGACACAGAATAGAAGTCACAGCCAATAATGAGAGGCATTTGTTGCTCCCATTTTCTCTCTCTGCTATAGTTTTCTTTTTTTTGCTTGCTTGCTGTCTCTCATCAAAATGACCTTTTCTCACTTCATACATAAAACAATCAGCACACCTACTTATACACTTTCACACATACGGAAATCTCCTAAAAAACTCAGGATATTTCCCGGAGAAGCTGTTCTGTTATTCTCAAAAAGCCTCAGAATGATATTTTCATGACCATACTGACAGGGATATAACCTATTCAAGCCTCCTTTTAATTGGCATATTCAAAGTTAATACATCTCAGGAGAGGTAAAAACAATATGAATTCTGAGCTCCAGCTTGAGCTGATGTTTGGATCGCTGTTTGGCTATGATGTTACTCTAGTGTAGTTTTAATAAAGGCTTAAATTAAATGCTTTATTCAAACAAATCCCATGGATTAAATGGGTAGAATGAGATTTAAGAGATGGTTAGGTAACCTGCTTGTCTGTTGAATATTTAGCAAGTTTATTTGTTTTGGTTAAAGATTTTTTTTTCTTAAACTGGGGCTGTAAAAGCTCGGACTGAGTAAAAGATCAGTAATGACAATGCAGCAAGGGATTTTAAGAGGAAATAATGCACATATGCATTAGCAATTCATTATGTCTCAACAAGTGTTGGATGGTACTTTGTGTTTACCATTTAGGTCAAAGCCAGTCTGTGCCAAGGTAAAACCTCCGTGCAGCTACAGTCTTGTGTCCCATGTTAATTGTAAAACAAGGAGACTGTGCTCTCAATAGATCACATTTATTAATACATTCAGGCACAGCTTAGCAAAGCAACTAGAGGGAGAAAATCAGATGTACACCATTCGATTTAGATGTACTGAAGAGATGCTCGTTAAAGCCTTTTTAGACAGAGTTGCTTGTAAATATTTATGGCATTACAGCCAAGCGGCTTGCTGTGGTCTGGCTGATTTTTATTATAAAACACAGAATTATTTATTTTTGGAAAGTCTAACTAGCTCTATTTCTGCTACGAGTAAACCCAGCACAGTGGACAAAAAACAGTCGTAGCCTGAGTGAAAAAACAGCCAGGCAGTGTTGCTCTTCTCAAAGGTGAGGGGGAGGAGTGGGCAGAGGCATTAAAAGCAATTTGCCGTTCCCATGGTTTTCTTAACCAACATTTGCATGCTGTTTGAATGGGCTGACCTCAAGGCGGGGTTTATGAAGAGGTGTAGGTTAGATAATACACAACCACAACAGCAGCATGCGTAAATTTAAGTGTGGCCTTTGATTTCACCTCTTAACAATCGGTAATCAGTCTAATTAGTTAAGGGAGAACTTTTTTTTTTTAAGTAAACACACATCAAAAAAAAGGTAATTGTACCAACAGATAGGAAGAAACAACATCATGAAGAGAAAAGGGATCATAACATGTCAAGCATGAGCGTTATGCAACAGTGCATTTCATCATGCTGCAGCTACTGTGCATAGTTTCTTACTCACTAACGATCTGTGTGACATAACACATGCAGCCTAAGCATTCATTCTATACTCGACAGTTTCAGCAGGCCGACGTCTCAGCTAGTAATAACTTGACTGGCATTTTTGCCTCATTCTACCACAGCCACTTAGAAGTTAACTCAGCTATAGAAGTGCTCAAAGCCAAACAGACATTGCACTCACCACAATTTTACAAACGGCATCACACGAGACAATGTCAAGTTGGCACAGAACAGATGAAATAAACATCTCTCTACAGTTCAACAGAAAGAGAAGGATTTCCATTGATCCTACCTGAAGCTTTCCACAGTGGCGCTGGCTTTGCATCTTCCCTGCAAACACAGGTCACATCTTATTAGAAGGAGGGACAGAGTCCAGACAAGTGCACACACACCCAGCCACATGCACATAGACACACACACACCCACATGCACATAGACACACACACAAACACACACACACACACACACACACACACACACACACACTCACAAACACACACACACACACACACACACACACACAAAAGTGCACAAATGCACACTTGAACCATTCAATATAAAAAAACGTAATAGCCAATCTACTAATTATTTAAACCCTTTTTAAATATATTGTTTAACTAGATGGTACTGTCTAACTACTAACTTTGAAACAGGTGGATGCAAAAATGAATCCTTTCTCTCAAATGCCAAACTGGATTTGGACAATTCACTTTATTTAAGAGCAAATACAATAAAGCTCTTAGTGTAGTACATATCATCATATCATCTTATTTAATGATACAATGTGGTCTCTAAACTCAGTATGCTATTTCAAAGCAACAATGTTTAACTTTTCCACCTTCAAATGGTTTTAAAGTCGATCTTATATTACAATAACTTTCAACAGGGAGAATGGAGTCTCTCTCATTTCCACAGAGTGCCCTGGTTGCCCGTTTACTGCCCTATGTAACTTTGGCAGCGGGCTGCAGTGTGTAAGGTTTTCATGGCACTAGTTCCCACACCAGCTTTCAGCCTAAAGCTAGTTAGCCCGTCTCTGTACTGTTTGATATAATGACTGAGGCTAAGAGATGGAAGACTGATGAAGCTAAAAAAAAAGTGAAAGAGAGTGACCAAGCAAGAAGAGTAAATATTGGACCTTGTTGTCAGTCGACATGGTAATGTTCTGTTGAGATGTGCTGCCTTGTGAAAAAATGCTACCATAGCACAAAACAATAACAGAGGCTATCCATATCCCCTATTAAATACTGCTCCCATAGCGTCACTTTAAAACACGACTACTTGCTGCATTTGTACCGTAAGGAAACGGGAAATGTGTTTAATACTCTATAATAAAACCTTTATTTATGATTTTAGACAAAAAGCCCCTCTCCGCCCCCTCTGCATGTCAACAAATGCACGTTGTCCTATTAAGGACAGCCGTAATAGCACTTTATGTTTGACGACAGTGGTAATCAGAGACCTTAGCTGGGCACTGAAGTGCACCAAATTCCTATGTATCGTTGGACACAGAAAATGTGGAGGCTATGTAAGGCTAGTGGAACAAGAGTGACTTTTAGGAAAGCATCAGACACCAGCACCACATAGTATTGCTCTTGTTATGTCTCTCATTTGTTCTCTCCTGTTCTGCATCACTGAATAAAAAAAATATATATAAATATTTAATTATGGACCCTGTTTTTCAAGTTAATACACATTCACTTGATGAAACTAACTGACTGAACATTGATACAGTAGCCTGTATTCCCATCCTGATACTCACTCAGTGACAGTGGTGGAGAGCCATTTCCTGATACTGTCCTTGCTTGAACTTCCTGTGGTTGACATAATTATAATGAGACCACTGATGATAAGCAACCACTGATAACTAACACATGAAGTGAAGCAGGAAGAAGAGAGATCCACTGAACGCTGAACACCAACATCTCCTCTGACTCAACTGTAAACATGAGTTCAAGTTGGACTAAACCTGAATCTTTGAAATCACCAAAGAAGAAACATGTGCCTCCTTCATCATTGCATCTTTTTAAGTTAAATACTTTAGAGGAATCAACCTTAACCTTAAGATGGTGATTTGAGGTCAATCGGATACAACTTGTAAAATCACTAAATCATTCTTATATTTCATGGCCTAATAAATAACACATCTTAAGCTTCCATACCTTGAGTCTCTTGGTGCTGAGAGGATTCAGATGGGTTCATATGGCTCCATTGAACCCTGGATGCCACCAGATTGGCCCTCTTGGCCACAGCTTCTTCAGAGGCCATTGAAAAAAAGACTGCAGTGGTGGGAAACCACTGAGATCCACAGAGAAGTCAACAGATGCACCAAACACACCAGAATGAGTAAAAACAAATCCACAAAGCACTTACCAATGTAATGTCATTGGTATTACATTGTCTGAAGCAACAAGAGCTCAGCCTGTGTGAAGCTGCAGCAGGCAGAGTTGAAATTCTTCTAGCGCAGTACTTGTGAGATGGAGCAACACAGACAGCAGTTCTTATTCAGCTCCCCTCGCTTCTGTAAACAGGTCCGAGAAATGGTGGCGCATGCAAATGACTTTGTTAAACCTCTCAGCCCTACAAGGAAATTCTGCTTCCTGGATGACTGACATAACTTCCTGCTGCTCTTTTATCAGTTTCTGCATGAATCCTGTTCCTTTCAGGAATTGTCGTCCATGTTCTGTTCCTGGATTAAAACTTTTCAATATAATATTCACAACACACATACTGTAGAAGGGGAACAAAGAAAGTGAAGGTTGTTTATAGACAGATTCTGTTTTTTTATCTGTCAGTCCTTTCAAAGACATTTGATAGTTCCCATTAGAAAATAATAATAAATCATTTCAAGTATCTGATCTATTAGAGGTTCAGATATGTGTTATTGTATTTCCAGGATGTAAATGTTGTGTTTTGTGTTTTCTACTGTTCATGATTTTCATACTCCTGACTATTCCTGTTGCAGTAACACCTTTTCTTTTCAACAGTTCTTTGAGTATATTAATATCAATATGCAAATGTTGTGGTTTTACGATGTAAGACAATGTGACACGCACATCTTCCTAAATAAATAAATTAAATGCTTCCTTTATGAGACGCACAAAGTATTGATCCGATGATTGAGAGGGAGCACCATCAGGAGCAGTAAAAACATCTAGGGTCTACAGCAAAAGTGTTTCAAGGAGAAAACACATTTCACGACAAACAACATTGTTTAAAGCCTTTTATCTCGGTGACCATCAGAGTTTGAAGGAAGGAAACATGAGCTCATAGTCAAACTAGCAGATAGGCAAAGTATTTCTCTTTCAGTGGAATAATGACAAGAAGATATTTGTGTTCTGAAAAGGGGGGAGGAAATAGAAGAAGTTAATTATTACAAAAGAGAAATAAAATGTTGCAGTTCGTGTTAAGTTAAGTTTGTTGTCCTTGTTTTTGTGTGTGTGTGCGTGCTGTGTGCGTGTGTCTGTGTCATAGACAGAGAAAGAGACAGAAGTGCTAAAGGTTCGGTGGATAAACAGCACAGTCTTACCAACTTGTTTAGAGACAGCGACATGCAACATTCTTCTCACCTGAATTCTTTAAAAAGCAAAGACCCATTCTTTCTTGTTTAAGGCATTGGAAGATCTCACATTTTGGGGAAGGGGGATCTGTTTCCAGGTCAAAGAAGGAATGACTTCTGAAGATAAGTTATAAAAAACGTTTACTGTCAGGACCTTTGAACACTTTCTCAGTTTGTCTAACTTGACACCAGAGGGCTCCAATAACTGCTTGTTAGTTTTAATTCAAATGCACTTCAAACAGACGTTTGTGTGAACACAAATCTGAACTGAAAGTGTGAATATTCCCACTCACAACTTTATCAAGAAACACTGCATGAACATATGGGAATTAGTTCACAGTGTAACATTGCGCTCATAATACCTCTTAAGAAAACCTCTGACAGATACATCTCATCTGTCAAATATGATTTAAAAAACTATCAAGGTTTTTAACATTTTATTTACTAAAGAATTTAACATTTTCTTTTGAAATATTTTAAACATGATCTCAAAGAGAAAAAACTTATGAATAAGCATTTTCCAACCTCATCTTCACTTTACTTCACCTCTAGCTGTAATGCCTTGGTATCTAGTTTTCACATTACCTGGCAACGTTGGCATGAAGCAGTCGAGGAATCAGGACCCTTCACGTCTCTTTCCTCGGAGGTCTTGGTTCTCTTAAAGGGGACTGCTGCTCAGAAGAGACCTTTAATTCCATCTCACGCACTTAAGTGCAGAGGGGAAAGGATGTTTTATCTGTTTCAAGCTTTAATCTTTTACTCTTTCTTCTCCTACAGTCGTGTATTTTAGTTCTATGGTAATCCATCTCTGTCTGATGTTCTGTGACTCTTCACTTTAGTTTGTAGATGACATCAGCGAGGCTTAAAGTGGCTTCAGAACCATCTCTCTGAACATCAGTTGAGAAAGTGTCAGAAACAACACTCTCCAGCCATGATGAGCTCCCAAGCAATGAGATGTAAGTGAGATGATGTAATAACTGAGAATTACTGAATGTCTTAGGTATGATACTCCCTGACCCCTGAAGTTCAACTGGAAAGGTTTTGTTAGAGTCTTCTCAATTGCCAAACGCTCCAAAATTTTTACCTTGTAACAATACTAAAATCTAGAGGTCACAATATATTTGACCATGCTGTCCATGGATTATATTTATGTTTTGCATTTTATGAGAAACATAATGTCAGATACACTCATTGTGCACAACCCTATTTCAAGAAGGTTATTTTTCTTACTCTCTTATTTTATTATACAATTCATAAACTACCCCCCATGTTTCTTGTTTGTTGACTGGCTTCACTGGCAGCAGGGTTATAAAGTTTCACACATTCGTTGTTTCCATGGCAGGCAACACCTGTTTGTAAAGATGCGTACCAACACAGTGGTGGGTGACAGGAAATGACTTCATCACTTAATACAAGCCTAAAAACAGCAACAGAAGTAGGTTAAAAGAAAAGGCACAGCATCTGAATGGTAAATGGACTTGAGCTTATATAGCACTCTAGTCTTCTGATTACTCAAAGCGCTTTTACACTGCATGTCACCTACCCATTTATACCCATTCACACACTGATGGCAGAGGTTATGTAGTGAGACCATCAGAAGTAACTAAACCCATTCAACCGCATTCATGCGCGGCAGACGAAGCAGCGGGGGCAATTCGGGGCTAAGTGAGACGACGACTCTACCACTGAGCCACAGTCGCCCCCAAAGTTGGTAAAGTCGACGTCTCTCAACCGGAAGGTCGAGGGTTCGATCCCCAGCTCCTGCAGCAAAATGTCCGATGTGTCCTTGGGCAAGACACTTAACCCCAAATTGCTCCCGCTGCTCCGTCGGCGGCGTATGAATGCGTATGAATGGGATTAGTTACTTCTGATGGTCTCCCTACATAGCAACCACTGCCATCAGTGTGTGAATGGGTGTGAATGGGTAGTTGTGACATGCGGTGTAAAAGCGCTTTGAGTAGTCAGAAGACTAGAAAAGCGCTATATAAGCTGAAGTCCATTTACAATTTACAATTTTACCAACTGAGCCACAGCCGCCCATTAATAGGTCTGCTTTTCAAATGAGAGCTAAACAGCATTCAGATTACAGTCATGGCAGATGGCTGTTCAACATAAGTCTGGTTCTTTGAGGTTTCTGCCTGAAAAAAGGAAGTGTTTTATTGCTCTGTAACTCTGCTTAATGTTGCTTAGTGCTTGTTCATGTAGGATTAAACTGTTAATAGTACAACAAAGAGTACGGTCTGGAGCTGCTCATTTTGTAAAGTGTCTTCGAGATAACCTTTGTTATGAATTGAGGCTGATCAAATAATGAAAGAATAAGCTGTCTTCATCTGATTATCAACTTTGTTCCTGTAGATTTTGTTGCTTCTTTTTGAAGCTGAATCATCTGTTGGTATTCGTCTTCTCTTTCATTGTTTCACCACAGTAAAGGTTCAAACAAAATGTGACACATACCACAAAAAAACAGCGCCTCACCTACGCCTATTCTCTCCGGCCACTTGCCACTACTGACTTCTAACCCTGTTTCAAACACCAAAGAGTGCTTTCAAGTGCAATGGCTTTCATCAGAGGGTCGCAGGCACAAACACCATCGTTTTAACTAATCATGTTACTTTACAGACGTTTATTAAACTGACAATATTTGAGATTATGACTTTAGGTTTACGTACTGTTGTATTTAAAGCAAGCTTCTTTACTTCTTAACAGCACTATTCAAATAGATTGTCTTGTCGTAGTAAACAGCAGTCAAACATAAAACAAGTATCACTTTAATGATTGTATGTGAACTATGTGTGAATATCATTGTCCTCTAACGTCAGTTAAACTATTGTCCTCTTGTTATCTGGAATTTAAGAAGTAAGGAATCCTTATCTGTTTATTTGAAAACCTACTAACATTTCATTTCTATGTATTAAATGTATGATGTCTTTTAAAATCCATTTATAATTGATCTGACAATAAAACACTTCTATCACTAACTGGTCAGAGCGTGTGTCCAGCTCCTCTGATCGTAGGTTACAAGGTGTAACCATGGTTCTCTGAGTGAAGAGACTATCTCTCCGGCTCCCCATACATACAGTACATATGGAATATGTAGTGGAGAAATAGTCTCTTCACTCAGAGAACCATGGTTACACCTTGTAACCTACGTTCTCTATCGTATCGAGACTATCTCTCCACTACATATTCCATATATGGGGAGCCGGAGAGAACGATACGATACGATAGAGAACAGCAGATCAGCTTCAGGTGATGGGAGAGCTCTCAGAGGTGTGACAATGTGGAGCAGGAGGCTGTGGCAGAACACAGACATGGTGAGGGAGAGCAAAACTTAACACAGCACAGTCACGACATAACACATGCCCTTGCTGTTTCTGGTTGATTCTCGTGCAGATGATAATAGTTAATTCATGTATTCTATTTATCACTGAGGAACTCCATGTTTGTAAAAGCATCA
The DNA here is from genome assembly GCA_020745685.1 of Tautogolabrus adspersus. Lineage (NCBI taxonomy): Eukaryota > Metazoa > Chordata > Actinopteri > Labriformes > Labridae > Tautogolabrus > Tautogolabrus adspersus. Next base: position 18,399,498 of record CM036551.1, on the reverse strand, counting down.
GTGCGTATACAATGCACATATATCACATACAACAGCCATATAGCAAACAAACCTTATACATGTAAGGCTTGTAAAACCAATAAAAAAAAGCAATAAATAATGTTACAACTGTTAAAATAAATACAAATCAAACACTCATGAGTCTGATGGCACAAAGCCTGTCATGGCTCTTTTAGCAGTGAAGGTGAGTGGTCTGTATCTCTGGCCTGAGGGGAGGTGAAAGTATTGGCTGTGTAGTGCATGTGTGGTGTTTGAGGCTATTCGTATTCAAGTTTAGTCCATCTAAACTAAAAGGACGGAAACAACATGCAACTATTTCTAAAAAGAAAAAAAGAAAAGGGTATAGTTGCATTTTTAAGACCTCAAACTCAACCAAAACTAACTTCCTCCCTCAGAGGGTGCAAGCAGGAAGGAAGAAAATGTATTTTTTCTGCGGCTTAGAAGGGCAGTTTGTTGTGTTTCTGTTGCAGCCCTGCTGATAATCACTTGACGTTGCACGATCTGTTGGTAAGATCAAATATTTGAGTGGATCCAATAAGTGTCGCTGCAGTGATGACAGTGAAAATGATGACAGCCAACATGTTACTGATTGCCTTCTTTGTATCAGGTGAGCTTTTCATTTACTCACTTCTATTTAAAGACGTTTCACATTTACACAACAATGACTTGAACATGTTAACCGGACAGAGAACCAACCCTAACATGCTTCTTCTAAACTGTGGTGCATTTTTGTGATCTCTCTCATCGTGCATGTTTTGCTCTACATCATATTAATCCTTAGTTTGATTTTCAGGTGCTTTGCCTTTGTGCCCCAAATGGTCAAACCTCTTCATGACTACACCGCAGAAGATGGAAGCACTGATTGGATCCTGTTTGCAAATCCCATGTAACTTTTGGGCAAGATATAGGAATGACTTTGACGACAGTGAAATCTTTGGAGTCTGGATTAGAAGTGGCCCCGAATTTGGAATCAATCAAAACAATGTGATTTTCAATAGTAGCAGAAAAATAAACACATATCCGATGAGGATTATAGGGAACCTGAAACAGAAAGATTGCACCACTCTTTTTTCCAAATTACTCCCAAATTATTCAGACAAATACTTTTTCAGAATCGAAAAATGGCCTTTCAGGGAAACAGCGCTTTGTGACTCTCTTCAAATAACAGTTAAAGGTACATCTTCTTTCGTCAGTACATGTATGATGTTAGTTTACTTTTTCTCCCAGAAGTTTTTCTCGAACTTGATATACCTTTTGAAGAATATTTAAAGTAACATGCTGCTATTTAAACCTTCTACAGTTACAAATCAGAAGTGTTAATGTATGCACTTTTTCATTTTGAATTTATTTTTACTTTGAAAGCTGTTTGATTTGAACCCACAGATTCTCCCCCGAGCCCCACACTAATCATCCCAGGAGATCTGAGGGAGAAGGAGTCTGTCAATATAACCTGCTCAGCTTCCACTCCCTGTCCACACTCCCCTCCTAAACTCACCTGGAATCTCAAACAAGACTCTCTCAACAACATCGAGGAAAACACAGACGGAACCTTCATGACTAAAATCCAGGAGCAGATCACTCTGACGGACAAACATGATGGATACAACATCACCTGTTCTGCCACATATCCTGTGAATGAAGGAAAAGATGTCAAGACAGCAGAGGAGACAAAGACTCTCAGAGTTTCACGTGAGACAACCAGAGATATTGTTTTTTTTAATCCTGTCAGCACATGGGCACATTTCTTATGGGTTACTTTAGAATGGAAAGATGCCTGTTAACAATTCAGGTTAACTAAAGAACGTAAGTGAAGGATATCTTACAGCCATGAAAATATTTTCATTTTAAGTAGCAGTTGATCATGATGTCTTGTTACAGATACTCCAGAGTTTGGGGTTGTTGTCTACGTCACAGTGAAGATCGTGGGAATCGTGATGCTCTACAGTTCAGTTATCATCTTTGAGTGGTGAGACAAACTTTTTAATCATGTGATCATTTGCAGCTTAAAGGTCACATATTATTCTCCCTTTCAACCTTTTTAATTAGTCTCAGAGCTCCCCAAAACATGCCTGTGAAGTTTCGTGTTATAAATCTACATGATCCTGTATTTGATATAAACCCCTCTGTTTCAGCCCTGCTCAGAACAGGCTGTTTCTGTGTCTATAGCTTTAAATGCAAATAAGCTGTGTCTGACCACGCCCCTCTCTGGAAGGGCTTGGGTGGCTCGGGCTTTCTTGCTCCATGCCCTATTGTTTAAGGTGAGAAGGCAGACTCAGAGGGCAGAACTAAAACCTAGCTGTGGGAGTGTCACCCACCTGGGGGAGGGGTTACTGCCCTTTGTGATGTCATGAAGGGAAAATCTCCAAACAGCCTGTTTGAGCACACATTTTCTGAAAAGTGGAGCAGGCAAAAGACGGAGAGGATGGACTTTTCTCATTATTGGGGGGCTTGTAGACAGACTAGGGACGCATAGTGTTAGAAAAACACGGTGATGTGTACTTTACATAATATGTGACCTTTAAAGGCAGAGTTGGTAATTTTCGAAAACTAGCATGATTTTGAAAGTAGCATTCCCTCTGTGCTCCCTCAAAAGCCGCGCCCCTCACTTACATGCACTAGCGCCATTGGTCCAGTAGCGAATTTCAGGTCATGCTTTGAGTGTGGGCTCTTGCATGCATGGGGTAGAGAACGAGCAGGGAGACAGGGAGGCATGATTGGTTTATAAAACTCGAACCGAGTGCAGACATTGGTCGAAGTTTTTACGTGTTTACAACTGCTACAGATGACGGATTTTCTTCTTTTCTTTTTCAGAGCACATGAATTATTAATGTCTGTCAGGACGTAAAAAAAATGTCAACCAAAATCTTAAAAAGTGTATCTGGAGGAAATTACCTACCCTACCTTTAGTGTAATGATCTTTTTACAAAGTTGATATTAAGCCTTTGTTATCATTCATTCATCATCCTTTTCTTCCAGTTGGTTTAGATCAAGATGCTGCCACAAACAAGTGAAGGTGAGCTGCTAGATGAGGACAGGTTCATCATTCTTTCAACAATAAAAAGGGAATAAAGCCTGTGTTATGAAAGAGTAAAGTTTCCTGTGTACGCCTCTTTGAAGATTAATGCTTAACAGTCATACAAAAGACATCCTTCAAAGACAATTCTGATAAAATATCTACAATTCTGTAAATGTTGAATTGAAGCCAACTAGAGCACTGACACTGTGTTTTCATTTTCACAGGACGCAGTTGAGTCAGATTATGTCAACATGTTGATTAAGGTGTAAGCATCATGAAGGGAAAGAGGATTGAATCATGTTAAACTCTATTCCTGTAGTTCTGTAATGTTAGATGGTGTTACTTTTGCAGCAGATTAGTGACTGCACTGAATGAAGTGCAAACTGGACAGATGTGTTCATAGTATTGAATATAACCTATAATATGCTTTGTTGTTACAATATATAGGACTGTGCTGATAAATTGCATAGATGTGGTAATAATTGTATTTTCTCTTGTGATATTCCTTCATTATGTAAAACTACTTATTTTAAAAAGAGAATACAAGATTATTGAAAATTCAGAGGGTGAATCAGACGGACATAGGAAGGAATTTAACAAAGCTGTATCTTGTAGTCCTCTTGATGATGGAGCCAACGTGTGGGGAAAACCCAGCAAGATACAATAAAGGAGCAAAATGTAACTCTGACACCTAGTGTTTAAAACGGGTAATGAAGTCCAAATTCAAAACATTGAGGAGAGCTGTCTCCCCTCGCCCCCTCCTCCCTAGAGTCGATGTGCACGCAGGTTTCCGTGACACGGACACTGAAGCTGTCAGCAAGCAACTGTTTCTAAGCCAAAGTAGAGGGTCAGTCTTAATTCAACCTGCTGATGGAACGATGTGAAAATTAAAAGGATCTCTAAAGTCAAAAGAAGGTAACATTTAGGGACTTTGAGTTTCTTCAGCAGTGTTCTCAAAACACCTCTTAAGATGCCCTCTTATCTCTGAGATTAAAACCCTACTAAGCTATTACTTGCTTTGGGTATATATTCATGATTTGTTTTGTTGTTTTTTTAATATATATATGTATTACATATTTTTATGTAATGTCTTTAAAAACAGGTCTGTATAAATGTAAGTATTCATTGACATTAACCCTGAGTTCTCCTGATCCAACTGTCCTTTACGCCAGTGGTTCTCAACTGGTGGGTCGGGACCCAAAAGTGGGTCGGGAGTCGTTTACAGTGGGTCGTGAAAGTGTGCCTGGGAAAAAAAAGTGTCAAAAAGTCTAAAAACTACTTTTTCAACATGTTTGTTTTGTTTCATCTCTTTGTTCTGTCACATGTTTTATACCATCTGATGTCCAAACTGCACAATTTTTCATTAAACAAATCTTATTGGTTGAAAAATATACGTAATTTGGGTCGCGATTTCTTATTAAGGAGTTGGTGGTGGGTCTTGAGGCTAGACCAGTTGAGAACCACTGCTTTACACCATAGCTTGTAAATATTAATGGTCGAAGCGTGAGTGATGTCACAGATCTGGTACTGCGGGAGGCTTTGGAGTCCCATCGATGGCATCCCCCTTCGTTTTCCAACATCAGAGATTGCTGCTGGCTTTACACCAATTCATACAAGGTTTATAAGGACACAACACGCTACAAGCTGGAATAAATGTACGTTTTTCTCACCTGTAGAGAGCTTACAAAAAAGGAGAATTTATCTGTGGGGATTTTAGAGTTTCAGCTTCCTTGAGATTGACGTGAAAATTCCTGCTTGCTTTTTCATACCCGAGTGCACCAAACTCTACTGACAGAGACTTTAACAAAGCAATGAGAAGATGTTAGAAAAGACTGAACACAACAGAGACGTAGGCTTTTTGTTGTGCTTTTTCTCCACAATATTTCATTTCAGTTTCAGTTTTATAAGTTAGTTTCTTACATATATGCCAAAGACATAATGTTGCTGCATCTACCATCTTCTCTTGTTTTAAAAAAGGAATCTATACAAAATTGTGTATATAATTAAAGTTCTACTTGTTTGGAAACTGTTTAGTCCCCAGAAATTCACGTGATCATTTGCTCACACATACACAGTCCCACATACCATGTGACGCTAGCTAGCTGAAGTCCATTTACCATAACAGCTCAATGAAAGACTTCACTATATCCACTGTATGCTACAAAACAGAGTGAGTTGATCTGTTCCATGTGAAACAAAATTACCAACACTATTACACCACTGACCTTCAATCAATCATCCCGGCTCATGGCTTTCATCTTGTTGACCTATGACTCAGAAATGTCAGCCCTCTCCTCGCTTCACCCACTTCATGTTGCAGTTAAAGGAGTTAAGTCATGCTGCTGCTGGCTTGTTCCTCCTGTTTGTTCCTCCTTTATGATGAATTTTTTTGTGCTGTTAATAAGTATTTAAAAGCAGCAACATATCTACAGTTGGGGGGTAAGGGTGATGGGTGTAGAAATAGCGAACAGAAAACGCCACCTGGGAGCTTGCACCCCAGGAAATACAAGACAAAACTTTGAAGACTATTTCTTCACATTTCTAAGGCGCACTGAATGTTGGATAAATTCTATGTTCTTTCCACCCAATAAACTGTAAATGATGAGTGTGCACTCGCCCCAAACTTCGAATCTGGCCTGTGGCTCCTTCCCCACGTTATCCCCACTGTCTCTCTTCCTTATTTCAAACTCTATCCACTGTATCTATCCTCTGTCCTATCTCTCCAATAAAAAACAAATAAATCTTTAAAAACCAAGAGATGTTTTCAACAGTAATATTCTTGATCTGAACCAGTTGCAGTCAGAGATGTAACCTCAGTCTCATAATTGTTGAATTGTGTTATACAGGTGCAGCAGTTCCCATGATTCACTGCAGCTACTCTGTAACAAATGTCCATGACTTGTTTGTTTTACTCTTTTTATTTGACATGAAATCAGGCTATAGAGTTAACTGCATTACAGTCATCACTTAACAGATCATCAGTGTTGTCAGAGATAATAATACTGGTGTCAACTTAATCAGAGTGATAATAATCACCAGAGGAAGTGCAAAATACAGACAGACATAAAAACTACCAAAGGTTGACGGAGGAAGACACCAAAAAGCAAAGGATAGTGTCCACAATCTTTTTTTAAAGTCTACTCAATATCAGAGTCCAAATGTCATTTAAAAAACCTCCCTATTCCTGTTTATAGCACGCACCCATGAACATCTGAGAAAAAGAGTTACCCAAGCACACACACATAAGCTGGGATTTTTTTTTTGAAGTGTTAAAACTAACATGCGTTTTTAATTCTCTATCATGATTTAACTCGTCCCGTACATAACATGGCATCAGCCAACACATTCAAAAATATCAAAGCTGAAAAAAACAAACAGATCCTCTGTGCGTGGTTGAGGAGTCAGGGCCCTCTTCAACTCCCACTCAAACCTTATGGAGTATAGTCATCATAGGGCCCTTTTACAGCATCAGTACACACTCAGGCAAACTAACAGACAACCTAATTCAAACCCTGCCAATTTAATACCTGACAAAGAAAATACATGTGCCTGGATATAAAACGTCTATTGTAGTGTTTTTGTACCCGTCTTTTTATCTTACAGCTGAGACTGGTCATCTAAAGAGGTATTGATTAACTCTAAGCTTCTGAGAAAATACAGAAAAAAACAAGCCCTTCAGTGCTTCCAAACATGCAGATAGGAATGTCGTGTCAGTGAACTGCTTCACTGTGATTGATCTGAGACGTCAGGAAGTTTGTTTCATGCCGCGTCATCTTCATCATCAATTGAACAATATTTAGCATAATGCTTAAAAATGCCAAGCCTCTGGATAATTTATTGTGTATGCTTCATAACAACATAAATAAAAGATAAATAAGACTGGCTCCAGGCCAGATTCAGTAACTGGATTTACAGTTTGAACAACTTTCTATTTTAAGGCCTCCTTTTGTTTTGTTTTCAGCCTGTGATGCGAGTAACAACAACAGTTAATAAACTTAATAAACTGTCCCTTTCATTTGAAGACGTAGGTCCTATTAACCACCATCATCTTTAAAAAGAATCCAAGTTCTCTGCGCCACTTCCCCACTGCATAGCATCCAGTACTGTAGTCTCCAGCCACACATTTTGCTTTAGCTCCACTCAGATGCCCCAAGAAGTTAAAGAAACTAAGTCTAGAGTATGTACAAGGCGAGTCTTACGACAAACATCAGAACTGTGCAGGTCCATCGCTGCTTGGAGTGCCAGATTGGAGACACAGGAGCTCTTATTGTCACTAAATGTTCTACACATGTTAGAACAACTATGGTTTTATTTTGCTAAATCACCAGGTCAGCTCAGTCTGGAGTGTCAGCAGTACCGCCCCTCTAATGGACACACAGGAGGACTGCATGAAGCAATGTGTGCTGGTGTGTTACTTGGTGAAGGACTACCTTTAGTGTGGTAAGGAGGATGTTGTATGAAAAGTGAAGACTTCCCTTAATCTCTGCAAGAACATTGTGAGTCAGAACTACACACATCTAGAAAGCTGGAAATAGAAAGACACGAGGAAGAATGAAAGCTCAACCCAACCGCCTGCGTTTGGAATGACAAGAAGATGATATGTAAGGAAGCTTAGTGTGTGATCATGTTCATCACCATCATGAATGCAACTCTCTTCAACCCATCCTGCTTTAAGTCTCTGTATTGCTCTGTATTGTCTTTATCTTCCCCTGCATGAACATGCTAGATGTTAATGTTCTGCAAACAAAGAGAGCGGTAAGAGCTCAGCCCATTTCACTCTTTCAGGGGGTCTCTTAGGTCTCTGGGTTGGGTGTAGCCAGAAGAGGCACATTGTCCCTCCTCCTCCTGCCCAGTGGGGGGCGTCTGTACTGCTCCCCATCTGCGAGCGTCTGGGGCAGTGGCTTCCTCTTGCTCTCTGGCAGCAGCAGGATGGACAGCACAGCCAGTAAGGCCAAAGAAGAGTAGACCACATGATGCAGGAAGTAACCATAATGGTTCCTAAGGTCCATGAGCGGAGAGCTGAGGCGGCCCACACAGCCCAGAGCAAGCACTATGCCCACACCAGTGCCCCTGCAGACAAAACCACTGTCGGTTAAATCACATATATGCAAGGATTTAATTTGTATGTTTCAGTCCAACTTAGCAAAACTCCAGTGAGTCTACAACTCAATACATTTTCATAACAAACTTCAGAGGGGACAGGTTTTCTTTTAATGTTTGAATACATTTCTAAATAATACTCTAATTGAGTGATGGTGTATTTATGGTACCTGATGATTGTGGGCATGATCTCTCCAGTGAAGAGGATGCAGAGCGAGGCAGTGGCCTGAGAGGAGAAGAGACCCAGGACTGAGAAAACGGTGATGGCCGTCTCACTGAGATCTACAAGGAGAAGGAGGGACAAGCGTCAGTAATTATGGATTACATTTTTTCTGCCATGAGGGGTAGATACAGAGAGCAGAGAGTAACCTCTCAGAGGTCAGAGCTGCTTCCTCTCTGTCTCTGATGCATGGTTTTAGAACAGCATCTGACACATTATTGACTTTGCTGCCACTGCAGTGTCCTACATAAACTAAATGACATACCCCTCTCCTGCCAAAAGGGGGAGCCTAAGACTGGGCTTTACACAGGTAAAGCATGCTGTAAAAAGAGGCACATGGAATGTCATTTTCCACAAAAAAAACTGGCCTTTTTTTCGTAATTCACGAAGAAGCACAAGCCCAATGTTAAGTAAGTTAGTGGCATATGTATGATATAATATGATAACATATTTAAGCTTAACATCAAGTAAAAAAAACTTTACCTACCATTACCCTTTCTAGCTAGAACTTATACAAGCAAGACCTTTAACCCTAAAAAAGCATAATATAATGTTTCTGCAACAACTGGGGCTGATTTACGGGGAGGTGACGGGGGTCTACTGTAGACTATTAATAGCTTCCTTCATGTGACCCGGGATTTACTCAGAGGAAACAATGTTGTGCAGCCAACAAAGGCCTGCTTACACTCCATGAGTCCCAGAAGGATCAAAGAGGCCAGTCCCGTCATCGTCATGGAGAGGAGAAGGATGCCACGGCGACCGAACCTGTCTACAGTAAACCAGAGCAACAGCCAAGCACCACCCCCTGCACACACAGACAGCAGGTAGGTCCAATAGAAGCTTGGGGCTGTACCTCTGACATCCCCTCGGAAAGAGCTGTAACAATGGCTTATGCCGTGTGAGATGAACCTGATGGAGAAAGGACAAAGGGTAAACCATTCATGGCTAAACTGGTTTTGAATAGAATGTGCTTCAGAGTGGGAGAATAATGACGAAACAAGGCTCTACAGCGAAGCCGTACAAAACTGAGAGGACTGGCTGAATACTGCAGTGTTGCTAACTTGACGTAAAGAGTGTGCGATGACTTACGAGGTGAAGCCCAGCACACATATGTTCTTCCAGATGTTCTTGCTGTGGAAGAGCTCAGGGAAGGACAGGTGGGGGCGTGAGGAAGGTTCCGGCTCTGAATCCAGCTCTGCAACAAGGAAACACGGCAAAACATGTCTTCTCTTTGAAATTGAGTTCAACGACACCTTGACTGACACGATTGTCTCTTTAAATCAACAGCTAAATGTCAACTGGTGACATGTAAAAGAGAAGCTGGGTTAATACCATTACAATTCCTTAATAGAGGTTGTTTTATGGCCAGTTACAGTTATATAACATTCATTATCAGTTTAGAAACAACTGATAGATTATGTGTATAACACAATACAATGAAAGAGTTTACAATGAAAAATAAATGCCAAAAATCTCATATCGGTCGGGCCCTAGTTTATTAATGAATATGTATTACATATATCACCATCTGTGAAGTATTCGCAACTTATTCTGAATAAAATATCAAAAAACTAAGATGTAATCAGATGTTTTTTTATGTATTTATCAATAATACAAATAAACAATAAGTATATATTGATCTACGACAACTACATCAAATATTTTCAAAAAGAGCTAATTTCATCCGGTAAAAAAGTCGATGACATGAAGCCTAAAAAATCTGGCAGAAGCCTATTTTAAGGGTCACTGAGTGGACTACAGTGTTTCTTTTTTTATCTCATATTTCAATTGTTGAAGAAAGTGTTGGACTTCACATGTCCTGCAGCTGTAAGACATGTTTATTTACAATGCATGTCCAAATGGTCTATGATTGGTGTTCATCCCTAGAATCTAAAATAAGTGATGCCGGAGTTTCAATGTAAAATAAAGAGATGTTTTTTCCTTTGTCTGGCCAATGACAAGAAGCTTAAGTCATGTTCCTAACTTCCCTGAAGTTATATTTACATGTGACCTGTTCTAGAATGAAGTGAATATACAGCTAACATTTTAGCTGCAAGAAAGTACAGTGCACTATAATTCCATATTTTTGCAGGAATTGTGTATCTTTAATAAATCATGAATTATAATTGACCATCATGCCTGCTCTTGGTTTGTGATGGGGTACTCAGGTTGTGAAATGCATTGCAATAAGTAGTCCATAAATAATGGAAGCGTCATAAAGCATGATGTACATTTTACTCAGCACTGTTTCAAACTAAGGTATAGCTGCTTTAATTTCAATGGAGAGAACCAGAATCTAAACCTAATCACAGCACACACCTGTGAAGCTTTCATCATCTCTGTTGGAGTTCCGTCTCTCGCTGAACGAGTTCATGTCTGCAGATCTCTCCGACAGAAGGAGCCAGCGTGGAGATTCTGGAAATACTCCTGGAATGCTGCAGGAGAGCAAATATGAAGCATGAATCAGGCTCACTCTTTGATCTTAGCTGACCTTTATCCAACACCAACACTAACTCCTGGAGATTATCTCCTTCAGCATGGAAAATAACCACCATGGGTCACAAAGTAACAGAATTGTTTATTGCATAATCCCCTTTAATCTTCTATTCTCATTTAAAAAAACCTGCAATAATGCCAGTAATCCTATTTAAATCTCTGTTAATTTGGTTTTAAAACTGCTAAAGTGGCTAATCTAGTAACAGAAGTGTAAGATTAGCTGGCGACCTTAAACAAAGTAGCCTAATGCATTCTGACAGGAGCTGAAAGGCTCAATGAGGCCTGGGGATTACGATCAATATGATCCAACAAAGCTTTCAGAATGTCAGGTAGCATCCAGACACTTTATCAAAGACTGTGAGGGTCCTTTGTTCTCTCCTGCAGCTTCTCAGAATAATACACAGTGAGCATCCTACAACAAACATATAAATATGATCGGAAAAATGCTGAAGTCCTAAACATCAGAGTCAAAATCTCAAAAACAAACAAGTCAAACAGTGAATGGTAAGAAAGCATAAAGATGTTCACTTCTATACACACACCACTCTTACCCATAACTGAGAAATAGTGTTAGCGGGGCGGCACCAGCTCCCAGGAGGCCCCTCCAGGACTGGCAGCCCAGGGCGACGGCCAGCAGCAGCAGCTCTCCTGCTACAGTCATCAGCCCAGCAAGCATGGTGCCCAACAGCCTCAAAGACGGTTCACACAGCTCCAGACCTGACAGTCGAACACAACATAACCCCACTGTAACTGTGAAGACAGTTTCCCTGAAGAAGTGAACCACAAACTTCTACTACATCAACAGCTGTTGCATAATGAAGAATAAAAAAAATAAAACTATCAGACGCATGCTTGGTATAAATAGATTACATCTGCTATTATCACTGTCAACATGGTATGGTGACCTTAGCATTTAGCTCAAAGCATTAGTGAAAAAAAACAACTGTCTCACAGAGGTGTGGACTCTTTTCTTAAGTCTTGTTTTGACTTCAAACAAACACAGTGTGTACTTCAATTGTTGAAAACTCACGGGTGATGTACAAAGTGAGATATACTCCCGCACTAGCTGCTGCCAAACAGAAACGCATGACGATGAAGATGGAGGGGTATGGAGAGACACACACCAGCACCCCAAACACCACTGACAGGGTCAGGGAGGTCAGCAGAGTCTTGGACCTGCCCAGCCTGCAGGAAAATAAAAAACAGATGTGTTAAAAACGATCTGACCTCAACATGTAGAAGTTTTCATCCCAATCTAGGTGAGAGAAAAAAAAAGATTTACAACAGCAAAACAAACATGAACTACAAAAAAATATTAAAGGTCACATAATATTATATTTTTTCAACAAGTATAATTAAGTCTCAGAGGCCCCCAAAACATGTCTGTGAAGTTTTGTGTTATAAATCCACTCTGATCCTGTATTTAATCATGACTATAAACCCCTCTGTTTCAGCCCTGCTCAGAACAGGCTGTTTCTGTGTCTGTAGCTTTAAATGTAAATGAGCTGTATCTGACCACGCCCCTCTCGGGAAGGGGATGTGGCTTGGCCTTTTTTGCACCATGCCCAATTGTTTACGGTGAGAAGGCAGACTCAGAGGACAAAACAAACACCTAGCTGTGGGAGTGTCAGCCACCTCAGAAGGGAGGGGCCCTTTGTGATGTCACAAAGGGAAAATCTCCAAACGGCCTGTTTGAGCACACATTTTCTGAAACGTGGAGCAGGCTAAAGACGGATAGGATGGACTTTTCTCATCATTGGAGGGTTTGTTGACAGGCTAGGGACACATATTAGTGTTAGGAAAACATGGTGAAGTGCATCTTGCATAATATGTGACCTTTAACAGCTAGAGAGCTGAGCACAGAAAAGGCTACTGTGACATCTAATTAAGATATAATGTACCAAAAACCACGGCATGAAATATATACATTTACAGCATCATAATCTATTTTAATACATTTTTTAGACCTTTTTTTATCTTAAAAAAACAGCGTAAGGATTGGGAGTCAGACCTGCGGCCAGTCAGTGTGTCAAGGACTGTAAACTCTGTACACGTGACGCCTGCTCTGCCAACTGAGCTTAATCAGCAGCCCGCTCTACATAAATGTTTTATTAACCCTTTCAAAAAAGGAAATATGAACTGCATTGTCAAAGCAGCTTATTTCTGAAGCACTAACACACAAAAGCACAGCCTGATCAATGGATTGGATGATTAGACATTCATAGCTGCATGCGTATGTGGCAGTTTGTTTCCAATCTGCAGATTAGAAGTGTTGCTTCTTTCTACCGCCCAAGAGGCTGAATTAATTCCCTGTCCTTAACAAACAGATGCTATGCTCAATTGGTCAGCAAATGAATGAAGACTGTTAGCTGATTAACTGTGGATTCTCTCACTTGCAATTTCTCCAAACTACAGCTCCTCCTGTGTGACTTTCAATCTCACAACACAGGCTGGATCCACTGGGCCTCATTTATCAAACGAACGTACGACCGAAAACCGTGCGTACGACCATTTCCACGCAAACTTCGGCATTTATCAATTTGGACGTAAGCGGAAGCTGCGATCAGATCTCACGTCAGGTCTGAGCTCGTGTACGCAAATTCGAGTCTGTGGATTTGCGGTGCAGCACAGCAAAATCTGGCGGAAAATAATGAACAAACCTCAGCTGTCAGTAAGCATAAGCAGTCACATATTTAGAACAGATCAAAACGGATTATTAAAACGAAAACATTTCTTTTAAAGCCCATGTTTTTACTGATACCACTTTCAAAAAATTAAACAATAGGATAAATAGCCTAAGATGACAACGAATTATTACACATTAAAATGTGAAAGAATCATAAATACAAGCAGAAATGTGTGTTTGCAAATTAACTAATGGCAAAAATGTGTAATTGTTTTTGTTTTTGTCCGATGGGTGTGACAGAACTGGAACAAAAATTGAAAGCACCTGTTGAGATAATCATCGTTCCACTGTGGTTGGTCAGATGTTTATTCATTCCCCTATTTAAACAGATGCTTTGACAGTTATCAAGTCTTGATGATGGCAGACTTGCTTATTTTGGAGGAGCAATACGTGCGTGTCAGACGTGAGCGCGTCTTCAGGGACCTCAGGGATCTCCTCATGGAGAGTGATGCCTGGTTGATCAGTCGCTTTCGGCTCCCAAGGCATGTGCTTATTGATTTATGCAATAATGTAGCTGCTGGATTAAAGAGAGAAACCAGGCGGTCAAATGCCTTACCTGTACCAGTTCAGGTGCTCGCCACGCTGGGGTTTTTGGCCACCGGGACCTTTCAGCGAGAGGTCGGGGACAGGGCTGGGGTCTCCCAGCCAACGATCAGCAGGACGATGCCAGCAGTGTTGGCTGCAATAAAATCTCTCTCCCGAAAATACATTCGGTTCCCATACAATGATGTGATTAAAAGGCAATTTTATGAGATTGCTGGGTTTCCAAATGTGGTTGGAGCGATTGATTGTACTCCTGTGCGCCTGAAGGCACCATCCATGAATGATTACGCATTCATCAATCGCAAAAACTACCACTCCATAAATGTCCAGGTGATTTGTGATGCCAAGCTATCACTTTTAAACGTGGTGGCCAGGTGGCCAGGGGGGACACACGATTCTTTTATTTTTCAAAACAGCTCTGTTGGCGCGCGGCTGCAGGAGGGCGCACTGCAGAGCCAAAGTCATCTCCTCGGTAAGTGGCTACCCTCGATAAATTGCATTACACTAAACAAGGTATCAGATGATTCACATTTTGGTATGGTTCTTCTAGGTGACAAGGGTTATCCTCTAACGGAATACCTTATAACCCCGCTACAGAGCAGGAACGCAGGTTCAACAGTGCGCACACACGCACACGGGTCACAGTCGAGCGCTGCTTCGGGTTGCTGAAGGGCAGGTGGCTCTGTCTCGGACCTGCAGGGGGAATGCTACTGTATACCCCAGACAAAGTGTGCGATATCATTTTGGCCTGTTCAGTTTTGCACAACATTGCACTGGTGAATGAGCGGCGCAGCCGGATGAGCCCATGCCCATGGAGCCGTGGCCAGCACAGCCTCCACAGGGGGCTGTACGGAGGAGACAGGACCTCATTTGTCGCTTTTAAAACGTAAAGTATACCTTAAACTCTTGCAAATGCTCTGCAGTATTAATCAGTAATGTGAAGTATTGTTGGTGGAATTGGCTAAAGGCATACTAAACAGACAAAATTTAGTCATTTAAACATTTTATTATGGCTTTTTTAGAGTTTCATTTATTTCTTTTAGTGTCTCATTAATTGCGTCAAGTGCGCCGACGACTGAGGCCAATAACCTGCATATCTCCCCTTGTCTCTCCAGGACCTCTGCCGTGATCAGGTTCGGTCTGGGCGCAGCACGGGGGGCCGAGGGCACGCGCTCACTCTCGGCAGTAATAGTGGGACCGCCCTGGGGAGCAGATCTGGCTGACATCATGCTGGTGCCTGGCTCTGAAATATTTAATACAATAAAAATGTCACCCATGTAACATGTGTAAGCCTTATTATTTGTAAGAAATGGTGTACAGTCAGTTTGATTTTTCAATGCAAGCCAAAGGGGGTTGTTAGTTACCATTCTGCTCTGGGTCTGATGCCAGTGCGTCTGTGTCACCTCCACCACTTATGCCACAGATCGACTCGGACCCAATTAAGGAGGCAATTCTTTCCTCCGTCCCCGTCAGGATCAGGCTGGAGTCTGGTTGGCCTCCTCCAGTCTTCCTGATGCTGCGTTTAAACGCAGCAACACGTTTCTTGGTGGCCAGCTTCAAATCCGACCATTTTTTCTTGACCTAAATGTAAAGAATTGTTTTGATCAATTAGCAGACATAAGCTTTTAGGCTGCGGATGAAAAGATTCATTTAAGTCGTTAGGCATGGGTTAAGTTATTGAGAATTATATTCAAACCTCAGCTGGAGTCCGTTCCTGTACGGCAACGCTGTTGACTGCCTCCGTTATCTTTTTCCAGACAGCGTTTTTATGAGCCCCTTTTATGCCACTCTTCAGACTGCCAAAAAGCACTGTTTTGTTTCTTTCCACCTCCGATGTCAGGATGCCGATCTCCGTGTCAGAAAAGTTTCTTTTCTTACTCATGTTTCGTCTCTCCAGGTTTGACCTCAGTGGGCGAGGCCTCCGAACCAGGAATATTTATGGGCGTAACATGTTAATGACGATCGAATTCAGCCGCCGCATTTATCAAGGCCCGCTCATTCGTACGCTCAGATTGGTCAGATACGAACGTTTCATAAATCGCACGTGTGTCCTGTCGTAAGACCAAATCTGCGCTCAGATCTGCGCCTGTTTTCACGCAAGATTGATAAATGAGGCCCATTATGTCTATAATCTGAGGTGCTTGGGGTATGCCTAATGTATGAGGTTATTATAATGTTTGTACCAGACAGCATTTCATATGTTAGTTTGTGTGTGTGTGTGTGTGTGTGTGTGTGTGTGTGTGTGTGTGTGTGTGTGTGTGTGTGTGTGTGTGTGTGTGTGTGTGTGTGTGTGTGTGTGTGAGGTAGTGAAACTGCAAAGTGTGGACAAAGACTGCTGAATGAGGCACAAATGTATCTGAAAGCCTAAATGTCTGCACACATAGATTGAGTTGTATTGGAACATGATGAATGTGTGTGTGAATGTATGCTGTCTGACATGTTGACAAAGACAATCCTTAAAGGAAGAATATGTGACTTTTTGATCCAGTAGATGTCGCCCTTGAGCAGCGGCACTTAACCAAAACAAACTGCTGTTTGGCGACACCTCCAGCGACACAACTCCAACACCTCTCCCCTCACGTTTGCACAAAGGAGTTATCAAATTGGAATGCACCATAATCAAGCACTAAGCGCAAGCAGCAGACAAATTGTCCTTGTCTCGAGCTGTATTGTTGTGTTAGCACGCTAATGGTAGCGCTCTTTAGTTTGCTCGTAGCTTCACATTGCTTGTAAATTTTCACAGAATGACCATGATCTAAAACGTGACATTGAAATAAGCAGTGAGTGCAGTATGTTATTGTTCTTTTCTATAGCCCTCACTTAAACAGCTTTATAACAAGGGGATGAGCCGGCCAGCCGTCCCGTCCATGTAAACACGATGTAGATACGTCTCAGACAACATCAAAGACAGCGGGACTCGCGCGTCTCACTCATTGTAATTTATTACAATTTATAATAACTTATTTTTGTTTCGACCTGTTAAAAGCTTTGTCGAAGCTAACAATCTTATCACATTAATCTCCCACCTTCTGTATTGTGAGTGGTTCTATCCGTTTTAAGTTGGAAATATGTCACGTTCTGATTCTGTTCTGTTTCACGGGGACTTTAACAAGCTTTTTAAATGGAAACATCAACTTATGTACTGTACTTCTTTGCTGCAGTCTTAACTTTCATCTGACTATCAGCCTCCTGTCAATACCCACAAGATCCTGCAGCAAGACAATCATACGTATGTGTGCACGCATGCATGCGTATGTGTGTGTGTGTGTGCGCGTGTGTGCGTGCGTGTGTGTGTGTGTGTGTGTGTGTGTGTGTGTGTGTGTGTGTGTGTGTGTGTGTGTGTGTGTGTGTGTGTGTGTGTGTGTGTGTGTGTGTGTGTGTGTGTGTGTGTGTGTGTGTGTTGGATGTGGGGTAGTGAAACTGCAAAGTGTGGACAAAGACTGCTGAATGAGGAACAAATGTATATGAAAGCCTAAATGTCTGCACACATAGATTGAGTTGTATTGGAACATGATGAATGTGTGTTTGCTGTCTGACATGTTGACAAAGACAATACTTAACAAGCCTTTTTAGTGGAACCATCAACATATAAAAAGTACGTCTGTGCTGCAGTCTTACATTTAAACTATCTTGTTAGCCATCTGTCAATCCCCACAACATTCTGCAACAAGACACTCAAGTGTGTGTGTGTGTGTGTGTGTGTGTGTGTGTGTGTAAGTATTTGTGAGCATGATTACCTGTCAGCGGCATAGCCCAGGCCGAGACAGCCAGTCAGGACCCCCAGGATAAAACACACCTCCTCCACTGGGACCAGCCAGTACTGAGCACACACCAGATCCCACTAGACAGACACAAGGGGGAGGAAGAGAGACGCCTGTCAGTTATTATCTGTGCATGTTAGTACAACAATATACATTGGACAGAACATGGAGTCCTCAGGTAGAAATGTGCATCACCTGTTCAATCCCTGGCAACATGTATAACATGTGATTCAATGTAAACTGAAAATAGAAAATGTAGCGCAGATGAGATCATCATTTTTTAACCCTCAAATGATAGCTGAAAAGCAGACTGGACAGTAAACTGGTTCTTTGTCAGTAGGCTTATTGGAATTGATATACAGAGTAGAAAGTCTCAGTGTACAACTGGCCTATAAGACGTATTTCAGATGTAAATGGTAAATGGACTTGCACTTTTACACCGCATGTCACACCTATCCATTCACACACTGATGGCAGAGGTTTCTATGTAAAGTGTCCATCAGAAGTTACTAATCCCATTCATACACATTCATACGCCGCCGACAGTGCAGCGGGAGCAACTCAGGGTTAAGGGTCTTCTTGCCCAAGGGCACATCGAACATGTGGCTGCAGGAGCTTGGGATTGAACCCTGGACCTTCCGGTCGAGAGACGTCCGACTCTACAAACTGATCAAGAGCTGCCCGATACATATCCAATTTGTGAGACAACCAAAAGACAAATGGTAGCCATTTCTTCTTCAGCCTTCTGTCTCTGCATGTTTTCATTCATCCCAAAGCCACAATGTTTAACCAGATCACTGAGCATTCACATGGAACGTTAGCTTGACTGATTCATCAAGACATTTCCTTTTGGCTAATAAATGACTTTATTATTTTTGCTTTGATTAGAAAGACAGCAAAGGTGTATTTAAAATTATTGTTTCTAAAAGAACCATGGACCCAAATGAAGTTTCTAGTTTTCCTTGCATGTAAAAACACGTCGTCTGCTTCTGCTCACATTGATTAATAATTATCTATTCCAGTTTTAGTGAGGCCTCGATTAGCAAGGGAGATAACCTGCTGATAAACTGCAGAGATTATGATGCAGTACAGAGTTCCAAAAGACTCAGGAAAACATTAAATGTGTAAAGTGGAGTCCATTCATAACACCCTGTAAAGCGGACTCCATTGTGATTCACATGCTCTTACTGAATTGAATAACAAAAGATTGTGTGGTCGTACTTAATAGTGCATTCACATGGAAAGTCTGTTGAAATTATAGGACACAAATCTGCCATCAGGTGCAACTTTTCAATCACATTTAGCCAACTCACTGATTTGCATTAACAGCTGAGCTCTGCTCATGTTGCTGTCTACCGGCCACTGAGAGCCAAATGATTTTAATGATCTAGAGAGAAGCAGAGCAGAGAGCCGGTGATAAAAAGGCCTTGCATAATTGGAGCCTGTGCACGGAAACATAAAAGCCTGTCACATAATATCAGGCGTTCCTATTGCTGAAGGCACAGAGCCACAACATTGCACACTCGCCGGTTAAAGGGCAGCATAGCAACCCATGGTGTTCATACGGGTGGAATGCTTTGGACAACAGAAGGAGGGAAAATGCATACAAACCAGATAGTAAACTGCTCAGACTGGTTTTGGGAATGACGCTCAAGCACCAATCAGTCATGTGCCGTTGGGAGACTGAAACCTGCAACCATTTCCTCCTTTTTCTTTCGTGTGCATTATTGCCCACAAGGGCCTAATACACCCAGTGACATCCAAACTTTAAAGGCACTACAGTCATATTGTTATGTCAACTAATTTATGGGGTTGACAAATTTAAATCATGGTGTATACTCAGCACATTGTCAACAATACAGTGACAGCAATGTTGACAGTTATGAATGAAGTTTCCCTCCAGTGAGGGACACAGTATGTATGGATCAGTGGCAGAGGCAAAGTTAGTAAGAGGCTGCACGTTTCCTGCTCAACAGACTGCCAGCTCAGCAAAGCAAAGCAGAACTAGAGGAAACCATCATCACGACAGCAAATAAATCCTTCCTGAGTTAAACCTAATTAAAGAGCCATGATTTTTAGATCTGCTCTCGTATGTAAACGGTGAATCAAGAACGACGTAGTCATGATGCTTGTAGTACGTCCAAAACAATGCTCCCACTAAATGACTCCCTTGGCAGAATTTATGTATCCTCAGCGTGCTGCAGTGGTGCGGGTAGATTACCGGCCAACTGCCCTTGTGCCGCCGGACTGGAGGTCTGGGTGTGGTTCCCATATTAGTAGGCACAGAAATGGAAACACACAAGCCACAGAGCACAAATTACAGTGAGTAGGTCAAAGATGCAGAGTTGTGGAAGGAGGGTTTACATCCTCAGTGTAGCTGGAAAAATCCCTGAAGTGTCCAAATCCCTGCTTTGCTAACAGTCATTGACACACTGGTAAGCAAGGCACTTAAAGAGACCTTTCTTTTGTAAAGATCACTTCTAGGTTTGCTTTTAGTGTGCTAACTCTGTTTCCATCTATGCTGGAGTCTGGCTGTGAGCAGCGATTCTCCTTTCCTTAGTGAGCTATTTGAGGAATTCTAACCTTTGACATGTCACACAATTTGCTTAAATGTTTTTTTATTTTGTCATGGCTAGTTCAGGTCGGCACAGTGACGCAGGTAAAACTCCCATTTCTGAATCGGTCACTGAGTGTTATTCACCTTAGATTCACACAGCCCTCTCTAGTCTAGCAAACAACTTCAAAGAGTCACATTCTCTTTTTAAGAATCACAATTTATGCAGCCAACATAGTGATATTATGGCCTTTGTTTTCAAAACCTTTACCCACAGCAAAACTAGATGAGTGGCACTAAGGTCAGAGATTCTTGTGTGTTACAGTAAAGAAGCCTCTGGCCCCCAGCTGCAAACAGAGATGATGATCTTCACACTACTCCACACTGTTTTTAACTCATAGTGATGCCTCAGGTGATGTATCAAACAGATCCCTCTGTAATGTCTTCACATATCCAGTAGAATTGAACAGATTGAGAAGAGTTGGACGTGTGAAACTGAACCCTGAAACGGGTGAAGATGCACAACCCTCCTCTCAACGCTGTAGATACAAAGGTCCATCTATGCTCGCTTATCTCACAAAGGATCAAAACACTTGCTTCTAAAGAAAGGTACGTAATACATATTGATGTTTAAACTATGAACATCTACTTTACAAGCAAAGACAAGACAAGAAAAGAGAAAAACAAAGGACATGGGGATTGAGCGGGTGAGTGTTTGAGAGAGACCATGCCAAAACGTAGCATAACTTTGTTCATTTCTCTATGTACTCATTTGTAATAGTAGCAGTACTGTGTATTCAATAACAGCCACACACTGCTCATGGATTCATCCTCAAACTCAGTCTCATAAGTATGACACACATTCAGTAAGGAGATCAAACAGGAGCTTTGTGTACTAACATTCACACAGGGCATTTCCCAAATCTCTGACGTTGGAGTTTTCTTGAACATGCCCACAAGGAAATGTTTCCACAACAACTTCTGACTCCACAGAACCACAACAATACTTAACGTGAAAAAATGATGAAAAGCTGTAATGGATGGAAAAGCATGACCCATATTAAAACACTGGTTTGGTCCTTTAAGGCTTCAGAGAACTTCTGTCCAACTCAAAGTATGTGCAGCTGTATTCAAGTTTAGCAGCACATCGCAATAACTGAAGGCTGCCTGCTCAGCAAGACCCTCCTGTGGATCAACACAGGATAAAAAAAGAAACACTCTTTTCAGCAAATAAAGACCCCGAATCCATACATAAACAAAAAAGGAAGCCCTTCCCCAGAAGGCCAAAACAATGAGCAAGGCCAGGACTACAATTAGAGAGCTCATAGGAGCCGCGGCTGGGGCTTTACCTCTGTAACAATGTTGTTCCTCAGCCCCTCTGTGACGTTGTAGTCCCAGCCGGCCTGGCAGTCCACCACAGCTGAATGGCTGCCGTTGACGTACTGCTTACACTGGGACAGACCCCCACTGTCCCCGGGCCTCTCACCCTTCTCCCACGGCAGGGAGGCGTTCAGGACCTCTGGCGCGGGCAGGGGACCAGGCAGATGGCAGTGATGGGGCGAAGAGAGGGTGATTAGGGGGTCAGAAGAGAGCAGGAAGGCCAGGAAGAGGTTGGGCAGGATGGAGAGAGCGATCAGCACCCTTTGCTTCTTCCGTCCCAGAGCCAGCACCATCACTTCCCCCGTGGGTGGCAGCGAAGGTGGGGCGGGGAGGGAGGAAGAGGAGGGTGCTGGGGAGGAGGGAACGGGAGAGGAAGGGAGGGATGGAGGGGGAGCAGGGCATGGGGAAGGGGAGACCAGAGGAGGAGAGTCTGGAGATAGCATCTTTAAAGGTGGAGCTGTAGGGAAGTTGTGTTGAGGGTTGTTCCTTAGGCGAACGGAAGACGAGCTGAAGAGCTCTGTGGAAGAAAAGATGAACACAGCATTATGTCATAGTTTAATTAAAAGTCCAATTATGGACTGATGTGTACACGTATCATGAGTAACCTTTTTAACCTTTAACAGTATGCATTTTGAAATACACCGTAGGGAAAGCAGAGATGAAAATATTCTTTAGTTTCAGGGTTCTGGTATCATTTGCGCAGGCTCATTTTTCAACCGTCACCTGTGCACTTCCTTCTGTAAAATGTATATATTTTCTGTTTTTTTTAAAAGGCAATGGATTGGATTGATAGGATTTTCTCTATGATTGTACTTACTTTATTTTGAAATGTTTGACAAAATGTACTACTGATTTTATGATGAGTTGTAACTGCTCTAAAGTGTTAAAATAATGAACTGGTTGTATGCTTATTCCATTGGTGACCACATGTTGCATTGCATTATGTCATTTGAATAGTAGGCCCTGATTTGACAGTGAACCGTTACAGTGTATTTGTCAAACTGTGCTGGTGTAAGAGAGGACACATTGGGTTATATTGAACTATTTCTAACTCTGAGCCAAACTGGGTTCAAAGATGTTCTGTTAACGTGATGAAACTGTGAGAGTACTGAGGGACACGAAGGGGATCAGCAACTATTTAGATACTCTTTCAAGCAAAAGCCATCACTTGTTTCAGCCTCTTTAAAGTCAGGCGCAGGCATGTGAGGGTCAACTGAGCATCCTGTGTTTTAGATTGTTGTTCAGACAAATCAAGAAAACTTCATGACATCCCCTTTTGTGTATGACCTGGTGATGGGCGTATTCGACTACTTCCTGTAGTTTTACATACCATAACAGTTTTTATTAACATACTTTTAATGTAACACTTGTTAACTAATTCGCTGTTTGCTTTGCAGGCTTTGGCATGCATGCCCTACACTTTAAAGAAGTCATTGGTGAGAGTCTCACTGACTCCTGCTGTTTATAGCTGTCAGTACCTATTTTGGTAAAAGTAAATTTAAAGACTCCCTGACATGATATAAGTAAAATGATGGGTTTTTTTCCTTCCCTTTCTGTAATACAGGCTGCTCTCTGTGCTCCCGGTTGAGGGCTGGAATGTGAACAGCCTGTGCTTTCCTCAGCAGCCTCCTCTGTCGGTGCACATGGTGCTCCCTTAGCAGCCAGTGTCGCGGTGTTTTCCTAACACAGGGCCAGGAAGTCTCTCAAAAAAAAGGATTCCCACAGGGTTACATAAGAGCTTGTACACGAAGGGGAGAAGGACGTGTATGGAATGTAACACACAGGGTTTGGCTAGTCTCCGTGGAAGTGCAAACTCACAAAGAAACACAACAGCAGTGTGAGGAGAATAAACAACAATGTCGGGAGGTAAAGGAGCTGGGCCAGGGACTGACAAGACTCACACCTGACCCGGCACACTGGCCACACACAGCTGTTATTATAACATCTGTCATGCTTCCAAACGGGTATTTCCTACTGTTACTTACCCCTCCAAAATGGTTTTAAATGTGAGCCAGATCCCTACTTCGCGTTGTCTCTTCCTAACATCCAAAACATTTGCGATGTGAAACAGGAGATAGGACTGAGAGTAGTTTCACCGCAGTCACCGTATATCTTCTACTCCTTGATTCCAGTCTCCTTTGTATGTTACATCGAATGACATTTCCGTCCCGGAGAAGTGTCGTAGTCTCTGATGAACCCCAGTCCTGCCTTTGACACAAACAAGGACACTGGACTCCTGTTAGTCCCGGGCGCAGCTAGCCCTCCGTCGCTGGAAATGAGATGATGCCCCGCAGGGTGCTAGACTCTTTTCCTACCGTCACTGCTTATGAACGATATTGTTTAGTCCGAGTTTCTGCCTGCCGACATTACGCAAAATAAATAAATAAATAAAGCATTATAGTGTCCGACATCATCTTAAAGGGACACACTTCAGTCGACCACGGACAAAGAGCGGGTGTGAGGCTGCATTGGGAGAAGCCTGTTTGAACGAGCGAACAGCTCCGCCGCCGGCGGCACACTTCGTGTAAAGTCGGCAAAAATCGTCAAAAGCGACGTCTTCTTCTCCTTCTTCTTCTTCTTTGGGTTTTAGTTGCAGCTTGCTTCCAAGCTGTTGCATTACTGCCATCTGCTGGATTTGACTACTCGTCACATTCTTTAATCCTCATCAGTTCTCAACTAAAAAGGAAGATCAAAGATAATTGAACAGGCATCTTCGGCCTCTCCCTCTTTCACCACAGTCCAAAATACTTTTTAAATCTCTTCTTCCAGTCCTCTCCATTTCTGACATGTCATGGCGATGGCTTTAGTGTTAGAAACTTTCTAAGTACAAATTGTTTCTGCTTGACATATAGGCTACCTCACAAAGACCAGAAGGATTTTCCATCATAGGCTAATGTTTAAATTACTGAGACCAATTCTTAACCTTATCATTACAACCTCCTCTATTCTGTTGCTCCTCCTTTATTTTACTAGCCTATTTATTTATATGTAGGCTATTTGCAGATCCATACCACACTCCCATACTCAATCCTAGATCTAATTAATGCCACATATACGAATTTAAAGGCAGAAATGAGCTCCCAAATCGACTCCCCCAAGACATCTCACACATTTACTTTTTACATTTATCAACAGTACTTCCTATTTGTTCCTTTCATGTCAACCTGGCATCGAAATACACCCCCCAAACAATTAAATGAATAAACTCGTTCTGGGTTATTTCCATTCAATGTCAAACCAACATTATCCCCAATTTTCTTTCTAGAAAATGAAATAATCTTTGTTGTTTTCACAGAGAATTTAAATCTGCACTTTAACCCACAAGTCTCAACTAAATAGATCCCTTCCTGCATTTTATTCTCAACATAATTAACATTATTTCCTTTTTTACACCAGGCTAAATCCTCAGCAAAAAAGGAACTTCCCATATCTGTTAAAATATTCTCCAAGATATCATTTATCATAATTCAAAATAAAATCAGACTTATCACACTTCCCTGTGGTGTCCCATACAACAAACTCTCTTCTTCATAAAGTCCATAATCCAGTTGAAAGTCTTTCCTTTGACTCCCATGAGATGCAACTTAATCAACAGTCCTTCTCTCCCGAGCATATCACAGGCTTATTCTACAAAAAAAAATACTGCAACTACTGTTTCTTTTGTAACTTGAGCTTTTCTTACAGCGTCCCCTAAACTTGAAGGCACTGGGCCTGTAGTTTGTTGCATTGCTTGGATCTTTTCCTGGTTTCTGCATGGGAACAATTACTGCCTCGTTCCTCATTATATAAAATTAACACGCTACTGGGGGCCTCTGTACTTCAATGCTTTAACATGATATAACATATCTCATCTTTTCCTTTCCAGATTTAACCAATGGTTTTGTTAGCAGCTTAGTAAATGGTACACTTATCTCATCCTCAACATGCTTCTTCTTACTCAGTGCCTCCATATTTTTCAGATTTAGTTTTGGCACTGTACCTTCTTGCTTCCTCACTCAAATTATTAGAACAAAAGTTGTAACCATTAATTCTGCTTTTTCTTTCTTATTTTTTTCCCCATCTTTTATGTTATTTAAACTGGATATTCTCATCTCTTTTATCCCCTCTCATCCTTCTAATCATCCCCCAAACTTCTCTTACGGGGGTCCTTTTCCCTATTGAATCACAACATTTTCTCCAGTAAGTTCTTTTTGCTTCCCCCACTGTCCTCCTTACTTCTGACTGAGCTTATTTGTAGCCTAACGTAGGCCTTCATATGTTGGAGTTCTTTTCAGTATTTTAAATGCCCTCTTTCTGTTTTTCACTGCCGCTTTACACATCTTAATACACCATGGAACCAATTCCTGCTTTGTTTTGCCTTTACTTTCAGGAACTAATACTAGAGCAGCTTTAATTATGCCTTCTTATTTTGTTCAAAGTGACGTCCCCTCGTCTTACTGCTATCAAAGATTGTGTATGAGGAGGTGATAGCTCACTCAACAATTAATACATTCCTTCATTCATTTAATTATAGACCAAAAACAAACATTTCAATAAAAAACTATTCAAGTTAGTAATACTCTTTGCGTTTAGGGGAGGGATCCAGAGAACACTACAGAGTCCGACATTAGTAATTGGTAAATGGTAAATGGACTTGAGCTTGTACTTCACTTTACTCAAAGTGCTTTTACAGTGTAGATCCCACATACCAATTCACAGACTGATGGCAGAGGCTGCTATGTAAAGTGGTCCTCAGTATTAGCTAATCCCATTCTTACACACCTTTGCACTGCCAAAGAAGCAGAGGGAGCAACTTGGGGTTAAGTGTCTTGCCCAAGGACACATCGGACATGTTGCTCCAGGAGCTGGGGATCGGACCCCTGACCTTCTGGACGAGGGACGACCGACTCTACCAACTGAGCCACAGCCGCCCCAAACACACTGACTCCACATTAACTTTAGTGACTTCCGGGTGGCATCATTGCCTGGAGCTTTAAATTGGACTCAATGTAGGCCGCTCTGGCCCCAGGGATATACTTCACCATGCCCTCTGACTTAGCTAACTTCTCATTTCTGACTATGGAGTCTCCAATGATCAGAGTTTTATTGAGAGCTGAGACTTTTTTTTTCTTTGCAAAACTAAGAATCAAAATGACCAGAGGGGCCATGGTCATTTTAATTTGTTTATTCTACTTTCATTTGTTCAACAAGGCCTATATCATGGCTAGGGAAGAGGTTTGGGGGAAAAAACTCTTTATTTCATGACAGACAGCGTGGTCAAGAGACAGTTATATGGCAAAAAAATGTATGTATGAAGATAGTCTTGAGGAAAGGAAAATATGCCCAGGAACTCGAGTTTGCATTTTTATTCAAACTATATATACTACACTATATACTATATACTACAATGTATATGCCTGTCCAATGTGAATCAAACACTGTGAGCATTTACAAACAGAACTAGAGTGAGACATCTTATCATTGTTTATTACCTCTACAGAACGCCTACACACTTCTGTCACATGGTGGAGCCATAAATCACAGACCACCACCATAGACTGGTCTAATCTACCGTAACTCTATGATCAACACTTAGACAAGCTTGTGTTTAAACCAGGTGTTGTAGATGGGCTGCCAATGTCCCTTTGAAGCAAGAAATCAAAGAACCATTTAATATAATAGGTATCATAAATGTCCCAGAATCCTCTCTACACCTGTAGGTTTTGGATGTACTTTCCCCCCTCTTGGGGTAAGCTACACTACTGCTGAGTTAAATAAACATCCACCATGTTTTTGTGGATAACTGTTAAATACTTTTATTGGAGATAAAATGTTCAGTAAATGCATTTTACTGTAGGGTTCAAAACAAACAAAAGGGGTGCTAAGGACACCATCTTTGTTAGTGATAAGAGTTAGCCTGGAAGGAAAACCAGTGAAAAAAGTTGAGATGTTGGTGTAAATATACGGTTAATCTGTGATCTAATTCAGAATGCTTCCAACTCTTAAAAGGACAACTTCTATTGGTTTAGCTCTACATATGGTAATGCCTGTTAAGATACACTTGATGGCACTTACACTGTTTGATCATCTGATATGGCAGTGGCTAAAAATGGAAGTCCTCACAGGACTACACAGACATTGCTACAAGACATTTGAATGTTAGTCATCACTTCTAACCCTTAATAGTTGTCGTCACATAACAGTGGATGACAAATCTCAAATGTGCTCTTTCATTCTGTTAATGGCAATGACACTGCCATTTAACAGAAATTAACCATTACATCAAACATCATGTTTTTGTGTGAACGTATCCATGTAAAGACCTTGTGTTTTGTCAGCCATGGCCATGATGGCTGCCACTTCCCCTTTAAGTAAAAGATAACATCTATAACATTGTCAATCAACCACTTGAAATCTCGTCTGCCTCCTCACCACTGGTGTGTGGACAGGTATTTGTGTTCTTGTCTTATTAATGAAAAATGAACATACTAGCCCAATCCCACAATATATGTGGAGTTCAAACAAGAAAATGAATGATTTTATTTTGGTATCACTACAGGGCCTTGCCACTTAAGACTCACATTTTTGAAAGACATAGTAAATGCCAGCCCACTTATATTATACTTGTTTGCCAGCACTTTGAGTCCAAGACAAACTTCCCCAAGGGACAATAAAGTGTATCGTATCATAGTGTACATCTCTTTTGGACATATCATTAATAACGTAATATCAACACTGATGATACACAGTTATACTTTACAACACAACCACATGAACTTTACAATCTAACCGTACTGCATGGTAAGATCAGCCTATAGCATGATCCTTGAAATTGTTTTTTACGAATGAAAACGACATCCCCTAATGATGATACATGGACAGATGTAATGACCTAGTAAAGGACAGACTTGCTTTTTTATCAGCACACTTGGACTAAATAGTTGTATTTGAACTTGTTGTTGTTAAATAATTTAATTGTGCTCATTTTACCTTTCTCGTTTTATTACTTTCATGTATGGTGGCAGACAAGGACATCCGTACTGAAACGGCCAAAACGACTCACATGAGGAAAAATGTGCAGCAAATTCAGAAACAAAATGCAAAAGTCCATATTGGTCCATATTAATGCTCCTTAATATATTCTGCCCTTTCAAATGTTTAAAATTACAAGTCGAGTGTTTTATTGTCATTAAATCTGCCTGTTTATGATTTAGTAATATGTGGATTTTGATAATCTCATTAAATCTTATGTAAAGATTTGTTTGCAACATTTTTTTGTACGAATTTAGATCAGTTTTTTTTTAACCAATAATATTAGTACCTCCAGAAAGGTTTAATTTGTTTTACTATCATTGCTCTGGTTATCTTGGTACCATATATAGAACGTTTTCAGAGAGTTTGGTGGGAACCTAATGCTAAAGGCAAAGTTATAGCCCTGCCTCAGGATGTGAACACGTGTAACTGAACAAGTGAAGTAGTTGTTTAAAGTTTCCAATATTTGGACTAATTGTTGTCGTGTTTTGCAACGCAAACTGCAGACAAAAGTCCAGCTTGTTTTAAATCAAACTCCTTTTCAGGATTTTTAAGATCTGTGCTTTTCTGTGAGATTCAACTGGTGTTCATATGGTCTGCTGCAGTTGAGTAACTTGGTGAGGATAGGTGAAATACAGTCTTTCTTCACTCTGCGGAGATGTTGCAGTCCTGGGACCACAAATTGCCCCACAAGTCGGCGTTGGACATTTCAACAGACATGGTCACACAAGAAGTTATTATGTGCTGCTCAATACTCCAAAACTAGTGCAGCCGGTGTCACACTTTCACTCTCCTTTGCTAAACAAGGAGCTTATTAAAGACATGATAACATGTTTTTAGAAGGATAAAGCAGGATAACATCAGTGTTTGTTGTTTATATCATAAAACAGGAGATTTGATTAACACTCATATATTTTGTCATATGCAGATTCGCATTACCTGAAGTCTTTTCAAAGGAACCTTAGTTCCTTGCCACTTCCAAACAGTATGTGAATATATGTCCATGTGTACATGCATGTCCTCTCTCACATATTTTCAGGTCAATAGTTCTTTCTTGACTTAGTTCACATGTGTTTTTTCTCGAATGTTCCAGTTTTAGCTGTTACGCAAGAAGAGAATAAGTCAACAAAATTATAATTTAGGCTTGAGGCTCAAGACACAAACTGCTTTGTTTTGTTTTGTTTTGTGATCCTTTTGAGGAGTGTTTGCCTCATGTCTGTAGGTTTCTTTCTGTTTATTTGGATCCTCATTAGCTTCAGCGCAGCGTGAAGCTAATACATTTTACACATTCATTTTATATAATCTTTTCACACTACACAAACATTCCACAACATATAGCTTATCTACAATAATTAAAACATAATAAAAACAATTGTCATAAATGAACAAAAACCCAAAAGAAATCGGGCATACTGTTTGTTCATGCAGAATTGTGCTCTGTATTATGAACTAATGACACAGAGACTTTAAGGTTGGATTATCAAACTGCACAGTTAACAGAGTGTGTTGGCCAATTTGATAAGTCATTTTTATTAGTTCAGTTTCATTGTTGTTGTAAATAAAATACTATAGCATGTGGTTAAAAGATGAATAGCTCTGACATTTGGATGACAGAGTGATCTTCAGTGTTGCTGCTGCTTCATTTAGATTAGTTTTTTTTTACAATCAGACATTTAAATGCAATGCTTAGCTTCTGAGAAGATTTTTAAAAACATATTCACTTGTAATTTAATTTACATTATAGTCAAGATCCAACAGGAAGTGCATGTGTAGTGTCTTTGTTTTGACAATCACACTGAGTTGATTTAAGTCATTATGTGAGACTTAATCCTAGGCTCCAGATCTAAAAGGAGCACTGTGCCCTTTTGGTGATCTGATAGTTTTCAAATTGTTTTACCAGATGTTATAACTATCATCTTGGGCAAGGATACAAAAAAACAAAAAAAAATGTCTGGCTTGCTGCCCCCACCTCTTTTTACTCCGTCTGTCTCCTATCTCTTTGTCCCTTCACTACCATCACAGCCACAGGAAGGCCCTGGCAGCCCGAAACACTGATACTATCTCTGCGCTCCTCATCTCTGTCCTCCGCTGTGTTGAAATCTTGCCCATCCCACAAAGGGAAACCGCTTGAGCACAACGGTCCATGGCATGATGTCCGTTTCTGTGGCTAGACAAGTTATGGTAAATAATGTGGCAGGTGCACGGCATGTGGCCTGAAGAAGGACGCAGTGGAGAATAAAGATGCTGAAATGTAGATACTGAGACAGGATTTTGATGTGTTGTATAAAGATGTTATATATAAAGTTGTTTTAATATCTAAAAACATATTGTCTTTTTTTAATGTTAAATAAAGTTCAGTTGTTGAAGTAATAGTAATCATAGGCCTTGGCAGATAGGGACAACTTTTTCAAATTAAAAGCATTCATTTGTTTATTGAAGAAAACATTTGACAAAGTTTTAGGACATTACAATAAAGTGATTTTTTTTTAAATATCCAACGACAACTTCATCTAAATTATTTCAAGTAATCCCACCCTTACTTAGGGACCAAAGATTATGTATCATACAGAGAGAGGCACTTAGATTTCATTAAATGTCTAAAAAACCACAGGCTGTTGTGAAACCTTGTTGGGCAACAACACTTACAATCATCTCTGATCCTACACTTCTTGTCTCACAATGACATGAAGTGTAAGGTAGTTGATTGAGCAATGTCTGTCGAATCAAATGTGTATCAAATCAGTCCAAAGAAGAGAGTGGGTTTTCTTTGGACAGGATCAGTCAGAATGGGAATGTGAAGAAGGGATATTCAGGATTTTAGTTCACTCAGATTGTTGCTAAACTGAAGTATATGCAGCATTAGACCCTCAGGACTTTTTGATTTGTGCGTTTATTTGTGCCTTTTTTAGTTGTGATCTTTAGATGTGGACGACTACATATCAGCCATTCCTCATCTTCAGTGGCTGTTTTACTAATCTAGATGTGTATAAACACATTTAAGGTTACTTTTACTCTACAGGGTCTTCACACACAGTTCAGGATAAAAGGACCTAAGAGCATCTGCTTTCCAATGAACCACTCATTCTCTTTCTTTGTTGGGTCTTTATGTCACTTTTTCAGCACCATAGTGTGCAGGACGATAGTGATACTTTTAGAAATACAAACGTAATGAGCCCCCCTCTCGACAAAGACCATTTTCAGCGCCAAAAGCTAAACCACAAATTTGAAAGGATTTGGATTTTTTTTCTTCACGTTTTAATCCTTATATTGTCTGTACATTTAATTTTTCCCACCATGATGTTGTTGAGAAGTAATAACCCGTAATGCAAGACATATAAGTAACCATTCTGTATCTCTCTGCCCCTGAACTAAAATGATCTCCACATGTTGAAGATGTGCATCGATAAAAAGATAGAAAAGATGACAGAAATACACTATATGTGAAGAGTTTTGCTGGAGGTGTCAATCGTATTACTTTTCAGGAAAACAAAAACATGTGAGCAGAAGTTGCAAACATTTCTATGTAAGGCTGACTACCTTGGACCTTGAATCTAGGAGGCCTGCCTTCACACAAACAATGAATCTGACACCTATACAATAAGACATTCAAGACCTGTAAAAATGTGGCTCTAAATGCTAGAGCACCCCTCTGCTCTCTCCTCAGCTCCATGCATGTGCCGCTGAGACAGGATGTGTTTGAGAGTGTCCAGCTCTTGTGTCAGCTGCTCTATCCTCATCTGCAGCTTCTGGTTTTCCTCCTGCAGCTGCATGGCCCTCTGCTGGGTCAGTAGGATTCTCCTGCGGGCTTTGTCACGGCTCTTTCTCACAGCGACGTTGTTCCTCTCACGTCGCAGGCGGTACTCTGGGCTGTCCTTGCTTATGCTCCTCTTGTTTATCGGAGCCCGCAGAGGTGGCGAGAGGAAGGAAGAGAACTCCTGAATGCCAGAAAGACAAATATGAATAAGCTGTTTAAAAACTAGTGTTTGGTGATGTGTCTTTCATCCACAAATGGAAATTGATTTCACAAACACACACCTGCTGAGTGTTGGTGTGGCTCTGGTGGTGGATGCCCCCCATGCTTGAAGTGTTGCTGAGACAGGAAGTCGGGAATGACAGGTAAGACAGTCCCATCATCTGCTCAGCCACTCGGCCATCACTGTCTCCTCTCACCAGCCCTTGCGAATGGCTGTACGGTATCATGTCCATCTGAGCCAGCTGATTGGTAGAATCTGCTTGGTTTGTGTTGGTAGGATTCAGGTTGTGACCTGTGTATGTGTTTGCCCACTCCTGGATGACAGAAGACACCCTGGAATCCGACATCTGTGGAAGTTGGAAGTAGAAAAAATAAAGCTTCTTATAGGATAGATAGATATATCTTTATCACATACTGCTTTGCTTCATAAGCTTTATTCTTGTGGTAAATATAACAATTTTAACTTCTTTTTATTCCTTCTATAAAATATAAAACATGATGCGCTGCAACGACTCAGCAACATACTGTCTGTATTTTTGACTCCAGTTGAACCAACTTTAAAAAAGGATGCTCACATGTTATTGTCCCTGTGATGATAATGGAAAAAATGCACTCATCCCAAGACGAATGCTTTCACTCATTATAAAACATTTCTTAAGTGTTTTATACTTTTATTTAAGTGTTTACATCGCATTCTTTCTCACACCACTTCCTAAAAAATCCCACTAGTGTAAAGCCTATTCTGTCTCTTTAAGACAATAGCAGTTTATCAGGTCAGGTGTCCATGGAGGATTGAAGTTTCTTCAAGTAGTTTCTTTTGCATTGTTTAATTAAAAAATAATACAAAAGCATATAACAAGAGCAAATGTTACAGATGACAGATGCAACACTCGGGCAATTAACTAGAGCGGGTTTAGAAGTAAAGACAAAAGTAACACAATATAGGAACAGCAACAACAATATGACATTTAATTAGTTAATCAAGGAGATCAACGGAAAAAAACAGGAACCATTTTGATAATCCACATATCCTGTTTTTTTGTTTATGATAAAAAGTAGAATCACTGGTTCCAACTTTACAAATGTGAATATTTGTTTTCTTAAATCTTCAATGGTAATTAACTTGTTGTTCTGGTTTTAGGCGGTGTTTTGGACCAAACATGCAATCTAAGAAATGAATCTTAAATATATTTAATACGTTCTTTAAATGTTCCCACCAAAATAAAAGTCAATAATAAGAGAAAACTTGACTTTGAGAATAATTGACTGATCAAGCCAAACATTAGTGCAGAAAATGTATAGGCATTGAAAAGCATATAGCTGTTAAATAAAATATATATTATTATTATCATTATTAGGCCTATTATTATAGTTAAATTTAAATAAGAAGTCATTTTGCAGTGCGTTTAGCTGTTTAGAGACCTTGGAAAAATCAGACAACCTCTATTTTCAAATCTTCCTGGTTTCTGATTTAAAGGTTAAGCATAACGAGAATATTTGATTAACACACACAAACTAATAAAGTTATGATTTGACTTACCATGACTTAGCTTTCCATGAACTCTGACTACTACTGCTCCTCTAAGTGACTGACAATGATCTGAAAAACATGAGACACACAGGTACCCCTCCAATCAACTCATCACCACCTCTCTCTCTCTCTCTCTCTCTCTCTCTCTCTCTCTCTCTCTCTCTCTCATACACACACACACACACACACACACACACACACACACACACACGCACACACAAAAACACGCACGCACGCACACACACACATACACACACGTTATATATATGGGAACAGGAAATTCAGAAATCTTTAGAAACAGGCTCAGACTTTTCGGCTATATGTTCCAATTCTAATTAAACTTTATCACTCAGTGGCTTAAATGTCATAATGTAACAATACACGAGAAGCTCAGTATGTTTTGACGGTCTTGTGTTATAATCATAGTCTGTAAGGATTTAACGCTGCAAATTTGTACGGACCTCAGTTTGACTTTTGTCCATGTTAGGCCACCATAGTTTACACTTTCTTCAAAATGGCTGCCCCTGTTGACAACGTGAGTTGAATTGTGCTTGCTGCTTATTAATAAAACATGTATTTTATGTTTCTACAACAAGTGTTTATATCACAGTACCTTCTGAATATTTAGTGTGTATTGTGAACTCTTCCTTGAAGCTTTTACTTGCCACGTGCCAGTATTTGTAGTTGTTAAATGACTTATGCTAGCCATCTAGCTGCTTGCTAACTATTTACAGAAAGCCTTTTTGCCATATTACACTTGTGTTACTTTGTTTACACTGTGTTGACCGTTTTTGCATTTATTTCTGACGTGCAATTTATATATTTATATTTACTACATGACAGGATTTAATCGAAAGTGATGTACCTAAAGCGGTCCAGTTGCTGAGAAGTCTAACAGAACAGGTAAGAACTGGGCTCGTGTTATAGTTTGGTTATCATAATGTTTACTCCTTTTAAATGTAACTTTACGAACACAGTCATAAAGATACGTTTCATGGTGAGCAATGTTGTTCTGTTGTTTATTGATCAAGTGTCGTTTCCACCACGCTGATTGTAACATGAACACAACATGCTTCGTTTCACTTATTAGTCAACAACAGCTTTCATTGATTTTTCTCTGCAGGTTGCCTCAGTTACAGTTCATGTCCGCGAGCTGCTGACAAAAGTCAAAGATGGGACATTTAAGACTTCAAAGGTGAGATGAGGAAAAAAATGCTGATTATGATTATTTGATCAATGAAGTCACTTCAGGAATAACCTAATATTCAATGCAAACAAGCAGTATGCAGGAGAAACAGCTGAGCAACATGATGGATGATATGCAGTTTGCTTTTGAGAAACAGATAAACAGCAAGATTGGTCCAAAAATATTCATTCGCCTCCTAATTACTATACCATGTCAGTTATTTTCCTGGTTTTGTATTCTTGTTTTTTCCTGGAAATGTCGTGCCTCAAAGTTTCTGAGGTGTTCTTATAGGGAATACTTTGTTTTGACACATGCAGTCATTTGAATAATGTTTGCTCTGCTGTTTCCCCATTGTTTACTGTAACCTTGATATCCAGATTTTACATTTCTAGGATTTTTTTTCACATTTTCTTTCAAAGTTTTGTTTTTAATGTTGCAGGAAAATAGAGTACCTCAAGCAAAATAAAAAGAGACTTGTGTAATGACCTTTTGAAATACTGTTTGACCCATCGTAGTCTAGATTGACAGCCCTCTTTGACTCCTTTCTCTCCCTGCAGGGTTTGTCCTTCTTAGACCTTCGGTATCACCTACTTCTTTTCTACCTCCAAGACCTCACTCATCTCATTGGCATCAAAACGGAGGGAGGGAAAATAAAAGAGAGTGATGCCCTGAACAGAGTGGTCTCCGTCAGAACAGTGAGATGATATTTGAGACAAATCGCTAGTTATGAAAGTTTATTTGTCAAGCTAACACGGCATATTTTTTTACCTTCCCCTTCTGTCTCCAAGGTCCTGGAGAAGATGCGACCACTAGATCACAAACTTAAGTACCAGATCGATAAACTCGTGCGTACAGCTGTCACTGGAAGTTTGGGTAAGACCAGTTCTGTGTTGGTCGTGATGAATGCAACTGGTTTTGTATTAATATCTGATGTAGAGCGGTGTTTTTCAAAGTGGGGCTTCTGACCCCCTGGGGGCTGGCAGAAGGCGCTAAGGGGGTCGGGGAAACTTTAAAGGAAGAGTGTGGAAAAGTGCAGCAAAACAACAAAAATGAACTGAGAACGTCATTTGTGACATTTTAATGTATTTTTAGACGGAAGTTATTAATCACTACATAATGAACTCTATCTGTTCTTTTCTATGACAATAATACAGTTAATTGTTAATAAGGAAAAATAGGAAATTGTCTGTTTAATTTTTGATATTTGACATTGTAACATACAATGAATTTAAGACATTTTGCAAGGGGCGGGTCTCCACCAGTCTAATGCTTTATTAGGGTTCTTTGCATAGTTGGAGAACCGTTGATGTCGAGGACAAAGATCTCATATGGGAGTTGCATGATTTTCCACCTGCTTTGTTTGAGTCTTTACAATTTGACTGCTTTTGTTGATTCCAGCTGAAAATGACCCGCTGCAGCTGCGTCCTAATCCTGAGAATCTCATCAGCAAAGTAAGGTTCAAATCTCACTTTACTTTGGTGGCACAGTCAAATTGTTCTTGTACATAAAGAAATTAGCTTCAAAACGTTTAATTAGTCGGACTAACATACTCACGCTTTTACAAGTGAAGGGAGGGAAATATTGTAACTTGCGACTGACTTCCTTTCCTTCATTAACCAGCTGAGTGAATCAGAAGAGTCTGACGCTGAAGCAGAGGATAAAACCGCCTCAGACAAGAAAGCAGCCCACTCTAGTGGCAGGAAATATGTACCACCGAAGATTGCTGCAGTGCATTATGGTAATTATATTTGCTTCAACCTTCTGTGGGCTTTGATCACATTGTTTGGAAGGAACCTTATGCTTCTTTTGGTAATGTACGGCACAATTAATTTTTCGCCTTTTGCGGATGTACATCAAAATAAAGAATGCCACACATTTCTCACTACACCCTGTTTCCTGCAGATGGCGACATGACAGAAGCAGACAGAAAGAAGGCTCAGGTGGAGCGGCAGAAGCGTGCTGCCCTCAGAAGCTCTGTGATCCAGGAGCTGAGACAGCAGTACAGCGACGCTCCAGAGGAGATCAGGGATAGAAGAGACTTCCAGAGCGACCGGGACAGCCGCGAGGAGCTGCACAGGTGTTTTCTTCTTTCCATAATGGAAATACTGTGGGATTATAACCATTGCTTGAATACTACATAGCATGCTTAAAAGGTTTTTGGACGAGTTTGTCAATATTTCTTTATTTTTTTTCTTCGTTACAGGAAAAACTATGAGGAGTCTATGATGGTGCGCCTCAACATGCCAAAACAACAGAAGAATTCTAAAAAGAGAGGCAGGATGGCTATGTCTGGCCAGCTGAGTGGTATAACACACTTCGGTGACATAACAGCACTGACAGGCGGCGAGGGCGGACAGGTGAGTGACTTCTTAACCCAGTCTGGACGAGTCAGAAGAGACACATTTTTCAGACTGGACATTATGCAACATAATGAACGATTAACAGAACTTGTGTTTAGAGGAATGCATTTGTGTATATGGGTGATTGAGTAGTCTGACACCATACTGGCAGGTCTTTGGCAGCAGTTGTGCCTCCACAGGTTCGGCATGCCAAACCTGTTAGCTTCCTTTCCCAAAGGCACGTGTCTGGTGTCATAAAAAGCACCAATGAGTGTCAGTAATAACAACCATAACACGGCTCACTCACTGAAAACCTGTTCCAAAGAGGAATTGGCTATTTGCTGTGTTGAGGTTGTGCACTGAACACTAGAGGCTTAAAAAAAAGATGTTGCTTCAAAGCTCATCTCTGCTCAGTGTGTATGGTTGCATTGCAGCTTGTTTACATTTAGTAGTAGTTGTAGTTTATTTACATCACATTCTTCATTTGTCTGCTGCTCCTCACACTTTTTCTTGATGGCACAGGATGGGGACAACCCTCGGCCCAAGAAGAAGAAGAATCTCATGAAGAAGAAAACCAAAAGAAAAGGTGAGGACATGAAAAAACACCAGACAGTACCGACTGCCTCAGACCATTTTAGGGTCTTTAAATTCACCCTTTCAAATACATTCATCAGGGACATGATTGGCATCAGATAAAAAAAAGCCAGATAGCATCTGTTCACACAATTTAAATACATTTCAAACCTGTTTTAGCACTGCAGAAGCTATAGGCTTATGTATAGTTAATATGTCATATATATAACATGACTGGGATTATCAGTTGCTAAAGTGACAGTGTCCATATATATACAGTTAGAAAGTGCAGGTTTTACAATGTTGGATATAACAACCTAGTCCTGGACCTTTGTGATATCAAAGCTGGTTACAGCCTTTGTTATGAAGACAGATGGAAATGAAGCCCTAATCAAATTGATCATACTTTGTGAGCATGGCATTAGCTGGCGGCTAACTACCTGTCGTACTTGCACAGCCTGCACCTAAACACGCCGCTAACATGGCTCACGGCTGTCAATTTATAACAGATTTAAGTCGAGCTCAACACAAACTTTAGAATGGATATTTGGAATGAAATGGATCTTCACACATTTCAGCCCGCAGATGTCCTGAAGTTCTCCGTATTTCACTTAACAGTATAACCCTCATTTTAAAATGTGTTTTAATCGATGTCAAAGATTGACATGAGTCGCCTCTTCAGTTAAAAAACCCAGACATCCAGATGTATCTGAAAGAATCACACTCCTGATTCATACACTAATTAAGTACCACATAAGTTACCTCCAAAACATTCACGCTTCTTTTGGAAGACATTCTGGGTTCATTATTTTGCTATGAGATATTTTGACTTGACAGGGGGCACCAGCTAACACCGAGTTAATTTCATGTCACTAATGGACTTGTCTTTCTTGCAGCTTTTAGGAAGAACAGATAGACCAGAGATGTGATGCAAGAAGACCAAATGACAACACAAAGAGGATTTCTTACAAGCCCATCCTTGCTGTCAATATATCATTTCTTCCAATGTTTTTTTTTAACTAGTTGAAATAGAGAAATGAATTCTGGATCATCTGTGTAGTTTTTTCTGAAAGTGTTTGTGAAAATAAAGTTGACTGTTG
The DNA here is from genome assembly GCA_020745685.1 of Tautogolabrus adspersus. Taxonomy (NCBI): domain Eukaryota; kingdom Metazoa; phylum Chordata; class Actinopteri; order Labriformes; family Labridae; genus Tautogolabrus; species Tautogolabrus adspersus. The sequence goes on along the minus strand of CM036551.1, from coordinate 18,360,029 downwards.
TCTCTGATATTTGTGTTTTATATCTGATCTCCATTAGAAGCCTGTAACAAACACCAGTTAGGACAAAGCCATGGTTTTTTCTTGTACAATCTAATCTCCGGCTTGAACAGTCTTCATCATCAAGAAACTCTTTTTAGTACTCAGTATGATACAATTCACTGCTTGAGATGAAGCCATATGGTGATCCTGCAGGCGAAGTCCAAGACTGACCCAAATGTTCAATTAAGATCGTCACAACTTAAGATAGAGAGTCAAACTTGTTATCCTTCAAATGTGCTCTCTTCAAAGTCTCTAGAAGTCTTTCTCACAAAGACGTTATAGGGGCAAAAGCAGAAATCAAACTAATAGCTGAATTTAATGTAGCTGGTTAAGTGTCAGGATCACGCCTTCCTTGGACACTTTGAGCAGAGCCATCAGTAATAATAGTTACGTGACTTTCCTACAAGTACAAATGTGCGCTTTAAAAATGGCAACACACGTTCAAAGAACAATCGATTCCCCATCTAAATACAGTCTCAAAACTAATGCAATCACCAACCTTATTTGTGAACATCCATTATCTATACCGCTTGTCCCGTTTGGGGTCGCTGGGGGCTAGAGCTGATCCTGGCTGTCATTGGGTTAGAGGTGGGGGTTACACCCTGGACTGTTCTCCAGTTAATCACAGTACCAACCTACAGTTTAGTCATAAATCATGTGGGATCAATTGTCAAGAGTATACCATTATCTCAGGAGATTTCCCTGTGTCAAAATATTCCAATCAAAGTTTGGTCTATCTTCCATTTCAATGGATTCAGCACGAGGGAGTTGTTCAAATATGATGTTCGTTTGTTGTGATCGACTGATGATAAATTCATCTGTATGTCTTTAGTAATGACTCTTCTTATCAAATAACTTATCAATAAAGTAGACCAAAGAGGACAACATGAGAGAATGGTTAATAAAAAACACACAGACACATTCTCATTTTTACACAATGTCTTTATTTTTTTCCCTAATTACAGACTCATGGGTTAAAAATAAAAATTAAAAAAGAAAACACTTTTTTTTTCAAACCCACTCCCCCTTTTCAAAAAAGAAAGGAAAAGAAAAAGGCTCCACACAAACCCCACAACTGACTTCCCCAGCCCTAAAATAACAGCTCCTGCACACTCCGTTTATTAAATTAATCAATGCCGTAAGCTCATCAGCCTTCCTCAGACAAGCCGTGACTGCACTGCGCATAGTCAGAGAAAGGGGGCGCCTTTAAGTCCGCACTGTACACCCCCCCAAAACACTGGTCTCTGGTCCTGCCTTCCTCACTCTTGCACAAACTTGCCTCCCACTCAGCAATGCTGCCTTTAGCTCTCTGTATAGAAAACGTGTTGAATTGGCTGCCTGTTTCGTGCTGCCTGTTCTGCAGTGTCATGTGGTGTATGTTTTCTGTCTGTTTATGTGTGTGTGTGTTTGTCTCGACCATGTGTGAGTGAGTTGAAGTGTGAAGGGAACTAAAAGCATCATCAGCGTTTGCTGTTGTAGTAAATGCCCCCCGCGGCAGGCCTGTGGTCGCCCTGCCCCCCTCCCCCGCCCCCCCACACGGACAGGATGGGGTGAGTGTGCATAGCGGGAGCAGAGAGAGAGAGAGACGCTGCGGAGACAGTGGGGGGGGCCTGCGCCACCTGGGGAGGGGTCGTCAGCCTCCACTGGTCCTGAAACCTGAAACGACAAGAAGTGGTCTAATATACAAAGAGAGGAGAGGGGAGGGGAGGGGAGGGAGAGACGGGAGACAGGGAGCACAGAAGGGGAGAGGGGAAAAGGGTTTGGGGAATGCGGGGTTGCACAAAATAAAAACATCGATGCCTGTCAAAGAAATAAAAAAGGAGCTGTGGCCATGTCTGAGTTGGAGTTGATAGGGTGTGGGCAAGCAGTGGGGGGGGGTAGCAGCAGACGAGGAACCCCACTCAGGAGGAAAGAAACATCTAAACATAAACAATCGCACTGAATACTGAAGGTCCACCACTGCCTTGAGAACAGTAGACAGAAATTCACAATCCATGGTGTGATGAGCCAAAGAGGAGGGGGGGAAGCATGAGTTATAAAATGCAGGCAGGGTAGGGTTGAGGGGGGAGAAAACGTTCAACACAGATGGGGTTGGGGGTAATGATAGACTCCAAAGCACAAACTTAAAAACACATCAACAAATACTCTGACTAGCGGAAGTTTCACATATGTACGGTACATAAAAAAATGAATACAGTATCCTTGTCTTTTTTTTCTTTTTTTCTTTTCTTGCTGTTTACCCCACATATTTTTTTTTTCTTGTTTTGGTAGTGGTGGAGGGTGAGTGGGTGGGCTGTGTTGGTGATGGTGATGGTGTAAAAAGCAGGAGGTCACAGCCAGACCAAAGGAGACATCTGCAGCCTGAGATACCATCATCCTCTCGCTTAACTTCCCACCCCTTAAAAAACCAACAGAATACAAAGAAAGAAATCTGCCACAGTACTCTTCCCCAATGGCCAACGTATACCTTACCAGGGGCGCCTGCATCAATCTCCGCACACGCACGCTCACACACAATCGCACACTGCGGCCAGTCAGTTTCTCTGTCCAGGAGAAGTGTTTTTTTTTTTTTTTTTTTTCCTTTTTTGTCTTTTTTTCCCCTCTTCTGGGATTCTCTTCTTTTATTGATGGGAAAGGAGAGGGCTTTTTTTCATTGTGTTTTTTTTCTTTTCTTTTTTTTTTCCAAATGGGAACGGGGATGGGGAAAGGGTTGATAGTAAGGGGGTGTTTGGGAAGGAGGGGGTGTTTAGTAAGGGGAATACCACGATGTTGTTCGCCCTCGGCCCCTGGAAAAGAGAGAGAAAAAGAGGGTGAGTTTTTTTCTTGTTGGCTTAAGAAGACGGACACCAATTTCCTGGTGTGATATAATATAATGTGTGTGTGTGTTTGTTTGTGTGTGTGTGGTTGTGAGCAGAGACAGGGTCTGCTGGAATTTCAGTCCAGGATGTAAACTGAAGGGGGAAAGAATATTCTTATAGAAATATTGGAATCAGAATGTATAACAACGTTGAGGACAGTGTTCACAAATAAAGAGACATACCATCTAATCGGTATTGTGCCTTTGATCTTACAAGTTGTGTTGTAACAAATCAATCTGGAAAAAAATAGACTACAGCTTAGTCAAGAGAGGATAGTGTTTAATTTCCAGATATCGGAATAGTGTTTGGTGTGTGTGAGGGGACGGCAAAGGCACTCTCTCTCCCTCTTTCTCTCTCTCTCTCTCTGTGTGAGAGCCGCCTCTGGGGTCACTGTGGGGAAAGACCTTGAGGACAAACAGCACCAACATAAACCCCCAGCATGACACATTACACATACATACATACACACACATATTCGACAATTTGGGGAACAAAACTCGGTTATTATACACTCAAACACTGCCTCACACATACACAAAAGCGAGCAACAGCAACCTTGACACGCCCTCTCACCTTTATCACACACATCATTCAGTGGCAACAAAAATAAATAAAAAGAAGGTCACACTAGGACTGCATCCAGATGCCGTTAGGCTAGATGCTGAGGTCAGGCTGCAGTAATGAACCCTCGTTTCTGGGAGTGAAGGCTGTAAAGGTGATCTGAGTTGTACTCTGTGTTTTGTGTGTGATGGTTCATGTACATGCAAGGGTACACCCTACATATGCATGGGAAAAACGGAGGCTCTTCCACACGAGTACAGTACGTGTTTTAACTGGTCGACATCAAAACTCTTTGCCTGCACTGTGCTCACTTAAGGGAATGAAAAGAATGATGTTGTTAAAGAGTGTAATAGCAATAACAGTACTTTTCTCTGCTGGATGCCAATCTCTTAAGTTCAAGTAAACATCGTTTTCCACTTCTGACCTGATGTAAGGACGTCTTTAGCCTGCCCAGACAACACGTGCTTTGGCCTTCATGAATCTTAATTGCTATGACCGAAGCCAATCAAACACTTTAAATACTAGAATGAAACTTAAATATGTTTGGGCAGTGATTGCAGGACCAAAGCCACAACTGCAAAATCTTCACAAGCACAAAAGTAGGTCAGTGCAAGGATTTTGAACTTGGCATGTGGTTTCCTTCACCATGGATGTGTTTCCCACAACTGAGACAAGGCATCTATGAAAGTGTTGGGCTTTAGATGTGAGCCTGATTCTGTTCAACTGATGCGTGATCTTAAGTAGACAAGTGATGAATTCCTGATGTAGCAGCCAAACAGCATTTCTAGCTCTCCTCTACAAGAGGCCAGTTCAAGTGGAACTCTGCTTCTTGGCATGCTACTTTTTATGGGCAATTATCACATGTGAACAAAGGAAACGTACACTATGTGGTTATCAGTAATGAGTTTTTCTATGATTCTGAGTGCAGATATCACAGTTGGCAACAACCACAAAATGTGTCATGACCTTGGAACTGCCAGCTTGATGCCAAACAATAAAAAACAGTTATTTGTGTATTTTCTCAGCCCAAATCTTCATGTCTATCTTTATTTTTGGCTTTTCTGCTTTATCGGATGTGCTTCTTAGTTCCATGCTTTACATTTTTCAGATTATAAACTGCCTATTTATATCAGCTTCTGCTAACTTGATTATACAAATACACACCACAACTCTTTGAGTGCCTTGTCCTGCAGCCTGGGCCAAATGGCAGTGAATAAACTGGCAGGGTTAGGGTTTCTTGGTATGTGTGGGAGTGGCTGGGGTAAGTACACAGAGTGATTAGAGAGATTCTGACCTTGAGCTGCAGACACTTTCTCACAAAAAGGAGTAAGAAGTCGTGTAACTCTTTGCTGTGATTATTTAAAACGCAGCCTCATTGAAATGGAATTTGTCGCACAATGTTTTTGAGACAAGAGCAAGGGCGATAAGAAACCCACGAGCACACACGATAAACTTGACTCAAAAGGAATTTCAAAAAAAGGTACTTGGCCTCTGAAGGACCTCTGAATGAAGGTTTTAAACTAACTCCCAAATAACTGCTGCGTCATCGTCGGGCACATGATCTATGTTCAATATTAAGTATTGAGACAGCCAAAGCCTGGAGGTTCCAGATGCTTTGCAGGGGTGAAGCGAATCAGAATCTCTCTGGATCATGTATGGGGGAGTTGGCATGCTGGATCAACATGTTTGGCACACACTCCTTTTCTTAATCTCTCAAAACAAGGTGGGTCTGGCAGAGAGCTCTGTGGGACTTCTATGGAGATCTCAATGAGACGCTTTATCACCTTGACATCTCTCTGCTAACATATACAAAAGAATGGTTCTATTGATTACTTTCAATTCTCATGTATCCAAACTGTTCTCGTTTAATTGAGTGATTGAAGTATTTACACTACGTTTGAAGACTGTGGTTTATATTAAGACCCACAGGACTCCACTGCAAAAGTGAAGAAACACAAGTGAACACTCAGCAGAAAGCCACCAGAGTCCCTCTGCACAGTAAATCAATCATCACCAGGCCGTGTCTGTGTTCATCACGGATAACAGTTATTGCAGACCAAACCTAGTGCTTAAAGGGTCAATTAAATATTGAAATAACACCACAAGCACAATCATGATTTCAAGTTGCCACAGCTCTGGACACACTGACGAGAGTGTGCATCATAAAAAGCTGCCACAGTGTTGCAGCAGACTGAAGCATGTCATTAAACTGATGGTCTTGCAGCCCACACTGATTTCTCTCAGGAGAAATAGTTTGCAACTAAACGCTTAATGCCAAAGAGCTTAGCATTTAAATTAAATGATGGTGTACGCGAAGTCTGGGAAGCACACACTGATGTGCACTCGGTCTGATGGCCGCCATATAGACAACTTTACGTTGTGCAGAATGCAATAAGCCCCTCAGTTCCAAAACTGCCATGGTGTGATTTCTAACCTGAGTCGATTAGCGCTAATACTCTTTATGGCGGTGGTGTTTCTACACTGTCAACAAAATTCAGATCAAGAAAAGAAAGAGCAAAGAACTATTGTCTACTGACGATGCTCAGACTGCTTCTCAGGTCCGTCTCTACATCACCCAGTCATGAATAGATTTGGGTTTTTTCTGATCTCTATTCTCAAAATATTTTCTGGTCAGTATATCCACTCCTTTGCACTATTTCTATAACATCGCATAAAGAGATGTAGCTATAATCATTGCTCAGAGTCTAGAGATGATATTAAAGGCAGGTTCTAGATTTCTATTACCCTCCAACTTCCTATCATGTCGAGTTTATACCGAGAGGAAATGATTCCTGAATGTTCTGTTCCTGTCTGGGTGAAATACAAAGAGGGCTGTTTTGACCCTAAACTGGTGACCATGAGCAAACATTAAAATGTGCTCAGGAGTCATTTGTTATCAATTGCAGTTGCAATTCTTAAGAATCAGTCAACACAGGGAGCTTATTCTGGCTGTTTATGATACGTCTGTCTCGTCCTGTCCTGTCCTGGGAGTGTGAGGTGCAGTACATGCAGGTGCTCTCCCACAGAGTCAGAATGATGCGCCTCGGCGTCAGCTCACCTGAAGGCCCGTCCTCTGCCTCTGGGTGGTGTGTAGCCACTGTAGTAGCGTGCGCGTGACGAAAAGCTTCCTCCCCGTGACCGGAACCGAGCCCGTGGGAAGCCGCGGTCTGTGGTGCTAATGCCTGGTCGGTTTGTTCTCTTAGCGCCCACCTAAGAAACGGGATTGAAAAGTGGAAAGCAACAAGTTAACAGCCAATCCAGTGGCTCCCCCATAAAAAAAACACCATCTAGATCTGAGACTTTGGGGATTTAAGCAAAAAAAAAATCAACCTTTTTGTAAAGTAAACCTCGACTTACAGCCAAGGGAAAATATTACGCTCATATTTCTTTGAGCACAAAGAAGCCCATGCCCAACCAGCTAATTAGCTTTTGTGCTAATTAAGGCATATTTACATAGATGCTATTTGTTGACATGTTGATTAATGCGCACTGTCCTAATTAAATAAAACCACCTAGGAGGCTTCGTGGGTCCTAAATCAAAAAACCTGAAACTTTAAGGACCATTTGTTATTTGTTCCAGGATCCTAATAGGACTCTTTAGTTTTGGGGGAAGTATAATATATATACCCATCTAGTGTAAGATGTAGCAGACCAGGCCTGGTTCTTTTTGGAGAATGAGAGGAAACTCTTTGTCACATTAGAATCTATTTCCTCTTACTTTGCCAATTTGGTGTGAGCTGCTACCCGACTGTCTCAACAGTTAAGTATGCCACCGATCCATACATCTATCTATTTATCTGCTGTGTTACACGGACAACACTTTTGTGTTTCTGTCTCATGTTATCAGCACTGATTATAGGTCTTTTTCAGATCCATCACAATGTGAAAAAGAACCAGGATCAATGGTGTTGGGTAACTCAGAAGTAAATGTAATTTACCTTAGACATATAAGTGGTTACATTTTGAAAGCCTTCTTAGTTTTTCTCACCAAGCTTGGAAAACATCCTGAACCATTCACTGATCTTCTTTCTGAACTCTCAGTTTTTTATTCCCCAGGAGGAGGAAGTAGTTATTGTAATGTCCATGTTCACTTCATTCATGATATCCTCAGTACTGTGTTTCTGTTTGGTCTTTGTTGGCTTCATTTACACAAACCTGCTCACCATTTAACCACACCTCAACCTTGTTCTGGCATATGACCTTGAAACTGACTAACCCAAGTCTTTCAACAGAGTCCTCTTTTATACGATTATTATTTATTAACTGTTGATTTCTAATCAACACCCCGGTTAACAAAAATGCATTCACTAAAAGCTGGGTCAGTGCTGTAGCTCAATTTAAGGAAGCACTTCTAGCAGCTTTTCATTTAATGCCATGTCTCAATATAACACAATGTTCCTATTCTACTGTTAGTCTCTCTCTCTGCTCCATCACTTATGCAAACTATACTTGATTTGAGCCCCCACCCCCCCCACCCAACTCTGAAATTTGCAAACTGTAACAAACTTTACAAAGTTTGCAAGAACATGGTGCTCCACCAAAATGGAAGAATTGAGTCTGATTAGATTAATAGTAGTACAATCTGTTGTTGTTGCTACGCTTGTCTCTATCCATCTCTCCTTTCTGCATCTCCCTCTATCCTCCATTCTCCGCTCATGCAGCGACAACACATGGGTGTTCACCATCAGCCTGGTCTGCTTCACATTTCTGCCTTTAAAAGGATATTTTTCTCTTGCCACTGTTGCCAAGCGCTTGCTCATGGTAGACTTGAGTTGGGTGTTTGTATATAATCTAACAAAAAGCTCTATTTGTAAAGTGTCCTGAGATAACTTTTATGATTTGACGCTACATTGAAAAAGTTCTGATCCTGGTCTCAGGTCTTTAAGAAGGAACCTCTTCAATATGACATTTTTCAGATGAACATAAAAATCTCCAGACTTAGAAAGCAGACATTAGATTTCTTTACCTTTATCTGCCTCCCTCTAAAAAGGGACTCGTCCAAAGCCATGGCTGTCCTTACAGACTCTTTGTCTGCAAACTCTATGTAGGCAAACCTGAAGAACAACATACAAGAAGAGCACTCAACTTCAGCTAGACAGACAATACCACTGACTTGATTAAATCTGTATTTGATGAGAATCACAGAAACCAGGAGGTGAGGTTAAAAATAGCTTTGAACAAAGTTCAGAGCTATTTCTGGTGGTATTCAAAGTGACCGTCATACAGAAGAGTATAGGCTGACAGCAACAGATGCAAAAGAAACATCAATATTGCAGTGTGGCAGTGATATAGTTGCAACACAAAATGATAAAGCACTGCTCCAGTGATGCGACCTGCACAGTGAAAAGGTACAGTATATTGTTTGTTTATTACCCTTTGGGATGCCCTGTGTATTTGTCACATAGGATGGTTACTCTATTTACTGAGCCGCAGCCATGAAAATGAGCCTCTAGCTCTTCTGCCGTTGCACCGTAGTCCACCTGAAAAAAGGGGGGAGAAGTTGAGACACCAACAGAGTTCTGGCATGTGATCGGCAAAAGACAAAGAGCAGGGAAATATGCAGAGCGCAGAGCAGGGCTAGGGCTTATGAAAATCTTAACTGCAAAAAAATATAACCAACAGTTTACGTTTAAACGACGTGTTTGTTGCATCAAGGTAGATGAACTACAGCCACTCAGAACAGGGAACACATGATAAGGGGGGCCTCAGGGCCCATCCCAAGAACGCTTTGAATGTAAAAAACTTTATTTCATTCATTTCTGTTAAATCATATCAAGAAATTTATGGCTTTTCTTTTTCTGTGCCTTTGGTTTTTAGATGTCACTGAAGATCCGCTGGTGACCAAAATCAGTCGATTTTCAGCCTGTTGGGCCATTATTGGTGACCTGCCTGTCCTGACTACAGCTGACTCCAAGGTGAACTCAGACTCTAACACGAGCTAACATGTCGACAGTGTGGAACTGAGGTGCTCATCAGCAGAGGTGAGCAAGCCACACACTGGAGGTTAGAAAAAGACCCCGTACTTTCTCCTCTTGCCCAGAAGTATCTACCTCTCTGCCAAAAGCAGATCCTCGCGACTGCGCTGCTCGTATGTACGTGTGCTCTCTCTCGAAAATTCTGGCTTTGAAATAAAGAATACAAGAAAACTACATTTTCAGGGGGAGATTTGTCTGAGTGACAGATAGAGATGGTCATGTTTTCTTTTGGCTGTCAATTATAGTGCTCCAGAGAAAGAAAATCAGAATCAGCCAAATACGTCATCACAAGGTCGAACCGGGGAAGAATTCTGAATCAGCCGAAGATATTGCCATCGGTGCATCTCTGGATGTAACCTCTAGATTTGTACATTTGGCACCGAGGATAATTTAATTCATCTTAAGTCACTTACAAACCTCTGGGGCTGCTTGCTCAAATTCAGCACACTTCCATTTATATAGCCTACGTATCTTTTGACAATACAGACAATAAAGAAGCTAGGCGTCTTAACATCTCAAGTTGGATCGAGGATTTGTTGTGTTTTGAGCTTTGGGCTGGGTGTTCAACTTTTTAGAGAATTTGATCATGAAGTAGTAACACGATACAAGACAATCTGAGACAACAAAGAGACAGAAACTCACATTTCCAACATAAATCGACCGGCCATCTGCCTCCATCTTTTCCTCGATGGACATGATGACGGGGCCGACTGCACAGCGAGAGAGGAAGGAAAACACAAAATGAGCAACAGAAGTGTTAGGAATATTTATTCAGAATATTGATTGCTGTCATTTGTCAATCAATAAGCTGTGTATCTCTAAACTTATGACATACATAGATGGGTGTAGTACTCTGAAGGCCACAATACGTTGTTACTTGACTATTAGTTTAAAATATAAATCAAAGTTTGTGGTGTTTAAAGACTTTGAATCTCAATATAGGTTGTGATATAATCATTTTGTTAAATGCTCATATATTATATTGAATATGGTTAAAAGCTTGATTTGCCATAAAGTTAGTGAATGGTAAATTGACTTGAGCTTGTATAGTGCTTTTCTGCTCTTCTTACTACTCGCACTGTTTAAAAAGTTCAAACTGTCTTCCTGTGTGTCGATTTCTGTTGTGTTCAGCGAAGTCTACAACATCCAGTTTCTGTACGGCTGTGTCGCTCTTTTAGTTCAGTTTGTTTTCACTTCGTTGAGTTGGCACTCCTACTAGCTACAGTACGGTAGTCGAGCTCTCAGTCTGCAGTGAAAGTTGAGAAGCACAGACCCCTAGCTTGCGAGCTCTCTGCCCGACGCCGCGGTCACTCTTTAACTTTAATATAGGACTCTTTCAATCTCAAGAGGGACTCTACAAGGTTTATTTACGGAACAAGATACCACCGTTTTTTGTAAATGCCTGATTTTGACCTCGTGAGGAAGAAAAGATATGAAAAAGGACTGGTCTGTGTCGCTGTCTTTCCCAGCACAGCGTGAAATCAGCTTTCAATACACAATAAATGGGGATGTTTCTTTAATCGCGTCAGGACGCGCAGTGTGTGATGGCGGCTGCTGTACCCGCGGTAATGACAGCGCCTGTGTCAGCATTTTATACTGGTATATTGGTCGCACCGGTGTATAAGACGCAGCCAGCTTTTAAGACGACAAAATAGGTATTAAAAGTGCGTCTTCTACACCGGATTTTACGGTAATGCCCAAACTACGGACTAACATTTCTTTTGATGAATACATTTGAAAGCAACTTTCTAAACTTGGCACATTGGCACAGGGATTAAGTCAGGACACATCGGCTGTTTCTTAAAATGTCTATGCATTAAACATAACTCTGTTTACAAAACCTAAACAAATACCTGGTGGGGGGCTGAGATTCATCTGTTTCTCCACCTCGTTCTGTAGCTCCTTCAGCTTCTCTGCCTCTTCCTCCATCTCTCTCACCCGAGCTTTTATCGCCTCCAGCTCCTACAACATAGACACAAATGTATCATTTAGAGCCGTCAGTCCTTCATATGCAAAATTTGCCTTAAAAACACCCCAATGGCACCCATCTGCACCCCAAATACAACAGAACAGGGTCTCTGCACAAAATGAAAGTTCCATGCACGGGGTAAAACACTGTCAAATAACCCGACTAAGTAAGGCTGATTAGGAATTTTAGATCAGCAGTGTCCGTTCCTGTGACTCGTTAAAAAAAGAAAAAGCGTAAAAAGATGTGTTTTTGCCTGGTAAAGGGTGTGTTCTCAAATTTGGAGCAAAAACAAAAAACAAATGTCAAGTCAAAACATCAATAAAATAAAATACACTACTTTATGTATTAGGGGCCGACCGATTATCAGCCTGGCCGTTGAGCAGTTAAACAAAGTCTTGTGTTGGACTTTGTAAATTGATTATTGGTCTCATGAACGACTAATAATCAGCATTGACCCTGTGATCCCATGTTCACTACATGTGGATGAGGCTTGTTGTTACCCACAAACCAATGTGCTCCTGCGTGACACTGAAAACCAACCAGATTCACCTTTATTTTTTCAAATGAGACATTAAAGGGCCTTTCAATGGGGGGCCTGAATTATGCAGTGGGATTATTGGTTTTGGGAACAAATCGGGGAAGGTGTCTGAGGCTCCTGCTCTACCGACTGAGCCAACAAACGCCCCCATTCATCAGATTTGATTGAAACTTGACTTTGGCAGGGATGCAGTAAATAGAGCCATTTTCACATATATGAACCTGAAAATATCTCGATCATTTCAGGAGGTCTGCTCATGAAATTCTCCTGACCTGGCTGTTCGCATATGCCCCTCACAGCGCAAGGCTTTCCCTGTCAAACAGGAGGGGGGAGGAGGTGACATTAGAAAATGATATGGCGCCATGATAGGAATATTTGCCTTCTAACAATGCTACCTGTAGTTTGACAGAACAACAATATCAAAAGTGTGGAGAAGGACATACTGATGGACATAGAACATAATGCAGCTGATTAATGACTTGCACAGAGATTGTAGCGGTAGCGTGCAAACAGTCTATGCACTGTGTACCTGTCGTAGAATAAAAATGTCACCACCCTCTCCCAATTGCACGAGGTAAATTCTCCTGATTATATCCTGCTGCAGCTCAATCTGACTTTCTGCAGAAATATACTATTGCATAGGAGTGTCTGCATGCGACCCCTACGATCTCTGTGCACGTAATTAAACGGCTGCATTATGTTTTCTGTTCGTCAGTATGTTCTTCTCCACTCTTGTGTTGATGTTGCGATTTCATTGGACTACACGTAGCATTGATATGAAGGTAAATATTGTCATTATAGCGTCGCGTAGCGGACTCTGTTGCTTCGTCCGCTACTTCCTCGTTGTTTTTTACGTGGCGTCTTACCTCAGGAGACCCTCCCGCCCCCCCTCCTGTCTGACAGGGATAGCCGCTGTGAGGTGCATATGTGAACAGTCAGGTCAGGAGAATCTCTGGAGCAGTCCTCCTGAAATTATCTAGATATTTTCAGGAGTGTATATGTGAAAACAGCTGAAGTAAAGTTTGAAGTGAAACACCATAACATACAGCATATGTTTAAAAGAGATATTTATTGAATGATTAGTTTCAACACTATTCATTTTTGTCTTCTCATAAGAGCACAGTTATTGAAAAATGTAATCAACTGCTACACTGCTCTTAAAGAACCAAATAAGCTGGGTGAGAAGAAAGTGGAGGAGAACAGCATGTGAAAATGTGTCAGTTTAACTTCATTTAAAGAACAAGGCTCAGGAGATAACGAGCATGAAGATAGGAACAACTCATTTAAATTTATGTTGGTTCTGGATTTTAGTTTACATGATTTATTGGATTCAAATCCAAACATATTACCGTCCATACCTTAAAAAAAAATTTGGTAGAATGACTCAAAACTATTGAGACTTCATGCTTGGGCTCTGGTTCTACCTGTTTACCAATTACATTTACGATTTTGTCACCCGACATTGAAACAACAACGTGTAAATCCATCAATAACCGTATTAATTTGTTATACCTCAAAAAGCATCACAATCTAAGCAAGAGCACTTTGAGAAATTGGAAATGTGTTTGAGCCGATGACCAGGTCTGAGGTTTGGAAATAAAAACAACACCATAAATGAAATATTGTTATGGTGAACACAACGATGTCCGTGTCCTCATAGGGAGCGGACCCTCCTGACAGTGGTGCACTGCAGCATAGTGGGAATCTTTCCAGCTCTATCCAGGGCTGATGCTTATGCTGACAGGTTTTTTAATGCAAAGGCTCTTTGTGCAGCTGGGTACACTGACACTGACAGGCCATATTCAATTAGGTCTTAACACCAAATCACTGGGCTAAACTACACAGTGACATGCTGCACGTGATGATAACGGCACCGTTGTTAATCGGTCCTATTTGAACGTGTACGTGTGTACATGACAATGTTAACAAGCTAAAGCTGCATGCTTTAAGTCATCCACACTGGTAGATTATTCAAACAAGCCATCCGACAGTGACATCCCGGAGCTCCTATCTTTTGTCGCATATTCAAAGCAAGCTCTTTCACACCCCTCCCTTCTGTCGTCCTCCTCGTCCTAGCGAAACACCGAAGGATGCGAACCCAGCCCCTTAAATACCGCAACCTCCTGCTTTTTGCGGTGTGTGCCACGCTCTCACCGCCCGTCAGGCACTAACTGTTATAACAACTGCAAATCCCACCTGGACATGCTACAAAGACATCACTAGCGAATATGCTGTTGTGTGAATGTATCTGGAAATGTAGGTTGGTCGACAAACGCCTTTTCCGCACCTTTAATCCTAATACAGGACATACTCGTTTGTACTACCACCGATAGGTGAGAACAACCGTTGTCCAAAATGAATGACAATCAAAGAGAGACAGGTGTCATCTCCTGCATTGCTATGTTGAATTCGGCTAGCGTGATAGCATGTCGGGAGTTTTATTATAGCAGTCACAAATCCGACAAGCGAGACAATGGCACTTGGCCCTGGCATCTCAAAGCAATGTATCTAGCGACTATTGGTTGCGATCGACAGGTTCACTGATCATTTAAACTGCAGCACATGATGCTGTGGCTTGCAATAAGCTAATGTTAGCCTACTGGCGCTGTGTCATTTGCATGTTCACACACCGGTGCTTAAAACGCAGCAGCTGCCTGCTTAACGGCACACTTAATTAGTATAAGAGATAACATTACCGTAAGCAGGTCGCCTTCTTTAGCAGGTAGACTCTGTGGCTAATGGCGGCGGCCTGTCCTACCCTCGCCCCTTACTGTCTCCTACATCTCCGTCTCGCATTTTTTTGCCCTCACTCCCCCCACCGGCTCGTGCTGCTCCCTGGCGCAGAGAAACTGGCCGCTGTTGCGCCAAGATGGCTGCCAAACGCTTCGCATGTCACCACCCTTTTCTACTGCACTGCGTGAACCACAATGGCGGTTAATATAGAGCTGAAGATAGCAGCAACGAAAACGACATGTGACCCAAGATTTGTAAGAAAAAAATACGTCAAATTGGTTGCTCGATTTCGCCAACGTATCCGATCTGTTGTATGTATTTGTACTGGTACTCATGGGGGCCATCACAGCTTAAACAATAACCTTCACTTACCGGGTCTTCAATTGCGGCCTCTCCCTCTTCTAATCCCGGT
The DNA here is from genome assembly GCA_020745685.1 of Tautogolabrus adspersus. Taxonomy (NCBI): domain Eukaryota; kingdom Metazoa; phylum Chordata; class Actinopteri; order Labriformes; family Labridae; genus Tautogolabrus; species Tautogolabrus adspersus. The sequence goes on along the minus strand of CM036551.1, from coordinate 18,344,944 downwards.
TCTTCGTCACCGACACCCGGGTCTTCCAGCTCAGGATGTCCAGGGTCTGAATCTAGTAGGGATTCCTCCGCCAGTCCGTTACCGAACTCCGCCATCGCCCTGTTCCTACTGTACCGACTCGCCTCGTGGCTCAACCAACGTTGCAGGCCCTTACTCACACACAAGGGGGGTAGCGTGAGCGGGGCGGCGAACAGAAAAAACGGCGGAAAACGCCGCTTAGTAAAGTTAAAATGTAGATTAAATGGTACCTACAGTAAGCGCCACTTTTCAAACAGCATTCCACGACTGACGAGTACTTCTATTCTGTCGCTTCTTTTACGAAAAAGTCCTAATTTACGACGGACAACCTAGTTTACTTACTTAAATGTGTATATAAAATAGGCGAGGACTACGCGAGAGCGGCAGCGTCCATCAGTTCAGAAATGGAAGCCGGGGGCGGAGTCATGGAACACTGCGGGCGTAAAACTCTCAATTCTATTGGTCAACGGATGATTCTAGACAACCTCTTCGGTGTCTGCCTCGTTCCTATTGGACAATCGCACATGAGTTTCCGGTTCGGAAAAGTAAGTTTGCCACTAACTGGGTAACATATCTGTCGATCATCACTGTCAGTCGTAAGTAGACCGGCAATGCCAATTGTTCAGTAAATTAATTCCAGGCACATACTATTGTGATATAAATTGTCTTCCCAAGTATGACTTCACTGATCTTTGATCAAGTTTGCCAGTCAGGGGAAATATACATAATTTAAACCCTTGCCACAAAAAGAAGTGCCTCAATGGTACTGCAATAACACATGAGCTTTGTTGTTCAACTGATTTTATTTCTTTTTCTGTATATCAAAGAAAGCATAATGGAGACCAAACACAAAAAAGGCAGGTACAAGTGAGGAGGAAAAAAACGCTTAATCAAAAGTCTAACGATTTATAACAACACTGCCACTATTATTGTTCAATATTCAGAGGAATATCATACTGTTTTTGAGCAGAGAGGTGGCATTTAAAACCATTATTGATCAATAATAATCAAAAACAGTGATGAGTAGTAATGATAAATTGTATAAGTAGTAGTACTATAATAACAAGAGTGATAATCAAAGTGACAATGAAACATACAGGAATAAAAAGCAAATCTCCATAAAAACCTAGCTAGTTTGGACAGTGCAACACCATGTCTGTGTGCGTGTGTGTGTAATCCCAGTCTTGAAGTTAAAGCACTTCAGTCCTCGCTTTACACACAAGAAACAGTTTCTATCAGGAGTACAAATTATTACTCAGGAAAGGACACTGTCACCGTCCTTGTTTCAGAAACCCCACCAAGTGACTCTTTAAATTGTGTTAATGGCTGTGTTCATTTTGAAATGTCTGTAGCTTGTGCAAAAATTGTGGACTAGTGCAAGTGTCAAGCCGTGGGATGTTCTACAGTTTGCATTAACAAACACCTCACCTGCTCTCTGTCGACCTCAAGATTGCTTTTTGGTATTTGAATGACAGAAAGCAAAGGGAGGATTACTTTGGAATATCAGTTATTTTATATATTTCTTTACAAAAGTTCAGGTTTTAGTTTTGCATTTAGTTAAAACTATCAATAGTAACATTAATATACAACTTAAATTGAAGGAATACATCTTTAGTATGTTACGTGTCCTTCAGCACAGCACCATCTTATTAGCTCAGTCAACACATTTAATGTTTCCCAATTTGCTGCAAAGATTTGAGTATTCCTTAAGTCCCTTAAGGATGCTAGTAATACCCAACTTACTCCCTTTTGATGGTTTCCAGATATTAGGTCTAATTTCACAGCACATACATTGATTGAACTAGTAACTCTGTATCAAAACTGAAAAAAAGAGGAAAAGTAGAGAACAGCCAATTTCAAGCTCTGTCCTCTTCGTGTTTCAAGAGACTTGGCTGCTGACCTAAATAAAATCTTTTAAACCAGTTTAATTGCTTACATTGTCATTTGTATAAATATTGAATTAATATAAGGAATTCTTCAGTTTTCTGTTTTGCACAGTATTCATGAACAAGAAAACTGTATATGTATTAAATTCATCTGACCCTCTGGGCCAGATAAGGATAAAATGTATTCACCAACATTACTAGTTATCACCTGGGCATTAATTTATAAACCTGGTGGTGTTTCTTTTTAAGGCGCTCGTATATCCCACACCAACAATAGGGAAAACCACATTTTTTTACCCCAAATAATTTGAAGAGTTGCATTTCAAAATGACATATTCACCATTTAAAGAGAAAGTAAAATCCACAGGATCAAAGAAATGTGTTGTAAAAACAAGAAAGTTGGTAATGATAGTCCTTGGCCAGGAGAATGCTGACAACAGAAAGGATTTGCCATAATCTACACCGAGTATGACATTCAGTTATTTCCCCCATGGTGGATATAAAAGCATTTTGGAACAGAGCTCTTCATTTTAATACCCAGGCCTGCCTCTCGCACATTATGCTCACACCTAAAACATGTCTCAGAATAGCAAAAACCAATTTATTTCACGTGATTTATATTAAAGGCATCCAACATGCATTAATGTATCTTTTCATAAAAAGACACTTGCATTAGAATGCTTAAAACATTTCAAACTATGTAAAATGTGTCAAAGTGCAGTATGCCAAGACTGTTCCCTCAGCCTCTCTTTTTGCCCTGTGTATTTGGATTGTCATGAAAACTATCAACATGTAAATGGGGACAAGTCAACAGCCCTGTTCTCTATCAAGTACCTTTTCTCATATCCCAAATAAGTAGACACAACACTCTTCAAATCAAGTTAGCAAAGTAAAAAGGTGACAGTCCAGACCAGTTCATCCTCTCCCAATGGTTCAGTCCAGTTTTTTTTTTCCAAGCATTTTGCTCCCTAAAAGTGAGTAGGCATGAGAAAACAATTCCACAGGAGCAATCTGGGAGTCATTAATGCAAGTATTTCATGTTACTATCCCAAAAGGTGTTTCCAGGCATACTGTCAAATTGCCACTTCCAAAGAGGAAACACCGATGCGAACAGTTCAAGCATGGCAAGTTAAATGTCGTAACAAATTATAGGAAGGTCATTGACGTAATATATAACCACAGACTTGGGACCAAAAAAGTATGGATAAAGTGGTGAGGATTGAGGGAGACTAGAGATGTGTTCATCACTTTTGAAACAGCAACTCAAAGTGTGAAGCAGCATGGAAACAGTCTGCGGTTGTATTAGGTACCAGGTGGACCTAGAGTAACGTAGTTCAGTGAAGGTTGAGCAAGAGACAGCGGATGCAGTGGGAGCCAACTTCAAAAACCAAAAACGTTAGTTTTTGAGGATTAGTGCTCAAATTTATTTATTAAAATCTAGGATCCCAAATAGGTCCAAGAATGTCAGTGTGCAGACCCATCCCAATCTGAGTCTCTAGCTGCTGGTAGCTTTCGGTGTAGGTGCATCAATAACCATCTCCCCTATGGAACTAGAACCAGTACTTGATACTGGAGTAGATTGAGAGACCTGTGATCCCTGCACAGCACTGCCAGGTCCCCCATTACTCGTTCCATTCTTGTTGACAAGCGTTGATGGTTGGCCAAAATTGGTTGTTCTCAGGGTTGCCAGATGACGTGAGGAGAAGACATGGGCCCTCGCTGCAGCTCGAGATTCAAATGAGACATTGCAGGCTTCGCAGCGGCCTGTCAGGGTCTCCTTTTGCACTGTCTGGCCGGCCACTGGGGAAGCTGGAGTTTCATTTACTGTCAGCTGAACCGGTTTGGGCAGGATGGGCCGATTTGCTTTGAGAGCGTTGTACTGCAGGTAACTTCCCGAACTCATGTCCACCTTCCCACCTGACAGAGGAGACTGGGAATGGTAAGGTAGGGTAGATAGAACGTTGGGTGGGCAGGACCAGAGAAGTAGAGAGGGAAAAAGTTTAATGACTATCCTTTAATGACAACAATTTGTTACAGATTTGACTGAACGTCTAATATTTTAGCTCACTACGGAATTTCCTCATGCACAATTCACCTACCCTCTTTTAGAGTAAAATATTCCTTTAAACATTCTTAAAATTAAGCATTCCTATAAATCAATCTTCTTTTTTTACTAATGTGAAGGCAATGCCCCAAACTAATGCTGACATCTGCATTTTTTTTCACATTGCAACAAATTAAACTTTCAGAGAGTATAGTGAAAACTAGTTAGTCTAGTGTAGTTAAAACCAAATCCCCAAATACATTTTCTGAAAGATTTGCAGTCACAAAGCTGCAGATACCTGCAAAAATCCATAAAGTCAATAACTTCCCCCCTCCACCGCCAACTATGTATTACATCATAATGTCAAAGAAACTTAAAGATTTTATTACAATTTGTTTTAAATCATTAATTACATTTTATATATATCTTTAACAATATCAATATGTTTGCCAAATGTTTCAAGCAAGATACCCATATATAAAACAAAAATCAGGCTTCTTTTCCTCAGTGAGCTACCATACTGTCAATTTCAATCCTTTTTACAGTAATGTGATTCTGTGCAAAGGTCTTTCAAAAATACTGTGGAGGAAGTCTTTACACCCACTTACAATTTTCTCTTGCTGCAGCCTCCAGCGCTTCTCCTTGGCTCTGGTGTTTTGGAACCAAATCTGAACCACCTTGAGCGGCAGATTGAGCTCATTGCCGATTGCCTCACACTCCATGGCATTAGGGTGGGCACAGGTCTCGTAACAGGACTGCAGAATGGACAGTTGTAGGCAGGACAGGTGTGTGCGTGGTCTGCGGCTAGATGAATGGGGCAGAAAGCTGCTTTCCGATGGGCTTGATTTAGATATAACCGGGGTGGGGGGGATGGCCACTTTGCCAGAGCATGGGGTATTTGGGCTGACTGGCGCAATGCTGGGGGTGGGAGGAGGGGGGATGGTACGAGGAGGTGTGTGCGTGGGAAGAGCCAGTTGTTCTCTTGAAATAGTGTTGATCTTAATTGGTTTGGAGGACCAGTAGTTGACCCCGTTATGTTTTTGTGTTACCACATGTGAGGCATTTGTCCTATTGTTGATGGGCGTTGTGGGCAGTTTGGGCACCATACGGTTAGTGGTCCCTGGTCCAGGACCCATCTCATCTTCATCGTCTTTCTCATCGTCTGTCTTTTCTTCCTCACTCTCCTCTTCTACCTTTCTTTTCTGGGCAGGTCTTGGTGCAATGGGGATTAAATCCTTGGGTGGTGCTAAAAGGACAGGGGGGCTGACTTTTGGTGCAACTTTGACCATAGTGGCATTGCTGGTAGTTTCAAGTTTGGTCTTTGGCACTGCACAAGCACTGCTGCTCACAGGAGAGACTGTGGTAGAAGACACAATTTCCTTTGGCTTGATGGGGACTGGGGCAATTTTTTTCAGCAAAGCAGGTTTGCCCAGCTCCTTCACAGGCTCTCTTTCTGTCTTAATGAGTGTGCGCACAATTGGTGTTGTTGTGATGCAGCCGGTATTATTTTGAGGTGGCTTGTTCGAGAATATCGGTTTGGAAAGAGGCCAGGTAAATTTAATAAGAGGTTTGCCAACTGCTGCCAGGGTCCCATCACTGATGAATCGGACCTCACCTTTACGTTCCCTTGCCCTCATGTTCTGGAACCAAATCTGAACAACCTTCTTTGGAAGGTGCACCCACTCTGAAATTTGTTCAAATTCATGTTTCCCAGGGTTTGGGTCTTTGAAATAGCAGCCATACAGAATGTCAAGTTGTTCAGCTTGAATGATGGTTCTTGAACGTCGCATATCCCGATACCGCTTTCCTTTTGACTTCCTCTGCTGCTGCTCCTGCTCCCTCTCCTTCTCTCTCTCCTTTTCTCGCTCTCTTTCCAATAGTGTAGCATTCATTTTCTCTGCTGCTCTCATGTAAATACTAGACTTTGTCATGTTGTTGCAGTTAACTAGACTCATACTGCTGTTGGAAGAGGACATGGCATTAATAGATTCAGGCTTCACCTGGACAACTACCAGACCTTTAGATGTAGGCCTTAGGCCAAGGCCATCGAGCAACTGTCCCTTTTGTGCTGCAATTTTGTCAGCCAGAGAGGATGAGGAGGAAGCATATTTTGAGTTGTTTTTCCCTATACTGAGATCCAGAGCTGACTCACAGTCACCACCATTTGACAGGTAGTGAGAGGTTTGGTTGTTGGAGGAAAAAGACTGCGAAAGAAGAGAACTGGAGAAGCGTGTGATAATTGGTGGGTTAGGAAAGATCGGTGTCTTGCTCCTATCTCCAACCATTGAAGGAGCAAGTGAGAGGACATAGGGGCTGAGGAACTGGGCAGAAAAGGGAGCAAGAGACAGGGGAAGTGAGTGGATAGCACCAGTTTGGATCTCAGTGTGGTCCATGGTGTGGAGGAGTGAATTTGGAGGATCTGCTTGGGCCTCCAACTCCAGATCTACATCCGGGTCCTGTCTTTCCTTTTTAACCTCCACCTCGTCATGCTCAAACTCCCCCTTCCGCTTTTTCCTCTGGGACCTCTGAGCCCCTTCTCCTTCCTCATCTTCATATTCATCCTCTGCATCAGAAAGAAAAACCGTAGTGGAGCGGAGGACCTTTCCTCCAACTGACCCCTTATTACTATGGACCTCCCACTGAGCTTCATCTTTAACTGGGCTTTCAGGACCCTCCCTTGCCGACCCATTCTGACTTTCCTCATCAGACACAATGACAGAGGTATACACCTCATTTTCTGAGTCAGAAGTGAGACAGGAATCTGCCTGACCCTCCCTTCCCAAATATCTATGTCTATGTTTCCCTCGTGTACTGGACAAGTCTATTGCCTGACTACCAGATGCTTCAGCATCATCCTCTCCTTCTGCAATAATCAGTGACCTTTCTTCGTCATCAAAGTCATTGTCGGAACTTTGGGCATGCCTCGTAAGTCCTGCCAAACCTTGTAGATTTTCTGTCTCTCTCTGTTTCTGTTTAGCATTTCGGGCCTGGCTCAACCACCTACGTACCTCTTCCTCAGACAACCCGACCTCTCGACCAAGGGCCTCACAGTCCTCATGTGGTGGACTTGCAGCATCAGCCTCACTACGCGATTCAAAGAAGGCCCAAAGAACTTCCATCTGGAACTCTGTCAGTGTTGGAAGGTCTATATACATGGATCCCTTTGTATAACAATGGGGTCGGGTTTGTTTGTTGGTTAAGGCATTTGTACTGGGGCTGGATTTTGGGGTTCCAAGAGAGCCACAAGGGCTAGTGCTAGATCGGGATTTTTGAGGAGTAGAATCAGGGCTAAGTGTAAGGTTTAAATGTATTGGACTGAGGCTTGAGTTGCTGGGCACTGATGCAGAAGGCGACAGGTTCTTATTCCGGAGGCTCCTCTCTGTTTCCACTGGGGAGAGATTGAGGCAAGCTGCTTTATCACCTTCCAGGTCCAACTGATTAGTTGGAGTTTCTCCATCTGTTGTGCTATCCATGTGTGCTTTCTCATCGCCTTCATCATTCTCAACCTTCACTTTGCTTTCTATATTGGGGCACTGTGCAAATTCTTTACCCTCATCCTTCTCTGTGGTACAGTTCTTCCTGTCCTTGGTCTGATCTGAGACCTTCTCTTCAGCTGTCCCATCAATCTCCTGCTTTTCTTGTTCTTTCTTTATCTTCATAGTCTCGTCTTGCCCTTCAAGGCAGTGCTGTGTGTTTGTTGGGACTCCTGCAGATGGCCACTGGTTCTGTAAGCTGTTAAGTCTTTGGGTTAGAAGAGCTTGCTGGGCTGTACTGAGACCTACAAATGGCACACACTGGGTAAGGAGCTGGCCTTGCTGGTTTTCTTGATGCTGCTGGGTTTGGGCTTGGAGCCCATTTAAGATCAAGGGCAAGACCATTTGAGGCTGAGGCACAAGCTGAGGCACGGTGGCACCAGGAGCAGCACCGGCCGCAAAGAGGGAAGGAAGGAGGGAGTGTGAGAGGGTGCTTGGACTAGATGTGAGTAGGGTGAGAAATGCTGAAACCGCCTGAGCTGAGGCCACAGGGGAGGTAAGTAGGGAGGGAGCTACTTGGGAAGTTGGGAGCTGCTCTCTGTCTGATGCCGAAGTCACCATCAGTGTCCCAGGAGCAGCACAGTTAGTGGTGTTGACTAACTGGCTAGTTCCACTTCCAGACGTGGTCACTACAGTTGTGGCGCTACCTCCCAGACTTGCAGTGGCTACTGCGTTGTTTGCAGCATTTGCAACAATGCCAGCATTTCTGCTGCGGGACTGGTGCAAGACAGATTTCATATGGCTCTCCAGGGTGATGGCATGATTGTAAGAGACTCGACATATAGCACACTGGTAGGGTTTGTTTGATATATATGGCCGAGATAGGACAGGAACTGAGAGTGCTTGAGTCTCATTTTCACTGGCTTGTTTTGAAGAGCCTGTTGTCATCCTCTGAATATGGGCTGCAGAGTTGTAATGCACACTCAAAGCAGTTCTGCTGGAAAACGTTTCCAGACAAGCATTGCATTTGAACCGGGAGTTATTCTCAGCTGGCGCACCATTTTTTCCAACAGACTTTTCACTGGGGTCTGGAATTTCTGTGTTTTCAGTTGCATTTTGCTGTTTGGCTCTTTTAGGTGGATTTCCCTCATCTTCTGGCCCTAGCTCAGCTTCACCTCCCTCCTGTTCTATTATTCTCTCTTCCTCCATCTCTGTGTCTCCAAGCATCTGGGTAGCGTCTGCACTCTCACCAGATTGGCAGAGGTCTGAAGTGACGTCTTCGGTGTTCTTCAGTTGTGAGGATACAGCATCTGATGAAATAAATGCATGTTTAACTTATTTTGTAATACATTGAGTTCTTTGCTTTGATCCCAACTCACATTATTTGCAATTTTCATTCCAAATGCATTTTCCTGATTTCCCTACAAAATGTAACCATTCTTCTCTTTACAGAGTTTTTAAATGTACAAAGGCAGAACATAACTGAGGATTTTGTCAGTCAAAACACTGAAGTCATGTCATAGTCTTTACAATATCATTACATAGATCAATGATTTTAGTCATTTAGTGAGCTAAAGTTAGCCCCACCTCAGCTCACAGCCAAGCAAGCAACTCCACAGAGCATAAGAGACTAAGATGTTTCAGTCAAATCTGCTACATTTCCTGAACTGTTTGATTTGGAGAGTTGTAGACTAACTTGGGGTCATCTCTGAGGATTTGAATCATTGATTTATAGTGGGCATACACAATATTCACCATTTAGAGTTGCAAAAAGTATCAAAATCAAAATGCTTTTTTAGATATCAGGTGTTAAAACACTACGATCTTCGATCATTTTACAGTTGACATTATAGAATAGGAAATCATCAAGGAGATGTTCTACAAAATCTAGGGACCTAGAGAGGGAGGGAAGGAAGTAAGCAGCGCTGGTAAGAAAGAGGAGAAACTGGGAAATGAAATGTCACTTTCTGATTGTTCACCTGGGTTATTTCCTGAAGAACAAATTAACATGCCCACACTCCCCCACAGGAAGATGGCAGGTTTTGTGTGAATGCAGCCAGTGCCATGTTTCATCCTGCCTAGTGTACAGTATGTGGCCCGTCTGCTCTGCCCTCAGTCACACTAAAACAACTTATATATAGTCACGACTTGGCAGACATTTCTCATTTCCTGGTCAGCAATTACCAACCAAAGAGGCTTTAGTGTTTAATTCAGATGTACAAATTATACTGTGGCATCTGTTGCAGACATACACAATACAGAGGAAAGTGAGAGAGATGCCACCTCTTTATTACATTTTGTATTTCAGTCCTAACCTGGGGATTGATACCTGTAGGTTACACACGACTCTTCAGCTCAGAAAATAAGAAAAGTATACATTTAAGAGTGAGGGGAGATTCCCAGCACAGACAGACACTGCCTAACACTTATAGTGGGCTGTACGTGTTGATTCAAAGGTATTATGTGCATTTTTATACAGGTTACATTTTAGGACAATTCGACTCACCGTGTCTTTAAGAACAATTAACTGTATTACAATTACACATTTTTAAATATGTGTTTAGGCACATTTTCTGCACGAGCGCCATGTGCAAGTCGGCCTCAAAAAAGATAAAATCTCTAGTTGTGGGCCTCGGACTTCTTCTTTATGCCTTGGTATTGAAAGAGGTATTTCATATCCTTTTATGAAAACCTACCATTTAGTGCATACTATTTAAGTTATCATAAAAAGAGCCATATAATAAACATTATTGTCATTCTAAAAACAGATGGCTTGATTTTCCTAAAAAAATATGCTGCAGATTTATGAGTTATCAATTCAACTCTGGTGATCTAAACCATTATGGAAGCGTTTGTCACACTTACCTGCAAACTTGGGTGCATACTTGTCTTCTCCTCCTCCCTTGGTGGCCTGTTTCAGAACAGCCTGTTAAAAGAAAATGAAAAGAAAATGTCAACAAAATTCCCAAAGCAAACTTTACTTTTGGATGAGCTAAATACTTTGTTGATTTTGAGTAGCTCAACATTTGGGCGTGACAGAGATGTGTGGTGATAGAACACAAAAAGCCACCCTGGCTAGCCTTTAATTTGCAAATTATCCTTAAGGCATAAATTTAGCCGCCTTTGATCAATTTACCCTATATCATTACACTTTAAATACTAAACTGCATAGACCCGTTAATAACAGTGTGCTCACTGAGGCATTTATTTTATATTTATTTTTTTGTCCAATTATCAAATTCTTTCTGCCCGACACATTTGGTAACTTGTTAATCCCATCAATTAAAAACAGACTATCAACATAATGAAAACTTCAACTTTAGCCATGTCTGCAACACTGAATTCCCACAATTGTCATGAGAGACTCAAAACCTTATCCTCAACAGTCACAACTTGAAAGTCTATGTCGGTGTATTAACCAATTACTTGGTAATGTAAATATTAATATACATTTCCCTGATTGTATAGGAGCAATCTCTTCCAATGAATATTACTTTTTTTAAATGAGTTTCTTTGGATAAGAACCGTATTCAGAAAAGTATAAGACCATTACTGTCTGGTTAAAAATCCCACTCTTTTCAAAATAGCAGCTACTGTAAATAAACACCCAAAATACCTTTTTCAATTGGCACTTAATTTGACAACTATTATTAGAAGAGATCCTTACTCACATATCATCATACATACAACATAGTGTAGTCATAGTAACATACACAAAATATAATGCAGTCTTCCAGAAGTTATGCATTTTTTTTGTTTTCATTTTCTTTCTTTTATTGCTTTAAGTATTAGTGAAAGTCTGTTTCTGTCACTCACTGTTTCTCTTTGCTAATCACCTCCTGGTGATCTGGCATAAACTGTGAAAAGGCCTTTATCTCCTTTTCCGCCAAAAACAAGTTGATAAAAATCAGTTTTAACAACAACAGAAAATGTTAAGAACTTTTTGACTGTTTTTACTGCAGAGCTACCGCATTGCAAGGTATTCAACATTTTGTCCACAACTGTAAGAAAATGCAGGCTACCAGTGGAATCAGTAAGCATACACATAATTAATGTACGCTACTTTCCAGAGTAGATAACATTTAAGAGGGCATAGCCTTTGTGAGAGAAACACTTGTAAAGACTCAGTGTCTTCAGAACATAGATTATGACATTGGAAATCCTATGATTTATATTTTGGTTATACTTACAATGTCCAGCAGTCTGTCAACACAAGATTGAAGCACACTGTGTTGCTCAGTGAGATGAAGAGACAGGGATGATCTGTCAAGTTGTCCTTTTTGGCACAGGGGGCACAGCCACTCGGCCTCCCGATTGCTTTCACTGCCTACTGTCTCTCCAGACTCCTCCTAACAAAACAAAGGGTGGTTGTTAGAGAATCCTTCTTGTTCTGGAGTCGTTATAAATAATTACGCATGCTGCACTAGGAATGCCTTAGAAAATATGAAGAAATTAAAATGAGTTTAAATTGAGTTATTTCCTCTCACCAAGATACAAAGTAAAAGGGATCTGTGTTTGTTGGTTATGCACCTGAGCTAGGTAAACAAATTGTATCACTGACTAAAATAATTGAACCCAAAGCGTGATTCCAGAGTCTGTTTATCCTCAGCTGCCACTTTAGCAGGTCACTAAACATTTCTATTGCATGTGCATGTTTGTTGTCTGCAAACTTTACAAATCTATGCAGAACACTTTAGAACTGTAGACACACGGTCAGTCCAATATCAACTTATAAATGGCTTCTTAACAATACTTTATTAACATATGATAAAACCTACTTGCTATGGTAGTACGTGGCCTTACTTTTGCCTGTCACAGCCAATATTGACCCAATATTGGGCAGGCTGCAGGTGCTTATATAATTACCTACTTATAACTAAACCCTTAAACAGGCAGATTTCTTTTATAACAGAAAAAAAATCTCAGATCATGAACTGATTACTCGTGTGCTTAAGTATGAACCATGTTTTTGGGGAAGTTTCCCAATATTTTGTCTGGTATGTCAGAATCATATTACACATTATTTAAATAAGGACAGTGTTGTGAAGAAGTGTATACGTAACACATTCAGCTTGATTTGGATGTCACAGTTGCACACAACACCTTTCTGAATTCAATCCAACTGTCAGCAAAACAATAATATTACATGCACACATACATTGAAATAAATGCAGAATATTCTCAAGCAGTACTCAGACTAGATAATATGTATTACGTGCATTGCTTGACAATCAGCAAACTGTCTATGAAATAACTAATGTGGTCATTATACAAAATATGATACGACATCATTCTGCAATCGCACGACAGTCTTATCAAATTGCTTTAGCTCCCATGTAGTTTTAAAGGAAATCAAAATAAAGCAGCAAGTGAGGTTTTTCCACACAGCTGCATGCATTCATAACCCAAGATGCAACGAAGACAGTAATTCATGTCCACGAGGAGAAATACCAACACAGCTACAGTCCCTACTTCCTCGTCATGCCAATTAGCAAGCTAGTAGGGCTCTGTGACTAGATAGTATTTCGACAAGTCTGCAGAGTGTATCGTGTCACGACATGTATAACTACACGACAAGATAAAACTATACAAGACCTGTATCAGCTAATTAACGAACAGTCTAATTAGCTATGCCGAACCGAGATGAATCAATTAGCTAGCAAGCTAGTTTGAGATGCCCCCTGTAACGTCGCATTACAGTCATGTTTCTGGAAATAATGGTTAGCTGGTAGTTTACTGAAAATAATCCTGCAGTGGTCGGTAGTCACTTCTTCGAAACTGCAAAAGCCAGGACAAGCGTCAGCATAATCACAGTGGCGGCTGAACGGTCCCTAAATTAAAAACAAAAATGGGTTGAGCTAATAACACTCGTATCACTTTGCTAGCTAGCCTGTTAGCTGGCAGAGATAATTAAACGCTCCTCAAACTGTCTCCAACTGGCTATAGTCTCCACTCCCTGCAAACTCTGTCAGGTCCAGGTGGGAACTGCAGCTCAAATACGCTTAATACACCGACAAGAGTTTATCCAAGATAGACAACACAATACCGAAGCTTTAGGGCAAAAACCTCGGCCTCGAGTTTTTTCCTTACCCCTCTGATTGTGGGCTGCAAATCGGGCATCTAGTGTTGCACCGCCCGCCGCCTGCTGCTCAACAGCGCAAATTGAGGCCTAGCCGGACTAAAGCCATTTAATTAATGAACGTGGGCTCCGTTTACAGATGTGTTAGAAAACACTCGCACCCCCTCCTCCCTCGCCGCCCAGCAGACCGCATTTTGACAAGTCCGAGTGCTTAAATCCATATGTTAAATACTAACAGTACCACACATGTTCATTTAAACTATCATTATAACAGCTTTAAATCGTAATTGGCGAAAGAATTAAAAGCTTTAAAGCTACTTGAAGCGGAGTACGTGCGCCGAGGTCGCTTCGACGATGGGGGTGGTGTAAGGAGAGAGCAGGCGAAACAGTCGAGAAGCAGAAAAAGTTTGGGATTTAATGTTGGATTTCTATGAGGGATCGGATTGGTATTGGGCACAATCCGTCGTTTACTCGATCTTTTTTTAGTCACAGGCCACTCTCCTCGCTCAAATCAGCACAATTAAGCGATCGCGGATGACGTTTAATTAAGTTCAGAGCAATTAGCTAATGCGTTTTACCTGCATGGTCGCCGCTCCAGCACGCACACACACACACGGTTCCTCAGTGGCTCATCAGAAGTGAAAAGTTTTCTTGCCTGCCCTCCCTCTCTCTCTCTCCCTCTCTCTCTCTCTCTCTCTCTCTCTCTCTCTCTCTCTATGCCTCGCTCTCTCCCCTGTTCTCCCCCTCCCTTCATTCGCCCTATCCCTCTCTCCTTCCCCTCTTCCCTCTAGTAAACAGACCACAGCTCCCCCCAAGGCTGATTGCTGACATTCAGAAGGGACAAACACGGCTATCAAATCCCTTATGTAACCCTGCTGATATTAGAGATTATTAATATACGAGACGCCGATTACTTATTAGGCAATAATAATTTGACGAGTTAAAATCATTATATATATTTTTTTATTCCTAAAAAGTATGTCGATTTCTAGATTACATGAAATCCCTTTAATTTAAACCCCTCCCTGGTGTTGCATTAAAGGTGAATAAAAAATGAGTCCCCATTCTGTCAACTTGATATGTCAAAAAGAGTGCGAGGAGTTAATTAAAGCTGAATAATAGAGATATGACCGCCAAGGCTTTACTTAGCAGCACGCGCACGGTTCATGACATGTTTCAATCAGATGATAGGTGTGGTGCGCAGGTGTGGTGCGCATCAACAGAGTATGTGGAATAAATATTTATGAGGCTGAGGAGATTAAAACTGCACCATCTGTATGCCTCTGCGTTACTGGGACAGGAAGTGAGGTTCCTGAACACCCATATAGGTGTCTCCAATTGCGCCTGTTCAAAATAAACTTCTCTTAATCGCGAGTGACGACCAGTATTTACCTACAAGTACATTTTTGAAGCCGAATCATTTGGATTGAAAGACTTGACTTTTGGAGGTTTGTGCGAGGACTGCGCTATTCGCAAATTAGGATTTGAAAGCGCTGTGCCGCAGTAAAGGGATTTTGAATCGCAGTTCATGACAGCAGCAGATAGGGCTGAATGATTTCTAGCTTGATATAATAATGAAGCAGGTACGGCGACGGTTGCGTATGATGTTGAGTTTCGAGTTTCGTGCAGTTAAGTTTCGTGGAAATTAATAACAAACAGAAAAGGTACAAAAAATAACCTGTATGGTGCGAGAGGAGTTGAAACATTGTATTAAGGAATACGTAAATGTACTTTTTGTAACACAATATAGGCCTACAATGAAAATAACTTTAACAAAGTTCCGTAAGCTATTAAGCTACAAACTATTTTATTAAGCATTTATTAAACTTAAACACTCTTAACACTTTAACGCTTTAAAAAACAAGTCATAAACGAAAATAAATAACTAATAAATAAATAAAATAATAATAATATATGATACAAATAATTAATGAATAAATACAAATCAATTGACCCTGCTTTTGAGTTAGAGGTGATGTACTCTTGTGGCCAAAATATAACAACCAATGTTTTAAAACATTTACCACACAACAAAACCTATATGGACAAAAATGAGCGTACAGCATAATAATCGTTTAATCCTGATTATCTTATTTTGATGATTGCGTGAAGCCAAAATCGTGATTGAAACTAAAACTCGATTAACCCAGCCCTACAAACTGTTATGGTTGATGTCATTCTTAATGCAGGTCATAATGAACTGATTTTAAAATCTACACTCTTGTGTTGATCTTATTATGTCCTTTCAGATGAGTGTTGAAGTGGAAAGAAAATTTCTGTGCAATGCTGACATTCTGAAAACACTGGAAGGTTCCGAGGGTGTGTTTGACTTATCCACACATTGATTCATGTGTAAATTTAGAATTTAATAATTTAACTGATACTGTGATCCAAGTCAACAATGCAGTAGCTTGCTCTGAAATTGCTATATAATGTCCAATTGTGTTCATCATTTCTCTTTGACCCTCTTCTCTGACTCAGCAACATGTGTTGGCCAGCACCAGTTTAAGGACCAGTACTTTGACAGCCCCAACTTTGACCTGACTTTAAAAGATGTGTGGCTGCGTAAACGTAAAGAATGCTGGGAACTCAAGTGCCCGACAGCAGAGGAGACAAGTGGAGAACAATCAAAAACAGCAGCCCTGTGTACTCGCTACAAGGAGATAACCAATCTGCCTGAAATTCAACTGCGAGTGAAAGAGGTCTTAAAAGATGTTTGTGAGGACACAGAGAAATCCTCCTCACTGGGGAACGAGTCTTGGCATAGCAAAATGAATCTGGCGTGCTTTGCAGAGTTTACAACCGTACGCCGGTCATTCATTTTAGAGGACGGAGTGCGCATTGATCTTGACCAAGCTGACTTTGGCTACCATGTGGGAGAAATAGAGGTCCTCGTTCCAGAGGAAGGGGATGTGCAGTCTGCCCTGGAGAAGATTGAAAGAACAGCTAGAAAGCTTGGTGAGTATGAGGGGTGTCAAACCTTATATTCATTAGACATTTTACGTGTCATTAATAATATTATGAAACTGATTACAAATGTGCCATTCATTGACCTTTCCTCGAAAGTCATGCGTAAATCTTCTTATTCTTCCTCACAGGTCTGACTGGTGACCAGCGAGTCGAGGGAAAAATGAGTGTTTACCTCAAGAGAAATAATCCGGAGCAGTATGCCAAACTACAGAGTGCACACGTTTTGTAAGAGGCATTTTAAATTATCTGTTGAGAAAAAAAAGCAGATGAATATCTTTAAGACATGTTTAATATTTGTAAAGCTCTGATAGCTTTCATCATACCACAATCCCTTGACTTTTAAACTTCAGGTTGTTCAATTGTGGTTGTCATTACAACCTTTAGTGGACTTTCTTTCTTTTTTTAGATTTATTTTGGGGCTTTTTGGGCCTTATTGTAGGGATAGGACAGTGGATAGAGCCGGAAATCAGGGAGAGAGAGAGAGAGTGGGGAATGACATGCAGGAAAGAAGTCACGGGTTGGATTCGAGGCTGGGCCGCCCACTTGAAGGACTACAGTCTCTGCACACTCACCACTACACTACCGGCGCCTCAAACTTTCTTTAACTTATGTAGCATACGCACCAGTTATGTTTGAGTCTGGCTGTAAAATAGAGAGTATGACATGAACTGTGAATACTGGAAACACAAGGAATGGAATACTGTTGATTCAACATTCATGATACTGTGTTGTCCTTAAAGGACAGATGATTAAATATAGACACTCCCAGTTGAAGAGTAGGCGACTCTGTGTTTCACTCCACCCACTGGGGACTAACTAATATAGCTACTATTATTGTTGTTGTTGTTGTTGTTGTTGTTGTTGTTGTTGTTGTTGTTGTTATTAAGGGTGGTCTGTGACTATAAGGTGAATTTGAGGCTTTCACTATTTTCTTTCTATTTTTGATTGAATGATTAAATCTGTGTGTTACATTTGGGTTTATAAAACAGGACTTGTTGGGCAAAGCACCTCATTGCTGCATCAATTTAAAGCTGTGAAATATATGACACAATCAGCTATTAAAACAATGCAACATCTTGTTAGTAAAAAGTCTCTCTCTCTCTCTGTTCAGTCTTAAATGTAACCACTATACTGACTACAACAGTGTCTGCATGATTATGAAAGTCTCATGAATATTGCTCTACAAGGACACACTTCACCATTTGCCCTACAAAAGAACAGCCGAAAAAGAAAAGACATTCTTGATTCTTCAACAAGAGATATGTTGTGTAACAAAACATCTATTGGAAAAATAAAATGTTAAAGTGACTAAACTTTTCTTCAACATACATGTGTTTTTAGTTAAGTGACATCAGTTTAGATCAGTGTTTTATCTGTTCATTTGCAGAAATAGATAAGCTGCTGCACTAAATGACTCTTGTTTTTTGCAGCATGCTCATTTTAAGCCAAAAACATTAAATTGTAATTAGTATGCAGACACTGCAGGATTTAGTCTTCTCTGCAACATGCAGCACACATTTTCTGTAAAATAAATCCTGCAGTACTTTGGTGTTCACATTACTTGATGCCTTCATGAAACAGAGAGAAAAACCACAATGAGTTACCACAGTCACACATTGATCGTCGTCTTTAGTTTAAGGCTGTGCAGTGTGCTCACTCAGTAAGAGGTGAAGAATGAGGTTTGTGAGAGGTTCAAATTAGCCCTCCTTTGGATTGTTCTGCAAGTCTAGTCTCTTTTGTACCAACACAAGCACCTGTTTGGGAAAGCTTTGTCTGGACACCTGTGATCCATACACGCAACAATATAATCTGTAAAATAACATTATACAATAGGCATATCCACACAGAGAGAAATGATCATAATATAACCCGGTATATCAGTGCTCACTGCTGCTGTATATCAGTTTGCATTCTGATAAGGTCTAGGAAGGAAGGTTATAGACACTGGAGCCTAACTTCATGTATGACACTATCAGACTGCATCTGTTCGTTAAACTTAATAATAAACTAGTCTTCATCAGAGACAATAAAAAGATGTTGTGGTTCAGTTTGGATATAATTACAAGTAATAATCACATACATGAGTGAATACAGCTGTGAAAAGAAGACATTTAAAAATTGATATCTTAAGAAATAACCACATGCTTATGAACCATTTAACCAAGCAGAAGCTTTATTTTTGGTATACCCTATTTAGAAGACAAAACATAGATAGATAGATAGATAGATAGATAGATAGATAGATAGATAGATAGATAGATAGATAGATAGATAGATAGATAGATAGATAGATAGATAGATAGAAAGATAGATAGATAGATAGATAGATAGATAGATAGATAGATAGATAGATAGATAGATAGATAGATAGATAGATAGATAGATAGATAGATAGATAGATAGATAGATAGATAGATAGATAGATAGATAGATAGATAGATAGATAGATAGATAGATAGATAGATAGATAGATAGATAGATAGATAGATAGATACTTTATTGATCCCGAGGGAAATTCAAGGCATCCAGTAGCTGTATACAAGACATGCATGACACGAAACATTTGTTACAAAAAACAACAACCGCTGTCCCCCCTCCCATACTTATTAACCAGAAACAAGTATTTAAGTAAAGCCCCTACATGAATTAAATTTAAAATTAAAGCTGTGCAATTAAAAATATACTTATACAAAGAAATGTACATGGTGCAGGAATAGAAATATGTGTGCGATTTAAATAAAACCTATAAACAGTTAAGGACCATCTGTAAATAAAGACCTGTACATAAGACATGTATAATTTTGAAGGCTATACAGTGCACCTGTATTATGACTCACTTTATAAACCATTTAGGCTTATGGACAATTAATTTAGGTGTTTCATCGCATTTAGGAAAGTAGGCCAATTTGACCTAAATATGTGACTTAGCTGAAGTGCTGGCTTCAGGGGTGCAGTGATTTTTAAGAAAACATTGATGATTTTGTTCTGACACAAGTCAATGTAATGTTTCAGGGTTCTGCGTTTAATGCCTGGATATATCTTTTTTGGTAGTAAGAAAAATATTAAGTTGCGTGTTTACGCATGACGTCAAAGCCAACGCGTTTACGTCCCTATGGCCACTTCCCTATACTGTCACAAGGCCAAGCCTCCTGTGCATACAATATATTCACACAGCTCGTCTCAAAACATTTAGTTAGCAAAGAAAAGTATTGCATAAAAAGTATTCTCATTTTAACCAATAACCACACAGACGAAAAAAGAATAAAGTTGCTTCTTTTTGTTGCTAAATAACACGTTGCCTTATCTAGCCAGCTAGCTGTAGAATGATAGTGGGACCAATCTGCGCCCAATCAAAACAAACCTATTCGGGTTTCCTGGATTCATTAGCAGCACTGCGTCAGGCTTCAGCATAACAGTTTTGGCAAAACCCTTAAAACCTGCATTTAAAGGTCTGCTTTACTATTGACTTCAAACAAATTCCAGCCAACTTCGCTTCAGCATAAATATTCATTTGTAAAGTTTGACTGATTATTCTTGAAAATGTAATGAGCTTTTAGCCGAACACCTTTCATCATCATCTCACCAACGATCAAACAGACAAATGGCACCTGTAGCTAGTTCATGTTAATTGGAGGGAAAATAGTTCCTCTTGAATGCCTTGGGTAGCCCGTCATCTCAAATTATTCACCAAATGCATGAATACCATACTGTAAATAATAAATTATATATGCAGTAAAGATTAAATAGATCCATTATATATTTGTTATATCTCCTATAGTCTCCATCTCAGGCCGTATTACTTTAGATTTAGATTTAGATTTCTGTTGTGTTCATAGTTTACAATAACTAATACATCTGCACTTTGTCAATAATAATAATAATATTCAGTCAGATTTGGGCACGAAATGTTGCATGGGCGACAGAGACTGATCACGTGACGACGAAAGGGAAGGGGCACGCGCAAGGTTTTTTCACCTTTTTTTGTAAACAACATGGCGATTCATGGCTGGCCCCGTTAGCCGACTGCTGTAACACTGTGCTTGTCAAACCCTTAGTTTTTATGTTGTTAGGGCGTCATACGTTTGACTCGGCGGGAGTGACCCATAGGACAAATTATTAAGCCAACAAAGAAAAGACAAAGAGCTGGATCGACGAGCTGTCAGTCAGACTGTTTGACAGTCAAGCGGTAATATTTATTTAAGTCGTTAGCATTTTAGCTAGCTCAACAAAGTCTGCCTCAGAGTCTTAACCACGAACGATCGTTTCATAAAAATATACCGGTGGATTACTCTGCGGAACAGTAGTTTGTAAAATGACAGTACAATAGTTGGAGTAAAAACACTTAAATTGACATTAGTTGGGTTAATGCAGGTGTGTGTTCTGTGCCATTGTAAGCTTACTTAAGTGTTCCCATTTCCTCTCTGTGTATTCATGACCATCACATACACACCGCAGAAAGTTTACCTGGCTTCACCATATTAATACAAAACTTTATTTTCATTTTGAATTACTCTCCCTGCCAGGCTCCCCTCAGTCTATGGGCTCTCAGTCCAGTTCTGGGATGTCTGGTGGAAGGGGTTCTTCCAGTGGCAACCCAGCTGAGCAGTCTGAAGCAGCAGAACCAAACCAGAGCAACAGCAGCCGAGTCCGCAGGCCGGCTGAGAGGCAGCAAGGAGACAGACAGCCAGCATCTGAGGAGGACGTTGACTTAGCTGAAGTGCTGGCTTACCTACTAAGAAGGTGAATCGGAAGATCAAAACAATGCACTAATATAAACCCTTTTCTAAATGTTGTTATGTGGTGTATTGTTATTTTCCATAAAAGTAATGTCACAATGCGAGGCATCAAAGATAAACACCATTTTGTGCCAGGCCCTGTAGGGATAGTTGACTTACTAACAAACTTAGTCTTTGGAAAAACACACAATGTAAACCTGAAAGGCCCTGAGATATCAGAGAAAAAAATATTCTACATTGTAGGACAAATCCATTCAATATACTTTATATTGTATAGAATTTCATTCTTCTACTCATTAAGAGTTTGAGAGTAGCTTGAGCCACACTGCTGTGACTCTTGGTAGAGTCGTCGTCTCTCAACCGGAAGGTCGAGGGTTGGATCCCCAGCCCCTGCAGCATCATGTACCATGTGTCCTTGGGCAAGACACTTAACCCCAAATAGCTCCCCCTGCTTCGTCGGCGGCGTATGAATGGGATCAGTTACTTCTGATGGTCTCACTACATAGCAACCACTGCCATCAGTGTGTGAATGGGTAGGTGTGACATGCAGTATAAAAGTGCTTTGAGTAGTCAGAAAACTAGAAAAGTGCAATATAAGCTCAAGTCCATTTAACTATTTGAGTGAGTGTGAGTTAGGGCTGGGCGATATGGTAAAAAAAAATCAAGGATTTTTTCACACTAAACTCGAACACAAAGAAATGAATAAATATAGTTTTGCTTTTATTTTATCAATAAAATTCAACAAAAGCAAACTGAAATACACCTCGAGGATTAATAAAGTAACCTGAATTTTTCTTTAGGGGTTAAAGTGCAAGCTGTGAACTTGTCTTAAAAAGTGAACTATACAGTTTCAGGGTACAGCGAAAGTACAGATGAGGCATAGCAGCTTCAGCAAAATACTGGTGGCTGGGTGCAGGGTCCGAAATTAACTTTTTGTCTCACCGGCCAAGGTGGAGGGTTGATAAAAAAATTCACCAGCCAAGCATATTTTTTCTGGCCAAAATAATAAATTGTGTTTTCGTTTCAGATACACATTTGTTACAGTGCATTTAAAAGAGTTAATAAGGTATTATGTTCCGTTGAATCGAATCACAGATTTATGTCACGGATTGGATCATTTAATCAGCGCTTGATGGGTTTTAATTTCGGACCCTGGCTGGGTGGTACATCCCTGGTGCCACCCAGCCACTCTGTAGGAAGCTAACGAGGGGGGAGGATGAGAACTATGGGAGCCCAAGCGGAGAGGCTGAGTAAGTTAAAGAGAAAATCTAGATTTACATTTTTGAAAATCATGAAATACAATTTATCGATAAAATGTATTTATCGCCAGGCCCTAGGGTGAGTATAAAAAGCATGACGTAAAATTCAATTCCTCAATTTAAATCTCTTGAGATGAGCAAATCTACATAAATGTATAATATCTAACTGTTCATCATTCAAATTGAAGACCATATACATAGAACACTGCCATTGATGCTAATGCTAAGTAGAGGTTGGGAGTTTCCCATAACGAGTTTTAAGTTTGTTTTTAATGGAGTTATTGTTCCTTTGTATACAGTAACTTTTAAACAAAAAAAGCTTTCAGCACAAAGAATATGAGTAAGTAGACAATGACATCTCACTGCTAACTTACTTAAGTTAGCATTCGATACCCTGAAGCAAGCCAACATTCCCTCATCTGTTACAGTAGAAAACAATACAAGACTGTACTGCAGTCAGGGCAATCCTCTGTCCAGGATGTTATGTAACATTTGGGCTGTAATTCACCACTTGGATTGATTTGTTGTTTACCTGAT
Organism: Tautogolabrus adspersus; assembly: GCA_020745685.1. Taxonomy (NCBI): domain Eukaryota; kingdom Metazoa; phylum Chordata; class Actinopteri; order Labriformes; family Labridae; genus Tautogolabrus; species Tautogolabrus adspersus. The sequence continues at coordinate 18,321,942 of CM036551.1, read as the reverse complement.
GTGTTTGTGTCTGCAGGGGCCAGGTCAGACTGGTCCATGGCAGTGGAGCCACAGGGCTGCAGCTGGTCCAGTCATATTCTGACTCTGATGAGGACAGTGACGGAGCCTGGGAGGGTCGGCTGGGCGACCGCTACAATCCACCAGGTAAACTCTTACCTAACCGTCCTGGGTTAAAAATGAAATACTAAATTGTATCTTGCTTGATAGCATAGAGCTCTTAGAACACCATTCATCTGCTGAAACCTACTGTTTTGACAGTCAAACATGCTGCTGTATTAATTAACTGTGTTTTGGACAGTGTGTACTTTGGCTGTGTGTACTCTGTGTCATTGGAAATCATCCAATACCCCCCTAGCAGAATTTTCTTTTGGGGGGGGATTGCATTTAAATCATATTTACTATTTTAATTGAAAATGTAAAGTTGTAAAATAGTGTAATTTGTTGTATTGAGCAGGATCCAAAATAAAGATTTTTTGTGTGTTGCAATGAATTAGTTTCAATAAGATTGGGATATTTTTATTTAAAAGGGAATAAGTAGGATTTCCCCCAAAAATAAATACATACTCATCAAATGAATCCCTCTCTTTAATCACTTTGGAACCATTAGAAGTGTGTCACAATCAAACAATAATATTTTAGTTCTCGGGCAAGCAGCTTTGTTCCTGCCAATGTTGCTCCCTCCATATTCCGTCTCAAACTCACTCGTCCAGTGCTGCTCTGTACCCATCAAGCCTAGGGGGGCAACTTCGAGTCGTGTGTTTACGAACCACAACCGACAAATCCCCTAATGGGCCTTAAAGTAAACATGTATAACAACCCATGGGTAGTAAGTAGCTGTAGTGAATTCTTAAATTCCTGCACCCCTACTGAGTATCATCTTATGTCTGAAAACAGTTATCAAATCAGGTATCCTCATAACATGAAAGTTGAACTTTAACCAACTGTATTTTACAACTTCTGATTGTTTGATGGCAGAATGTAATCACTTCAAAAACTTTGTCTTGATGCGATACTTATCTAGTGGACACCCAACCTGACACCAATGAGGTGGACCGAAGTGAGATTCGAACCCAGATCCTGCTTGCAACAGCCTCCTCTTCCCTGAAAGGCAGACAGAGTTTCACCCACATGCTAACAGAGGTCAGACTGTGTGGATTTAAAGTGAAATCTGTAAAAGTGCTAATGATTAATAAATGTGAGTTAAAGTTCTACTTTAGCTTACATTGACAACCCAGTGTTGACCAAATCTTTAAAAGTATTCCCTTATCTGCTCCAGTGTAGATGCCAGTTAACATTGAACGGTATTATTTTTGTCTTTTCTGATTCTATCTTTGCTTTTAGAGGGAACAAGGCAGATGTAGAGGCACCAGTTTTTCCCATGGAGAGTGTAGTCGTATCCGCACACAGTAAGTATTGCTTCCTTTTTGCTCATTTTTAGAATATTTATCAAGAAATAACTACAAGGTTGCGCAGAGACAGAATACACATCATTAAGTTTAATAAGTGGAAAATGTTCTTGTGTTTGATGTATTTTATTTTCATTTTTAAAGAATGAACTAGACGTGATGTTTACAGGAGGGCTCCTGCTGTTGTCTCTCAAATCATCTCCACTCTTCTTTTCATTGCAGTTTTCTGCCAAACTATGTATCTCACAAGGATACATACCAGCAGAAAGCCTTCTGTGGAGTGTACAGCGAGGAGGGCAACATGTTTCTCTCTGCCTGCCAAGGTAAACAAGCCGAGATCAGTCTTGAGAACCCAGAGGAACTGAATTTAATCTGAGAGGGATTTTAAACAACGATTTGTTTAGAACATGATCACTCACCCAAATCTGAATTCAGTGTAAATGATCCCAGCTACAATTGTCAGATATCGCATTTGTTTAAAAAATGTTTTGATAATATTTAGGTAATGCAAACTTCATATAACCACGTAATATAACAATTCATTGTTGTTACTTGTGACCATTTTTAACTAGAGCCCGACCGAGCCCAAGCCCGATCGGCCAGCCGATAATATCGGCCGATATTAGCTTATCCAGCCACAATCAGTATCGGCTCATTTAATCGCAGATATGCGTCGATATTACTCGATTTATTCACCAGTCAAATAGCATTTAATTACAGTTTCATTGTATTACACTAGCAGTTGTCTCTCTGGCTGTCACCACTAGAGGGCGCTATATGGATCACAACAAGCATTATCTCTCTCCAGAGTGTGAAGCGGTGATTCACGTACATGCGCAGTTACTTTTCAGAGTGAACATCTTGTCTTCAATATATGTCTTTTCCACAAGTGTTTGAGCCGCATTGGAGTGATCAACAGTAAATGTGTATATCTAATTTATCTTTCTCTATGATTTGAACATAGATCGAAGAAAGATATCGGCTGATATATCAGATTTATTTCTCTCCCCAATATCGATATCGGTCGGGCCCTCATTTTTAAAGTGGACATATTGTAGTGAGAATAAAAATGGCGGGAACCAGGGGAAAGGAGGATATTTTTTTACCAGAATCCTGCTTGTGATGTCACAAACTGAGAACATTTGAAACGGAGCATTTTTCTCTGTGTGGTAAGACTTATGCAGACCACAAACAAAGGACTGGATGGATTTATTTCACATTTTGTGGGTCGATAGACACTCAGGTTACCCAAATATATGTTCAAAAACACTGTAAAAGTGGATTTTTCATAATATATCCCCTTTAAGTTAATATATCTTTTCTCAGTAAACATCACATGTTAGGGATCTATACGCCTTTTTCACTCCTCCTATAATTTGATTACAACCACAATTGTTTATTTTTCTGTTGCTCGCTGCAGATCAAAACATCCGCTTGTACGACACCACCAGGGGGCGGTTTCACCTGCGGCGCACAGTGAAGGCCCGTGATGTGGGCTGGAGTGTGCTGGATGTCTGCTTCACTCCGGATGCACAGCATGTGCTCTATTCCAGCTGGTCTGACTACAGTAAGGCTAGGGGACTAGACAGTATATATATCTATATCATATAGCACTTTGTTTAGCTATCTGTTAATGATGATAATCAGTGTAAAGTTTTGTTGACAGGGATAGCTTGAAATGTTTATTTTGAGATAGATAAGCACAGGATTTTCCTCCTGGTAGTCTTGAATAGAGCTATGAAGCTTCAGTAAAGAACAAGTACCAAAACGTTGAATGAGTACTCTCATACACTACTTGAGTAAACATACCACAACTGTATAAAGTCCTTTGAAATTCTCACAATGGAAATATTATTCCTATGACACGTCTATTCCTTGTAGACTACGTTCTCCTAACACTCCCACAGTGTATCGATGCAAAGACTGTACGTGTCTCCTTACGCAGATAATGAATCATTAGTGTCTGAACTCATGATTTAAGGTGGACACTTAATGGCAGTTTTATTATAAAGGGAATTGTTAATGGATTATATTTATTGTGTAGCCCAGTAGATTAGCTAATTTAACAAATCTACAGAAAACCATTGAAATCATATACATTTATTTTTTTTAAAGTATCCCATTGGTTCTGCCAGCAGTTTGCACAATATGTTATCCTACATGTCGCAGTGATATTCAAACGTTCTCTGTCTCTGTGTGTCCTCCCTGCAGTTCATTTGTGCAGTATAGATGGAGACAGTGAAAACCACACCGCCCTGGACCTCAAGTTAGTGTTTCCCTCATAGTAACTTATAACAGTACGGAGCAGGTAATCTATCATTCCCTCCCCTCCTCTCCCTTCATTACCACCTGGATGAATGATGCTGTCACAACTTGTCACCTCAACATCCATCCTCTTGCTGTGTGTGTGTGTGTGTGTGTGTGTGTGTGTGTGTGTGTGTGTGTGTGTGTGTGTGTGTGTGTGTGTGTGTGTGTGTGTGTGTGTGTGTGTGTGTGTGTGTGTGTGTGTGTGTGTGTGTGTGTGTGTGTGTGTGTGTGTGTGTGTGTGTGTGTGTGTGTGTGTGTGTGTGTGTGTGTGTGTGTGTGTGTGTGTGTGTGTGTGTGTGTGTGTGTGTGTGTGTGTGTGTGTCTGTGTGTGTGCGTGTCTGTGTGTATGTGTGTGTCTGGTGTGTGTGTGTCTGGTGTGTGTGTGTGCGTGTCTGTGTGTGTGTGTGTGTCTGGTGTGTGTGCGTGTGTGTGCGCGTGTGTTAATGGGAGAGATCATAAAAAAGCATTGCCATTAAACTCATAGCATTGTTTAAGACATGATGCGTGCCTTCATCAAGCTTTTCATGTTGGGGTGATACATAGTTGACAGTGTAGTTGTGATTTAAAAATCGGTGCTGTGCTGCAGTGTCATCCAGCTTGTGTATGTGTTTTCTTTTGTGTGCCGTGTAGCCCAGATGAGAGGAGGTTCTGTGTGTTCTCACTGGCTGCGTCCACAGATGGCAATGAGATCCTGGGAGGGTGAGTACAATTTGCTTTTATGTTTAAAGGCAGCCACTGACAGAGTTAAAACCAAGCCTTAAGTCTCTTTCAGAAATGTACATTCAAGCTGCTTTTTTTTAGTTTTTATTTTAAGGTTGAAGTTGAATAGACATGTAATTATTGAAATCAAGACATCCACACTTAGTTCAGCCCGTTGAGTGTTATTGAAACCTTTACTGAAAAAGTCATAACTCTCTCCTTTCAGAGCAAATGATGGCTGCCTTTACGTCTTCGATCTGGAGCAGAATAAACGAACGTTGAAGGTTTGTGTGTGGACTGGATATTCTGATTGAGTTTTGTCTGCTTCTTTACCTGTTTTTTTGAGTCATGTATGTATAGTGCTGGCTCATCCTGTGATCAAGGTGAGCCAGACATGAAAGTGTGCCAGCTCACTTAAAGTTTCCCTGTTTGTAATGTAGCAGCACAAAGTCCCGCACCCCTTCTCTCCTCCCAGAACCACCCCCCCACATGTAGAAGTCAGTAGCAGGTCCCAGCCATCTGGTTCATCACTGTCTTATGTGCTTTCTCATTCTGCCCCTCCCATTAGCACTGCATCATGTGTCTCTGGCTAATCACTGACCTTGTTACTTTGGCTCATTTATTGTCCAGGAGCATTCTGATGGTGGTCCTATATTTAATAAATCCTTCAATGAGACACAAACTAGCAATCATTGCTCACATGTGATGCCTGATGCAAGAGCCTGATACTTCCTATCCATAATAGATGCAGTTTATTTACAGACTATCCCACACTCCTAGTTCATCTGCTTTAAATACTCACTGAAGCGTTACATTTGTGGAATAAAATAGCCCCGATCAAAAGATGTATAAAGATCTTCACAATCATCAGACAATTTGTTGGTAATATTTTCCTACAAATGTCTGTGCACCGTCTGTTGCATGTTTGTCTTTTTGTTACTGGTACACAATAATATAAGTTAACATGTGCATTCTCTGTTGCCGAACTTTGAAAAGCTTTTTTTCGAGTACTGCCAGATCTGCTCTTGTTTAGAGAATCTACGGTACTTATTTAGAATGCTCTTTCATCTGGCTTTAAAATGTGTTTCCCATAGAATGAAATCTTCCATCATCTTCATCTTTTTTTCTTTCAGTCACGACACTGACATCCACCCAGTCACGCACAAGCACACAGACAAAGAAACTTTCACACAACCATGAATACTACACACTGTCTCTCACAATAGAAATCGCACAAACGTACACACGCTCACTTGCTTGCACGCCCTCCACACAGGCACACTTATTGTCTTTCTTTTGTTTCCCTTCTCATCAGATTGATGCCCACGAGGACGATGTGAATGCGGTGGCGTTCGCCGACAGCTCGTCCCAGCTGCTCTTCTCTGGCAGCGACGATGCGGTGTGCAAGGTGTGGGACAGACGGACGCTGCGGGAGGACAGACCACAGCCTGTCGGACAGCTGGCCGGCCATCGAGACGGCATCACCTTCATCCACAGCAAGGTGGGGGGTGAGGAGAGGAATGCTGCTGGTATTTTATCAATCTGTCACTAGAAAGTTCCTCAAATCCTCCTGGGCAGTTGGATTTGACTGATTGGTTGGTTAATGATAAATTAAAAGCCAATATTAGCCCGGTGTAATCTATCATCACTCCATTAAATGGGTGTAACATTTAGGTGTACTTTGCATCCTATATAAAAGTGTGTGCCTCCTCACCTGTGATGTGTCTATGCCAGGGTGACGCCCGTTATCTGATCAGCAACTCGAAGGACCAGTCCATCAAGCTCTGGGATGTCAGAAAGTTCTCGCCCAAAGAGGGGTTAGCGGCTTCCCGCCTGGCAGTCACACAACAAAACTGGGATTACCGCTGGCAGCAGGTTCCCCAGAGAGGTGAGGAAGAAGTGAGGGACCTCACAAGAGCTATTGGTACTGAATAACACAGGTGGGAGGAAAGGAGAGGAGAAATGAAGACAGAGGACAAGACAAGGGGAGGTGGTAAAGAGGGTGGAAATGGGTGCATGTTGTACATTTAAATCTGTATTTTTGAGTACATTAGTTGAAACTGCTTTTCTGGGGTATTTCACTGATGATCGTAGAGGTGATTTCTGAGAGAACTGCTTGTTTTAACTTTGGCCTGTTGTCCTTTCCAGCTCTGAAGAGACACAAGCTGACCGGCGACACCTCTGTGATGACCTACCGCGGCCATGGCGTTCTGCACACCCTCATCCGCTGCCGTTTCTCCCCAGAGTTCAGCACGGGACAAAGGTTCATCTACTCGGGCTGCTCCACGGGCAAAATCATCAGTGAGTCTTAGCATGTCTCTTCCATGGTATTTTACATGGAAAATAAATGTAGTTCTGATGTGCATGATTAAAACGACATGTTTTTAAATCTATGAAACTCTTTGTGTCTGTCCAGTTTATGACGTGCTGACGGGCACTGTGGTCTCCAGACTGTCGGGCCATGATGCATGCGTGAGGGACGTCAGCTGGCATCCATACGAGGACAACATCGTCAGCAGCTCTGTGAGTGCTGTTCATGCAAACTGTTAAACCAGAGGCAGTGTGAAAAATGTGTAACCATTAATGTAACATACAATTTAAAAATGTTCTTTCAAAGACTCAAATGCTTTATTGAGTAGAATTCCACCAGGCAGTGTTTTTCTCCAGTAATGAAATGAAAGAACTTAGAGAAGTTGATGAGATTTCTGCTATAACAAAGGATATTATGGATGATAATTATTTAATTGTATGTATTATATTGACTTTTAAACAGTTTTTCTCTTTGCTGTGAACATAATCAGACTTTTTACTCATAGCTGGACAAATATAAGATCTCTAAGTTGTTGCCCCTCCACTGGGATAAAAAAATATCTGCTGCAGAGGGCTCCGTACTGCCGGAGCTGAGACGCAGCACGCCGGAGACAGTGGAAGCACACACATTGACTTAAGTAAAAACCTATCAGCTCTGCTGCCGTGACGGAGCGGAGACAGACTGAGCATGCATCAGGTGGAATTTAGCAGTAATTAAAAGTTCTACGTATGCCCTGTGACTTAATAGTGCAGCAAAGTTCAGAAAAACCAACCTGTTTGAAACTGGGAGTTTAAATGCGAACCCCTTTTTTAAACTTAAGTAAAAGATTCCTGTAAATTAGTAAATGTTGTAAACCCTGGAGTATTGACTCTTTTCAGTAACTGGGACACTCTAAGTGAAGACAAACTTCTACATCAGCTTCTTACCTGTGTTTCTCCACAGTGGGACGGAGCGGTGCGCATGTGGGAGCACAGACAGACCCATCCTCTTGAGGAGGAGAGAGAGGGAGAGAGACTGACAACGGGACAGAAGGATCTTTGAGACGGCGAGAAAAGGAAGAAAAACAAAGAAAGAAAAGTCAGAGGAAGCGGCATATCCACAGAGGGGTCGAGGCTGGCCCATACAGAGGAAAACAATAAGCTGAGAAGAACTGGGAGAGACTTTAATTACTTTTAAATTCAATGCTGGATATTAATAATTACAATTATAGAGTGGTTGTTAGTTGTTCATTGAGAAGGCATTATAGCCTTAAACTGTCATGGACAGACTGACACAGTGGGGACGGCCTACTTCTTTTTTCAGTGTTTTTGCCTCATTGTCTCGCACCAGTCAACAGGTCATAGCTTTTTTTTTTTAATGGCCTGAATCCACATCACAAAAAATGTGCTTTAGCTCTTACCACCAAGCACTGCACTTACTTAAAGAGCATTTGAAATTAAAGGGTAAGCGAGTTATTTGAAAATCAAAGTTGGATATTGCAGGAAGAAACTTGGGATGATTCTGTATAAATGTAAAGTATTTTAATGGTATGTGTGTTCAGGGAGTGTATTTAGATAGTTGTTAGGTTGCCGGCTTGGAATCACTTTTGACTTTGCTGTCAGGATAATATGAGCGGAGTCTTCTTTGAAGGCCTCACATGTTCAAACGCCACCTTTAAACACGCAGTATATTCAAAGAATCGAGCACATCTTTTGCCACACTGAAGGCACAGCTCCTAAAGTCTGCTGTCATGTAGCGCCCTTGAGTGAACAATTGGTCGGCCACTTGGTAAGCTGTTGAAGGACAACTTACTAGGGGTCAGCATGCAAGTTGACCAGGGTGCTCAAATGTTTTAGTGTTTAATCACAACGATTGTATGGTAGTTACTCTTCAGACCACCTTAAGTCTTAAGGCAACCCATGTATTTAAAGTCAGCGATTTGGGATCAGCCCCCGACTCTGTAAACACAAGCCCTGAGCCAACTTAGAAAACTGAGGCTAATTTTGTGAGCCAATATAAACCTGTGATCTGTTTCAAAGATTTGAATGTTTATGATACGATGTTTAAGACTTGTTAAAGGGACTGGGGATGTGTGCGTGAATCAAAAGTTACACACTGATCTGTATTATGCAATTTTCAGGGGTTTATATCACAGGTCATGTTTCACTCTCAGACCGTTATTTACGGTAACAATAAAACCTCTCTTTAAATGTATCACCAATGAATGCAAGCTTTTATACTTTGCTTTTACTGTTGCTCACATCATGAAGGGCTTTAAGCATGCAAACAGGAAAATGAACAGCAAAGTCAACAGAGGTATGTGTCTTTGTTCATTTTCTTAAGTGGTGTCACATTGAGCAAACATTTCATAGAAAGCTAAAAATAGTCCAAACTCTTCCTCTTTCACTTAATTTCTTTGTCCTATTGGCTAAAGGAAACTGTTACATGTGTTTTCGACAGTGGCATATTACAGACAACTGGTTATTAGTTGCTAACAGGGTCCATAGCAAAGTCATGTGAAGGTCATCTAACTGACAGAAATGCAGTTAGTGGTCTAAAATGAGTCTCTGTCATGTCTGGTTTCTTCTACACTTACCAGTGTTGTAGTACTCGAGTTTGGTCTTGGTCTCAAGATTATTGCTACCCCCCACCCCCCCCCCCCCCCCCCCCGTCTAAGTGAGTGACACGCCTGCTGCACACAAGATGATGATTTTTCAGTGATGTTTATGGTCTAGGTTTTATATCGATTTCGCCCTGCCTTGGTCTTGGTCTTGACTCGGTCTCGATCCCTAAATGATTTGGTTTTGTCTCGGTCTTGGAGCACTCTGGTCTTGAGGATGTCTTGGTCTCGGTTAGTGTGGTCTTTACAACAACACTAACACTTACTGTTAAGAATTGACACAAATTTGGTTTGAGATCATTTGGTAGGAAGAGGAGGTCACATTCCAATGAAATCACAAAGCAAAGTAATCACAACTGCTTGTCCAATTACAGTTTTTAATTAAAAAAAACAGGATTTTGCTACAGCTGAAAAGGCAGGTAGGTAGTAATAACAGCTTGTAAAATAAAAGCACAAAGCACAGGATATCCTCAACAAACTAAAAGCCCCTCTTCACATATAGACTCCAGTAGTATCCCTGGTAGCATGGCTTTGAGGTCTGTATAAGTAGTAAGACTGGATTTGCTGGCCTCTGAAAACCCTTCAAGCTTGTTTTATTGAGCACAAGTCCCACAGAAAGACTAAATGTACTTGATTTGGCACCGGGAGTTAAAGAGGTGTAATCGGCCCTGGCTTGAGGACAGGGCCTGGAAATAAAGACTCAAGGGTGTTGAGAGAAACGCAGCTGTTCATGGCGCCAAATGCAGACTGGCAACAGTTTAAAACTTAAATTAGTATTGGCTCCAACAGCTGATTCTAAGAAAGGAGTGACTGACGAGAACCAAACAAGGAGCCAAATGAACCATTTCACGTGAGAATGATTCTTAACGCAAGATGAGACACGGTTTTTAGATGTTCAGTGCAAATGTAATTGAACAATGTTGCATCACAACAGTAAGTCTGATTAGAAGTAGTTGTTTGAGGCCATTGTGCACAGTTTGGGGTTAATTTCCAAAGCCACAGATTTAGAAGCCCATAATCAGCCACTGTCTAACAGGAGGAAACTCCAAATGTTTTGGAACATGGATTAGAGAATAATGGGGTCAGTAAGAGAAGCAGCCATTGTCATGTCCACACTCTGAGTCTGTGTTGAGGGGGAGGGCTTTAAGGGGGAAAGGGAACAGAGGGATTGTATTTTTATAACCAAGTGCTCTCTTGCACGCCTGACAGTGATAAAGTAGAAAGGCGAGAAGAAGTGAGGCCGACTACAGCACACGGCTCTTGTTAGACAAAAACAGACAAGGAGCGCCCAAAGAAAATCTCAAACTTCTTAAAAGCCTCACCAGGAATACCGACATGGATGTAAAGATTGAAAAGTCCTCAAATGGCTTCACACCAGATATCAACTTGGAGAAGTTACGTAAGACAGCTGCAGAGCTGATAGTGCCAGGAAACTTCATCCTCAGGCTCCTGAACGCTGCTCTGGTGTTTGTGACAGACGTGCTGGCCAGAATTTTAGGAAGCAACCTGGTCAAAAGACATTTCCACCTGATGCTGTCTGCCTTGGTTCTGTTTGGGCCTCTGTTGAGTTTCTGGGTGTCAAAGTACAGCATCTTCGCTAACAGCAATCACTACCTGTACAGGTGAGATCTCTGGAAAATCGAAAGGGTGATGGTTGTGTTTGTGCTTTCAATTGAAATCTCACAGTGATAAGTAGCTGCATATGAAGGAAATGATTGTACAAAGTGACTGCATGATTGAACTACATCAGTTCTTCAGTTGAACAGTTAGAATTGGACTTTCACATCAGAAGGGCAGCATTACAAGTGGTATAGCCCGAAGTGTGTCTCATTGCTGAACATGGTCTTGAGAGTACATCACATTTCTGTAAAATAAAACTTTAAATACAAGTTATGGCTTACTTCTAAAGTATTCATGGTGAGTATATCACATGTTAACAGCAAGAATAACAAACTGACTGGACTCAAAAGATTCAGATTCTTTGTTGTCCCACAGAGGGAGTTTGTGTTGCAGCAGGAGCACACAGAAGACAACATATACAAGCACAAGATCAACAGGGAAATCAAAATAAAAAAAAATCAGATGTGAAACAATATAAAACACTGCAGTAGAATCAATCAAGAGCTCATACCTAAAAGGACATTTCTACTAAGTTATGTAAAGTGATATGGAGAGGTGTGCAAATGTGCAATTAAAGTGCAAAAATGTGCACTTTAATTTCACATTTGCAACTATACGATCATTGTGATGTATATTCTCTGTATACCTTCATCATAACTACAGCCAGAATCTGTTACTCTGAAAATAAGATTCAATTCAATTCAATTCAAAAAACTTTATTTATCCCCGGGGGGCAATTCAAGGTCACAATAAATCAATAAAAGTAAAATAAAACAAAATAAAGTGTCAACAATTTATAAACAAAATGTAAAATACAAAATTACAAAGTTAAATATATATATATATATAAAAAAAAAAAAAAACACTTGTCGGCTGGTACATTGGCAGCTGATTTTAAAAGCAACAAAAATGAACCATTCAGTGGTTTTGCTAAAGCCGCCTTACTTGGCGTGTAATAAACAGTAGCGTTGTTGGCAATTGCTGACTATAATTAGCAGACTTTTTACTGACTCCTCTCTTCATGTGCCACTCTAATGGTTTAGCATTAACCATGACTCATGCAGTTATCAATGACAAGTGTGGCGATTGTTAGTTCACAGGTTTTAACTATACAGCAAGTTTTCAGTTAGAATTTTAAATTAAAAGTATTTATTCATAATCACATTATTTTTGAAGGACACTCTGCTAAGTGCGCGCCGACCGGACAATTTAAAAAATATGTATTCAAACTGTGCATTCTAACAGCTTAATTAATACTTTCCTTGTGATTTGTAAATACAGCAAAAGTTGTACCAATTGTTCTTTTTTAATAACATAGATACCTTTCTAATTGCACATATTAAGGGAAAGGAAATTATATCTAAATGAGTACCCATTAGGCTCGTTTTTTAACCTCATATAATTTATGTTATGGCCTGTTAGTCAACCTTCCTTCTAAAAATTAGTTTGTGGGAATGTAAGAATAGATAGTAAGCTTTGAACTTTTAGGCTTCATTCATTCTTAGCCTTTTGAAGAAGAACTGGTTAGTTCCATGGCAGAAGTTATTCTCATGGTTTCAATCTTTTTTGTACAAACAGGAAGTTCCTTAAGTCCACTTGGGGTTGGACCTTCATCTTCTCAGGTTCCTTCATCCTTCTTCTCTCCACCTCAGCCCGTCATCCCCCCTCTCTCCTACTTCGCCACCTCTCTCGGATAGGGGTTGTGGGGTTGCTTTGGTGGGGGTCTCAGCGTATCCTGACACTGCTGGAGGATGCAGCAGGAACCTGTTATGAACCTATAACGCCTGATCAAGATACCCAAGGTACTGCCTCCTCAGCACAGCCCCTGTTAGTCCTGCATGAGGACCAGACCAAGGCCTCCTGCCTCAAAGCCAACATGGTGTGGAGAGGTTATGAACTATCCCAGGACATCCTCATCCTCTGCTTGTGTTGCCTGCAGCTTGTGGAGGAAATGTCTGTCTTTGGCCGTCACCTAGCTCAAATAAAGCCTCTGCAGAGGTCCTCTTGTGGGCCTTTAAGGTTCATCTTCCTCCTGTGTGTACTCCTACTCACTCTTTGGATGGTCCTGCTGCTGTGTTTGCTTGCACACTTCCCCAAGTTCCCCTCCCAGCAGCTAGGGGGAGCTCTGGGCTACCTGGGATGGAGAGGACTCTATCAGGGATGGTATAGACTGAAACCGGGCTGGGGCTGTCCTGGTTTGCCAGAAGGACATTTTAGCATCACAGATATAAAAAAACATTCTCAGTAATTATGAAACCTTCAGCTGATGATGTTTTCTTGTTGTATGTTGGGCAATTTAAACACCCTCGTCTAAACTTCACAACTCTTGCACAATATGCAGGAAGCTGTGATTATTGGTCAATAGTACTCACATTTAAAAAAAACCTTCAGACAAAAGACAGCCAGACATTGTAATAGGAATCTTGTTTTATTTTGTAATTGGAACCAAAATGAATGCAAAATATGAAAGTGAAGGTTTTTATTTCAAGTTGGTGTATTGTTACTTAATAAGAGTGTCATACTACACTAGCTGTGTCTTGTTAGAAAGCCTGGGTGTGCTGGATTCACTCTCAGTAGATGAGAGCCTTGCCTTCTCCTCTGGGCTTCTTAATCTTGTCGAAGTTCTTGTTAATGATGTCAAACAGCACAGCCTGAAGAGAAAGACACACACAGGGGAGGGACATCAGGGGAAATGTAGCAAGAGACGCGTATAAGAAAGACAGACAGCACGTGAGAGAGATTGAAAGAGGATATTATAATAGGAAGAGACGTCCAGTTCCAGAGCTGTTAGATTGTCAAACAGCTGCTTTCATCATCACCTGTACTGCCTTGTTCATTAACAGCATCAAACACAGGGGGACAATAGCAAGAGGAAGGAGACAAACAGTGACTAATGGATGGGAGATGGAGCACCAATCAATTTAACACGAGCGCAGCAATTACTTTAATTACCCTCCTATTAAGAAGGAATGGATTCCATTTAGCCGCTGTCCCTGCTGCTGGGACATGGCTGGAATATTTTATAGATGTGTGCATAGTTTTTATTTACAATACAGTCTCTTTACAAGAGATGGAATATGAAGTCTGACACATTAACAATATCAAATGGTCCTTCTTAGTGATGTGTTGAAAGTTTTCCTACATTTTTTATTCAATTAATTTCCTTTTTTTTCAGTTTTCTGTACAAAAACACAAATATGTTTCACAACTTTTTAAGCAAAAAAAACCCCCCTAAAAGTAAACAGTAGCCGATATGGGGTCTTACATATGTGTTGCGGATGTCCAGGACCACAAGGCGGAGCTCCCAGTACTGATACTGGTCCAGCTCGTGAACCAGCTGTCTGTAGTCTCCCTGCCGCAGAGAGCACACAAAACACAGAGTTGATATGCAAGATCATACAAGACATGGCACATCCAGTGTGTACCCAATTTGTGTAGAGCAGAACATTGTCATAATAGCTTTTATTTAACACAAAGCAAGGCATACAGTCTGCAGATGGCACACAATGAACAGCCATGTTTCATGTTGATCTATTAAATCACTTACATCAGTATAACACAAACACACTTATTACAGTGTGTCGCTCTGATCCAGCTTACAAACATGAGATACTCACCACATGGGATTGTTTGGCAGCTTTGGCCACAGCGTCACCTCTCTCACTGTAGTATCTGACAATCCAAAGACAGACAAGTCGTTAACAGAATATATATCCACCTAATTTTAAAATGACTCAGCAGTTTGTGTGTGTGTGTGTGTTTGGATGTACATGAACAACTTCATCACCCACAAAAAAGAGTTGCATCTTGTTATTCTCCCTTCATCTCTAAATAAATAAAAGTAATGTATCACACTTTAGCTTTGGGTTTCTTACTTAGAAATCTGAGTCTGGAATCCCTCGATCTTGGTGCGTGTGTTGGTCAGCAGCTCAAACACTTTCTCCTGTTGGGACAAGAATAATATCAAATCTACTTGGACACATTTAACACAACGGATATACTGTACAAAAGGTCAGAATTTCTAATGAGTGTGAGAACAATTACACTGATTCATTCCTCAGCAGTTACCAACCTGAACAGCCACTCCAAAGTTGTTACCATCTTCAATTTTAGGGATCTGGAGTTGCACCCACATCGACACCTGCCAGGAAAATCGAATTCATCATCTTGCGTTTGATACAAAAGTTCTTTATAGTCTTAACTGTTAATATTATTTTTTCTAAAACATTAAAATCAATCATTCATGTATTCTCACCTGAAGCTTATAATACACCTACACGTAAAGCAAGCCTTATTGTAGTCAATCTTTATCTTAAGTTGTGAACTAGATCACTAAACATAGTAACATTTGGACTCATTTTCTCTCTACGAAATGAAGCTAAGAGGATCATTTAAGAGGCCCACCGTGTTGAGCTTCTCCTTCAGAGTCTGGATCTGAGGATTGACCTCATGCAGGAGACTCTCCACTCGCTCATTGCTGCAGATGGGACCACAAGGAGGCCCTGTTGGACAAGGAAGCCCAAATCATTGATTCTCTTTGTCATAATATCAACTATTCTGGTTCAGTCAGGAATAAGAGTTCCTATCTAATGTAGAGAATGGATGTAAAAGCTGTTCAGTGGCTCCAGACTTTATTGAATTACCACTCTGAGATAATCAGAATTGTTTCATATTCAGTCATTTTGTTGCTTTTTTAACACGTCTCCTCATTTACCTGAATCTTCCTCCTCTTTATCGCCATCTTTGTCTTTGTCTTTCTTCCCTTCCTTTGCCTCCTTCTGCATCAAGGGAACAAAAGGCAAAAGAGTCAAAAGGTTTTCATATCCTCATAATCTCTTAACCAATCACAAATGTTGGCTCTTTTTGTATAAGAAATGTAACCTAGCAGCAGCCAATGTTATCTCAGAGTCATTTACTGTAGTGTTCGACCACGGCATAAAGATGTTAAGCTTTGCTCCCCCAGCATAAACCTTACTGCACAGGAGGCATCACGCTCTTTCCTACTCTGAATCAGTGTGTACACTATGCGAGCAACACGTTAAAATCAGTGGTTATTCTGTGTTGCATGTATTTTGACTACTAGTCTCATCAAATGTTCACTGACCATGATTGAATGCCAAATAAATGCGACAACTTCAAAAAAAATTTTTTTAAAAAGCTAACCAATCAAGTTAAACACCCACTCTCTGCCAATTTGTAAAACAGCCTTGAAATTTTCACAGAGACTGTTGCCATGGTAATATGGGACTCTGTGTTATGTCTTGACATCTTTTGAAACGCTAAATATAAACTCTTGGCAGAGGATCCCAATTGAAAGGCTTAATGCAGCACTCCTGGAAAAAAAAACACCATTACTGTGAAATATATCAAATACATTGATATATAATTTGCCCCTTTTTATTGAACTTCTTTGACCTTTATATTTGTTCACATGGTAATCACTTCTAAGTCATTACAGTAAGTTAAATATGACTCTACAGTCACTTACTCTAATCAAAGAAATGTCTTAACCCTCCAATGCTTCAGCATATTGGAATAATTAACCCTGAAACCCTAACATGGGACCCACCTCCTCTTTCTTCTTGAGTTTGGCCTCCTCTTTAGCTCGGTCAGGAATGGGGATGTCAAGTGGAGCCTTCAGAGATGCGAGGTCATCGCAGCTGAAAGATGTCTGACAGAAACACAAGTTAGAAATGTTACTTTCGATGGCTTTTCTATGATTGACACGCACATTTACATGTCAATGTCAAGGACACCTAACTGATATAATCCATCAAATCTTGTTAAGAAAAATGTGACATAGGAACAGAAAGTCTCCTTATTTTGATAAAGAGGCCCCCAGATGACCCTGACAGACTCCTGCAGCACCCTGGGATGTGTGAAAGTCACAGATTGATACCTTAAGCAGCATCTGTAGCTCTTCAATCTTCTGTGGGAAGAATTTTGAAACCAGTTCTTCTGCCTGTTATCCAAGAAAATGATTATTAGGCTACTTAGCACCGACCCTCTTAATGTTATACACTTTATTCATGCACTTGTTAGAAAATAAATTACCTCCTTGGTGAGCTTTTGGGCGAAGTCATCCACCTGCAGCGAAAAGATAACGTGATTCATTTCAGACACTTTTCATGATTTTTGAGACAACGTCAAAGTATGAAGGGAACCCAGTAAAGCGGGAAATCACAGATTCAAGGGCCATTTAAGCTATTAATATCTCCCCTCTGACCCCTTCTGTTTACTCACCATATCTGAACAAACACATAGGAACACTTGCTCGCATGTTAAGGTTTCTTACACACCGACCTGCACATTTAAAGTAAGGTGCAGCACAATGTAAAATCAAGCTAGCAGATTAAGCATTTCGGGTTCACCTGTTTCTTCGACTCGAGACGGAGACCAACACAAGCCATGTCGACTCTGAAGAAGAAAAGTTGTTTGGTTAGAGTTTCTCTAAGCGTTTTAACTTCGTGAACAATTTGAGAAAGGATTATTAGCTCTTAGTTTGTGTAATTCAATGCCCTGCACAACACGGAGAGTTACTCACAGTTACTCAGCATAAAAAGCGAAAACGAAAGTAAAGCGGACAGACAGCAGACAGTTCCGTACTTTCCAATTTTTTTATTCGACATGCCTGCTGCATTGTGGTACTTGTAGTTTTGGAAAGCATTAAAGGACACTTATAGCAAATATTGAACAAGACGCAGAGCTACTTTGAGGACTATGTATTCATTGCTCCAGGTTGGATTACTGTAATTCTCTTTTATCAGGGTGCTCAGGTAAATCTCTAAAGACTCTTCAACTAGTCCAAAATGCTGCAGCTCGAGTACTGACTAGAACTAGGAAAAGGGACCACATTACTCCTGTATTGGCTTCTCTGCACTGGCTCCCTATAAATTAATATTCTTCTCACTTACAAAGCTCTAAATGGTCAGGCACCATCTTATCTTAAAGAGTTAATAGTGCCGTACTACCCGTCGAGAACATTACGCTCCCAGAATGCAGGCCTGCTCGTGGTACCTACAGTCTCTAAATGTACTATGGGAGGTAGAGCCTTCAGTTATCAGGCGCCGCTCCTCTGGAATCATCTACCAGTCGGGGTCCGGGGGGCAGACACACTCTGTACTTTCAAGAATAGACTTAAGACTTTTCTTTTTGATAAATCTTATAGTTAGGGCTGGCACAGGTACAGACCAGCTCATAGTTATGCTGCTATAGGCCTAGACTACCGGGGGAACTGGCACCTTGAGCTCTTATCCCCTGCTCTCTCTCTCTCTGCATTCATATGACATTACTGCATGTCACTACCTTTAAATCCCAGTTACTAACCACATCTTCTTCTGGGAGCTCCTGAGCTCTCTTAGGTTCCTTGGGATTGTTGCTCCTGCTGAGCCCTCTTAGGCTCCATGGGATCGTTGGTGGACGGCCTGCCAAAACAACCCCCCCCCCCCCCTCCCTTCGGGATCGTAGGTGGACGGCCCACCTGAACAACCCCCCCCCCCCCCCCCCCCCCTTTTTCCCTTGTTCCCTATCCCTCTTCCTGCATCTTATCCCATCTCCCCCTATCCCGTTCCAAGCCCGGCGCAGTCTAGGCTGTGAAGGCTGTTTCGTCATGAGCCGGGGTGTCACTGCCAAAGATTTCTGCCTTTTAATAAGGAAGTTTTTTCTGACCACTGTATCTTTTGCTGCTTTGCTAAAGTGCTCATGATGGATTAAGCTGGGTCCTTGTAATATAGCAATAAGTAAGGTCTTTTACCTGCTTTTTGTAACATAAACAATGAGCATGGTCTTTTTACCTGCTCTTTTGTAATATTAATAGACAAAGAGTAAGGTCTTTTACCTGCTTCTTGTAAAGCGTCTTGAGATAACACTTGTTATGAATTGGCGCTATACAAATAAAGATTGATTGATTGATTGATTGCTCTTGAATCCTGTCTGCTTCTTTCTCATTGATAGCATACACTGAAAAACACAGTCCATTACATCATAAACATGGAACAACATAGACATTACTACAATAAAATAAACAGCTTAGTGGGTAGTGTTAAGTGAAAATGTTGTGATGAAACACTTCAGACGTCGTCTGATAACTTCTTTTTTGTTATCAGGTCTATCTATATATTGAAAATTGGTCTACAAGATAAGGGAGAAAAGATTCTCTGACTCTGGCTTTGACATACACATCAATGATTGGAATATAATTCACAATAAATTGTCATAATCATTGTTTTCTTTGTCATTTTTACTTTTATTGACTAAAAATAAATAGATAAATGATGTGTTCACTTATGGGGTCTGTACAACACAATCTTCTAAAAAATGAAGTCCTTGACAATGAAAGAAAAAAGTTTTAATACAGAAAAATATCTGAAATCATTTTCCAACTACTTCTGCAAGTTCAGACTCTGACCACTAGATGGTGCTACTGTGGAGTAAATAAAACTGCCCTTTTGCAAACAACCAAAATAACGTAATGATTGACACTGGGATGTGCCCAGACTTTTTTTAAACTGGGGAGGCCAAACAGGGACATTGACTTATGCAGGGTTGGTATGAAGTAGTCGTGTGCAAATTCACAAAATAATAACATTTTTCTGCCTCCACTAACCTTCACATACAAAAGTCGTATTCCTATGTATATGTTTTTTACTTAAATCTTTTAAGCTTCATTCTTTAGGTTCAAGGTTCAAGGTTTCTTTATTAGTACCCAGAGGTAAATTTGTTGTGCAGACAGGATTTCAGCGTTCCAGAGATAGATACAACATTATATAAAAGAAATTCAAAGGAAACAGCATACATTAAAACAAACATCGATTACATCTGGTCACAGAGAAGTCCTCAAACAGACACCTGTTAAGAAGCTATAAATAAATAAATAAATAACCCGACATGGTTAAAGTGCATCATCTTGTGCTAGTTTTGTTCAGCAGTGCTATAGCTGCAGGTACAAAAGAGTTCCTGTAGCGCTTTGTTCTCCCTTTAGGACCCTAAAGAAGTGGTTCTCAACTGGTATATCCTCAGGACCCACCGCCAACTCCTTAATGAGAAATTGTGAACCAAATTTCTGATATTTTTCAACCAAAGAGATTCTTTGAAACACATGTGACAGAACAAAGAGGCAAAAACAAAACGACATGCTTTAAAGGAAGATGTGTCCAAAGTCACAATTTGATGTACGAACAAATGAAAATGTATCACATTAATATACAGATAAAGCCACTAGAGGCCCTGAAGAGATTATTTTATCATCAGTCCCTGCATCTGACGAGGCAAATAGCCAATTAAGGTTCAGAATCTTTGGTGGGAACCAGTAGTGGCCAGTCAGATTTGCAGAGGGGTCACTGCCACCCCTGGCCCCCTGCTGGCCACACCCCTGGATTGACATCACCAGAGTAAACCTGCGAATGTAAGCCTTTTTTAATCCAAAATGGCATACTCGTATCTAAGGTATAGCAATCATTTAGCCTCAATGACACCAATAGTATCTTGAAATATACTCAAAATGATTCAGACTCTGCAGATGGGATGGAGATTTTCTCTGTAAACACATTTAAACTATAATATGGATTTTTCAGATTTCATTAAAACTTTGATAAAAGTGATCTTAAGAAAAAGGTCCAGTGATCTTCCTAAACAGGAGGCACCACTTTCTGGCTCATTATTGATCAGGCCAAAGTGTGACTGTTGTTGAGAACAGGGTACTGTCTGCTGTCGTAGATCTGCTGTCACATGGTTTCCTTCATCAGGGGCTGTGTGGACAGAGCCGGGGTCAGCCCAGTCAGGTTACAAGCTTAAACAAATACTGGATCCTGAGTGGACAGAATATAGACGTCAGAGCCTCCCATTGTAAACACTGTCCTGGTCATTTGCACAGTAACATGCTCTCACCACATCAACATGCTCTGTGTTTTACTATGAGTACTTAACTTGTATCAGCTATGAACTCTAATTACACCTGAAGATAGCAGCACAGTGTACTATAATAAATCACTAATCGGGCATGAGGTCTTATTGGAAACTGGATCCAAAGTTCAAAGTGTGCAAATGTTTACAGTGCTAGTGCCATTATTTGTTTATCCGTTGATTTGATTGAGTGTTTAAAATACAGAGACGTGTGCTATGTAGTACAGAGAGGCTGAGAAATATGACAAAGGTCATGTGTCTGAACAAAGGTGGGAGAGCTTGAGCGAGCTATAGAGAAACAACCCTCAGGGTTTGTGACCATGTCTTAAGTTATCAGTGTTTATGGTTAGGGTGTGTATTGTTTAATTCAATTATATCCCCACATACTCGTTAATATTCAATGGAATAACATCTTCTGGCACTGTCAGCATGTTTATGAGAGCCATGTATTACGTAGGCCTATTTATCTTTGGTGAAAATCTCTGCAATTTGATTTCTTCTGAAATTCTTCCTCAATGGTTCCAGCGAGCCACAGTCTTGCATATTAAAATGAACAGCTTCATTGAATATCATAACTGGCCATTTAAGCTCATATGCCTTTTGATTCTGGAAAATTTAACATTTGGTAAACTTTCAAGTACAAAGAAAAGGAAGGACGCATACAGTCAGGCGTTAAATGGTCATTTCAGTCTTTAGATTAAGAATTTATATGACAACCTCTATTACAGCTAAATGCTGGTGAAAAAGGAGCGTTATATACATTAAACAGCATTTCATTCCATAAACAATGAACAATACATTTTTCCCTGATGAGTTTTTCTATGCCACGTCAGTTGTTGCTCACAGCTCTTAGAATAAAATACATTAAAAACTTAAAAACACTTATATTTCAAAGTACCTTTCACAAACGCATGTTGAATTTGTGCTGTTACATCAGTTTTTCATACACCTTTTGTCTCCATTATCTATTGTTGAGACCATAGCCTACCCATTTTGCATGTCTTTCAAATCGGTCGTCTTGCAGAAAAGTAGAAGTTTAAAATCATTGCCTATCAGCTGAGATATTCAAATTAATCATCCACTAGCTTGATTAATCAGTAGATCACTGGTAGGGAAAAAAGGACACTGAAGTCAGGCTTCTACCGTTTTGCTGAACATGCATTTTTTGCTCTGACATACGTAGACTCAACCCAAGGTTTGAACTTTGAGATCATTAATTTATATTAGAGGGTATACCTAAAGCAGATGGACTATTTAAGGACTATAAACTCAAAAGTCTTATTATAGTTACAACATGTGATGTATTAGTGTGTCACATGTTTATGGTATCTTTTTCTTTTAGCAAGTAGTTAGATTTCTGAATGTTCCCTTCATAATCATGGACTGCAGTTGGACGCCATATGCATTCATTTGCTGTGTATGTGTTTATTGTCCATGTGTTTGGTCGGCTGCTGACTCTGCAGGCACTATCAGGGAAAACAAGACGGGACAGCTGAAGTTTAACCAGACACATTGGACTGTTGTGCCTCTCTTTATCTCCAATCTAGTATATTCTCCTGTTCAACCCCACCCCTCTACTTCCCCTCCTGCTCACAGCTTGTACATGTGTGTATGTGAAACCACCTTCCTTAATATCCATAGTAAGCATCAACAGGAAATCCAGTAGGCCTATAGAAGCAAACCCAGACACATTTAATTGCCTTTTAGTGAAGTTAAGACACTTTGACTCCCCCGAATCACATCCAAGGTTATCTCATGCATATGAATACAAAGCATGTCTGGACTGCACTCATTGTATCATTTACAGAGACACAACTATTCCTACCATGAGCAACAACAAATATAAATGACAGACAGACAGACAGACAGACAGACAGACAGACAGACAGACAGACAGACAGACAGACAGACAGACAGACAGACAGACAGACAGACAGACAGACAGACAGACAGACAGACAGACAGACAGACAGACAGACAGTAGAAGCAGTGGGAGCAAGCCAAAGGCAGCAAGTAGTTTGCTACAACAGGAGTTTGCAAGTCAACAGAGTACAAAAACTCTGTTCACTCTTTCAAATTAACCCCCGTAGGCAACTCCATGGCCTGAAATGACATTAAAGTAGAACTGTTTGAGATTGAACTTCAAGTACTTTGTGCCATGTTTTGAAAAAATCTCAGTCACAGATTTAGATTCACCTCATGGAGGTGAAGGCATATGAAGATTTGCAGCTCAGTGCAGAAAGGAGAGCCAGTTGTGTTTTGGAGGTTGTTTTTTTATCATTGCAACTTCAGTATAACGTGTTATGAAACACTGATTTGTTCTGCTACAACACAGACAAATCTGGATTTGCCAACTTACAGCTATTGACAGGAAAAGCCCCAGAAGGCTTAACACCATAAAAAGCTACAGAGTAATTTTTCATTCAAAAATCACATGCAGCAACAGTAATATAATGAAATATACAGTGAAGGATTAACATAAAGTAATCATTAGAAATATTTAAAAGGTGATTTCACCACACCCCATGAATTGTTTTTGGAATATCCTAATAATAATAAACACAATCATAATTCATCATCATAATAAGCTTAAAGGAAGAAAAAAAAATCTCCTTAACAAAAACTTAAACTTGACTTAAAATGATACTTTCAATTATTATTACAAATTATTAATACTATTATCCTAAAGAGAATCATACAAACCTGTCATGCTGGATAATACCAACTTGATGCATGGTTTAAATGAATATATTGAAAAGAAAATAATAATCTAAAGTCCCAGAAGAACTGTCAACGTTGTCATTGATATCATACTGTAGTGTACTGCATAAAACCCACTTTTCGCCAAAAAATAAATTAGGGGTAAGATCTATGTTAAAGTGGAGTATGTGTCCACGGCAGATCTATTTCCGTACCATCGCTCGTATTTCCGGGTTTTGTCGAATGCGTCTTGTGAGTACTAAATGTGCTCGGTGGTGCAGGAACTCTGGAAACTTGCATCATCCGAGAGGGAGGGAGGCATACCCGGAGAAAGTTGGAACCAGTCCGTCGGCCCGGAGGAGAGAGAACACAACACAATGGACATGACTTGCGGAGAAGTTAAACTATATGCCATTTGAATTTTAAAGCTCCATACTTCTCCTCCACGCCGAGCCGGTGACAAGTGGGACAGTTTGACTTTATAAAGCAGCAAACCGTGTGAGGAGTTTGATGACTGCCAGGGAAGTTGTAAATACACTGTAGTCGTGCTCCAGCAGGACAGCATCCAGTACACCGGTTACATCAAAGTGTGTCCTGTGTAAATGTACACGTTGTGCAAAGTGCAAGGTCCCCTCGGAGCACAGATACTGTATGAGCAGCGAGCAGCTCTAGCACACTGCAGCTCCTCACGTTACCTCCTCAGCTAACTTCAATGTGCATTTTAACACTTTTCATTTTTACAAGCTAGCTGTATTTTTGCACCCAAGATGTCGTGCTTGTTGCTAGGAGTCTTACGAAGGTAAGTAAGAGGTCGTTTTTGTGTGTTTTTACGGTTTAAATCGCGTCTTTACTTCATGACAAAACATAATGCATTGTAGCCTACTTCAACTTTTTTTTTTTTTTGACAGAGTATAGGCTACTTTGAAATACGAAAATATGTTTTGTATTATTTCACCCAAAATATTCTGTTAAATGCATGTTCCTCGGTTGAGGTTAAGTTTAATAAATAGATAACAATTCATGTAGCCCGTTTTTTATTTTATTTTATACAAATAGCCTATCATGGACAACTTCCTGTCCTGCCTGATCAGAAACAACCTCTCTGTCTACTTTTTTCTTTTCTTTTTCAATTGATTTTCTTTAAGTGCATTGGGCTTTACTTCAAAATCTGATCCTTCTTGACCACATTTTACAATAAATGTGATTACATTTATTTTCCTATCAGATCAGACCTGTGGCTCCAACCCAGCATTCAATTTTAACTTACTCTAAAGGTGTCTTTTCCCTATATTTTTTTCAGGAGTAAAAGTAATTGTACAGATCATATTGTAACACACTTGTTTACTCAAGTCTGGCTGCTTGAAACTTGTCAGACTTGATCTCAGAGAGAGGCCTTTGATCAGATCACATTCTTTGTATGGGTGTTTATCGATTAAAATATGTCACAGTAGTCGTGATTTTTCTAAAGGAGGGCCATCTTTCTGCATTCTTTCTCTTCAATACTTTTGTCCCTCCAGGCTTTGTGATGACACCCCTTCACACAGGGACCCTGGAGCCTATGTGAGCACTCCATGGCATTGTGTGTTTGCTTTTCATTTTGCCTTTAGGATGCATGTGTTTGCGAGTGACTGACACATTGGTAGGGAGCATGTGAGCTAGTGAGGCCCATGTTCCTGTGCATCTTGTTTGTATTTCTGCTTGAGAGATTGTGAACGGCTGGAGTCATCCCTCCTCTGTTTGCCTGAACATCCTGTAGCATGCTTCGTGTTTTTTCCCTGTGTACTCGCTCCTCCAATTGTGCGGCTAATGAATGCAGCACGTGTGCGTATTAAAAGTAATACACTAGCTGGTCTTTGCTTTATGTGTAGACTCTGCCCTAAAGAGACTGTAGTCCAGGATCTATCTGAAGGGGGGATGTGGGCATGTCTAGTTGTGGTGTATGAGGATTGGCTTGCTGATTTGGAGGTGTGTTTGAGAAAAATCTGCTCAGCTATAGAAGCCAGACACAGGCAGTGTAATGGACGCCAAACAGATTTGACCTGTTCCTCATTCGATTATTTAAAAATGTACATGTTCTGAAACAGGTGATGATGTTCTCTGTTTTTAATGCTGCAGAATCCTCTTCAGAGCTTATCAGTCTTGTCCTCATCAGATTTGGGGGGTGGGGTGAGAAATGGCAAGGCAGAGACAAAGGCATGGCAGGATGAATGTCTACAGGGGTAACTGAGATTAAATGTCATCAGGGTCCATTTAGGTTTTCTTTTCAATGCAGCATTTTTGATTCAAAGAAGGAGAACCAAAGCTTCCTATCCAAAACTGATGAATATCACCTCCTGCTCTGGTGCTCTTAATTATCTTTTATGTATTTAAGTGGCTGCTTGTGTGCTGAGGAATACACCCTGAAGTTTTCTGCCGCTATTTATGAGCTGTTACTCAGGTTGTTGAAGACTTACCTTGTTTTTAACATTTCTAAGATAAAATAGCTAATTTGATAAAGGCTTTTTACTTTTTTTTTTAGAAGAGTGTCTAGGTTTCTTCATCTTTTTAACCAATGTATTTTCTCTTTTTCTTTTGTCTTAAATCGGTCACTGATCTGCTTCTTTCTATTCTCGAGAGGTTAGCTCCTCTCTTCTTCAAATTTGAATCACACTAGAGAAAATGTAGAGCATCACCCAAATAGTTACAGTAAGTTTGGGCATGATGGGACAATGATTGGAAGCAAAGGTAGAACTAATTGATTTAGTATGTTCAGGAAAGAGACTACTGTCGGGAAGATTGGTTCATCAAATCAAGCAGATAAGAAAAAAGAAGTGGCTTTAGTTCAATTTAGGATCCCCCCAAGCTAATTCTTTTTTAGCTTTGCAACACTGGACCAATTTGAACATGTGGATGCATGTTGAAGCTCTTGGTTGAGTTTCTTTTTCCAAGTTTATCGACAAGACCATATTTCTTTAAGATGCTACGTCCAATCAGAGCCACCAAACATCTGAAGTAGGGGCTTGCTAGTTTCAACATCGGCAGGGCGGCAGTAGCTCAGTATATAGGGACTTGGGTTGGGAACCGGAGGATTGCCGGTTTAAGTCCTAGTGCGGACCATGTCTGGAAATTGGTCTGGTAGCCATGTGCATGTGTGTGTATTTCAGCCTATATGTGTGTAGCATGTCTCAATAACAGAGTGTAAAATTGAATTTCCCCTCAAGGGATTAATAAAGTATATCTATCTTCTTCATCCACTTCAAATGGCTTCTAGTTCAGCATTCCATGTTTTAGTTGTATTAGACGCCTCAACATGGCTCCTCTGTACAGTCAGTCCCTGTATCAAACTGGTTCCTCATCAGATAAACCGTTTTGATTTCCTCTGGCATTGATACGGTCCCCACATAGGATGCAGGATTGTTAGCTTATTTGTGACAAGATGGCGGGCCATGGTGACCATTTCTTTTGAGAAGGCTACTTTATTTAATTCCTCCATGAGCTGTCCAACCAGTGATGTACAGAAGGTGAATAAGTGGCAAGTAAGCTTTGTTTCACAATCAACCAAACATCACCGTAATCACTACAAACACAATCTAACACAATCCACTGTATCTAACTATCTAATAGTCAGTGAATCAATTGGCCTTCGTTTTACCATGTTGAGCAGGTATAATGTTTAAAATGTTTGCATCTGAGCGGCCTAGCGGTTAGCTCCTTTCCTGCATGTCATTCCCCCTCTATCTCCTGTTTCCTACACGATCCACTGTCCTATATCAAATAAAGGCAAAAAGCCCAAAAATAAATCTTTTAAATATTTGCATCCCTGACAGCAAGCTAACATCTGCTAATGGGCATAGAAAACTGAGAACAGCAGAGTCTGATTGCTATGTCAATAGTTTGCACTAAATACAATGACATTCAACCTGATGATGGTGATTTACACGTGACATCTGTACTCGACTTCAAATGGCAAAGCCTCAGACAGCTTTCGAGACATTTTACTTAAAACAATGGATGACTGTTTAAATAGTTTTTTCAACAAGGCTCTGAACATATGTGTTCCTGCTGTACAGTTGGGAAATGTAGTATTTGACTCTATCGGGATTTACCTTTTTTCTTTTAAACGCCTTAAGTGGCAGGTTAAGGAACTGTTATTTTTGGTACTTCTGCATTGGCTTTATTTTTTAATCAAGACTAGGCTTTGAGCCTTAATAACTTAGCTCGGTGTAAGCTTCTTTAAAACATGAGCTTTTCCTTAAACTAACCGTTATCACCAATTTGATAGGACAGTGGATAAACGATGCAAAATACAATACACAATTCATGGATACAATATATTATTGAGAGCTAATAAAACCAGATTACATCATAGCCAGAGTCCCTAACCTAAAACCTACTGCCTCCCATATGTACACACACACACACACACACACACACACACACACACACACACACACACACGTTCACATACCCGAAAATTGTCTTCTATGTTTAATAAGACGTCATGACAAGACCACTATGGTGTCTGAACAGTTAGGAGATACAGAGATCTTGAGAGACTTGGATATACTGTAAGTGTATGTGATGTCCTTTCTGACTACTACCTAGCTGTCAGAATGGAATACTATCACCAATTGTAAAACCAGATGATTACTAAATTGGCATTTAAAAACATTTGTGTAGGTGCCAATTTGTCTGTTGCTTAGATGCTGACCCTACTGTTCACCACAAACTCAAGTCTTTGATTTAAGCCTCCTACATGTACATCTACTGATCACATTTCAGAGGGAGTTTGAACCCTGAGGCTGGCATTGGGCTATCCTCAGCTCTTTGCCCTCACTCTGTCAAGTTATCTCCTTTTTCACAGGGAGACTGTGTGTGTGTGTGTGTGTGTGTGTGTGTGTGTGTGTGTGTGTGTGTGTGTGTGTGTGTGTGTGTGTGTGTGTGTGTGTGTGTGTGTGTGTGTGTGTGTGTGTGTGTGTGTGTGTGTGTGTGTGTGTGTGTGTGTGTGTGTGTGTGTGTGTGTGTGTGTGTGTGTGTGTGTGTGTGTGTGTGTGTGTGTGTGTGTGTGTGTGTGTGTGTGTGTGTGTGTGTGTGTGTGTGTGTGTGTGTGTGTGTGTGTGTGTGTGTGTGTGTGTGTGTGTGTGTGTGTGTGTGTGTGTGTGTTGATATACTTGATGTAGTGATTTGCGAGCCACGTGCTTGAACAGTCTGTCGCTATTTTTGAAACAACTAAGTAGAAGAGTGTGGTTAGTGTTCCCAGACAAATTAGCCACTGGTTTTCCACTGTAGGGCGGCTGTCGGGGAATGTATGGTTGAAACTAGTTTTAAATCACTCAGACAATAATTTTGTATTTGTGTCTGTGGGCCTCTCGTTTTAGGATACAGGATTATGGACAATGCATTTTTCTAAAGGGTCATCTGCGGTCATTTGCACTGTCTATAGAGAGAAAACAACAATACCCACACGCACACAAATTGTCTATTCCATTAGACCATGGTAGGGACAGAAAGGGGGAATACGCACACAGGCTTGTGTTTCAACAGCAGCCCTCTCAGTGACTCGTGCAGTTTGAATATCATGCCTCTAGCAAACAATAGGCTAGCCCCATATGTGCCTCTAATTGCTGTCACAAAAAGACTGTGTGCCTTTTAATGCTCTTCCACTGCTTTTTGGACTCTATCAGTTTCCATCGTATAAAGAACAGACTGGAATTCAAAGCAAAATGTGTACTTTTTATCTTATTTCGTCTCTAATAAGATTAATCAAGCAGTCAAATTGTTTGAAATAATGCCAAATCAAAACTAAAGTTATATAAGGATACTAAGAAAAACATATTTTTTAACACTCAAACTCTTGAGCAGAACCAGACTCATGGTGAGCCCCATGGTGGTCTGAGAACAGCCGTCTGCTGAGACTGGACTGGTTGGAAAAAGTTGGATGGATAAAAGGAATGTCTATGCGTTCTCCAAAGTTAATGTTGTAATTGTTTTCATCTTATTGTTATTGCTAGTTTAAGTTAATGTTGTTCTACTTTATTATGATGTAGACGATAGATACAGGAGTTGTACTCTGCTAGGTCTGTATCCTATTAGGGAAGAACCTGTGTAGCAGGTCGCACAGGAAAATGATTTGGTAAAAGAATGCACACGGTTCTCTGCATTATAGACGAGTGAGTCAGGTTTGTTTGCATCGAGTTACAATCAACTCAACTACAAGCCATTGTAAAATGTAAATATATTTGCTGCTCTTCCAAATGAAAATGACAACTGCTCTAATAGTAGTACAAGGAAGCGAAACATCACTGGAATATCTGCTCTCTTTCAGACATGGAGCTGTTGGATCAAGTGTTGGGATTCGGTCCCTGGCCTCCATCCCTTCGCTGCCTCCAGCAGTAGCTGAGTTTGTGAAGGGAGCGGTAGATGAGTGTAAGCCCACTGATGTGCATGTGGTGACGGGGACTCCAGAGGAAACAGCCAACATCCTGGCGGGTCTGGAGAAGGAAGGGATGGTCAAGAGGCTTCCCAAATATGAGAACTGGTAACAGCTTGAATCTGTTCACTTGTATTTACACAAAAATGCATGCATTCAGTGAGGTATTGCTTCAAGGCCAATAAATGCTGTTTAATTCTCTTCTAAAGTGTATAAAACTCTGAGTCCTGCTTTCTTTTTCAGTTGGTTGGCGCGTACAGACCCGAAAGATGTTGCTCGGGTGGAAAGCAAGACTGTGATTGTGACCAAGAACCAGAGAGACACTATCCCCATTCCTGCTGGAGGAGTGAAGAGCCAGCTGGGCAGCTGGATGAGCGAGTCAGACTGGCAGAAGGCCAGAGAGGAGCGTTTCCCTGGCTGCATGGCAGGTGAAATGCAGGTTAATTGTTTTGTCGCCAGGAGACATATCAGCCTCTCTTTGAAACCATCAAAGGAAATGCTAAATGGGCTTGAGCTTGTATAGCACTGTTCTAGTCTTCTGACTACTCAAAGCGGTTTAACACCGCAGGTCACACCTACACATTCACACACTGATGGCAGAGGCTGCTATGTAAAGTGTCAATAAGTATTTAATAATCCCATTCATACACATTCACATTAATACACCGCTGACGAAGCAGCGGGAGAATTTCGGGGTTAAGTGTCTTGCCCACGAACACCTGGGACATGTGGCTGTAGGAGCTGGGGATCGAACCCCTGACCTTCCAGTTGAGAGACGACGACTCTACCACTAAGCCCATCAAAGTTTAAAAATATATTTTCATTACTTACCCCAAAGAACACAGCCCTCCTTTTGTGTTTGTTTTGATATTTCAATGTAAAATAAAACCAACTTATGCTGCTGTATTTGTAAAAACAAACAACTGATCCGTAAATTAATCAGAAGATTTGAGAATTTCTCAGTTTGGAGGTTTCTACTCCTCCATCCTTTTCTCTCTTCCTTGCGTTTCTCTCTCTCTTTCTGTTTTTGGCGCTAAGATGGGGGAGGAAAGCAGAAAGATGTGTCAGTATAATGTAGAGCACCCTGGAACAATTTCTTTATAAAAATAAACCCATTGAAATTCAACATGACTTGTACTGAAAAAGGTAGACAGTTTAATCAAAAAAGGTAAAACAAAAAGTAGCGTTTCGTTTTGGATTTAACTAATAAAAGTTTTGTATTTGTTGGATGTTCTATAAAAAAAAATGCACCATCAAAGACTACGAGGTTGTCCAATTTTTTATTTTAGCCTGACCAACTGTTGAGTAGCAGGAAACATGACAGGAATGTGAGATGTTCTGCCTGTGTCTCTTTGTACACCAAATACAAAAAAAGGGAGTGGCTCGTTTAAACATTGCTTCATACTTAAAATTGTGTTCAAATCCTCCATTGTGTACCTTTGAGTAAGGGCCACAACATCTTCAGCAGTATAGGACCCTGTTTTCAACTTTTGTTAACAGTAAAACAATATTCTGCTGCAGTGTGAAAAGACTCTGCATTTACGTGTTCATGCTTCTGCTTCCTCTCTGCAGGTCGTACCATGTATGTGATTCCCTTCAGTATGGGTCCTGTGGGCTCCAGTCTGACTAAATATGGTGTCCAGGTAAGGACCTCACATCTCTCAACACTTGATACTCAGAAATGCAATAAAGTAATGAACTTGCTCAGTTTCACTTTACAAACTATGCATATGTATCTAGGTGTAATTGATTCAGTTCTTCTATGTGTTGTTCTCAGTTGTAGTGGCTTGATTTTCACTGTAAATTAGTGTTAACAGCATTTTGTTCTCCTATAAGGTGACTGACTCGCCATATGTTGTTGCCAGTATGGGGATCATGACGCGCATGGGCACTCCTGTCCTGAATAGACTGGCTGAAGGAACAGAGTTTGTCCGCTGTCAGCACTCTTTGGGACGGCCTTTACCGCTGAAGGGTACAAAATCCAGGAGCCTGAAACAACTTGTCTGACTACAATGTTTACTTAACCTCACCTCCTCTCTGCCATCTCTACCTCTTTCCTACATTATTTTCTCCATCATCCCTATTGCATTCCACCACTCTAAATTCCTCTCGTCACTAATTTTTGTCTGTCTCCTCTCCAGCTCCTCTGGTAAACTCGTGGCCCTGTAACCCAGAGCAGGTGCTGATATCTCACCTGCCCGACATGAGACGGATCATGTCCTTCGGCAGTGGCTATGGAGGAAACTCTCTCTTGGGGAAGAAGTGTTTTGCCCTCCGCATTGCCTCCCGCATTGCAAAGGATGAGGGTTGGCTGGCTGAACACATGCTAGTGAGTGTGAAATGATGCTGCCCTAATGATGTCCCAAATAGAAAACGTTTAAGTCTCCATGGTTGAGAACTTTGCAAGATGTACAATTATATCTGTCAAAACTTCAGAACATTAATTTGTGATGACCACTTAAGTAGTCTTTCTTTGAGTCTGATTGGTCAAAAGGGTAAGTTACACAGAAAGAATGATGTCATCCTTTTACTCAATCATCAATATATTTAGTTGTACAGTGCCAAATCACAACCATTTTTACTCAAGACACTACAATAAGAGCAGGTCTAGACCTTAGTCGTTATACATGTTAATACACACCTCTCCTCTCTTTAGATCCTGGGTATTACTAACCCTCAGGGTGTCAAGCGTTACGTGGCAGCAGCCTTCCCCAGCGCCTGTGGGAAAACCAACTTAGCCATGATGAAACCATCTCTGCCAGGCTGGAAGGTTGAATGTGTAGGTGATGACATTGCATGGATGAAGTTTGACAGTCAAGGTGAGAGGAAAGAGGATGGCTTTCACAAATATATTTACTTTGTTACTCTAGAGGGAGTGTAGTGAATCCTCATACGTCTACCATGATGTATTTGTCTCTGCAGGTAAACTGAGAGCTATCAACCCAGAGAATGGCTTCTTCGGTGTGGCTCCCGGCACCTCAGATAAGACCAACCCCTACGCCATGGCCACCATTGCCAAAAACACTGTGTTCACGAACGTTGGTGAGACCAGTGATGGGGGAGTGTGGTGGGAAGGCCTTGACCCCCCTGCAGCTGGGATCACACTCACAGACTGGCACGGCAAAACCTGGAAGCAAGGTAACATCAGGTTCAGGATCAAATGATCAGCCACAGTGTTTACCGTGCCATCAAGTTCGAACTGTGATATTTCTATTTACATGTTTACAAAAGAAAACTTGTCTCCTCTCTATTTAAAGGAAGCTCAACTCCGTGTGCCCACCCCAATTCCCGCTTCTGTGCTCCGGCGGCTCAGTGTCCAATCATTGACCCCCAGTGGGAGAGTGAGGAGGGCGTGCCCATTGATGCCATTATTTTTGGAGGCAGGAGGCCAGAAGGTGGGTGCTGATATCATCTTCTGTGTTGTGACTGACAAAAGAAGGGAGTAAGCTTAACAAAATGAAATCCCTTGTTTTATTTAAACCAGAAAGAGAAGTTTAGAAACATCCCGTTTAAGATAAAGGCAGGATAAGTAAAGAAGAGCTAATGAGCTTAGCTAAAGGTCCTTTTATTCATAGCATGGAAACTAGTGTGAGCATGTTTTAATAAGTGTTCTTGA
Organism: Tautogolabrus adspersus; assembly: GCA_020745685.1. Lineage (NCBI taxonomy): Eukaryota > Metazoa > Chordata > Actinopteri > Labriformes > Labridae > Tautogolabrus > Tautogolabrus adspersus. The sequence goes on along the minus strand of CM036551.1, from coordinate 18,288,375 downwards.
AAGCAGTTTATATAAAGCCTAAGCTGTATTACTAATGATCTTAGTCCTGCACTGTTGTACTCTGGTTCAGACTGATACTGAGTACTAAAACGATGTGCATAAAACAGATCTCACAGTGTCAGTGTAGCTGCTGTGATAACACTATAATGGATGAGTATAGCAGCAACCTCCTGCCTCACATTGTCTGTGCTGCCTTCTTCTTAACATGTGCAATTGTTTATGTAATTACAAATACAATCCGTTTTTAATATCAACATGGACTGTCAAGCAACTTTTCCAAAAACCCAAATAAGTGTGCATGAAACTGATCAAATGCTGATGTTGTCAGGAGTTCCTCTGGTCTACGAGTCCTTCAACTGGCAACACGGAGTCTTTGTTGGAGCAGCCATGAGGTCAGAGGCCACGGCAGCTGCTGAGCATAAAGGTACAACCTCACACAAATCATCTTGTTTAAGAGTTGTTCTTTGAAAATAGGATGGTAAGGAAGTAAATATTTCAAATGCTCAAGTATGTCATGTTTCCTTCAGGAAAGGTCATCATGCATGACCCCTTTGCCATGCGTCCTTTCTTCGGTTACAACTTTGGTGACTACCTCTCTCACTGGTTGAGCATGGAGCGCAGAAAGGCCCCCACTCATTTGCCCAAGATCTTCCATGTTAACTGGTTCAGAAAGGACCCCGCAACTGGTGCCTTCCTCTGGCCCGGCTTTGGCGAAAATGCCCGCGTACTGGAGTGGATCTTCAAGCGCTGCAGCAGGGAGAGTGAGGATGAAGCAGCCAAAAAGAGCATTATCGGCTGGCTGCCAGTAGATGGCGCCATCGACACTAAAGGTCTGAGTGGCAACGTGGATATGGGTGCTCTGTTTGATGTGCCCGTGCCTTTCTGGCAGAAGGAGACAAAAGAGTTGAGAGCTTACTTCACTCAGCAGGTTGGAGCTGATCTGCCAGCTCAGGTGGAGGCTGAGCTGAAGGCTCTGGAGGACAGAGTGCACAATTAAAAACCTGCTAACATGAAGTCCATCAAGAAACAGGGAGGTGGTCACTGATGACTCATGATTTAGACCATCAGGGTGCAATCAGAGTCACTGCTGGGTTCATACACAGAGAAATTTAAAAAAAAATTAAGGATTCAGTTCAAGAAAAGCAAGAGAGATATTCTGTCTCTGTGAACACAGTCAGTGATTTTAGTGAAAATAATCTACGATGCAGATCCTACACATTGACACTACTTGACATGAGTGCTGCAACACTGAGGGACAGGTTTGCTTTGCAACATGAAGGTTAGATTTGTTTGAAGTTGTTAAACTTGTCATGAAGAGAAGCATATGTCTACCTCTATTCTCTCACATAACCTGGCATGGTCCAAAAGCCCAGTCAACGTGGCTCTGTAGTGCCTTTGTGACATTTAGCAATACAGTTTCTAGGCCTCTAATGTTTACAGGCTAATACCCAAAGATTTAGCAAAATGCTGACAGGAGTTTTTAACATTTTATTTACAAAAAGATTTTAAATGAGTTGAAGCATCAGTTGTTTTATTATACTTTATTAAAAGTTTAACAGAATGCTCTTGATATTTACATTTACACAAACAAAAAGTCCTGTAAGTAGTCAATAGATTAATTCATGTGCCCAAGGAATACTATGCATAATCCATTTTGCCACTTTTGTAATGTTTGTGATTACATTCTTTGATTTCAGGTGATGTTTACACAGAAATATAAAATGTTGGACCGATAAGTGCGACTGAGATTATTAGGTATTCTGAAGAGTCAAGGTTTTTATTACAGTGCAATGAATAAATATCTTCAAAAGCAGAAACTTTGTCTCGTGCTTTTTTTTAAAGTTTTTAAAATACAAATGAAAACGTGGGAAACAAACAAGGTAAGAAAATGGAAATAAAAGAGAAGTGATGGAGATTTAACATGCCTCGTTAAAAACGATAAAGTTGAAGCATTTTACAATAAAATGAAACATTTAAATTAAAGGGTAACACAATAAAGTAAATGTGGATTGAAACTGATTGTGGTTAGTTTACCATAAACCATTAAGTCGCTTATAGACTTCTGGATCTTTGCACATATATAAGAGGCAGAATATTACATACACAGCAACAAGATCAGATAAAACATAAGCTGTAATAAGCAGAGAAGAAAATCAAGTTATATTATGAGACTTCATGAAATGCTTCATTTTTTCTTGACTTGAGCATAGATGTCATCTGGGCTGTCAGCAGGCTGTGCTAGTTTGCTTGCTGGCTTGGACACGTTAACCTGTGCATACAGTGTCTCCTGCTGCTGTCCACTGTCCTGCACTGAGACAGAGAGCCGTTCAGGTCTCCGCCCTGAAAAGTCGATCTCCCCGTAATGGATGGTTTCCTCTGTTTCAGGCGGTGGTTGATGAAGAGCCATCAGGTCGCCATTTCTTTGACTCTGAAATCAAATAAGAAAGGCAGGTGATGTTGTTTCCCCAAGTTATAATGATCTGAGGAGAATTCCCGGCTTCCCAACCGGCCACGCCACCTATACTTTGTTCTGTTCTTAGTTATTTTTTTGTAAGAAGGGGGTGAATCGCTTATTACTTTAAAGACTTTTGCTTTCACACAGCAGGACACAGTCAATGTCAACAGATATATTAACACTTAACAACAAAGTGTTCAGTGTTGAAGTACGAGTTAAGTATGTTCCCACCTGGTTCTGTTGGGGAGTTTGATGTTTCGACTTTAACCACCTGAAAGACAATAGAGATGTCACCATGATTATACTGCTGTTGGTGAATTAGAGTGTGCTGCTTATAGAGACTTAATGAACTAGTCCAGATTAGGAGCTACTTCTAAATTGAAACTAGAAGATCAAAGTTTGGAAACAACTTGTTAAAAAAAAATTCTCTTTTGGGAGACTTATTCATCTGTAGAAGAATGCAAAGGCACTGCTCTTCTGTTGGAAAACAAAGACAGCAGATGACAGACTCATTTATTTCCTGACCAAACTAGATTTGTGATACTTACCAAATACAGACAGCGAGGCAGACGACTACGACAATGATCCCAAAAGCTGAACCCCAAAGATAAACAGAGTTCCCTGTTCAGTGAAAAACAAGTGGAGTTGTCATTATCTTTATTTTCTTTCTAGTAGTATTATTAGTGATGAGGACAGAAGACATAATTAGACCGCTGGAACTTTGTCATAGTTCTAGGAACTGTTGGAACCGTCACCCTTTTTTAATTTTTCTGCATCACAGGATTTATGAACCTTTTTTAGTTCCTGCTTGACAGTAGGTACTCTCCCAGGTCAAGAGGGGCTTTGAGTGATGTAAGTGCACGTTGATTGGTTCATACTTTATGTGCGTTGATTGATCGAACACAAGAGCCAATCCAGTACCACAGTAAACGTTAGCTAATTAGAAATAGTTAAAAATTCCTTATGAATACAACATAAGGCATTTTCCGCCTTCAGGAACTTATTCATAGTTCTTGAAACTGTTGGACGCCATCATTATAAAGGTTCATATCAGCCATCACCATGGCAGTGCAAATGCAGACAGAAAAAAGTACACCATTATTGTTTGTCATTCTCAGAGAACTCCCTAGAGGACAGTTTCTCTTCAAAAAATCCCCCGAACTGTTTGGTCCCAAAACATCTCATGTAATCATTGTTAATATCATTATCATTATTATTACATTAATATTACAGCCATTTTTACTTTCACTATTATCATGACTGTTGCAACACAACTACCCACCACCACACACACACACACACACACACACACACACACACAAACACACACACACACACACACACGCACACGCGCGCACACACACACACACACACACACACACACACACACACACACACACACACACACACACACACACACACACACACACACACACACACACACACACACACACAGCCCTTCAACATCCTCAACACACAAAATGTCACAATATGTCATTACTTCCTGCTCGTTTCTGTTTTGTCTTGTTATTGCCGTCTGAAGTGTTTACACACATAGTCGCATCTCTTTGCTTTTGAGATGTCTTTCCCCTGGCCTGTACTGTTATGCTTCACTTAATGAATACATTAATTAATTAAGAGAATAAGTTGCATATAAGGTTAAAAAAGGGGGAGGAGAAAAACAAGTCGAAAAATCTATGTGACTTAAAGAAAAGATGCAGACATTTAGAGTTAATATTGCAGCGATCATTTTTTGAACTGTTTGATACAAAAGCAGTAAAGAGGGTAGATTCAAAAAGAGATGAAAATCAGATAAAAAAACACAAACAGAAAACAACAGCAAAAAGAACAAAATAAAAATAAGAGTAGAGAGTCTTTTTCACTTCTAGTGTTTACCTGCAAATCTCAAATAAATCCGTGATGATGTTTCATTACCGAGATCATTCATGGCCACACAGTAATAATCTCCTCCCTCTGTGGCATTAAAGCTGTACAACTCTCCTTCAGATACGATCATGGGTTCATCGCTGATGATCCTGAACCAGGTGAAGCTGCTGACAGGAGGCTTGGCTCTGCTGGAGCAGGTTAGGTTCACATGAACACCTGCTGACACCAAACCTGATGGACTGATGGACGCTAAAGTGTTTTTAGGAGGGTCTGAGGAAAATGTTAGAAAACTGTATTTCATTAAAAACAGCAAACATACGTAAACTCATCACATTTCTACAGGATTAAATAACAATCTGTGGTTGTCTCACATGAAACTGTGAGAGTCTTTGTCTCCTCTGCTGTCTTGACATCTTTTCCTTCATTCACAGGATATGTGGCAGAACAGGTGATGTTGTATCCATCATGTTTGTCCGTCAGAGTGATCTGCTCCTGGATTTTAGTCGTGAAGGTGCCGTCTGTGTTTTCCTCGATGTTGTTGAGAGAGTCTTGTTTGAGATTCCAGGTGAGTTTAGGAGGGGAGTGTGGACAGGGAGTGGAAGCTGAGCAGGTTATAGTGACAGACTCCTTCTCCTTCAGATCTCCTGGGATGATTAGTGTGGGTCTCGGGGGAGAATCTGTGGGTTCAAATCAAACAAAGACTTTTTTCATTTTTCATTTAAGAAATACATTTAACCAATAGGCTAGCTGACAGTGACTGTCCTTTTGAAAATGCTTTTCTACCATACTCTTCCCAAACTTCCAGTCACTGCCTATCATCATTATCACTTTGATATTCTGTCTTGGAACTTGGTGAAACTATATGGAAAAAGAAAAGTCATGAAAAAGGTTTGTAACGTCATACTGTATATAGAAGTGTGTGTTTCTCAATAAAACCTTTATAGTCTGATTAAAAGAAAATGAAACTCTCTTACCTTTGACTGTTATTTGAAGAGGATCACAAATAGCTGTTGCCCTGAATGGCCCGTTCATGATTCTGAAGTAGTATACGCCTGTATATGTTGTGTCCATGTTGGAAATCAGAGTGGTGCAGCTTTTCATACTCAAGTTTCCAGTTATGTTTATTGGAAATGTGTTCACTGTCCCATCACTGTTGAAAACCACATTTCTTGGTTTGGAGGTCTCTTTGTCTTCTTTAATCCACAGTCCAAATATTTGTCTTGTGATGTCAAACTCTTTTTCTTTTTTAACTCTAAAGCTACATGGGATTTGCAAACAAGTTCCACTCAGTGCTTCCATCTTCTGTGGTGTAGTAATGAACAGCGCTGACCATTTAGTCCGACAATCATCCAAAGCACCTGTAAACCAGACCATCAGTTATTATAATGTGGAGCAGAATCTTCATATAGAGGATATTAATGATAGTCTAAGAAGTAATGTGGTGTGCTCTGGTCTTTTTCTCTCTTGTTCACAAAGTCAGTCTAAAACATTTCACTTTTCAGTCAGGACATGAAGAGATGAAAGAAGAAACTCTATCTGCACTCTTCTCTCGGCTTTGTTTCTACAGGAAGTTCAAACTGTAAAGATTAAACATCTTTGAATTAAAGTGAGTGAACAAACAGCTCACCTGAAAGAGAGGAGACAGTCAGTAACATGATGGCTGTTACCATGTTCACTGACAGGACTGCAGTAACACCCATCACCTGGAATTAAAAAGGAAGTTACTCTTCAAAGTCCTAGTTAAAGTGTTTGATTAACAAAACAGTCATTTTCACTTAAAGCAAATAAAAGCTGCTTAAAACTAAAAAGATAAAACATAAATAGCAGTCATAGCTGACTTTACCAAACAAGCCACCAGGAGCTTAAACAGAGAAAATGTAGAAAAAAGACGATTTTTAAATTTCAGCAGAACTGCAACAAACCAGCCACCTCGCTGCTAAGACACAAAAACCCCAAAAGATTTCATCTTTTCTTGTACCGTGTGAATGAGGAAGTTAGTGTTAACACATCTTCTGTTTTATTCTCACAATTTTTGCCTTTTTTGGTAGCATCAACTAAAGAAGGACAGTTAAGACGAGGAAGAGAGAGAACGACACCCACTAAAGGACCCAGGTTAGACCTGAACCTGGTCCACTGTGATGAGGACTCTGCTTTAAATGATACATGCTCTAACTAACGAGTAACACGGCACTCAAGCGTTTGTTTTATTAGAGGTTTTTTTAGATAAACATGGATTTGATCATCCTGATCTGGTTACAGACTCTTGGGGATTATAACAAATCCAGATTATCAGTCCTCTTAAAGAGACTTCACACTACATACTTTTCCACAGGGCGCGCAAAACTTCAAACTAACTGGAAGATGCTCTCAGTCACTTTCAATTCAATATTTATTGTTTGGTATTAATGCTATTTGGTGTAACATTTTATGTGGACGACATCACTCATTGTTACGATCCTAAAGTGTATCTTATCTACTTTGTCAGTGAAGCAATACAGCAATCTGACGCAATTTTCTTCATGCCATAAAAATCAACAAGTTTAAAACATGTTGAACTGTTTGACCTACGAAAAGGTTTCCAACATGTTTTCTCTCTAGTCCAGTCTGAGTCCAGCCCTCTGCTCACATCCAAATAATCCTGTTTTTTTGTATCAAGACAATCTGAATCCTACTCAAAAGTTTTGAACAATAGAAACTAATGATTTTATCTGGATACAAAAACAGGATTGGATTACCTGATTTTATCTGATCTACATAATCCTGTTTAATGTGTCATGGAATGAATGTGAAGTTTTCACAAGGACTTGAACCAAACTGTGGACTGTGTTATAATGTTTGAAGAGTGTAGTACACAATCATTTAGGAGACTATTGATGCAACAGACATTAGACTTCTCAGTAAATATGAGAAAGTGTATGTTACGAAATGAACAACTTCTCCTTTGTACTTACATTTCTTATCAAACTTCTTACACAGCCTCATCAGTTCACTTTAAACCACTTCTCTTTAACTACCTCTAGTTCATGAACCACACAGTGACAAACCTGACGCTTCTTTCACACAGGTGTTTCATTGCACTTAGAGCCTCTTCTGCAACAACATGTTATAAAGTAGACACTAGACAGGAGGACTAGGTGCTTCAGGTTAAACATTTAATACGTCTTAAAATGAAATGAGGGTTTCGTTTGGACTCACACCAAACTGCTGACTATGTTATATTTGCTATGTACCAGTCAGAACATGTATAGAAAGTTAAACATCAGGGCCCATATTCACAAACACTCTGAGAATCCTCTCAGACACCTCCTAGCTTAAAAAATCCTAGAAAAGGATTTTTGGCTTAGGAGTGATTTAGGAACATTTTCAGAGCGACTCTGAACAAGGAAGACACAAAAATTGTTTCTTAGTAAGGAGGTGTAGTTACGATGGCCCTGAAGGTAAACTGTCTAAATATTTCACAAAACACAAAAACATTTCCAAAAAATAAAAATATTTCACTTGCTGCAAATTGTTTTATACCTGCTGTAAAATATATTTCACTTGCTGTTAAATATATTTCACAAACCACAAAGGGTAAGCCCATAGTACTTGTTTGTGATTGGACTGAAGTCACGTCAGTACAAACATGTGACCTTTCTTCTGCTGTACTGTCTCTGGTGTGTCGTCCACGGTGCTAGTTTCTTAGATCAGCTTCGGGTGATGACTGTTGACAGGAAATTTTTAGTGTTGGAAGACGGGATGCCTTAAAGTCAATTTTCCAAATAATTGGATACTTGTGGTGCAGCCAGAATTGTGTACTCCAGTCCAGGACTTGGAGCACCTCGAGCGTGTAGGACCCTACTGCTTATTGTTGATAGTTTGTTTGGAGTAAAGGCCAACAAACTGTGTTCAGCTCCATTTTTTTTTTTTTAATATACTTTATTAATCCTCGAGGGGAAATTCTGATTTTACACTCTGTTATTCTAGAGACATGCTTGTCACACACAGGCCTGAATCGCACACATGCACAAACACGACCTGTGGACATGCATTAATGGAGAGATGTCAGCCCACAGGAGGCGCCCCTGAGGCTGGTGGGGGTTCGGTGCCTTGCTCAAGGTTTATTGTTTATTTCTCCTGTAAAAACAGGCTTTTTTGAATGGGTGTGTATGTGACTTCCTGTGCTTCTGCAGCCAGCCTCAAGCGGACACTCGACAAACTGCAAGATCTCACACTTCCGCATCGGCTTCATTTTTCAACAACAGAGGTTGCTGCTTTAATGCACCAGGTGCTTTGCCCTTGGTTGCAAATGTACCATATCTGGTCAAATCTGTTGATCAAAACAGGGGTTACTGGTTATGACAGTGATCTTTTTGCGAGCTACTATAGCCATCAAAGACCTGGTATCCAAATGTTCCAGTACAAATATCATGCACCATCTATTACTCTATACCTGGTGTCAGTTTGTCTTGTTTGATACAGGTTCTTACGGAAGGCGATGGCTGAGTTGATATAACTAGAAACTGTACCTCCAACAGAGGGTGAAGCTGCAAAGCAATCTCTCCAGGCCTATATCAAAACCTGGGACTGGATGCTTCAGCAGAGCATGTCTTTGGACCCCAGTGACGAGGAATGAGTGGCAGGAGTTCATGGTTATGAGCTGGTTCCAACACAGGACCCCATGGCTCCTGAGGAGCCACTCTGGTTCACGCTTTAATTGTAATGGAGAATGGTGTTGATTGTATCTCAGCATGCAGAAATTGTAAAGGTACAACATGCAAGAACTGTATAATTGATGATGTAGAGCAGAGGTTCCCATACTTGCAGCTTGGGACCCCCAAAATAACTGTGCTAGAGACCGAGGACCCCCACTGTCCCTATTTTAGTAATTTGTTGTAAGAAAGGCTAGAAGCAGAACATATGTAATCTCCATGTTTAAACTGTAGGACTGAGTGGACATTAAACATTTAATAGACAGATGATGTCTGTGTGTTTTCATTTGTAGGGAGCAGCAAACATAACCATCACTTTCATTTCAGCATAAATATTACTTTGCCACTGTAGTTGTATTTAAAATTCAACTAATATTTGAATGTTTTTTCACAATAATGGCTAAAATATGCAATTTTAGATCATTCAACTTTTTTATTTGATAATGGAAGGCATCTCGCGACCCCTCTCTCAGTGTCTCACGAGCCCCCAGGGGTTCCCAATCCCCACTTTAAGAACAGTAGAGTGTGGAGATGACTCAGACCTGGACGCCTAAGACATTTGACAATGTGGTGCAGTATTTTTTTTAACTAGTATTCGAGAACCCCTATTTTGACCCCTAACAAGCTACCTAAGGCAAGGGTTAACATTTTCAATTTTTCACCAATAAGGTTCCAGGTACCCCGACTTTGAGCAGCTCTCACGGATTTTCCTACAGGAGTTGGATTTAAATCGTTTTATATATGTTATAAGAAACTTTTATGAACACATTTGTGAAGAAATCTATTGGTAAGGAATTTATTCCCAGATTTTTGCAATATTCCCTTACTATAACAGGTTTTGCAAACTTCTTTTGGGTAGCCAATTTTTAGAAAATAAACATCTGCATGTAATTATTTGATACACTCACCTTCAACATTGAATTGTAAAAGCAGCAGCAGCACGAGCGGACTCAGCACAATGCAAGACCTTTTGCTGCAATGCTGATGCTGGGCAGAAATACGAGTTAGCCCCTCCCCCCACTACAAAAACGTAATTTACTAAGTCAACACTACTAAACATGATTTTTTTGTTACATAATTTTGCTGAATAGTTCCAGCTACTAATTTGCTTTAGTAAAGGCAGTGCCTTTTTACAAAACATAAAATAATAAGTACTGTCCACTCAAAAGTTTAATTCAAATCAAATAAGGGTTTACAGTGTGGATGGACAAAAATGTCTGCACACAAAAAATATTTTTTGTCTGTTCCGCCCAACTATGAGCCAATAATATTCTTCATTCAGTGTTTGGAGAACATTTCTCTGTTTTCTCCTCAGCTTGAGAAACTCTTCAGCCTGTTAGAAGTCCTCTTCACTACTCCTAACGGTTTTACACTTAAAGAGCACTCTTAAGGGCTAAGACACTTTGTGAATAACTTTCATCTTTACAAGGATCTAGTCCTAACTTTTAGGGGAAATTCTTAGAAAATGTCCTGATTCTAAGAATGTTCTTAGAATTTTGTCACTAGGAGCAACTCTTAGTACTTAGGAAGCTTTGTGAATACGGCCCCTGGGCTGCCTGCTTGGAGGACTATAACCTCCAAACCTAACCGCTAGGCCATCTGTGCCCCACTAACCAATACATTTTGCCTATGCTTTTACTCTGTGTCATAGGAAAGTAAACAACTTTGATTAAGTTAAACTTCGCCACTCGCGGTGTGTGAAGGAGAGATACCGCAGGTCCTACCTTCCTGCTGCAGTCAGACTGTTTAACCAAGCTTGCTCCCAGTAGATCAAAAGTCACCCACAAACAAAAGACAATTTCACTCCTACCTTGTGCAATAATATTATTATGGTGTTACCTTGTGCAATAACATGTTTCACTCTGTGCACTGTGTGCATGACAGATGATGGCATTTTGTTAAAAACTGCAGCTTTCAGCTATTTATATTTCTTGAATCTATATATTTTTTATTTATTTAATTGTGCAATGTGTGCACTGTGTGTTTCTTTTGTTAGAAATCAGTTTCAGTCTGAGAGTACAACAGGCCTTCCCACCACACTCCCCCATATGCAGCCAAGAAGAGCATTATCGGCTGGCTGCCAGTAGATGGCGCCGTCGACACTAAAGGTCTGAGTGGCAACGTGGATATGGGTGCTCTGTTTGATGTGCCCGTGCCTTTCTGGCAGAAGGAGACTAAAGAGTAGAGAGCTTACTTCACTCAGCAGGTTGGAACTGATCTGCCAGCTCAGGTGGAGGCTGAGCTGAAGGATCTGGAGGACAGAGTGCACAATTAAAAACCTGCTAACATGAAGTCCATCCAGAAACAGGGAGGTGGTCACTGATGACTCATGATTTAGACCATCAGGGTGCAATCAGAGTCACTGGCTGAGTTCACATACACAGAGAAGTTTAAAAAAAATTAAGGATTCAGTTCAAGAAAAGCAAGAGAGATATTCTGTCTCTGTGAACACAGTCAGTGATTTTAGTGAAAATAATCTACGATGCAGATCCTACACATTGACACTACTTGACATGAGTGCTGCAACACTGAGGGACAGGTTTGCTTTGCAACATGAAGGTTAGATTTGTTTGTAGTTGTTAAACTTGTCATTAAGAGAAGCATATGTCTACCTCTATTCTCTCACATAACCTGGCATGGTCCAAAAGCCCAGTCAACGTGGCTCTGTAGTGCCTTTGTGACATTTAGCAATACAGTTTCTAGGCCTCTAATGTTTACAGGCTAATACCCAAAGATTTAGCAAAATGCTGACAGGAGTTTTTAACATTTTATTTACAAAAAGATTTTAAATGAGTTGAAGCATCAGTTGTTTTATTATACTTTATTAAAAGTTTAACAGAATGCTCTTGATATTTACATTTACACAAACAAAAAGTCCTGTAAGTAGTCAATAGATTAATTCATGTGCCCAAGGAATACTATGCATAATCCATTTTGCCACTTTTGTAATGTTTGTGATTACATTCTTTGATTTCAGGTGATGTTTGCACATAAATATAAAATGTTGGACCAATAAGTGCGACTGAGATTATTAGGTATTCTGAAGAGTCAAGGTTTTTATTACAGTGCAATGAATAAATATCTTCAAAAGCAGAAACTTTGTCTCGTGCTTTTTTTTAAAGTTTTTAAAATACAAATGAAAACGTGGGAAACAAACAAGGTAAGAAAATGGAAATAAAAGAGAAGTGATGGAGATTTAACATGCCTCGTTAAAAACGATAAAGTTGAAGCATTTTACATTAAAATGAAACATTTAAATTAAAGGGTAACACAATAAAGTAAATGTGGATTGAAACTGATTGTGGTTAGTTTACCATAAACCATTAAGTCGCTTATAGACTTCTGGATCTTTGCACATATATAAGAGGCAGAATATTACATACACAGCAACAAGATCAGATAAAACATAAGCTGTAATAAGCAGAGAAGAAAATCAAGTTATATTATGAGACTTCATGAAATGCTTCATTTTTTCTTGACTTGAGCATAGATGTCATCTGGGCTGTCAGCAGGCTGTGCTAGTTTGCTTGCTGGCTTGGACACGTTAACCTGTGCATACAGTGTCTCCTGCTGCTGTCCACTGTCCTGCACTGAGACAGAGAGCCGTTCAGGTCTCCGCCCTGAAAAGTCGATCTCCCCGTAATGGATGGTTTCCTCTGTTTCAGTCAGTGGTTGATGAAGAGCCATCAGGTCGCCATTTCTTTGACTCTGAAATCAAATAAGAAAGGCAGGTGATGTTGTTTCCCCAAGTTATAATGATCTGAGGAGAATTCCCGGCTTCCCAACCGGCCACGCCACCTATACTTTGTTCTGTTCTTAGTTATTTTTTTGTAAGAAGGGGGTGAATCGCTTATTACTTTAAAGACTTTTGCTTTCACACAGCAGGACACAGTCAATGTCAACAGATATATTAACACTTAACAACAAAGTGTTCAGTGTTGAAGTACGAGTTAAGTATGTTCCCACCTGGTTCTGTTGGGGAGTTTGATGTTTCGACTTTAACCACCTGAAAGACAATAGAGATGTCACCATGATTATACTGCTGTTGGTGAATTAGAGTGTGCTGCTTATAGAGACTTAATGAACTAGTCCAGATTAGGAGCTACTTCTAAATTGAAACTAGAAGATCAAAGTTTGGAAACAACTTGTTAAAAAAAAATTCTCTTTTGGGAGACTTATTCATCTGTAGAAGAATGCAAAGGCACTGCTCTTCTGTTGGAAAACAAAGACAGCAGATGACAGACTCATTTATTTCCTGACCAAACTAGATTTGTGATACTTACCAAATACAGACAGCGAGGCAGACGACTACGACAATGATCCCAAAAGCTGAACCCCAAAGATAAACAGAGTTCCCTGTTCAGTGAAAAACAAGTGGAGTTGTCATTATCTTTATTTTCTTTCTAGTAGTATTATTAGTGATGAGGACAGAAGACATAATTAGACCGCTGGAACTTTGTCATAGTTCTAGGAACTGTTGGAACCGTCACCCTTTTTTAATTTTTCTGCATCACAGGATTTATGAACCTTTTTTAGTTCCTGCTTGACAGTAGGTACTCTCCCAGGTCAAGAGGGGCTTTGAGTGATGTAAGTGCACGTTGATTGGTTCATACTTTATGTGCGTTGATTGATCGAACACAAGAGCCAATCCAGTACCACAGTAAACGTTAGCTAATTAGAAATAGTTAAAAATTCCTTATGAATACAACATAAGGCATTTTCCGCCTTCAGGAACTTATTCATAGTTCTTGAAACTGTTGGACGCCATCATTATAAAGGTTCATATCAGCCATCACCATGGCAGTGCAAATGCAGACAGAAAAAAGTACACCATTATTGTTTGTCATTCTCAGAGAACTCCCTAGAGGACAGTTTCTCTTCAAAAAATCCCCCGAACTGTTTGGTCCCAAAACATCTCATGTAATCATTGTTAATATCATTATCATTATTATTACATTAATATTACCGCCATTTTTACTTTCACTATTATCATGACTGTTGCAACACAACTACCCACCACCACACACACACACACACACACACACACACACACACACACACACACACACACACACACACACACGCACACGCGCGCACACACACACACACACACACACACACACACACACACACACACACACACACACACACAGCCCTTCAACATCCTCAACACACAAAATGTCACAATATGTCATTACTTCCTGCTCGTTTCTGTTTTGTCTTGTTATTGCCGTCTGAAGTGTTTACACACATAGTCGCATCCCTTTGCTTTTGAGATGTCTTTCCCCTGGCCTGTACTGTTATGCTTCACTTAATGAATACATTCATTAATTAAGAGAATAAGTTGCATATAAGGTTAAAAAAGGGGGAGGAGAAAAACAAGTCGAAAAATCTATGTGACTTAAAGAAAAGATGCAGACATTTAGAGTTAATATTGCAGCGATCATTTTTTGAACTGTTTGATACAAAAGCAGTAAAGAGGGTAGATTCAAAAAGAGATGAAAATCAGATAAAAAAACGCAAACAGAAAACAACAGCAAAAAGAACAAAATAAAAATAAGAGTAGAGAGTCTTTTTCACTTCTAGTGTTTACCTGCAAATCTCAAATAAATCCGTGATGATGTTTCATTACCGAGATCATTCATGGCCACACAGTAATAATCTCCTCCCTCTGTGGCATTAAAGCTGTACAACTCTCCTTCAGATACGATCATGGGTTCATCGCTGATGATCCTGAACCAGGTGAAGCTGCTGACAGGAGGCTTGGCTCTGCTGGAGCAGGTCAGGTTCACATGAACACCTGCTGACAGCAAACCTGATGGACTGATGGACGCTAAAGTGTTTTTAGGAGGGTCTGAGGAAAATGTTAGAAAACTGTATTTCATTAAAAACAGCAAACATACGTAAACTCATCACATTTCTACAGGATTAAATAACAATCTGTGGTTGTCTCACATGAAACTGTGAGAGTCTTTGTCTCCTCTGCTGTCTTGACATCTTTTCCTTCATTCACAGGATATGTGGCAGAACAGGTGATGTTGTATCCATCATGTTTGTCCGTCAGAGTGATCTGCTCCTGGATTTTAGTCGTGAAGGTGCCGTCTGTGTTTTCCTCGATGTTGTTGAGAGAGTCTTGTTTGAGATTCCAGGTGAGTTTAGGAGGGGAGTGTGGACAGGGAGTGGAAGCTGAGCAGGTTATAGTGACAGACTCCTTCTCCTTCAGATCTCCTGGGATGATTAGTGTGGGTCTCGGGGGAGAATCTGTGGGTTCAAATCAAACAAAGACTTTTTTCATTTTTCATTTAAGAAATACATTTAACCAATAGGCTAGCTGACAGTGACTGTCCTTTTGAAAATGCTTTTCTACCATACTCTTCCCAAACTTCCAGTCACTGCCTATCATCATTATCACTTTGATATTCTGTCTTGGAACTTGGTGAAACTATATGGAAAAAGAAAAGTCATGAAAAAGGTTTGTAACGTCATACTGTATATAGAAGTGTGTGTTTCTCAATAAAACCTTTATAGTCTGATTAAAAGAAAATGAAACTCTCTTACCTTTGACTGTTATTTGAAGAGGATCACAAATAGCTGTTGCCCTGAATGGCCCGTTCATGATTCTGAAGTAGTATACGCCTGTATATGTTGTCTTTAAGTTAGAAATCAGAGTGGTGCAGCTTTTCATACTCAAGTTTCCAGTTATGTTTATTGGAAATGTGTTCACTGTCCCATCACTGTTGAAAACCACATTTCTTGGTTTGGAGGTCTCTTTGTCTTCTTTAATCCACAGTCCAAATATTTGTCTTGTGATGTCAAACTCTTTTTCTTTTTTAACTCTAAAGCTACATGGGATTTGCAAACAAGTTCCACTCAGTGCTTCCATCTTCTGTGGTGTAGTAATGAACAGCGCTGACCATTTAGTCCGACAATCATCCAAAGCACCTGTAAACCAGACCATCAGTTATTATAATGTGGAGCAGAATCTTCATATAGAGGATATTAATGATAGTCTAAGAAGTAATGTGGTGTGCTCTGGTCTTTTTCTCTCTTGTTCACAAAGTCAGTCTAAAACATTTCACTTTTCAGTCAGGACATGAAGAGATGAAAGAAGAAACTCTATCTGCACTCTTCTCTCTGCTTTGTTTCTACAGGAAGTTCAAACTGTAAAGATTAAACATCTTTGAATTAAAGTGAGTGAACAAACAGCTCACCTGAAAGAGAGGAGACAGTCAGTAACATGATGGCTGTTACCATGTTCACTGACAGGACTGCAGTAACACCCATCACCTGGAATTAAAAAGGAAGTTACTCTTCAAAGTCCTAGTTAAAGTGTTTGATTAACAAAACAGTCATTTTCACTTAAAGCAAATAAAAGCTGCTTAAAACTAAAAAGATAAAACATAAATAGCAGTCATAGCTGACTTTACCAAACAAACCACCAGGAGCTTAAACAGAGAAAATGTAGAAAAAAGACGATTTTTAAATTTCAGCAGAACTGCAACAAACCAGCCACCTCGCTGCTAAGACACAAAAACCCCAAAAGATTTCATCTTTTCTTGTACCGTGTGAATGAGGAAGTTAGTGTTAACACATCTTCTGTTTTATTCTCACAATTTTTGCCTTTTTTGGTAGCATCAACTAAAGAAGGACAGTTAAGACGAGGAAGAGAGAGAACGACACCCACTAAAGGACCCAGGTTAGACCTGAACCTGGTCCACTGTGATGAGGACTCTGCTTTAAATGATACATGCTCTAACTAACGAGTAACACGGCACTCAAGCGTTTGTTTTATTAGAGGTTTTTTTAGATAAACATGGATTTGATCATCCTGATCTGGTTACAGACTCTTGGGGATTATAACAAATCCAGATTATCAGTCCTCTTAAAGAGACTTCACACTACATACTTTTCCACAGGGCGCGCAAAACTTCAAACTAACTGGAAGATGCTCTCAGTCACTTTCAATTCAATATTTATTGTTTGGTATTAATGCTATTTGGTGTAACATTTTATGTGGATAACATCACTCATTGTAACGATCCTAAAGTGTATCTTATCTACTTTGTCAGTGAAGCAATACAGCAATCTGACGCAATTTTCTTCATGCCATAAAAATCAACAAGTTTAAAACATGTTGAACTGTTTGACCTACGAAAAGGTTTCCAACATGTTTTCTCTCTAGTCCAGTCTGAGTCCAGCCCTCTGCTCACATCCAAATAATCCTGTTTTTTAGTATCAAGACAATCTGAATCCTACTCAAAAGTTTTGAACAATAGAAACTAATGATTTTATCTGGATACAAAAACAGGATTGGATTACCTGATTTTATCTGATCTACATAATCCTGTTTAATGTGTCATGGAATGAATGTGAAGTTTTCACAAGGACTTGAACCAAACTGTGGACTGTGTTATAATGTTTGAAGAGTGTAGTACACAATCATTTAGGAGACTATTGATGCAACAGACATTAGACTTCTCAGTAAATATAAGAAAGTGTATGTTACGAAATGAACAACTTCTCCTTTGTACTTACATTTCTTATCAAACTTCTTACACAGCCTCATCAGTTCACTTTAAACCACTTCTCTTTAACTACCTCTAGTTCATGAACCACACAGTGACAAACCTGACGCTTCTTTCACACAGGTGTTTCATTGCACTAAGAGCCTCTTCTGCAACAACATGTTATAAAGTAGACACTAGACAGGAGGACGAGGTGCTTCAGGTTAAACATTTAATATGTCTTAAAATAAAATGACATTGTTTTAGGGACTTGCACCAAACTGCTGACTGTGTTGTGTTTGTGGTGTACCAGTCAGAACATGTATAGAAAGTTAAACATCTGATTTACATTTAAACATATCTCCTTATACATGAAATGTTTACAGCATTAATACGTTCAAATACATTCAAGGGGAAATTGGGGAACATGTCCCAGAATACTTCCTCTTCCTGCATACTAACAAGCTCTTCATGACGTAAATTACACGTGACTTCACAGATGATTAACTAATTTGGCTGCAGAACATTACAGTATATTTATGTTATCTGCATTTGAACACAAACATCCTTCCCGTCGTATCCCATCCTTTGTTCACCTCACTAACCTGCTGCAAAGTAATACCATTTAATACAGAGGAGTCAGAGAAAAGAGAAATAGAGATATTGCATTTAAGAGGAACATGAGGTCATCCTCTTCTCCTTCATGATGCTTGAATCATAATCACTCTGTTGACATAATCTGCTTCTTCTGCGTCCTGTTTGAATGAAACAACACAGAGAGAGTGGAGTCAGTGCTGTGTAGTGAGTTTGATGAAGCTACAAGAGACAAACACTTTGACTTTATCTCTGTAAATCAAAGTCAGTATGAAGTAACATCAAGTTTTCATGAAACACTTTTTACTGTTACAATCTGGTCTCCTGTCGCTGCTGTTGGACCTGAATATCTAAACATCATTTTCTCAGGATGAGTTACTTTATGTGACTGTGTTGATCAAAACCTTCAAAGAAAGCTACTCAGAAAACTTCCCTCTTTTATAACACATGCTTCAATCTCATTTTGTAGAAAGAATGATGAACCTGTCCTCATCTAGTGTCTCACCTTCACCTGTTTGTTGAAGCATCTTGACTTTAACCAGCTGAAAGAAAAAGAGAGCAGATCAAATAAATAAGAATCAAAGTGAAACACTAACATTGTAAAAAAAAAAAAAAACACAATGAGATGAATAAAATAAGATGCTAATGATCATATCTGTTAGGTTGGGATGTTTCTGTTGTAAATGTTCAATGATAAAATCACGAGACAGACTGTGGGTTATCTTAGCATTCATACGGCCGAGGTCAGACAACATTTCAGAACACACGGCTGATAAATGTTTCATATGAGCAGTCTCTCTTTATTCTGTTAGCAGGTACAGCCTTCACATTTCTTTCTAGTTGGAGACACTTCTAAAAGGCTAAAAAGAAGACATTACCTTGACTTGTAAATGTCACACATATACATTTCTTCAGCTTCAGCAAATCATATTTCCTGTTCAGCTCATAAACATACACTTGGCTCCTATCCAAATAAAGCTCAGCTGCTATGAGGTGTCTTAAACACATGTTTCACAGCTACACAGACCTAAAAGAAGAATTACCCTAAGATGGTAGACAGAGTTAAATGGTAAATCCACAAAACTATCAAGATTAATGAATTCATGAAACTTCGTGCTGAAGAAGCAGAGGATTTTCTGGCACGACTTCACCAACTACCAAGGTGCATGAAGAGTGAAAGGCTTAGGAGAGGTCAAAATGCTCCAGCAACACTTGTAGTATGAAGATCAACTTTATTAACAAATTAGACCGACGCGTTTCGGCTTGTGGCCGGATGAAGCATTTTGACCTCATGAAACTTCGTACTAACAATATAGGACAGTTTGTCTCACCACTCAAAGATGATAACTGAACTGTAGAGCAACACGATTCCCAGGATCTTCAATGTAATGTAGACATCAACCCCAAACCTCGGATTACCTGGAACAAGAGATCATGATCCCCTGCTACTAAATGGAAAAAACTTTTCATGGCTGTAAGATATCCTGCACTTTAATTTCATCTTTTAACCTCTAATGTGAACGTATTTGTATCATTTATTTATGTTGCATTATTGCACATGAATTCAGTAAGAATTGTTTTTAGTGAAAACAAACAAATAACCCGACAGATAGAAAAGGAGAGCATGTTGAATACAGATGTGTTGATTCAGTTCTACAAATACCTGCAAATCTCAAATAAATCCGTGATGATGTTTCATTACCGAGATCATTCTTGGCCACACAGTAATAAACTCCTCCCTCTGTGGCATCAAAGCTGTACAACTCTCCTTTAGATACGATCATGGGTCCATCTCTGTTGATCCTGAACCAGGTGAAGCTGCTGACAGGAGGCTTGGCTCTGCTGGAGCAGCTCAGGTTCACATGAACACCTGCTGACACCAAACCTGATGGACTGATGGACGCTAAAGTGTTTTTAGGAGCATCTGAGGAAAATGTGAGATAAACATAATTAATTAAAAACAACAAACATCGTCAAAATCCTCACATTCTGACAGAATCAAATAACAATCTGTGGTTGTCTCACATGAAACTCTGAGAGTCTTTGTCTCCTCTGCTGTCTTGACATCTTTTCCTTCATTCACAGGATATGTGGCAGAACAGGTGATGTTGTATCCATCATGTTTGTCCGTCAGAGTGATCTGCTCCTGGATTTTAGTCGTGAAG
This sequence comes from Tautogolabrus adspersus, assembly GCA_020745685.1. Lineage (NCBI taxonomy): Eukaryota > Metazoa > Chordata > Actinopteri > Labriformes > Labridae > Tautogolabrus > Tautogolabrus adspersus. Next base: position 18,268,079 of record CM036551.1, on the reverse strand, counting down.
GTTCCGTCTGTGTTTTCCTCGATGTTGTTGAGAGAGTCTCGTTTGAGATTCCAGGTGAGTTTAGGAGGGGAGTGTGGACAGGGAGTGAAAGCTGAGCAGGTTATAGTGACAGACTCCTTCTCCCTCAGATCTGCTGAGATCTCTAGTCTGGGGCTCGGAGGAGAATCTGTGTGTTCAAATCAAACAATTAATTTAAAAAAGACATTTAACCAATTGGCTTGCTGACAGGGACTGCCCTTTTCAAAATGATTTTCTACTATACCCAAACACAAACAAGTGTTACAAGGAAAAACGTGTCCTTAATGATGATTGTATATCATGATAATCATCGAATTAATAAAAAAGATTTTAAACATATATATATTTAATCTCTAGTCTGGGGGAGAATCTGTGGGTTGAAATCAAACAAAGATTTCTTTATTTAAAAAACTATAAATAAAAATGATTTTCTGCTTCTCATAAGATTGCACCCTTTAAAAGTTAACAAGTAAAAAGAGTCTCAGTATTTAATCAGAGTTCAACTCGTGCTATGAAAGTGATTTCTTGTTTCTCAATAAAACCTTTATAGTCTGATTAAAAGAAAATGAAACTCTCTTACCTTTGACTGTTATTTGAAGAGGATCACAAATAGCTGTTGCCCTGAATGGCCAGTTCATGATTCTGAAGAAGTATACGCCTTTATATGTTGTGTTTAAGTTAGAAATCAGAGTGGTGCAGCTTTTCATTCTCAAGTTTCCAGTTATGTTCATTGGAAATGTGTTCACTGTCCCATCACTGTTGAAAACCACATTTCTTGGACTGGAGGTCTCTTTGTCTTCTTTAATCCACAGTCCAAATGTTTGTCTTGTGATGTCAAACTCTTTTTCTTTTTTAACTCTAAAGCTACATGGGATTTACAAACAAGTTCCACTCAGTGCTTCCATCTTCTGTGGTGTAGTAATGAACAGCGCTCCCCAATCAGTCCAACAATCAGCCAAAGCACCTGTTAACCAGACCATCAGTTATTATAATGTGGAGCAGAATCTTCATATAGAGGATGTTAATGATAGTCTAAGAAGTAATGTGGTGTGCTCTGGTCTTTTTCTCTCTTGTTCACATAGTCAGTCTAAAACATTTCACTTTTCAGTCAGGACATGAAGAGATGAAAGAAGAAACTCTATCTGCACTCTTCTCTCTGCTTTGTTTCTACAGGAAGTTCAAACTGTAAAGATTAAACATCTTTGAATTAAAGTGAGTGAACAAACAGCTCACCTGAAAGAGAGGAGACAGTCAGTAACATGATGGCTGTTACCATGTTCACTGACAGGACTGCAGTAACACCCATCACCTGGAATTAAAAAGGAAGTTACTCTTCAAAGTCCTAGTTAAAGTGTTTGATTAACAAAACACTCATTTTCACTTAAAACAAATAAAAGCTGCTTAAAACTAAAAAGATAAAACATAAGTAGCAGTCATAGCTGAACTTACCAAACAAGCCACCAGGAGCTTAAACAGAGAAAATGTAGAAAAAAGACGATTTTTAAATTTCAGCAGAACTGCAACAAACCAGCCACCTCGCTGCTAAGACACAAAAACCCCAAAGATTTCATCTTTTCTTCTTGTACCGTGTGAATGAGGAAGTTAGTGTTGACACATCTTCTGTTTTATTATTACATGTTTTACCTTTTTTGGTAGTGTGACTAGACAGTGTTAAAAGACAGATATAAAGTCTATATTAACCTATGGGTACAGACAGGCCCCAACTTCAATTTGACACAAAACAAATATATAGGTTCAAGGAGAGCAGGAGACGAGCATTCAGTTCACCCATCTATTTATTTAAATATGTTATATTTGTTGCTGGACTACCTGAGGAAATAAAAAGAAAGGTTTGTTTTATTTCACAGTAATAAATATCTCAAAATTACAGCTACGGATTTAAATAAACAATTATAACAACTATAACCAGACAGAACTTACCACGGGAGATTATATCACCACCACGTGAGCCCACTGTGATCACTAACACTGCAACTTACACTGCAAGAAAAAAGACAATCTACTAAACACTTGAGTGACCACCACCAGTGGGCCTACCAGACTACATGCAAGGATGTGGATCCCACGTGTACTCCCCGCAGCTCATCATGCTGCTATAAATAAAATAAAACAAAGACAAGCATGAAGTTCAGTTTGTTCAGTTTCACATAAAGGTAACACATTCATGAGTTTAAACACAGACAGTATATTATCCACCGATATACACAACATGGACAGTGAGCACAACAACTATGGCCGAGTCCAATTCAATAAACAATCTCAGGTAGACGACATGGATGAGAGGGAACAGGCAAAGCAGCAGTCTGGCACTCGTCTTATAATGAGGAAAACATGGTAAACATCATTTATATAAACTAGATAAAATACCTTGGAGGGAAGATCCCTCCTACATTACCAGTTAAATTTACCTCGCTCAATCGGAGGCCCCGATTAAAGGAGACACCTGGAAGGTCAGCAGGTTATGATTCATCATACAGAGGCTGATTTATAACAAGACCCAGTGTTCCTTTAGTGTAAATATCTGTAATAATACGGGTTGTGGTTGTAACTCTGGCCGCTGTAGCTAAAATCATGATTTAGAATAAAGATCTGCATTTAGTACTAAAGATCATCACAAGGTTTTTATTTGGACAAAAGTTCATTGTTTTGCTTTTCATGCAGCTGAAATTGTAAAAGTCATTGTTGAAACTGGACTCAATAAAAAAAAAGTTTCTACGATCAATAAAGTCATTGCATTGACAATAAACAGAATTCTGGACTGATGAAAACATGTTGTTGTAGAGAGCTGTGTAGCTACAGTGGCTACAATGATACAGTGTGAGGACTTGATCTCATTAGAAGAAAACAAACTACCCCTGTTTATTATACTTCCCCTCTTTTTCATCTTTTTATATCCAACCACTTCTCTTATGTAGGCTTATCAGACACTCACAGATGTAGTTTCATCTTATATATAACATCACACATGTTGAACAGCCTGACCTGTCTAACTATTTCAGTGTTTATTCAAATAGAAACGTGAGATGTCTGTCTCAGTTGCTTTGTACTGATAATTACTGACACTTGCAACTTTTAGTAATTACTTATAATGCTTTAAGCCTAACATTTCCCAAGGCCTGATGAGAAATGCTTCAAATGCTCTTAATGTTTTTAAATCAGAGGTCATCTTCACTGTTATAAAGCTGTCTCAGTACTGCTTTCCTGTTCTGCGTCTCTGTCACTCCCTTTAGCTGCATTCCAACTTCACTGCATTGCTCCATCTATCCAGCAGATGTCCTCAGACTCACTTGCATCCTCTCCTTACCCCCTGATGGCGATTGCATATACACTGTAAGGACAGCGGAAACAAGGAAATGTGTATTTAGAGAATAAGACGTCTTTTTAAAATCTATAAGATACAGGGCATAAAAAACGTGCTCTAACGCAGTGGTTCTCAAACTATGGTACGGCTCCCTCTGGTGGTACGCAAAGGAATCTCAGATTCAGAATCGGGTTTTATTGCCAAGTACATTTACACATACAAAGAATTTGTCTTGGTGTGTTGGTGCAGAACAATTCACAAGGGAAATAAAACAGAACTAGCAAAAACTTAAATCATAAAATATAAGAAGCAATTACAAATATATAAAATAGAATTTAAAAAATATCAAATATAAAAATAATGAATAAAAAAAACACAAAATGTACAAAAGGTGCAATGTGCATGTAAGAGAATGAATGTGAAGTCCAGAGAGCGTTAATGTAACGCATAAAAAACAGTTTCAGCCTTCACATCACTGTGATGTTTTCTGACTGTGGGGCTGATGAGAGTCTGTGTTATGTGGGAGGGGGGGGGGGGGGGGGGGGGGGGGCAGGGACATTGTTCTTGAAGCTGACAGCAGAGGGGAAGAAACTCTTCTTGTGGCGAGAGATTTTGGTCCTTATGGACCGCAGCCTCTTGCCAGAGGGGAGAGTCTCAAACAGTCCATGTGCAGGGTGGGAGGGGTTGGCCACAGTCTTACCTGCACGCCTCAGGGTCCTGGAGTAGTACAGGTCGTGGAGAGATGGTAGATTGCAGCCAATCACCTTCTCTGCAGAGCAGATGATACGCTGTAGCCTGCACTTGCCTTTTGCTGTGGCTGCAGCGTACCAGACTGTGATGGAGGAGGAGAGGATGGACGCGATGATGGCAGTGTAGAAGTGCACCATTATGGTCTTTGGCAGGTTGAACTTCCCTATCAAGAGAGAGGGAGCGATAAGGTTGTGTGGAGTTTAAGTGCCAGTTTTAACGCTAGCCCTTAGTAGGCCTACAGCGTGGCTGCCAACAGTCAATAATCAATAATATTCTTTATATGAATACATTTGCCTCCTGCGTGAAATGTGTGTAGAAATAGGCCTACACTGTATTTTAACATAATGGTGGTACTTGGAGAGCCAAATATTTTTGGAGGTGGTACGCAGTTTAAAAAGTTTGAGAACCATTGCTGTAACAAGCTTATAGTGTTGTGTTATCCTTCGAGAACATTACGCTCCCAGAATGCAGGCCTGCTCGTGGTTCCTACAGTCTCTAAATGTACTATGGGAAGTAGAGGCTTCAGTTTTCAGGCCCCTCTCCTTTGGAATCATCTACCAGTCAGGGTCCATGAAGCAGACACCCTCTGTACTTTTAAGAGTAGGCTTTAAAGGGGACATATTGTGAAAATCTATTTTTACAGTGTTTTTGAACATATATTTGGGTAACCTGAGTGTCTATCGACCCACAAAATTTGAAATAAATCCATCTAGTCCTTTGTTTGTGGTCTGCATAAGTCTTACCACACAGAGAAAAATGCTCCATTTCAAATTTTCTCAGTTTGTGACATCACAAGTTGGATTCTGGTAAAAAAAATCCCCTCCCCTCTGCTGATTTCTCCATCCATTGACTTCACTCCCAGCCTAGAGCAAAACGTTTGCACAGGTCTGCCATTTTTATTCTCGCTACAGAGGAGTGATGTCTAGTGGGAAAACTCATGGGGGGCTCATTGCATTAAAGAGACACACACACCAAAACGGAACGTTCTGAGAGAGCTGGTTTATACAGGGTTTCAAACCTCCTCTCGTGCTTGATTCATGTTATATTTTGACCAAAGCACAGCACAGATGTTTCATTTAGACCACAGGGGACTGTTTGAAAAGGTGGAGAAGGGGATTAATATGTCCCCTTTAAACTTTCCTTTTTAATAAAGCGTTAGGAGGGGTGGCTCAGGTATGGACCAGCTCCTAGTTATGTTGCGATAGACTTAGACTGCCGGGGGACTTTAATGTTGGGTCTTTGTAATAAATAAAACAATAAGTATAAGGTCTTTTACCTGCTCATTTGTAAAGTGTCTTGAGATAACATTTGTTGTGAATTGGTGCTGTACAAATATTGATTGATTGATTGATTGATTGATTGAGAAGAGGAGAGAAGCCTTTTCAAGTTTGAAAAAATGAAATACAGTTAATGGTGATAATGATGTGTGTCAATATTCAAAATCAAACTTTTCTTTAACGTTTACTACAAAAAAAATGAAGGCATATTCTAAAGGCTTTACTGTACACACAAAAAGTCTAGATTTGCACCCAGCCATTGATGATTAACTATCTTAGTTGAATCAGTTTAACATGTTTGCATACAGCATGGATGAGGTAGATGACTGTGTTCAGCCTTTTCACTGTCAGTCAGCCTGTTTAAGTGAAGGACAGAGTGTCTCTTTAACAGAAAAAATTGAAAGCAATGATATGCATCAGAACTGTGGGGAAGTCAGTAGCACTGACAACCTCTTGCAGCCTCCTGATCCATTCACAAACTGCAGAAATACACAGACAAATGATGTAGCCTCATGCTCTGACGCCTGGCCTAAGTTTACAGTGCAAGAAAAGCCACAGAATCATCCAGACAAGGCTGAGGATAACAGCTGCCAGCCCACATCTATGCTGTCATAAGTTGTACTTGTTTAGCTTTGTATTTAATTTATTTCAATGTATAGGTTTGGATTTCCTGCTTTACACATTCCCTCTGTGTGTATTTTTACAAAAATAATCCTAAATTAAGTAAATTCTGTGTTTCCTGTTTAATTTTGTAGTTATTTCCCAAGTGTTTAATGTCTAGTTTTACCTTCTGCCTCTTGTTTCGCTCCACTTTGATTGCCCTCACCATTTTTAACCTGTGTTTTGTTTTTCACACCTGTCTTGCATTTCCTTGTCAACTGCCCAGTATAAAGTATGACAATCTTCATTTTGTGTTTGCCAGGTCGTACGTCTACCTGCCCTCATTCCAGTGTAAGGTCTCCTTGTGGCTCTTTGTAACTCTTGTTGGTTTTTCCTTTTTGAGGGTTATTTGTTTGGACCTATAGTTTGTATTTGTATCTACAATCTAAGTTGGAGTAACATTTTTTTAGTTAAAGATGCTCCCTGGACTGGAACTCTCCTCGCTGTGTTCCCTGGTTCCTGTGGCAGAATAGAAGTCAGATAGCTTTCGCAAGTCTCTGCTGTCCAGCTTCCTAGTGCTGCAGAGCCTCAGCCCCCTGTCCCGGCAGAATGTTTGTCTATCCCCTGTCTGGGCAGAGCATTCACCTGTTTCCAGGTGTGGCCAGGGCTACCCTCGGTTGCAATTTTTCATTAAGAGTTGGTGGTGGGAGATGCTGAGGCTAGAGTTGAGAATCACTGATCTAAATTTTGTCACTTTATTGTGGAGATAGAAAGGGTAAATAAATATTTTTCATTCGTTGACTTTGTGCATTCCTAACACTTCCAGCCACCCCTGCTGAAGTCAGTGGCCCGGTTAAGCCACCCCAGTCCAAAAAAAAGTCTGGCTACGCCACTCTTCCCAGTCCTGGCGCAGAGTTCTTCTGCTCCCAGTAACTGCTCGGTCCGGAGTCCTGGGTCCCTTCTGAGGTGTCCCCAGGACTAGTTCCTGGTTCCGTCCAGCAAGCATGAGCCCCTCCTGATTTTCTGTTGGCAGCCCGGCGGGCACCTGGTTTTTTGTTTAGGGCCCATCAGGCTCCTGCCCCTGGTCCCTCATATGGGTCTAGGCCAGAGCCTGTTCCTGATCCTGATCCTCCTGACTGCCCTGCAGACCTGTTCTGCCCTTTACATTGTATGTGTAGACTCTGAAAACAAGTTAAAACTGGTTGCATTCATGATTAACTAAATTATTATTATTTTTTTTTAATTAAAAATATTAAATATTTTAAAATACATTTGCAGCAGGTGAAATATATTTTGCAGCAGGTGAAATATTTAGACAGTTGACCTTAAGGGCCACCGTAGTTAGCCCCTCCCCTCAACTACAAAAAACGTAATTTACTAAGTCAACACTACTAAACATAACTTTTTGGGTGCACATTTTTGCTGAATAGTTCCAGCTACTAATTTGCTTTAGTAAAGGCAGTGCCTCTTTACAAAACATAAAATAATAAGTACTGTCCACTCAAAAGTTTAATACAATCAAATCCGGGTTTACAGTGTGGATGGATAGAAATGTCTGCACACAAAAAATATTTGTTGTCTGTTCAGCCCAACTATGAGCCAATAATATTCTTCATTCAGTGTTTGGAGAACATTTCTCCATTTTCTCCTCAGCTTGAGAAACTCTTCAGCCTGTTAGAAGTCCTCTTCACTACTCCTAACAGTTTTACACTTAAAGAGCACTCTTAAGGGCTAAGACACTTTGTGAATAACTTTCATCTTTACAAGGATCTAGTCCTAACTTTTAGGGGACATTCTTAGAAAATGTCCTGATTTTAAGAATGTTCTTAGAATTTTGTCACTAGGAGCAACTCTTAGTACTTAGGAAGCTTTGTGAATACGGCCCCTGGGCTGCCTGCTTGGAGGACTATAGCCTCCAAACCTAACCGCTAGGCCATCTGTGCCCCACTAACCAATAACTTTTTTGCCTATGCTTTTACTCTGTCATAGGAAAGTAAACAACTTTGATTACACACAGAACACACACAGGGCTCTCCTGGGAGAAAAAGAGAACACCCTCCAATCTGTATGTTCCAAAATCTAGGGCTACTGCCCCAATATGACCTGTAACAATCCCTATTCTTAAGCCTTTAACTAACCTGTGAGGTGACACCCAGGGCTAAAAGTGCCACAAAGCACATTGGAACACTTATTTCTGATTATTCAAAATTGCACATGTTAAGAAGAAGGCAGCACAAACAATGTGAGGCAGGAAGTGCTGCTATACTCATTCATTATAGTCGTTATCACAGCAGCTACACTGAAACTGTGAGATCTGTTTTATGCACATCGTGTTAGTACTCAGTTTCAGTCTGAGAGTACAACAGGCCTTCCCACCACACCCCCCCATCAGTAAGGATTGAAGCAGCCAAGAAGAGCATTATCGGCTGGCTGCCAGTAGATGGCGCCATCGACACTAAAGGTCTGAGTGGCAACGTGGATATGGGTGCTCTGTTTGATGTGCCCGTGTCTTTCTGGCAGGAGACAGAAGAGTTGAGAGCTTACTTCACTCAGCAGGTTGGAGCTGATCCGACAGCTCAGGTGGAGGCTGAGCTGAAGGCTCTGGAGGACAGAGTGCACAATTAAAAACCTACTATAGTTTTTTCCAATTGCTAACACACTAAAATGACATGCATAGCACAATTATTTAAACTGACACACAGAGAGCAAAACCTCTTCTCAAGTCTCCAAAAGTCTAAACACATTATCTGCTTTTTACACATTTTGCAATTCAAAATGGTACTTTTTAAATGCACATCAATCAACACAACAATCTGACATAAAGTCACATGTTTGCCATTTCAAAACACTGCCATTCAAAATGACACTACATGAGCTAAATGGCCAATATATGTGCCACCTGGCCAAACACCTCAATGGTTGATTGTTATCACTTCAATCAGGAAGTAAGCACTATGAAAAGACCACAGGTGAGGGTCCGTGTACGAAGTATAATTCATTTGCAATAGTTCATGTTTTATAATGAAACATGCCAGTTTAAGGGGTATTGCCTAATTTCATTGTCCAACTTGGCGAATGCAAATATATGTTTTCTCACGTTTACTCATTCTCCCAGAGCCGACTCAGCCTAACGTTGTTAACGCTTTGACTGTATTATTGTTTCATTGAGCGAGGACGTGCAAAGCTATTCAGCGCAGCTTGTTACATTATCCAACTTGGACAATGAAAATTGAACCAAGGAAGTCGACAACCGGAAACAGACACAGCTCGCCTTAAAAGTTGGGCGGCGTTGGTTGCCGTGATAATTTCCATAGCTGTTGGTCGTGAATTCATTCGCCAGTCGGGGAGAACACTTTTATTAGCCAAGTTATTTGATTCATGTCAATGTGTTCGTCTACTTATTTGATTAAGAGAGTTTGACTGCTAGAAAGTGTAGCATATTAGCCTACATAGCCTACTTTTAACTGTAGGCTATATATTAGGAAAGGACTGGACAGGAGATCATCAAAAATGCTGGCGTCTGCAGTGCACACTTCCACTTAGTAGACGAAGTTCAGATTAAAACAGATTCAATAATGCATCGCAGCAGCGTCTTTCAATGCTGTTAAAACTGCTCATTTCAGTCAATATTTTCGCCGAACGGCTTGAACAACGTTATAACTTTCACCCTTTATTAAAAAGTTTAAACCTTCTTTAAACCACTAATACCTAACCTCACCTGCACAGTCTCTACCAAATTAACAAAACCGAGAATAAACAGTAACTTTACATAAAAAAAAGTTTGTCCTCAATGAAAACATACGCAACTAACACGATTCAAAACCAACGCACAGCTTTTATTTTGAAGGCGAGCTGTGTCTGTTTCCGGTTGTCGACTTCCTTGGTTCAATTTTCATTGTACAAGTTGGATAATGCAACAAGCTGCGCTGAATAGCTTTGCACGTCCTCGCTCAATGAAACAATAATACAGTCAAAGCGTTAACAACGTTAGACTGAGTCGGCCCTGGGAGAATGAGTAAACGGGAGAAAACGTGTATTTGCATTCGCCAAGTCGGACAATGAAATTAGGCAATACCCCTTAAACTGGCATGTTTCATTATACATCATGAACTACTGCAAACGAATTATACTTCGTACACGGACCGGGTGAGCCCCTTATCTGCAAATATTTTTGTGCATGTGAACAATCTGGAGAATGTTCTACAATTGGTCCGTGTACGAAGTATAACAAGTCAACAAATCTATGTGACTTAAAGGAACAGTATGTAAAATTGCATGCTAATGTTTACATTAAAATATCTAACTTAAATTAAAAGTTGACTAAACCCATGTTATATATATTTTTTAGTTGAGTACTTACATCACCTCAAATATTTCCAAAAGTTATCAAAGCCAGAGAAATCCGTAATTTTATAGTTGTAACGGACCATGTCTTGTAGGCGGCTGCCATGATGAGCCGCCATGATAGACAGGAAATGTTGATCGTTGTCAAGGAAACACCGGATGTTACGTCAAAGACCGCTGCATAAGCTAGCGCTAGCTGCTACTGAAAACTGCCGTTCTGTCGCTGTATGTACTGCTGTGATATAAAACGTCATGTAAATTATACTTGGATACATCGTCAGTACACATATTGTCTTTCTCAGGTCGGTTTTGCACGTTCGTATTGATTCGTTCGTTTTTACCCCCATAATACACCGCAAGCCTCAACGTCATCTTTTCTTATTGTTTTGATTGAGAGCCCCCTAGCGGCGGATTTTACATGCTGTACATTTAAAGAAAAGATGGGTGGTATGCAGACATTTAGAGTTAATATTGCAGTGATCATTTGTTAAACTGTTTGATACAAAAGCAGTAAAGAGGGTAGATTCAAAAAGAGACGAAAATCGGAAAAAAAAAACACAAACAGAAAACAACAGCAAAAAGAACAAAATAAAAATAAGAGTAGAGAAGCTTTTTCACTTCTAGCTTTTACCTGCAAATCTCAAATAAATCCGTGATGATGTTTCATTACCGAGATCATTCTTGGCCACACAGTAATAAACTCCTCCCTCTGTGGCATTAAAGCTGTAAAACTCTCCTTCAGATACGATCATGGGTCCATCTCTGTTGATCCTGAACCAGGTGAAGCTGCTGACAGGAGGCTTGGCTCTGCTGGAGCAGCTCAGGTTCACATGAACACCTGCTGACAGCAAACCTGATGGACTGATGGACGCTAAAGTGTTTTTAGGAGCATCTGAGGAAAATGTTAGAAAATTGCATTTCATTAAAAACAGCAAATGCCAAATCCACTTTTACAGTGTTTTTGAACATATATTTGGGTAACGTGAGTGTCTATCGACCCACAAAATTTGAAATAAATCCATCTAGTCCTTTATTTGTGGTCTGCATAAGTCTTACCACACAGACAAAAATGCTCCATTTCAAATTTTCTCAGTTTGTGACATGACAAGTTGGATTCTGGTAAAAAAAAATACCCTCCCCTCTGCTGGTTTCACCACCCATCGACTCCACTTCCAGCCTAGAGCAAAGCATACTTAAAGTCATCACATTTCTACAGGATCAAATAACAATCTGTGGTTGTCTCACATGAAACTCTGAGAGTCTTTGTCTCCTCTGCTGTCTTGACATCTTTTCCTTCATTCACAGGATATGTGGCAGAACAGGTGATGTTGTATCCATCATGTTTGTCCGTCAGAGTGATCTGCTCCTGGATTTTAGTCGTGAAGGTTTCGTCTGTGTTTTCCTCGATGTTGTTGAGAGAGTCTTGTTTGAGATTCCAGGTGAGTTTAGGAGGGGAGTGTGGACAGGGAGTGAAAGCTGAGCAGGTTATAGTGACAGACTCCTTCTCCCTCAGATCTGCTGAGATCTCTAGTCTGGGGCTCGGAGGAGAATCTGTGTGTTCAAATCAAACAATTAATTTAAAAAAAGACATTTAACCAATTGGCTAGCTGACAGGGACTGCCCTTTTCAATTTGCTTTTCTACTATACCCAAACCCAAACAAGTGTTACAAGGAAAAACTTGTTTATGATTGTATATCATGATACTCATCGAATTAGTAAAAAGATTTTAAACATATATATATTTAATCTCTAGTCTGGGGGAGAATCTGTGGGTTGAAATCAAACAAAGATTTCTTTATTTAAAAAACTATAAATAAAAATGATTTTCTGCTTCTCATAAGATTGCACCCTTTAAAAGTTAACAAGTAAAAAGAGTCTCAGTATTTAATCAGAGTTCAACTCGTGCTATGAAAGTGATTTCTTGTTTCTCAATAAAACCTTTATAGTCTGATTTAAAGAAAATGAAACTCTCTTACCTTTGACTGTTATTTGAAGAGGATCACAAATAGCTGTTGCCCTGAATGGCCAGTTCATGATTCTGAAGTAGTATACGCCTGTATATGTTGTCTTTAAGTTAGAAATCAGAGTGGTGCAGCTTTTCATACTCAAGTTTCCAGTTATGTTTATTGGAAATGTGTTCACTGTCCCATCACTGTTGAAAACCACATTTCTTGGTTCGGAGGTCTCTTTGTCTTCTTTAATCCACAGTCCAAATGTTTGTCTTCTGATGTCAAACTCTTCATCTTTTTTTATAGCATTAAAGCTACATGGGATTTGCAAACAAGTTCCACTCAGTGCTTCCATCTTCTGTGGTGTAGTAATGAACAGCGCTGACTGTTCAGTCCCACAATCAGCCAAAGCGCCTGTAAACCAGACCATCAGTTATTATAATGTGGAGCAGAATCTTCATATAGAGGATGTTAATGATAGTCTAAGAAGTAATGTGGTGTGCTCTGGTCTTTTTCTCTCTTGTTCACAAAGTCAGTCTAAAACATTTCACTTGTCAGTCAGGACATGAAGAGATGAAAGAAGAAACTCTATCTGCACTCTTCTCTCTGCTTTGTTTCTACAGGAAGTTCAAACTGTAAAGATTAAACATCTTTGAATTAAAGTGAGTGAACAAACAGCTCACCTGAAAGAGAGGAGACAGTCAGTAACATGATGGCTGTTACCATGTTCACTCACAGGACTGCAGTAACACCCATCACCTGGAATTAAATAGGAAGTTACTCTTCAAAGTCCTAGTTAAAGCGTTTGATTAACAAAACAGTAATTTTCACTTAAAACAAATAAAAGCTGCTTAAAACTAAAAAGATAAAACATAAATAGCAGTCATAGCTGAACTTACCAAACAAGCCACCAGGAGCTTAAACAGAGAAAATGTAGAAAAAAGACGATTTTTAAATTTCAGCAGAACTGCAACAAACCAGCCACCTCGCTGCTAAGACACAAAACCCCCAAAAGATTTCATCCTTTCTTCTTGTACCGTGTAAATGAGGAAGTTAGTGTTGACAAATCTTCTGATGTATTATTACATTTTTTACCTTTTTTGGTAGTGTGACTAGACAGTGTTAAAAGACAGATATAAAGTCTATATTAACCTATGGGTACAGACAGGCCCCGACTTCAATTATATTGACACAAAACAAATATATAGGTTCAAGGAGAGCAGGAGACGAGCATTCAGTTCACCCATCTATTTATTTAAATATGTTATATTTGTTGCTGGAGTATCTGAGGAAATAGAAAGAAAGGTTTGTTTTATTTCACATTAATAAATATCTCAAAATTACAGCTACGGATTTAAATAAACAATTATAACAACTATAACCAGACAGAATTTACCACAGGAGATTATATCACAGACCCCACTAGATACCACCACGTGAGCCCACTGTGATCACTAACACTGCAACTTACACTGCAAGAAAAAAGACAATCTACTAAACACTTGAGTGACCACCACCAGTGGGCCTACCAGACTACATGCAAGGATGTGGATCCCATGCGTACTCCCCGCAGCTCGTCCTGCTGCCTATAAATTAAATAAAACAAAGACAAGCATGAAGTTCAGTTTGTTCAGTTTCACATAAAGGTAACACATTCATGAGTTTAAACACAGACAGTATATTATCCACCGATATACACAACATGGACAGTAAGCACAACAACTATGGTCGAGTCCAATTCAATAAACAATCTCAGGTAGACGACATGGATGAGAGGGAACAGGCAAAGCAGCAGTCTGGCACTCGTCTTATAATGAGGAAAACATGGTAAACATCATTTATATAAACTAGATAAAATACCTTGGAGGGAAGATCCCTCCTACATTACCAGTTAAAGTTACCTCGCTCAATCGGAGGCCCTGATTAAAGGAGACACCTGGAAGGTCAGTGTCATGATTTGGTCTTTGTTTAGTTGCAATTTGTATCTGGAGTTTAGATTTCTTTTGTAAGTTTTGCCTTTTGCTTTTAGTTTAAATAAATCTTTTTGAGTAATCTGCAATTGGGTCCTCCTCCTCCTCATTCCAACCCGTGACAGAATGAACGGACCAGACATGGACCCAGCAGAAAGTTTGGATACTATGGACGCTTTTTCAAAGATACAGTATTTTCAAAATATTTTTCGTTTGGCCAGGAGCACTGCTATATTAGAGCGGTCTCCTTGGACTGGCACTCGATTGGCCATTTTTTCTGGTAGCCGAGGAGGCCAAAAGAAAAGAAGTGGCCACCATGGCTCCCGTCTCCATGTTCTGCCTTCGCTGTCTTCACAGCCCCAGCAGTCGGTGTACCAGCCCAGGCCTCAGCCCAAGCCTCCACTCAAGCCTCAGTCCGGGCCTGAACACAGGCCCCAGCCTAGGCCTCAACACAAGCTTCAGCCTAGGCCTCAACCCAAGCCTCAGCTCAAGCCTCAGCTCAAGCCTCAGCTCAAGCCTCAGCTTCAGCCTCAGCTCCAGCCTCAGCTCCAGCCTCAGCTCCAGCCTCAGCTCCAGCCTCAGCTCAAGCCTCAGCTCAAGCCTCAACCTCAGCAGCCTGTCTACCAGCCCAAGCAACAGCCTCAGCCCAGGCCTCAACCGAAGCCTCAGCAAGAGCCTCAACTCAGGCCTCAGCCCATGTTGCTGCCCAGCGAACCCGAGCCTACGCTGCCCAGCTCACCCGAGTCTTCACTGCCCAGAGCTCCAGTGACTTTGCCCCTGTGCTCCCCAGTGACTTTGCCCCTCTGCGCCCCAGGGCCTCAGCCTCACTGCGTCCCTGCAGAGCGCCCTCTGCTGCCTGTGACTGCTGAGCTCCGTAGTCCCCCTGTTGAAGAGAGGGGGATTCCTGCGGATTCCCTGTCGGCGGTCCGGCCGACTCCTGACGTCCCTCCTGACGTCCCCTCGGCGGTCCGGCCGACTCCTGACGTCCCCTCGGCGGTCCGGCCGACTCCTGACGTCCCCTCGGCGGTCCGGCCGACTCCTGACGTTCCCTCGGCGGTCTGGCCGACTCCTGACGCCCCCTCGGCGGTCCGGCCGATTCCTGACGTCCCCTCGGCGGTCCGGCCGATTCCTGACGTCCCCTCGTCGGTCCGGCCGACTCCTGACGTCCCCTCGGCGGTCCGGCCGACTCCTGACGTCCCCTCGGCGGTCCGGCCGACTCCTGACGCCCCCTCGGCGGTCCGGCCGACTCCTGACGTCCCTCCTGACGTCCCCTCGGCGGTCCGGCCGACTCCTGACGTCCCCTCGGCGATCCGGCCGACTCCTGACGTTCCCTCGGCGGTCCGGCCGACTCCTGACGCCCCCTCGGCGGTCCGGCCGATTCCTGATGTCCCCTCGGCGGTCCGGCCGACTCCTGACGTCCCCTCGTCGGTCCGGCCGACTCCTGACGTCCCCTCGTCGGTCCGGCCGACTCCTGACGTACCCTCGTCGGTCCGGCCGACTCCTGACGTACCCTCGTCGGTCCGGCCGACTCCTGATGTACACTCGGCGGTCCGGCCGACTTCTGTGTCTCTGTGGGAGGCCCTGCCAACACCTGATTCCAAGTTGGAGGTCCTGCCCACTCCTGTTTCTCGGTGGGAGGTTCTGCCCACTCCTGTTTCTCCGTTGGAGGATCTGCCCACTCCTATGTCTCGGTGGGAGGCCCTGCCAACACCTGATTCCAAGTTGGAGGTCCTGCCCACTCCTGTTTCTCAGTGGGAGGTTCTGCCCACTCCTGTTTCTCCGTTGGAGGATCTGCCCACTCCTATGTCTCGGTGGGAGGCCCTGCCAACACCCGTTTCCAAGTTGGAGGTTGTGCCCGCTCCTGTTTCTCCGTTGGAGGATCTGCCCACTCCTATGTCTCTGTGGGAGGTCCTGCCAACACCTGTTTCCAAGTTGGCGGATCTGCCCACTCCTCTGTCTCTGTGCGAGGCCCTGCCAACACCCGTTTCCAAGTTGGAGGATCTGCCCACTCTCGTGTCTCCGTCAGAGGTCCTGCCGACTCCGCAGCTTCCTGAGCACTCATCTGGGGTCCTGCAGACTCCTGCGCCATCGTCAGAAGGCCTTCGGACTCCCCCTGAGCTGGTCTCTGTGTTTGGTCGGCCTCCTGGCCGCCCACCTGAACTGTTTCCTGTGTTTGGTCGGCTTCCTGGCCGCCCACCTGACCAGCTCACTGTGTTTGGTTGGCCTCCTGGCCGCCCCCCCTGAACTGTTCCCCGTGTTTGATCGGCCTCCCGGCCGCCCCCCTGAACTGTGCACCATGTCTGGTCTGCCTTCGGGCCGTCCACCTGAACTGTTCTCCTTGTTGGGCCGGCCTCCTGGCCGCCCTCCCGAACTGTCCGGGCTATGTGCCCTGCCTCCAGGCCGTCCGCCTGAGAGTCCGGAGTCCCTCCTCCGGACCCCCTCCACCCACCCTGTTTTGGTTTATTGACGTTTTGGAACGTCTGGGATCCGTCCCTTGAGGGGGGGGTTATGTCATGATTTGGTCTTTGTTTAGTTGCAATTTGTATCTGGAGTTTAGATTTCTTGTTTTATTTCTCTTTTTCCCTAGTGTTGCTCGTTTCCCTGTGTGTTTGTTTCCTAGTGTTGATTGTTTAGTCTTTAGCGTTTTCTGTTTTATTTTGTATATTCTTGTTTCTCTGTGTTCTGTGTCTTAAGTGGTTCTTGATTTACTTTGTAGTTTGTCCTCAGTGTTTCTTGTGCTAATTCCTATCTGTGTTTCCCCTGTGCTGATTTGCCCTGATTGTCCTCACCTGTGCCTTGTTAGTTTCACCTGTGTCTTTTGTCTCACCTGTGTTTGATTACCCTGTCTATTTAGTCTCTGTGTTTCTTCCCCTCTGTGTCCGTTCATTGTTTTGTCAAGCTTCGGTGTTGGATGTCTGTCGTGTTTCCTTGTGGCTACCTGTTTTTGGATTTTGTAAGTTTTGCCTTTTGCTTTTAGTTTAAATAAATCTTTTTGAGTAATCTGCAATTGGGTCCTCCTCCTCCTCATTCCAACCCGTGACAGTCAGCAGGTTATGATTCATCATACAGAGGCTGATTTATAACAAGACCCAGTGTTCCTTTAGTGTAAATATCTGTAATAATACGGGTTGTGGTTGTAACTCTGGCCGCTGTAGCTAAAATCATGATTTAGAATAAAGATCTGCATTTAGTACTAAAGATCATCACAAGGTTTTTATTTGGACAAAAGTTCATTGTTTTGCTTTTCATGCAGCTGAAATTATAAAAGTTGTCATTGTTGAAACTGGACTCAATAAAAAAAAAGTTTCTATGATCAATAAAGTCATTGCATTGACAATAAACAGAATTCTGGACTGATGAAAACATGGTGTTGTAGAGAGCTGTGTAGCTACAGTGGCTACAATGATACAGTGTGAGGACTTGATCTCATTAGAAGAAAACAAACTACCCCTGTTTATTATACTTCCCCTCTTTTTCATCTTTTTATATCCAACCACTTCTCTTATGTAGGCTTATCAGACACTCACAGATGTAGTTTCATCTTATATATAACATCACACATGTTGAACAGCCTGACCTGTCTAACTATTTCAGTGTGTATTCAAATAGAAACGTGAGATGTCCGTCTCAGTTGCTTTGTACTGATAATTACTGATACTTGCAACTTTTAGTAATTAATAATAACTTTATTTATATAGCACCTTTAAAAACACAGGTTTACAAAGTGCTTCACAACCAGCAAACAAGAACACAGCAAACACAGAAGAACATTATCAACAGCAAGAATAATATATAACCCAACAGACATATAACAAGAACTTATCATAAGAACCCAGGCAAAACAAGAACCCAACAACACGAGCTGAGACCCAGAGGATGGAAGATTTAACAGGATGTAAGAAACTAAAGGAGCTAAAAGCAAATAAAAAGATAACAGCAATAAGAAGATAAGAGCAGTAAGAGAAATAGAACCAAGTGAATAAATGATCAAAAAGACAATAATATTAATAATAAAAAAGTATATATACATATAAAACATAAAAAGGTAAAGTAAGTAAGATAAAAAATGACCAAGTTAAAACAGATAAGAGAATAGAAAAAAGGACGGTAAGAAGTAAAAGAGGAATAATAAAACCAGTAAGATAAGACATTAAGAAGACGACATCACATAAAAGCAAGTCTGTAAAAGTATGTTTTAAGAAGGGATTTAAAAGCATTGAGGGAATCTGCGAGTCTTAATTACTAATAATGCTAATAATAATAACTTTACGCCTAACATTTCCCAAGGCCTGATGAGAAATGCTTCAAATGATCTAAATGTTTTTAAATCAGAGGTCATCTTCACTGTCATAAAGCTGTCTCAGTACTGCTTGCCTGTTCTGCGTCTCTGTCAATCCCTTTAGCTGCATTCCAAGTTCACTGCATTGCTCCATCCATCCAGCAGATGTCCTCAGACTCACTTGCATCCTCTCCTTACCCCCTGATGGCGATTGCATATACACTGTAAGGACAGCGGAAACAAGGACATGTGTATTTAGAGAATAAGACGTCTTTTTAAAATCTATAAGATGCAGGGCATAAAAAACATGCTCTAACGCATTAGTTCTCAAACTATCGTACGGCTCTCTCTGGTACAGTGTTTTTGAACATATATTTGGGTAACCTGAGTGTCTATCGACCCACAAAATTTGAAATAAATCCATCTAGTCCTTTGTTTGTGGTCTGCATAAGTCTTACCACACGGAGAAAAATGCTCCATTCCAAATTTTCTCAGTTTGTGACAACACATGTTGGATTCTGGTAAAAAAAAATACCCTCCCCTCTGCTGGTTTCTCAACCCATGGACTCCACTCCCAGCCTAGAGCAAAACTTTTGCACAGGTCTGCCATTTTTATTCTCGCTACAGAGGAGTGATGTCTAATGGGAAAACTCATGGGGGGCTCATTGCATTAAAGAGACACACACACCAAAACGGAGCGTTCTGAGAGAGCTGGTTTATACAGGGTTTCAAACCTCCTCTGGTGCTTGATTCATGTTATATTTTGACCAAAGCACAGCACAGATGTTTCATTTAGACCACAGGGCACTGTTTGAAAAGGTGGAAAAGGGGTATAATATGTCCCCTTTAAACTTTCCTTTTTGATAAAGCGTTAGGAGGGGTGGCTCAGGTATGGACCAGATCCTAGTTATGTTGCGATAGGCTTTGACTGCCAAGGGACCTCGCTTAAGGCGCATTCACACATACTCCTTGCGCGCCGCGGTCTGTCAGCGCAGCGCAGTACGTCGTAGTTAGCCCCCACTCTAGTCAATCATTGTGTTCACACAGCGGGCGCTGCGTTCCATCCCCGGAGCGTGACACCAGCGCCACATCGCTCTGCTCCGTTTCAAATACGCTGCAGGTCTATTTTCGACGGAGTACGCTGCAGACACGCGTCAATCTAGACAGAATATCACAACCTGGACTTGGGGCTGTTCTCTTACAGCAGACGGACAGTTGTGTGAGACCAGTGGCTTACGCCAGCAGAGGCCTTCGGCCCACTGAGCGCAATATGTCAAACTTCAGCTCTATGAAGCTGGAATTTCTTGCGCTAAAGTGGGCCATGACCGAGAAGTTCCGGGAATATCTTTTGGGGCAGAAGTGCGTTGTTTACACAGACAACAATCCCTTGAGCTATCTCCAGTCTGCAAAGCTTGGAGCCACCGAACAGCGGTAGGCTGCCCAACTTGCATCCTTTGACTTTGATATTAAGTATCGTTCAGGCCGCAGCAATGGGAACGCTGATGCACTCTCACGACAGTACGTGTCAGGTTCCCATTTTGCTGCTCAGTCCCTGCCTGGCACCTCTGTCCCAACCAGTGTTCAGCAGAACCCCCATCCAGACCCTGTGGTGTCTGCTACCCAGTCTGTGGTATCGGTTCTTCCCTCCCACTCTGCGGCAGATCTTTGGTCTTTGCAGGAGGCTGATCCCCTCCTGAAAGAGGTCCTGGTGTTTTGGCGATGAAAGGCTCCGCCTACATCAGGTGAAAGGCGACAGCTTTCCAGGCCTGCAGTAGCACTTCTGCGCCAATGGGACCGCCTGGTGGAGATAGACGGAGTTCTCTTACGCCAGGTTTCCGTCCTGACGGAGGGGAAGAGTTGTTACAGCTCATCTTGCCTTCAGTCAAGCAAGAGACTTTAACTCAGCTTCATCAAGAACAAGGTCCAGCAGCGATGCTATTGGCCAGGAATGTCTTCAGATATAAAGCAGTGGATCCAGGAGTGCGAGCTCTGTCAAGTTGCTTATGACTCTGGACATGTGCCACATAGCTTTATAGGTCACCTGTTGGCTTCTAGGCCGAATGAGATCTTGGCCATAGACTTTACACTTCTGGAGCCTAGCCATACTCACCAAGCCTAGCCATACTCACCAAGCCATACTCAGAGTTGCATTCGAGGGTGCTCATGATAGGTTGTTGGCTGCAGCTAGCCGGCAGAAAGAGCGCCATGACCAGCAGGTCCGGAGAGTACCTCTTCCAGTGGGCCAATTGGTGTACCTGAGAGACCACAGTGTTAGGGGCCGCCACAAAATCCAGGATCTCTGGAGCTCAGAGATCTACCAGGTTGTGAGGGCCCCCCTCTGGTGAAGGACCGGTGTACACTGTGGCCCCTGTGAAGGACCTACAGAAGGTCCGGAATGTTCATAGGGACATGTTGAAGCCTGTGGTCCGGCCTGAGGCTGCGGTTCTCCCACCAAGGGTGCCATCTCCATCTGTCATGGTGCCAGTGGATGGTGACTCCTCCACTGAAAGTGGCCCCTGGCTCTTGGTCCCTGAAACCCCTTTTCTACCGCCTAGAGCCGGTCTAGGTTCCTTGCGTTTCACAGATCCTGCTGTCATGACCCCATTGCAGGACACTAGGCCCAACCTGGTGATGCCCACAGCGCATGAAAGTTCAACACTGCCCTCCCCGTCACTGTCTCCAACTGACCAACCAAGTACTAGTCAGCAGACATTGCGACGAACAGCTCGTTTTACAGCTGGCCACCATTCTAATGTCCACCGTCTTCCTCGGCCTGCTGGCCCAGGTGACAGTGCAGCTGTTGGACCGCTAGGTCCTGTGTCTAATGCCAAATCTGCAATTTTCAGGCCTTGGTGTTAGTTCTTTATCGTCGGGTGGACGATGCAAAAGTGGGGGGTAGATGTAGTGATGTGTCCTCTCCCTCCCTGCTGCTGTATGGCACTGTGCCAGTGTTACAGGCACACTAATGACGGGGCGGTGCCATACGCACCATTAAATACAGGTGCGTTCATACCTGTGTCTCTCTCCTTCTTGTTCTCCTTCGTGGTGGATCACTGGCGTGGCGTAGCGTGGCGGAGCCCATTTGTTTGGTGTGGCAAGCCATTTGGGCGTTGCGGGGAAGTTGTTTCGTCTGGAAGCCGCTGTGACGCACGTCGCTCCGTTCCGGGTAAGGCGCGCTTGTATGTCCTTTTAAATTCTATGCGTAATGTGCGTATTAGTGACATGGCCTTTACTTGTCACAGCGTGGCTGTCTGCTGGTGCTGTGGGAAACTGGTCGCTCTGCTGGGAGTTTGTTTGGGCGGTTGTGCGCGCTCTCGGTAAGTCAGCGTAGTCTGTTTAACCTTTATGTCTGTGACTCTGTTTCCAGCTGATTTGTGTATTTTATGCTGCAGTGTGGTTGAGCTGCTGCCTTTTAGGCTCTCACCCTTCGTTGTTCTGGAGGCTGTGCCTGCATCCCCAACAGATTGGTATGTATATATATTGGGCAGATGTAAACTGTAATTCCAAAAAATGCAATTACTTAATATTTTGTTCTGTATTAATCTTGTTTAGAGGCTTGGGTCGTCGTTTGGCTCGTCATCGGCCATCAGCCATCTAAACGCTGCTGTTTTGGCTACCTCGCAATACTTTGGCTCATTCAGATTATGTTGTTGATTGTTGTGATCTTGTGAACCCTGGTCGGCTGTTGTGGCCCTATTACCTGTCCGCTGTGGACGGTTTGATATTAAAAGGTACACTCTAACCTTGACCTAGGCCCTCTATTGCATGAGGGATTTCACACTCCCACCTGGGGGATCAAATGAGTCGGAATGAATTTTAGCATAGTTTATCTTGTGTTTGATTAACATTTTTGTTTCATTGTTTTGGTTTTGCTAATTCATTTTGTGTTTGTTTATTTCTTTGGTTATTTCTCTCATTATTGGTTGTCTGCACTGTTTTAGATATAGCACTTTATGGCCTGATTTTATATTAACCCTTATTTCTTTGTGATCAGGTATGAGGCCCCAAGCGACAGTCCGGTTCCCTGGTGGTGGTTTCTTCACAACCCCCTTTTTTTTTTTGTTATTGGTGTGCAGTGTCACGGGTGGTTACTTTAAGGACCCTTTCCCCCTTTTGGTTCCCCTGCCGCATGGTAAGCCTCAGCCCTGTTCCCCCCTTCCCTGGCCAAGTGCTATTTTATTTTTTCTACTAGTTATATTTGTGTGCAGTTAATTTAGTTTATATTTTGATTTGGATTATTTTGCAATCATTTATTAAAGTATTATTTCATTTTGTGCTCCTTGCCGATTGGCCGCTCGCTCCCCCAGACAGTACCCTATTGATCACCTGAAAAATAGGCACTTAAGATGCGCCCCACACACACACACACCCAAGCCACACAAAGGGGGAGGGGCGCGGCTGCGGCCGTAACAGTGATACATTCTTTGATTTCAGGTGATGTTTACACATAAATATAAAATGTTGGACCAATAAGTGCGACTGAGATTATTAGGTATTCTGAAGAGTCAAGGTTTTTATTACAGTGCAATGAATAAATATCTTCAAAAGCAGAAACTTTGTCTCGTGCTTTTTTCGAAGTTTTTAAAATACAAATGAAAACGTGGGAAACAAACAAGGTAAGAAAATGGAAATAAAAGAGAAGTGATGGAGATTTAACATGCCTCGTTAAAAACGATAAAGTTGAAGCATTTTACAATAAAATGAAACATTTAAATTAAAGGGTAACACAATAAAGTAAATGCGGATTGAAACTGATTGTGGTTAGTTTACCATAAACCATTAAGTCGCTTATAGACTTCTGGATCTTTTGCACATATATAAGAGGCAGAATATTACATACACAGCAACAAGATCAGATAAAACATGAGCTGTAATAAGCAGAAAAGAAAACCAAGTTATATTATGAAACTTCATGAAATGCTTCATTTTTTCTTGACTTGAGCATAGATGTCATCTGGGCTGTCAGCAGGCTGTGCTAGTTTGCTTGCTGGCTTGGACACGTTAACCTGTGCATACAGTGTCTCCTGCTGCTGTCCACTGTCCTGCACTGAGACAGAGAGCCGTTCAGGTCTCCGCACTGAAAAGTCGATCTCCCCGTAATGGATGGTTTCCTCTGTTTCAGACGGTGGTTGATGAAGAGCCACCACGTCGCCATCTCTTTGACTCTGAAATCAAATAAGAAAGGCAGGTGATGTTGTTTCCCCAAGTTATAATGATCTGAGGAGAATTCCTGGCTTCCCAACCGGCCATGCCACCTATACTTTGTTCTGTTCTTAGTTATTTTTTTGTAAGAAGGGGGTGAATCGCTTATTACTTTAAAGACTTTTGCTTTCACACAGCAGGACACAGTCAATGTCAACAGATATATTAACACTTAACAACAAAGTGTTCAGTGTTGAAGTACGAGTTAAGTATGTTCCCACCTGGTTCTGTTGGGGAGTTTGATGTTTCGACTTTAACCACCTGAAAGACAATAGAGATGTCACCATGATTATACTGCTGTTGGTGAATTAGAGTGTGCTGCTTATAGAGACTTAATGAACTAGTCCAGATTAGAAGCTACTTCTAAATTGAAACTAGAAGAACAAAGTTTGGAAACAACTTGTTCATTTTTTTTCCCTTTTGGGAGACTTATTCATCTGTAGAAGAATGCAAAGGCACTGCTCTTCTGTTGGAAAACAAAGACAGCAGATGACAGACTCATTTATTTCCTGACCAAACTAGATTTGTGATACTTACCAAATAAAGACAGCGAGGCAGACGACTACGACAATGATCCCAAAAGCTGAACCCCAAAGATTAACAGAGTTCCCTGTTCAGTGAAAAACAAGTGGAGTTGTCATTATCTTTATTTTCTTTCTAGTAGTATTATTAGTGATGAGGACAGAAGACATAATTAGACCGCTGGAACTTTGTCATAGTTCTAGGAACTGTTGGAACCATCACCCTTTTTTATTGATTCTGCATCGCAGGAAGAACTTTGAGACTATTTTAGTTCCTGCTTGACAGTAGGTACTCTCCCAGCACAAGAGGGGCTTTGAGTGATGTAAGTGCACGTTGATTGGTTCATACTTTATGTACGTTGATTGATCGAACACAAGAGCCAATCCAGTACTACAGTAAACGTTAGCTAATTAGAAATAGTTAAAAATTCCTTATGAATACAACATAAGGCCTTTTCCGCCTAAAAGGAACTTATTCATAGTTCTTGAAACTGTTGGACCCCCCCCCCCCCCCACACACACACACACACACACACACACACACTTCATTAATTCTGCATCACAGGAACTATGAACTATTTAAGTTCCTAGTTAAGAGGAACCTCTTTAGCTCCTGCTTCAGAGTAGGTACTCTCCTAAGAGAGACTTTAAGTAAGTGCAGTTTTTATAACAATAATATCATGTTGATTATGATTGTAATAAGTTTAGATTTTTTTAAATGTAATATCATTATAAAGGTTCATATCAGCCATCACCATGGCAGTGCAAATGCAGACAGAAAAAAAGTCAACCATTATTGTTTGTCGTTCTCAGAGAACTCCCTAGAGGACAGTTTCTCTTCAAAAAGTCCCCAGAACTGTTTGGTCCCAAAACATCTCATGTAATCATTGTTAATATCATTATCATTATTATTACATTAATATTACCGCCATTTTTACTTTCACTATTATCATGACTGTTGCAACACAACTACCCACCACCACACACACACACACACACACACGCACGCACGCACGCACGCACGCACGCACGCACGCACACACACACACACACGCACGCACACACACACACACACACACACAAAGATGATACACTAATGAAAGCTCCATTGTCACAAACAGACTCAAGAAAAGATGGGTGGTATGCAGACATTTAGAGTTAATATTGCAGCGATCATTTGTTTAACTGTTTGATATAAAAGCAGTAAAGAGGGTAGATTCAAAAAGAGATGAAAATCAGATAAAAAAAAACACAAACAGAAAACAACAGCTAAAAGAACAAAATAAAAATAAGAGTAGAGAGTCTTTTTCACTTCTAGTGTTTACCTGCAGCACTCAAATGAATCCGTGATGATGTTTCATTACCGAGATCATTCATGGCCACACAGTAATAATCTCCTCCCTCTGTGGCATTAAAGCTATAAAACTCTCCTTCAGATACGATCATGGGTCCATCTCTGTTGATCCTGAACCAGGTGAAGCTGCTGACAGGAGGTTTGGCTCTGCTGGAGCAGGTCAGGTTCACATGAACACCTGCTGACACCAAACCTGATGGACTGATGGACGCTAAAGTGTTTTTAGGAGCATCTGAGGAAAATGTGAGATAAACATAATTAATTAATAACAACAAACAGCGCCAAAATCCTCACATTCTGACAGGATCAAATAACAATCTGTGGTTGTCTCACATGAAACTGTGAGAGTCTTTGTCTCCTCTGCTGTCTTGACATCTTTTCCTTCATTCACAGGATATGTGGCAGAACAGGTGATGTTGTATCCATCATGTTTGTCCGTCAGAGTGATCTGCTCCTGGATTTTAGTCGTGAAGGTTCCGTCTGTGTTTTCCTCGATGTTGTTGAGAGAGTCTCGTTTGAGATTCCAGGTGAGTTTAGGAGGGGAGTGTGGACAGGGAGTGAAAGCTGAGCAGGTTATAGTGACAGACTCCTTCTCCTTCAGATCTGCTGAGATCTCTAGTGTGGGTCTCGGGGGAGAATCTGTGGGTACAAATCAAAAAATTAATTTAAAAAAGACATTTAACCAATTGGCTAGCTGACAGTGACTGCCCTTTTGAAAATGCTTTTCTACTATACCCAAACTAAAAAAGATTTTAAACATATATATTTAATCTCTAGTTTGGGGCTCGGGGGAGAATCTGTGAGTTCAAATCAAACAAAGATTTCTTTATTTAAAAAACTATAAATAAAAATGATTTTCTGCTTCTCATAAGATTGCACCCTTTAAAAGTTAACAAGTAAAAAGAGTCTCAGTATTTAATCAGAGTTCAACTCGTGCTATGAAAGTGATTTCTTGTTTCTCAATAAAACCTTTATAGTCTGATTTAAAGAAAATGAAACTCTCTTACCTTTGACTGTTATTTGAAGAGGATCACAAATAGCTGTTGCCCTGAATGGCCAGTTCATGATTCTGAAGTAGTATACGCCTGTATATGTTGTGTTTAAGTTAGAAATCAGAGTGGTGCAGTTTTTCATTGTCAAGTTTCAAGTTATGTTCATTGGAAATGTGTTCACTGTCCCGCTACTGTTGAAAACCACATTTCTTGGTTTGGAGATCTCTTTGTCTTCTTTAATCCACAGTCCAAATGTTTGTCTTCTGATGTCAAACTCTTCATCTTTTTTTGTAGCATTAAAGCTACATGGGATTTGCAAACAAGATCCACTTAGTGCTTCCATCTTCTGTGGTGTAGTAATGAACAGCGATGCCCAATCAGTCCGACAATCAGCCAAAGCACCTGTAAACCAGACCATCAGTTATTATAATGTGGAGCAGAATCTTCATATAGAGGATGTTAATGATAGTCTAAGAAGTAATGTGGTGTGCTCTGGTCTTTTTCTCTCTTGTTCACAAAGTCAGTCTAAAACATTTCACTTTTCAGTCAGGACATGAAGAGATGAAAGAAGAAACTCTATCTGCACTCTTCTCTCTGCTTTGTTTCTACAGGAAGTTCAAACTGTAAAGATTAAACATGTTTGAATTAAAGTGAGTGAACAAACAGCTCACCTGAAAGAGAGGAGACAGTCAGTAACATGATGGCTGTTACCATGTTCACTGACAGGACTGCAGTAACACCCATCACCTGGAATTAAATAGGAAGTTACTCTTCAAAGTCCTAGTTAAAGTGTTTGATTAACAAAACACTCATTTTCACTTAAAGCAAATAAAAGCTGCTTAAAACTAAAAAGATAAAACATAAATAGCAGTCATAGCTGAACTTACCAAACAAGCCACCAGGAGCTTAAACAGAGAAAATGTAGAAAAAAGACGATTTTTAAATTTCAGCAGAACTGCAACAAACCAGCCACCTCGCTGCTAAGACACAAAAACCCCAAAAGATTTCATCCTTTCTTCTTGTACCGTGTGAATGAGGAAGTTAGTGTTGACACATCTTCTTTTTTATTATTACATTTTTTACCTTTTTTGGTAGTGTGACTAGACAGTGTTAAAAGACAGATATAAAGTCTATATTAACCTATGGGTACAGACAGGCCCCGGCTTCAATTAACCTGACACAAAACAAATATATGGGTTCAAGGAGAGCAGAAGACGAGCATTCAGTTCACCCATCTATTTATTTAAATATGTTATATTTGTTGCTGGAGTACCTGAGGAAATAGAAAGAAAGGTTTGTTTTATTTCACAGTAATAAATATCTCAAAATTACAGCTACGGATTTAAATAAACAATTATAACAACTATAACCAGACAGAACTTACCACGGGAGATTATATCACAGACCCCACTAGATACCACCACGTGAGCCCACTGTGATCACTAACACTGCAACTTACACTGCAAGAAAAAAGACAATCTACTAAACACTTGAGTGACCACCACCAGTGGGCCTACCAGACTACATGCAAGGATGTGGATCCCACGTGTACTCCCCGCAGCTCATCATGCTGCTATAAATAAAATAAAACAAAGACAAGCATGAAGTTCAGTTTGTTCAGTTTCACATAAAGGTAACACATTCATGATTTTAAACACAGGCAGTTACGCAGTAAATTATCCACCGATATACACAACATGGACAGTGAGCACAACAACTATGGTCGAGTCCAATTCAATAAACAATCTCAGGTAGACGACATGGATGAGAGGGAACAGGCAAAGCAGCAGTCTGGCACTCGTCTTATAATGAGGAAAACATGGTAAACATCATTTATATAAACTAGATAAAATACCTTGGAGGGAAGATCCCTCCTACATTACCAGTTAAAGTTACCTCGCTCAATCGGAGGCCCCGATTAAAGGAGACACCTGGAAGGTCAGCAGGTTATGATTCATCATACAGAGGCTGATTTATAACAAGACCCAGTGTTCCTTTAGTGTAAATATCTGTAATAATACGGGTTGAGGTTGTAACTCTGGCCGCTGTAGCTAAAATAATCATTTAGAATAAAGATCTGCATTTGAAACTAAAGATCATCACAAGGTTTTTATTTGGACAAAAGTTCATTGTTTTGCTTTTCATGCAGCTGAAATTATAAAAGTTGTCATTGTTGAAACTGGACTCAATAAAAAAAAAGTTTCTATGATCAATAAAGTCATTGCATTGAGAATAAACAGAATTCTGGACTGATGAAAACATGTTGTTGTAGAGAGCTGTGTAGCTACAGTGGCTACAATGATACAGTGTGAGGACTTGATCTCATTAGAAGAAAACAAACTACCCCTGTTTATTATACTTCCCCTCTTTTTCATCTTTTTATATCCAACCACTTCTCTTATGTAGGCTTATCAGACACTCACAGATGTAGTTTCATCTTATATATAACATCACACATGTTGAACAGCCTGACCTGTCTAACTATTTCAGTGTTTATTCAAATAGAAACGTGAGATGTCTGTCTCAGTTGCTTTTTACTGATAATTACTGACACTTGCAACTTTGTTTTTTTTATGATGCCTGTAGTATACATCATAGGTGTTTAAAATTTAGAAAGGTTTTCCTCACTTGCATCCTCTCCTTACCCCCCTGATGGCGATCGCATATATATAGAGAGGCGAAAGAAACACTTTAAGGACAGAGGAAAAAAGGAAATGTGTATTTAGAGAATAAGATGTCTTTTTAAAACCTATAAGATGCAGGGCATAAAAAACGTGCTCTAACGCAGTGGTTCTCAAACTATGGTACGGCTCCCTCTGTTGGTAGGCTATGCAAAGGAATCATCACAATATTAAAAAAAAACATTCAGCAACTTTTTTTGTTGTTGTCATACTCTTATCTTGTCTGTCTGTATCTATTAGGTTTGTATTTATATCAAATGTGTTTTACCCTCTAAATTAATTTAGTTTTTGCAACAAACAACTTTATTCTGCCCAATTTATCCACGCACGCGCACAGACAACCACGAGGAGTACACCTCCCGTTTTGAAAAGTTCCACTCGATATTTCGTTATTTATAGGAGTCCAGCACAGCATCAGCAGCAAGCAGCTAAACAAAGCATGAGAAGCTTCAGTTCTGATGCATTTAACTCCACACAACCTTATCAGGGAGCGATAAGGTTGTGTGGAGTTTAAGTGCCAGTTCTAACGCTAGCCCTTAGTAGGCCTACAGGGTGG
The DNA here is from genome assembly GCA_020745685.1 of Tautogolabrus adspersus. Taxonomy (NCBI): domain Eukaryota; kingdom Metazoa; phylum Chordata; class Actinopteri; order Labriformes; family Labridae; genus Tautogolabrus; species Tautogolabrus adspersus. The sequence goes on along the minus strand of CM036551.1, from coordinate 18,238,263 downwards.
CTGCCAACAGTCAATAATAAATAATATTCTTTATATGAATACATTTGCCTCCTGCGTGAAATGTGTGTAGAAGTAGGCCTACACTGTATTTTAACGTCTACTATAATGGTGGTACTTGGAGAGCCAAATATTTTTGGAGGTGGTACGCAGTTTAAAAAGTTTGAGAACCATTGCTGTAACGGGCTAATAGTGCCGTGTTATCCTTCGAGAACATTACGCTCCCAGAATGCAGGCCTGCTCGTGGTTCCTACAGTCTCTAAATACTGTGGGAGGTAGAGGCTTCAGTTTTCAGGCCCCTCTCCTTTGGAATCATCTACCAGTCAGGGTCCATGAAGCAGACATCCTCTGTACTTTTAAGAGTAGGCTTTAAACTTTCCTTTTTGATAAAGCGTTAGGAGGGGTGGCTCAGGTGTGGACCAGCTCCTAGTTATGTTACGATAAGCTTTGACTGCCAAGGGACCTCGCTTAGACTGCCGGGGGACTTTAATGTTGGGTCTTTGTAATAAATAAAACAATGAGTAAAAGGTCTTTTACCTGCTCATTTGTAAAGTGTCTTGAGATAACATTTGTTGTGAATTGGTGCTGTACAAAGATTGATTGATTGATTGATTGATTGATTGATTGATTGATTGATTGATTGATTGATTGATTGAGAAGAGGAAAACAAGAGAGAAGCCTTTTCAAGTTTGAAAAAATGAAATACAGTTATTGGTGATAATGATGTGTGTCCATATTCCAAATCAAACTTTTCTTTCACGTTTACTACAAAAAAAATGAAGGCATAGTCTAAAGGCTTTACTGTACACACAAAAAGTCTAGTTTGCACCCAGCCATTGATGATTAACTATCTTAGTTGAATCAGTTGCACATGTTTGCATACAGCATGGATGAGGTAGATGACTGTGTTCAGCCTTTTCACTGTCAGTCAGCCTGTTTAAGTGAAGGACAGAGTGTCTCTTTAACAGAAGAAATGGCTAATTGAAAGCAGTGATATGCATCAGAACTGTGGGGAAGTCAGTAGCACTGACAACCTCTTGCAGCCTCCTGATCCATTCACAAACTGCAGAAATACACAGACAAATGATGTAGCCTCATGCTCTGACGCCTGGCCTAAGTTTACAGTGCAAGAAAAGCCACAGAATCATCCAGACAAGGCTGAGGATAACAGCTGCCAGCCCACATCTATGCTGTCATAAGTTGTACTTGTTTAGCTTTGTATTTAATTTATTTCAAGGTATAGGTTTGGATTTCCTGCTTTACACATTCCCTCTGTGTGTATTTTTACAAAAATAATCCTAAATAAGTAAATTCTGTGTTTCCTGTTTAATTTTGTAGTTATTTCCCAAGTGATTAATGTCTAGTTTTACCTTCTGCCTCTTGTTTCGCTCCACTTTGGTTGCCCTCACCATTTTTAACCTGTGTTTTGTTTTTCACACCTGTCTTGCATTTCCTTGTCAACTGCCCAGTATAAAATATGCCAATCTTCATTTTGTGTTTGCCAGGTCATAAGTCTACCTGCCCTCACAAGTCTCTGCTGCCCAGCTTCCTAGTGCCCCAGAGCCTCAGCCCCCTGTCCCAGCAGAATGTTTGTCTATCCCCTGTCTGGGCAGAGCATTCACCCCCTAGTCCTGGCTCAGGGTTTCGTCCGCTCCATTTTTGTTCTGTACCTTCTGGGTTCCAAACTGCACAACTATTTATCTGACTGGATGAAAATATCAGAAATTTGGGGTGCGACTTTTCATTAAGAGTTGATGGTGGGAGGTGCTGAAGCTAGATGTCACTTTATTGTGGAGATAGAAAGGGTAAATAAATATTTCTTCTGCTCCCAGTAACTGCTCGGTCAAGAGTCCTGGGTCCCTTCTGAGGTGTCCCCAGGACTAGTTCCTGGTTCCGTCCAGCAAGCATGAGCCCCTCCTGATTTTCTGTTGGCAGCCCGGCGGGCACCTGGTTTTTTGTTTAGGGCCCATCAGGAAAATATGTGATGGCGCTTGTATTTGTTTTTCATTTTATCAGTTGGGATTACTAGATCTCAATCCACTCAACACACACTTGTTCTCACAAAAACAACCAACGACAGCAACAACTATGACAACAGTAGCAAAATACACATAACATTGTTCTAAATTCTAATCAAATGTGAATGCAATACACAGTATAATTTTCACAATATTTTTTACAATATAAAGTTTATGTCCTCCCACCCTGCTGTGGAACTAAAATAGTCATTGCAGAGCAAAAGTGGAATGGAGAAAAGAACTAATAGTTTGCTACCTTAAGTCTACATAGAACCAATTATTAGTCCAATCATACAAACATTTGGATTAAAGAAAAACAATTTAGAGGAAACAAATCAAAACAAAATGAAGACAATCATTGTTATTCAGTGTTATTAGATCAGCAAGAGTTGTATAGAGTTGTACCTGTATAATGAGTTCTTACAAACCATCAATCTTAATACTAAAAAACTTATTCTTAAAAAACACAAGCTAAATTCAAATCCTTGGGTGACTTGATGGAAATGAAACTGTATGAAATTAAATTCTTCTCTGCCATGAAATGGGACATGGGTCAATGCCAGCTGAGTTTCTTCTGAATCTACAAAACCACATGTCACCAACAGTGAATAGGTCAGCGGTGTCTCACAGCATCTACTGCAAGTGAACATGTGTAGGGAAGGATCAAAGAAGCTCGGATAAATACATTAGGCTCACGAACTTCACAGGATCATAAAAACTTGACTCATAAGTAGATAACGATTAATCACATTGACTTGTATTGTCAATAACAGTCTGTTCAGTAAATAAAGGATCAGTTAACAGTAACACCACTTTACTCTAGGGGTCACAGAAGGGCAGACGGAAAAATGATGATGAAGCATTGGGGATAACTTAGCCATAACCCAGTATTGTGTAAAACTACTTAAGATGGAAAAAAAGTGTAATTCACTGGCCGGTTAAGAGGTCATTAGAATCAGAAACCAAATGATTAAACTGTTCACCCAATTTGTTCTATAGTGAGATATCATTATCTACCATATATTAGTTCGTCAATAATTGTTTGGAAGAACTTATTGGAGGTTCATCACCATTTTAGTCATGCCTGAGTCTTTGCTTAATCAATCCTAATGACCAGTTATTAACTTAAAATAATCTACTCTATATCGATTGCTAAGGAGTTAGTCATACAGTACACTGAGCTCTTCTTTAATTCCTTCATAGTTTTCCAGGTAAGAACCGAAAATTTCATCTGGTTATATTTTTTTCCTAACTTGAGCGTAGAGGTCGTGTGGGCTGCCAGCAGTCTGTGTTTGGCTGTTTGCTGTCCCGGACACTTTGACTTGTGCATACAGCGTCTCCTGCTGCTGTCCTCTGTCCTGTGCCGAGGTAAAGGATTGTTCATGTTTCATCTTGGAGAAGTCTATCTCTCCGTAATGGATATTTTCTTTTCCTTCTTCCTCTGTTTTCCTTGCTGGCTCTCCTGCAGACATCTCTTCACCTGTTTGACTCTGAAAAATACAAATCACCATAAGACCTGTGGGTTGAACCTTCAGCTGGATGCAATACATATTTTCAGACCCATCTCACCATTAAAAAAAAATGTAGTCATTCTCAGTTTTACTAGAAATATGTATAAGTGTTGTGATAACTGAATATTTTGTTTTTATTTTATCTCAACTAATGTAAAGTTTTCAAACGTACAAAAATGATTCAATAGAAATTAGAATTATGAATCAAAAAGACCTTGTAATGACGTTGTCCCAAATATAAAAATAGCATTTTAAGAAGTGGCTACACAGGGCAGTGGATATAATATTGCTTTCAGTCAGAAGGCCCCTGATTCACATCCCTGTTTGGTCAGAAAATTAACGTTAACACCATGTTGAACTACTAAAAGGATTCAAAGTTCACCAGGGGGGACACCGGTGGTGCAGTGGTTAGTGCGTGCGCCCAATTTACGGAGGCAATAGTCCTCCAAGCGGACAGCCCAGGGTTAAATCTCTCTCTCTCTCTCTCTCTCTCTCTCTCTCTCTCTCTCTCTCTCTCTCTCTCTCTCTCTCTCTCTCTCTCTCTCTCTCTCTCTCTCTCTCTCTCTCTCTCTCTCTCTCTCTCTCTCTCTCTCTCTCTCTCTCTCTCTCTCTCTCTCTCTCTCTCTCTCTCTCTCTCTCTCTCTCTCTCTCTCTCTCTCTCTCTCTCTCTCTCTCTCTCTCTCTCTCTCTCTCTCTCTCTCTCTCTCTCTCTCTCTCTCTCTCTCTCTCTCTCTCTCTCTCTCTCTCTCTCTCTCTCTCTCTCTCTCTCTCTCTCTCTCTCTCTCTCTCTACTGTCCTATCTCTTGAAGGCCCAAAAAGCCCAAAAAATTGGAGTTGACAAACTGCTGTGAAAAAGTCATTAAAGTGGAAGACTATAAAGAGTGAGTGACAGATGGCCAATGTGAGCAGATGTCACAAAGTGCAATACTGTGAGTTACAGTTTTGTGTTTTCCCACCTGAGTCCGTTGTGCAGTTGGATGTTTTGACTTTAAACGCCTAGAAGACATGAGAGGCTGTTAGATTGTACTTTGTTTAAGGTTTGATTAATTGTTTGCTGGAGATTTGTATTAATATATTTCAAGTACTGCTGAAATGCCAGTGCCAGTAACTGAGTCATCAGCTTCCATCTGTGATACTTACCAAACAAAGACACCCAGACAGATAGACGCAATGATCCCAAGGATTCCTCCAACGACTGCCTCCCATGGAAAGCTCCCAATCAGAGCTAAACCAGACCAATATAAAATACAAAGTGTAGCACTTGTTTACCTTTAATATTTGAAATTAGCATAAACTTAAAGCAACATTTAATTCTGGGCAAAAGAAAATCAGAAAATCCTAAATACGAAAGGAGGGAAAATTAAACTGATGATTATAATTAATAAAACTCAGGAGACTTGGACTTGGTTTACCAAAAATATATTTGTATTGAAAAATAAATAATGAAAAATAAAATATAAACCCAATAACCCAAAGAAAAAATGCAATGACACCAAATATTCCCTTCAAAATAAATCTTTTCAACAAAAATAAATCTTCAGTTCATTGTAAAGTTCAGTTTCAAAATAAATCTTCTTTAGTTCCTTATAAAGTTTCTTCAGTTCAAAATAAATTTTCCTTAATTCAAAACAAAAAGTTCTTCAGTTTGTTCAGGGGTTTAGTCCATAAAAATAAAATAAAAAGTTCATCGAGTTCCTACCACTCCGGTAAGAATAGTTGTAGTTCAGTAGTTCAGTAGTTGATTGGGTCCCGGTTCAGGTGCTCGTTAGCTCGCCACCCCGGTGAGGGGAAAAACCTGGCCAATTCCGTTTGTAAGAACGATTACAAGTGATGCCGTCCGCCACAATGTAACATGAATGAATGTTGTTCTTCTATCCTCCTAATGTACAGCAGTTTAGAAAAGTTTAAATCAAAGTCTTCGGATTGAATTCTCCGCTTCTCCTCTCTGCCTGTGATCTCCCCCTGACGGTAAGCAGTGCTGCTTCCTGTTTATGATACCAATCGGGTGCTCCGATTGGTCTACATAATCCCGTGAGATTTAGAACAAATGTCGCGGGATTTAAACTCCGCGATCAATAAATTTACTTTTAAACTCATATTACATATTTTTAATCTCACAGTATCAGAGTTAATTTAATTTTAATTTCAAACAATAATAATTTTAACATTTGGTTTTTCACTTTTGTGACCTGGGTTACAAAAGTGTAAGTTAAAAAAGAGGTGATTTAATGTGGACATACAACACTTCTGATTTAACTACTGTATATCAAAGTGCTCAACAGGGTACTGCAGCAAAAAACACAAAAAGTCAGGCATAAAGCAACAGAAAATTGGAAAAGTAAAGTAACTGTAGTGATCACCTTTCTCCTTAACAGTCAGATAGATCTGTGATGATGTTTCATTACCGAGATCATTCATGGCCACACAGTAATAAACTCCTCCCTCTGTGGCATTAAAGCTGTAAAACTCTCCTTCAGATACGATCATGGGTCCATCTCTGTTGATCCTGAACCAGGTGAAGCTGCTGACAGGAGGCTTGGCTCTGCTGGAGCAGCTCAGGTTCACATGAACACCCGCTGACAGCAAACCTGATGGACTGATGGACGCTAAAGTGTTTTTAGGAGCATCTGAGGAAAATGTGAGATTTATATAATTCATTAAAATTAGCCAACATCCTTAAAATCATAATTTGCTTACTCGATCAAATAACAATCTGTGGTTGTCTCACATGAAACATTGAGAGTCTTTGTCTCCTCTGCTGTCTTGACATCTTTTCCTTCATTCACAGGATATGTGGCAGAACAGGTGATGTTGTATCCATCATGTTTGTCCGTCAGAGTGATCTGCTCCTGGATTTTAGTCGTGAAGGTTCCGTCTGTGTTTTCCTCGATGTTGTTGAGAGAGTCTTGTTTGAGATTCCAGGTGAGTTTAGGAGGGGAGTGTGGACAGGGAGTGGAAGCTGAGCAGGTTATATTGACAGACTCCTTCTCCTTCAGATCTCCTGGGATGATAAGATTGGGGCTCGGTGTAGAATCTGTGGGTTCAAATCAAAGATATTTCACTGACTGGACAAAACTGTTAATCGCAAAAAAACAAAAAAACTGTGTATCATCAGTCTCTAACCCTTGCCATAATAAGAGCCTGAAAAAACAAACAAAGAATAAGTGCCGCTCAGACCAAAGTTGAAACTAATAGCAATTTGTATTCTAAGTCATAACTTTACAGTCTGAGTGAAAGAAAACATCATTAGCTTACCATTGACTGTTATTTGAAGAGGATCACAAATAGCTGTTGCCCTGAATGGCCAGTTCATGATTCTGAAGTAGTATACGCCTGTATATGTTGTGTTTAAGTTAGAAATCAGAGTGGTGCAGTTTTTCATACTCAAGTTTCCAGTTATGGTCATTGGAAATGTGTTCACTGTCCCGCTACTGTTGAAAACCACATGACTTGGACTGGAGGTCTCTCTGTCTTCTTTATACCATATTCCAAATATTTGTCTTGTGATGTCAAATGTTCCTCCTTCTTTAACTCTAAAGTTACATGGGATTTGCAAACAAGTTCCACTCAGTGCTTCCATCTTCTCCGGTGTAGTTATAAAGAGCGCTGCATCGTCAGAACAACCCGCCAAAACACCTGTAATAAAAAAACTAATGAAAAACATAATGTGGAGTTCATTCTGCATGAGAAGAACATTTGTTATACATCAACTATTTTCAGCAGGGCTTCTGGTTATATCTGAGAATGAGCCCTTACCAAATCGTTTTGATCCCTTACCCTCCTTCTTTACCTCCTCCCTCCCATGCATTGGACACACATTCTCCATCAGAGGTGAAGCAACAAAACAAAATAGACCAAATGCAAATTAAATGGATAATAAAGGCGAGAGATGCCAAGAAAAAAAAGCTGAAGCTGCAAAATATTTTAGATGATTAAGATGAATGTGGCTCATCCACCCGGAAATTGCTGGGGCTGAATTATGCTCCCTTTCCAGCAGCTTATTAAACCTTCAATAACTTTTGTGATCAGTTAAATTCCTACTCCTGTGGCGCCGGTGACCTAGTGGTTAGTTAGTGCGTCCCATGCACAGAGGCTGTAGTCCTTGAAGCAAGTTCCCAGGATGTGAATCCTTGTTGAAGTCTATATGTATATGGGTGTGGCCCCCCTCCTTTGTTAAAAAATGATCACCTGAAGAAGAACTCTGGTCAAAACGTTGTAATGCATCAAAACTTTTTGTGGCATTTCAGCAAGGGTGCCCTGCACCTACATGATGTGCGTATAACTACCTTCTTTGTCTTAATGAAAACACACAATCTTTAATACTTCTGATGCTGTTGATAAAATGAAAGATGAGACACTGCCTAGTCCAAATGAGCTACCATAAAAAAAGGTTAAAAATAAATGCATGAACTGTTGAAAGAATCAGTCTGGTGAGTTACCCCCTACTCTGCATATACTCTAATAACTTTGATTGTTGTGTATTAAACCCTCTGAAACTGGGATTGGAAAATGAACCACTACAGGTTTTCTTGACCTTTGTCAGAGAACAAAGAGTCATCAGATGGATTCAGACGCTTTACTGGCAGTATGAGGATCATACACAACCGTGCATATTTCTTTAGTGGATGTAATAAACATTAGGCAAAAACATACATGTCTTCTGAGTTGTATCTACTAATTTCATCATTAACTATAATCAATGAATACACATCTCTCCTAAATGAAAATAAATGTAGGCCTACAGTTGCTACAATTTAGAAATGGGCAGGTAGCATCACTGCAGACTCCTCACACCCCGGACACTAACTGTTCAAACTCCTCCGCTCCGGTAGGTGTTACAGATCACTGTACGCCAAATCAACCCATCATAAGAACAGTTTCTTCCCCCAGGCTTTAGCCATATATATTCTTTGCTTATTTATGTTTGTATTTAATGTTATACTTTTGTACATAGAGAGCACAGTAGTTAGTTTAACATAAGCTGAAAAAGAACAGCCCCAAACAAAAGGTTAAAATAAGTTATCTTAATTGTAAGAATTGTTGAAAGTAACTCTTCAGTCTGGTGAGTTACCCCCAACTCTGAAAATACTCTCATAACTTTGATATTAAAACCTGAAAAGTCAATGACCAAAGCCATTTCATCTATAAACTAGGATGAAAAAATAACAGCAAACTTCCTGGTAAAAAAAAGTCTTAAAAGTACTTCCCTTTTCTCTCTGATCTTCATAAAAAAGACCTAAAAATGTCAAAGAATTGTTATATTTTTAAATGAATGCTTTATTGCGTATATGATGACGTATTAAATTGTGAACTGATTATAAGTCAGAATCAAAAGCCATGAATCTGCTTTATGACGTATATGCTCATTTGTTGTTTCTTTTTCTCAGTGTTTGTTCATTTCATTATTTATGGAGTTCTGTTGAAGGTCCAACAAATACATACAAAAAAGGAAGCATCATGTTTGGTGTTTGACATTTCCCCTCAATACAATCAGTAATATAACCTTTCTCTTTGTTCATTACAGAATATGAACAGGTGGAAAAAGTACCTCTTATCTATACCCGTCATGATACTTTGTTTGTTAATGAAGTCAAACTGTAAATTATTAACGTTTATGATAGAGTGGTGGAAAACAAACACTCACCTGAAAGAAAGAAGGCACTCAGTAACATGTAGTCTGTAAACATATCCACTGACAGTGCAATGACACTCCTCATCTGCATTTGAAAAAGAAAAGTTATTTTTCCAATATTTTAATCCAAACGTTCTCCAATCAGAGCTTCCTTGTTGTCTGAGATTAAATTCACACATTCAAAGCAGAGTCATGTTGTGGAGCTTATTTTACCAAACTCATTACATTCCCTCAAAAATAAAAACTCATCAAAAGCCCCATACTGAATGGTGATGGTTTAAAAACTTGAGTTTTGAAGAAGTAGAATTTTACCTTAACAAAAAGCCTGGACCTTAGAAAGAGAAACAATTTGTTGTGAAATCAGGTAGTTATCAGCAAACCAGCAATACTCCCAGTGACCGATACCCTGCTGAGCTGCAGCATTTAAAAAACTCTTCATCCTTCCTGCATGCATCCTGTGGGAGAGGCAGTCCGTTTCTAGGTAAGCTTTAGCTCATCTAAATGCAAATAATTATTTGAATGTATGACTCATGCCTCGACTTATTTTCAAAAATATGCAAAAGTGACACGATAAACTCTCATTCATTTTTTTTTTTTTTTACAATATTAAACATGTTATATGGTTTCAATAATAATGTGAAATATTTGACCAAGTGTGAGTACTCTAGAAATTAAAAACATTGTATAAAAGGGTTTTTATCTAAATGATAAAAAAAGAAAATTGAACAATTCATAGTGCGAAAAACAAGATTATTTTAAGTTCAGTGCACTTGTTGAATGTAGCCTCTCACCTGCCTGGTAAGTCCAAACCTGGGACCTTGTGCACACCTCTTGCTCCTGCTCACCATGCTGGTGCAGCTTTGGTTGTTGTAGGTATGTACATCCCATTTGAACTTGTTTGTATTAACTAATATCTTTCCTTTGCTAGGTTTTAGCCCTAACTGTGTGACACATTTCCTGGCCTGTGATTCCATTGAATTATTCTTCATAGAGTCTCATGGGGGAGCGTACGGTTGCTTAGCACTTATCAGCAGTATGTTGCAGCCATAGCTGTTGTAATTTTAGGCTGACCTTCAGTTAGTGCTACTTTTTTGCCTCATTTAACCCTTGATTGTTGTTTTCCACCTTTAAACTTGTTTATTTTGCTCCTTTGAACTCATGGTTTGCCACTTTAAACCTATTGATTTGTCCTAGTTATTATTAAGTGTGTTTGTGTGTGAACAGAACATGTCACGTGGAATGTGATCTGAGCAAAAAAAATCTGAATTTTGCATCAAAATTTTGGCTTAATCCAGATTAACAAAACGGTATTGATGAACTGGTACAGGCAAAGAGGCCCTGATTAAAGGAGACACCGGGAAGGTCAGCAGGCTCACTACTCTGGCTCTAACGGGGGGGGGGGGGGGGAGCATTTATGATGGAACATGGTTCAAGTGATGAAATTGAGCAGAAGTGCAACATAATACTTCAACAAACTACTTCCCTGCTGTAGCCTGAGAAAATGATTTCTGCCTCTTAAAAGGACGTTTATTCTTGCCACTGTAAATTGCTAAATGTTGTTTAGTGCTGTGCTCATGATGGATTAACATCTTTGTAATATAGCAATGAGTAAAGTCTTTTACCTGCTTTTTGTAAAGTGTCTTAAAATAACATTTGTTTTGAATTGGTGCTATACACATAAAGATTGATTGATTGATAAAACCAAGTTGACTTCCCATCGTAAGATTAATGACCTGAGAGCAGGTCCAGTTATTATGGATGAGAAAGTTCTAACACTGAATGCTAATGTCCTGTCAACTTTTAATTGCAATTGAGTGCATGTCACTATTATATTAGTATTATATGAATATTACTAGATATAACAATAGCTGTCATTTGTGACTGTATTCAGGCAGATGAACTGAGGCGGCTGTGGCTCAGTGGTAGTTACGGTTATCTCTCAACCGGAATGTTGTGGGTTTGATCCCCTGCTCATGCAGGCACATGACCGTGTGTCCTTGGGCAAGAAACTTAGGCCCAAGTTGCTCTGAGTAATAGTTGCTATGAATGGGATTAGTTAATTCTGATGGAAATTTTACATAGCAGCCTCTGCCATCAGTGCGTGAATGTGTAGGTGTGACATGCGGTGCAAAAGCCCTTTGAGTAGTCAGAAGACGAGAAAAGCACTATACAAGCTAAAGTCCATTTACCATTTTAACTTTAACCTTATTGACTGACCAGAGATCAGTGATATCCATGTTTTATTCCTGTTAAATGCTTGAATTGGCATGATACAAATAAAGATTGATTGATGGATTGATTGTGTGTAACAACAAAATCATGAAACAAATGACATCACAAGTTGTTTAATGCGCTTTACAAAAACACGTGCATACAAACTCAAATAAAGAAACGAAAAGTAAACTGCGTTCTCACACTCTTTTTCTTATCATCTCAAGTTTAAATTAAAGGTGCACTTTGTAGATTTGGTAGTGAAATGTGAAAGTTGGAGAAGTGAAACAATTCTAAGTTATATTTTCTGAACTGCATACACAAACTTTATTCAAAGGACAAAACGTGTCCCTGGAGACTGTCTGGAGCTTAAAAGGTACTAGGAGAGTTACTGTTTCACTGTTGCGGGCCCACCACCATAACTTCTCGCATAGTATTTTATCTTCAGTGTTCTAGGTACCACATTTTTCACTGAGGACAGTTTGTGTATAGAGTGATGGACATATAACACAGAATCTGTGAATTTCTCCAACTTTCACATTTCTCTGCCAAAACTCCATAGTGCACCTTTAACCTTTCAAACATACCTTTTTTAAATGCATACAAAAGAGAGGAAAGGAGGACTGATTTTAAACATGAAAAAGTGTTGTTAATAAGTCAGATCAGTAATATGCTGTATCTGTTTTGTTTTGTTTTGTTTTTGTTACCCTTTGGAACATGATAGGGGTAACATTTTTAAAAGAAGACTTTAACAATAATCAATGATGAGACATCAACATATTGGTTGCCTCCAAAAGTAATGCTAAAAGGTTAATATCTACTAGTGGTTAATTGTGGTTCAGGAAGCCTCATCCATTAAATTAAGTGATGATATCTTAAATTGTTCTTCACAATTACTTCTGCATCTACACACAAACTTGTGTGCAAAACCAGAGAGTGGAATAAAAATGTCCTCGATGAATCCTGGTGGCAAGGCAGGATTCATTTCACTATAGTCATTACTAATGTTCATTGTATAAGACATTAGTCTTTATGGTCTCAAGTAAAATAATTTCTAGAAAAAAAAATCCTATTTTAAGTTTTCAGACTTAATTGTCACACATGGGGGCAGCAGGGTCTTAAAGCTTTTGATCTTGTTAAATTTTGTTCACAACTTATTTGACGGCCTAGTTGTATTTAACCTGAAGTGTGAACAGAAAATGCGTGCAAACCTCTTCTTGTGTGAATGTGTAAAAAGGACGTTTTTAGCAGTGGAAATATTTTCTTGCAAATGGTTTTCAGACTGATGTGATTTGAACATGTGAAAAAAAAAAAGTGTTGTTGCTGCAGGAGTATTTTGAGTATTTCAAACTGAAATGTGTACAGGCATATTTTTAACAATAAGGTTTTACAAAGTCAAAGAGACTGTTACAAAGATGTACTTATCCTGTATGCTACCCTGAATGTATCGGCTACAAACCTTGAGCTACAAGTAGGAATTTTGTCGCTAATTTTACACGTGTGCTTATCTGACATTTATATACAGTTTACATTCCAACACCTGCTTGATGCTAGCACACACCTAGGGTCAAGTTAATGACTGACATATGAAGAGACAACATTTTCTTTCCCAGGATCCAACATTTTTTCCACATTACCATAAAGAATAAAACATGTTCTAAAAAATATATAAGTATATCGTCATTCATGCTTTTAAAATGTTATCTGCGTATGCCTGAAAACTACTCAAATCATCCACCTGTTAATTTTTCTTCACTTGAGCATAGATATCTTCAGGGCTGTCGCTGGCCGTTGTGAGGCCAGACCCTTTGACCTGTGCATACACCGTCTCCTGCTGTTGTCCAATGTCCTGCACTGAGTTTGAGGACGGCTCAGGTTTCCTCTTGGAGAAGTCTATCTCTCCATAAGTGATGCCTTCGTCAGTTCCTCTCTTTGCCATCTCTTCACCTGTTTGATCCTGGGGGAAAAAACATGACTTCTATTGAATATCTGGATGTAGACGGTAATCTGGATTTTTAATCATGAAACAGAGTTACCCAACAACAAGACATCTTTTTCTGCACTGTGTTACGAAATCATTTAAAACACAACTTCTTTTGAGGTACAGGTTGTTCTTTTTGCTTCAACCACAATGATTAGCTTACAGGATATGTTGTCACGTGTAGTTTCTTCACATTTTTACTCCGTCCTTGACTTCTTTGTCAAAATGCTTTTCATAAACAATGAAACACACTGAGAACCGATGTAATATGTTTATTGTGTAGTTTGTATCCAAAAGATTAGCCCTACCAGACATTGTTGAGATGAACCCGTTGATTTTAACCGTCTCCAAAACACGAGAGCACTGCAAATAAACCAACAAAAATAGATTTGGATAAGTATGCAAACTAAACGTATAAAATATGTAATTTGAGAAACTGCTTCAGTTTCCGAAACTTACAGAATTACACCGACTACAAAGCAGACGAGTAAGATGATCCCAATGATTCTTCCAATGACTGCTCCCCTTTGAGATCCATCAGTCAGTCCTGCTCATGATAATTCAACAAATATAAGAAACCATAAAAAGAAGACGTGAAATACATCTGATCTGGCACTGCTGGCAGCACTTGTTAAAGCTCCTATTGTCACGGGAGGAATGAGGAGGTGGAGGACCCAATTGCAGATAACAAAAAAAAAATTATTTAAACTAAAAAGCAAAACAAAACTTACTATAAGAAAAATCCAAAAAGGTAGCCACAAGGAATCACAGGGAGACTGAGACAAATGACAAACGACATCCAACATCTAACTAACAACAATGATGCGACACAGAAGGGAAGAAACACAGAGACTAAATAGACATGGGTAATCAGACACAGGTGAGACAGGTGAAACTAACAAGACACAGGTGAGGACAATCAGGGCAAATCAAGACTGAGGGGAAACACAGAGACTGTAGTAACCAAAAAACACAGAGAGACACAAGGAGAAGATAATACAAAATAAAACAGGAAACACTAAAGACAACACTAGGAAACATTAACACACAGGGAAACAAGCAACACTAGGGAAAAAGAGAAATAAAACCAAAAACTAAACTAAACTCCAAAATACAAACTAAACAAAGACCAAATCATGACACCTATAAGAAGTTTTTAGCTTTATTCTAAACACACTGAAACTAGCACTGATGCCAGTTTATGACCAATATCAAATGAGGCAATCAGCGACAAGATTATTTTCTATGTAGTTAGTTGAAATGCGTGTAAATGTTGCAATGCTGTAGGTGTCAGATAATGTACAGGTCCGTATCAGCAAAGACATGTACCACTTAGTCCACAGGGGGCGCCAAAATCAACTAAAACCAAACGTTCCTCACAAGAGTGAGTTTCAAAGTGAGTGGATTCATTCGACTCTAATGTTTACCTTCAATATCAAGATGAATCTCTGGTGATGTTTCATTACCAAGATCATTCATGGCCACACAGTAATATACTCCTCCCTCTGTGGCATTAAAGCTGTAAAACTCTCTTTCAAATACGATCATGGGTCCATCTGTGTTGATCCTGAACCAGGTGAAGCTGCTGACAGGAGGCTTGGCTCTGCTGGAGCAGGTCAGGTTCACATGAACACCTGCTGACAGCAAACCTGATGGACTGATGGACGCTAAAGTGTTTTTAGGAGCATCTGAGGAAAATGTGAGATAAACATAATTAATTAAAAACAACAAACATCGTCAAAATCCTCACATTCTGACAGGATCAAATAACAATCTGTGGTTGTCTCACATGAAACATTGAGAGTCTTTGTCTCCTCTGCTGTCTTGACATCTTTTCCTTCATTCACAGGATATGTGGCAGAACAGGTGATGTTGTATCCATCATGTTTGTCCGTCAGAGTGATCTGCTCCTGGATTTTAGCCGTGAAGGTTCCGTCTGTGTTTTCCTCGATGTTGTTGAGAGAGTCTTGTGTGAGATTCCAGGTGAGTTTAGGAGGGGAGTGTGGACAGGGAGTGGAAGCTGAGCAGGTTATATTGATAGACTCCTTCTCCTTCAGATCTGCTGGGATCACCATCCTTGGCACTGGAGGTGTATCTGAATATAAGTTTGGAAATTGTCAATGTATATACAAATATATGATATTTCAGAAACAGCTATTGCTTAAAGATGGATAAAACAAAATCTACATAGGAAAAAAATTACAAAAGAAAAAAACACTTACCTATAACTGTTATTCGAAGAGGATCACAAGCAGCTGTTGCTGTGAATGCACTGCTTTCAATTCTGAAGTAGTATGTGTCGTCATATGTTGAGAGTATTGGAGAAAATAAAGTGGTGCATTGTTTCTGACTGAGGTTTCCAGTTATATTCATTGGATAGATTCTGACTGGCCCGTTACTGCTGAAAATCAGATTGCTTGAATCGACATCAAAGAAGGGAGAGTTTTTACTCCATACTCCGAAGATTTGTCCAGTGCCGTCAAACCCTTCTGTGAGAGGGCTAAAGGTACATGGGATCTGCAAACAAGATCCACTCAGTGCTTCCATCTGCTGTGGTGTAGTGATGGAGAGGTGTGAAATATAGTCACAATCAGCCTGTGCACCTGAAAACAGACTCATTGTTAATATAATGTTTGACAAAGCTCTTTGATGGACAGGCATGGTACATTCAGCAGTAATATGTTGCATCTATTGTTCCTGTGCTGCTAAATATGTAAGCATGAATCATCAAGTTGTTTGTGTTGTTAGCATTTTTTGCACCAGTCTTTAAATGAGTTTAAAGTGTAAATCATGCATCTCTAAGTATTAGGGACTGAACAAACACTCACCTCTAAGAAAGAAGACACTCACGAGCATGCTGGCTGTCAACACAGTCACCAATAGCTCCACAGTGACCCTCATCTCTGAACCTAGAGTTGTAAACACAATACTGCTGTTACTTTTTTTTTTACTATTAAAAAGGATGTACGTGCTAAGTGAGATAGGACACAAAATCTCATATGTACATGCAAATATTTACACCAAAAACATGCATCACACAGCCAAGATTCAATAGAGACCAATGAATGTAATCAAAATAGCCCCGTTTTAAAGGGAATTCTCATAATACCACACGAATGACTTTGTGCTATTTCAGGTCGAGTCCAATGCTGCTGAATCAACCTTTTATCCCGGTTTTTAGTTCTGCTAAACAAAATCTCACCATAAAGGTTTCAATTGTAGATTATATGAATGGTAAACAATAAGAGAGAAGATCAATTATTTGTAGAGGACATTTTTTTTTTTAATCAGGTCAAATTTCTTACCAGAAAAGCCGACACCAGTAGAGAGAACTCTTTTTATGGTTGATGGGTGGAAGTACTTCAGTTTCTGTGTTTGAGCTGGGCTACAACACACGAAGTAACATACTTCCTTTGAACTGATGTAATTAACACCAAGCCAACTTCCTGTGTGACAAGAGAAAACAGTAAGTCTTGTTGGTGTTGTTGTACATTTGCTTAATATTATCCAGGGGGGTGACTTCCAGTAAATATTAGGGAAACAGAAAGATCAAATAGAGCCACTCACCTCAAACAGACTGGAAACTCCTGTGTTGCTTGTATTGTGATCATTTGAGTATTAATAGAAAGGGAAGTTGAACCTAAATTTGACCACAAATGAAAAAAAACACAGGACTCAAGTTCAAATTGTAGATAATTGAAGCTACTGTATATTTTTAGAGAATAAATATTTGTTAATTATTATCGGACAAGTCTCAATCTGCCTGTCCCTCTTCCCTCTTCAGACACTTTATAACTTCTCCATGGGACCCTAGCAAGTCTACTATCAATGATGCGATGGCCGACCTGCTATCTATCCAGACTGCACTCTGCTTGTTTTGAGCCAGCCTCACCAACAACCTGCCTGTTTTGATAAATGGAGTCCCTTCTCTGAGACTTCTGAGAATGTTTAACAATTAAGCCATCAATTTAAGAGGATAACAGCCAGGCTATTTCTGGGTCTCTTATAGAGACCAGAGAAAAAGGGGTGGTTTTAACATGGCTCAAAAATGGCAATATCAACCTCGCAGGGTTTTTTTCAGAGCCTCCCGTACTCAGCGCCACATGACTTGCAGCTGAAACTCTCTAATTCCCACATGGCTACCCCTGGCTACTTAAAAACTAAACTGCCTGACTCCCATGTTGTCCCTCCCTACAAGTGCACAGCCTGGCCACATCAAAAGATCTCCTTTGTCTATATATGTTTCAGCTGCTTTCTGTTTCAATGGCAACACAAGCTCCTCTGTCATCTGCATTTGGGCCCTGTTAAAGTTTTTTCCTCCCTGAACATTGTAAGGATTGCCTTGAGACCTTACAACTTTAAACTGTTACTTTACAGGCATTCAACATATTGGTTATTGAGTGTTTTTAGACATTATGTTCCTTAAAAGAAATTCAATCTTAAAAATGTACATGTATAAGATTAGCAGGTAGTGAGAACATGTAGTTCCTGTACTGCAGTACTGCACTATTATAAACAAAACAGTGACATTATTTTGAAAATAAGAATTTTACTTAATTTTTTACTTCTTAAATTCCAGATGTTTTTGTAGTTAATCCACTGACCTGTAAAGATAACAGTTCAAAGTTAAGGATGATATGTTCTGAGACACACAGAAGAGGGAGGCTATGTGAGCCCGACCAAATATTCATCCATTCATTATCTATACCGCTTTTCCCGTACGGGTCGCGGGAGGGGCTTGAGCCAATCAAAGCTGTCATTGGGCGCGAGGCGGGGTACACCCTGGCCTGGTCGGCAGTCAATCACAGGGCTGACATATAGAGACAGACAACCAGTCACATTCACACCTACGGCTCATGTAGTTCTTATTTGTCATTCAAATATTACAGTTTGTGTTCTCCATATATACTTCCTTTTTCTACCTATTGTAATTGCATGGTGCGATCGAGGTCAGTATACACTCATATGTTGGGTAAGAATATCAGGGACCAGTCATTTGAGTATAGAAAAAAATCGAACGCAGAAACAGAGACAATGAGTGAACTTCTGTAATGACTGCCATTTAATAATGATAACGGTAAAGGCCTCCTCGTTTTGTGAAGTATCGATAACATTTGTTGGATTGACTGACTTGATCTTTGTTTAAGCCACAACCAGCACATTAAATGAACGTGATGCATGTGTGTGAACAAATGAGCTGAGTGTGATGAAGTTCATGTTGAGACATGTACACACCATTTATTGATTCAAAAAAAGATACAATGTGTCACAGAGTCAATGAAATGTAATGAACCACAGGTAGCCAAGCAAAAGTTCCTCTGTAATAGTAAATATTATTTGTTAAATAAAAGATGTCCGTGCATGTCTTCATGTTCTCTTCACTTGAGCATAGAGATCATGTGGGCCAGCAGCAGCCTGTGTGAATCCGATTACTGGCTTAGAAACTTTGACCTTTGCATACAGTGTCTCCTGCTGCGGTTCACTGTCCTCCACTGAGTTAGAGGACACTTTAGGTCTCAGCTTAGAGAAGTCGATCTCTCCATAATGTATTTCCTCTATTTCTGATGCACTGGCTCGTTCGTGTCCAGCTTCTTGTGTAGCTGCTGCTGCAGCTGTCAGGCTCTGTTGAAAACAAACAAAAATACGGTTGTAGTAAAGAGTGAGCCTCACGCCACTTATCTGAATAATCTGCTTTTATGGGACACAGCAATGAATGAAACATCTCGTTGTTGTGTCAAGACTTGAAAACTCATCTGAATTATCGCATGTTAGTGGATAATAGTGGATTGTTAGTGTGAGTTAACAGGACATTTCTTCACATTTCGTGTATTTCTCAATTTACACTCACAAACGAGGAACTTGTGTAAAGGGCTGTCAGTTTCCTGCAGTCACTATTAATGGTTAGAATGGTTAGGTTATGAACAAACTCATGAGACACGTTGAAATATGTTTCCTACCTGTGTCTGTTGGAAAGCTGAACGTTTTGACTTCCACCTCCTGGAAGAAATATAACAACTGTCAGCTGAATAACTTTGAGCACAATTTAAACCGTGATAATGAAAAGAAGCCTTGTTATATTAAAACAGCAAAATAAAACCAATAATGATTCTTGATATGAAATTGATTTAAGATACTTACCAAATCAGTACGCCCACAATGATGAGACCTATGATCCCAATCATCGCTCCAACACCTGGCCCCCATGGTGAAGAGTGAGCCACTTGTTTCCAGTAGAGAAAAGATGGATTAATAAGACTTATGGCTTTCAACCAGCTGTGCAGTATTTCCAAAAAGGAATCACATGAGATACACAAATGCCTAATTGATGCTTTTGTCACAGCTAACAATAATATCCTCCTGAAAACCATGTCAGCAGAAACAATATTTATGTTTTCTAGACTTACTTGATCACTTCCTCTTCCATTTCCTTATGCATGTTCTCTCCTTTATTATCTCTATGTTGTCTATTTTCATTCTCACATTTCCAACCTCTTTATTTCTGCTTCCCTTCCTTTTTTTCAGAACCATGCCCGAGCTCAAATTTCCAAAGTTTCATCAACAATTGACAACACTTTTCTGTGTAGTGTTGTTTGAAACATCCCTACAATCTCCCCTTATAAATTATAAAGATTTATCTAATTCTTCAAAAATGCATACAATAATTCATGTGAAATTAGCTGTTACTAATTTGTTATATAAAACAATAAAGTTCTGTGTTTACCTTTAATGTTCAACTGAATCTGTGATGATGTTTCATTACCGAGATCATTCTTGGCCACACAGTAATAAACTCCTCCCTCTGTGGCATTAAAGCTGTAAAACTCTCCTTCAGATACGATCATGGGTCCAGCTCTGTTGATCCTGAACCAGGTGAAGCTGCTGACAGGAGGCTTGGCTCTGCTGGAGCAGCTCAGGTTCACATGAACACCTGCTGACAGCAAACCTGATGGACTGATGGACGCTAAAGTGTTTTTAGGAGGGTCTGGGAAGATGATAGATAAACGTAATTCATTAAAAACTGCAAACATCCTGTGAATCATCATTTGCTTATTCAATCAAATAACAATCTGTGGTTGTCTCACATGAAACACTGAGAGTCTTTGTCTCCTCTGCTGTCTTGACATCTTTTCCTTCATTCACAGGATATGTGGCAGAACAGGTGATGTTGTATCCATCATGTTTGTCCGTCAGAGTGATCTGCTCCTGGATTTTAGTCGTGAAGGTTCCGTCTGTGTTTTCCTCGATGTTGTTGAGAGAGTCTTGTTTGAGACTCCAGGTGAGTTTAGGAGTGGAGTGCGGACAGGGAATGAGAGCTGAGCAGGTTATATTGACAGACTCCTTCTCCTTCAGATCTCCTGGGATGATTAGTGTGGGGCTCAGGGGAGAATCTGTAGATGAGAAACAGACCTTGGATTGGCTTAGTAAAAATATTTCCGTATATACAGTAAACATAATATTAAATAGGGGAATATCTGCCTTTTTTTATAGAAATTTAACACAAATTAAACACATTTTAAATATTACAGTATGTTACTGTACAGTTTGTATTATTGAACATTAACCCTTTCAATGTCAGATTATAATAACAAATCAGCTTCATCAGTATGGAGAGGGCTCGACATAGGACATTAAACTATTTAAAACTCGTGTAGATTTTGAACTTATTGTTGAGCAGCGACAGAAAGTCCCAACATGAGAGTTCCTTTCTTTTAGATTTTCTTTGAACATGTTGGATAATAATGTAACACTATACGCCTTTTACATAAGAACATGACGTAATTGTTTGAATGTTTAGCCACGACTAATAGGATCGGGCTTTTGTTGATGTTTACTGTCACATTTTGGTTGTGGAACTTGTTATTAACCTAAAAGCTGCATCAACCTTTTGAAGCAAATCATTAAAGAGAAGCTTACCGTTCACTGTTATTTGAAGAGGATCAGAAGACGCTGTTGCATTGAAGGGGATGCTCTCTATTCTGAAGTAGTATCTATTAGTATAACTCTTGTTTACATTTAAAAACAGGGTGGTGCAGTCTTTCAGACTCAGATTTCCAGTAATATTCATCCTGTATCTGTTAACTGTCTTGCTGCTGTTGAAAACCACATTGTTTGGATTGAGGCCAAACCTGGGGTCACTTTTAATCCACACTCCGGACAATTTTGCCCTGCTGTCAAATTCTGGTGCTGATTTGGCGCTAAAGGTACATGGGATCTGCACACAAGATCCGCTCAGCGCCTCCACATTCTGTGGTGTAGTAATACGAAGGCTTGCTGGCATGGAAGTAGCGCCTTTAAGATCATGATGAACAGAGGAAAATGAAGAAAATAATTATAGAATTGATTTATAGTCGACACATGATAATTTGAATAAAGAGACACTGATTTCAAATAAAGATAACTAAAAAAGAAAACAGCTCACCTGAAACAAAGAGGACACTGAGTAAGAAGTTGGCAATCATCATGTTCACAGACAGAACCGTGCTCCCTGGATTTGCAAATACAATAACACTGTCACTTATCACTTCTATTAATCATATGGCTTATGACGTTTCAACAAAGAAGTCATCCTATTTAAAGCAACTTCCCTTTTCAACATTTACACTCGAAACTTGCGCTGTACGATCAAAGTTTGTTGTTTTCATAAGAAGCTCAACTGTAGTTAACAATGTCCCTAGCATAGAAATCATACTGAGGGCATATTTATTTTAATTAAAACAACCTAAAAAAAAGAATAACATTCTTGTCAGTAAAGAAAAGGATTAAACAAAATTGAAGTTTTAAGAAACCACTAAGTAGTTCAACGTTTCTTCACCAAACAAACAAACACATGTGGAGAATAAAGAAAGATTAGGTGTTCATTTTATTCATACAGTTTGTTAATTTTAGCAGGATTAGAATAAACCCACTCACCTCTGTTAAGGAGGACGTGCTGTTTAAAGACAGCACTAATTTGACTGTTTTTTCCTTTCTCATGCCGCTACATATCACATGACCCCTTATCCCAAAATAACACAGGCAGTTTTGGTTTACTGCATATCCTGTAAGCAAGGAAGTCAGATATTTCGACATATTCAAATTTGTATGGTTCCATTGGCTAGTTCAACCTCACAGATTTGTAAATTTGAATCAAGTCATTCACGCGATTCGTCTTTATGAAAAGGGACATATTGTGAAAAATCCACTTTAACAGTGTTTTTGAACATATATGTGGGTAACCTGAGTGTCAATCGACCCACACAATGTGAAATAAAACCATCCAGTCCTTTGATTGTGGTCTGCATAAGTCTTACCACACAGAGAAAATTGCTCCATTTCAAATTTTCTCAACTTGTGACAACACATGTTGGATTGTGGTAAAAAAAATACCCTCCCCTCCCCTGGTATCTCCACCCATTGACTCCACCCCCAGCCTAGAGCAAAACGTTTGCTCAGGTCTGCCATTTTTATTCTCGCTACAGAGGAGTGATGTCTACTGGGAAAACTCAGGGGGGGCTCATTTCATTTAGAGAGACACACACACCAAATCAGAGCGTTCTGCGAGAGCTGGTTTATACAGGGTCACAAACCTCCTCTGGTGCTTGATTCATGTTATATTTTGACCAAAGCACAGCACAGATGTTTCATTTAGACCACAGGGGACTGTTTGAAAAGGTGATAATATGTCCTCTTTAAGTTAAAGACAGAGTAGGGGGGCTTGAAGTTTGAATAATCACAGTATAATGCAGCTAATGTCTAATAGAGAAAATCACTGAAACTATAGTGACCTCTTCCTCAGTAATGTTAGCAGACAAGAAATATGTTTATGACAGATACTCGTCTAGATCTCAAACATAAAGTCATCCCTTTTTTATTCATTTTGTCCACAACACAGATTTGCACCAACCTTTTTAGTTTATTTTACGCCAAATATAAAGAACATTTTCACAAACACACTAGTTCTTTTTTAATGATCACATTCTCTGATTAAACCAAGATACCAGACCTTGACATCATTATGCACTCCAGAAAATGCAGTTTTTTAAACTTCTGCTTTGGCTTTTTCTTTTAACTCAAGGGTCTTCTGTTTGAGCTGCGGACTAGAAACATCTCCTACTACAGTCATAAGGCACAAGCCCCTTACACCCGCCTGTTCCAGACAGAGTGGTTATGTCTCTTGACCTTCTCCCCGTCTATTATCTTTCTTAATCAAAGACTCCACCACTGACGGGGCGCCGGTAGCCTAGTGGTTAGTGTGTGGGTTCGATTCTGATTCCGACCGGCGACTCCTTTCCCGCATGTCAATCCCCACTCTCTCTCTCCCCGATTTCTGACTCTATCCACTGTCCTATAAATGAAAAACAAAAAAATAAAAAAATAAACCTTAAAAAAAAAGACTCCACCACTGAACAGTCACGACGCTCCATCATTCACACACAGCACTCTACGCTTCTGACTCAGTGGCAGAAATCCTTTGCCTCATTCAGCCTTAAAATGGCAGCAGAGGCATGTCAGAAGCAAATAGATGTCTGTGTAAACAACAGACATGGCAGGACATGGCAGCGTGTGTGTAGCATGTGTGTACGTGAAGCTTTCATCGTGTGTTTACATGGCTTGCCTTTTTTGCCTCTACAAGTCCATGTACAGGAAGTGATGGCATTGTCTGATTCAGTGTAAATGTATAAAGGTTAGTGTAATGGCAAAGCTAAAGAAGAATACGATTTAAAAAAATAATATTTATGTAAAAAGGACTTAAACTAAGACCAAGCCTATTTACTTTTGTATTTTGCATACATACATCATACATCATTTTTTAGTTATTAGTCAGACTCTTAGGCTAAACCAGGTGTGGGTGAAAAAAGTAACATCACACTCGGAATGAGGATTTTGAAATCAGCGTCTCTTTATTCAAGCAGTGCACAGAATCTCACACAACACAGAGTTATGGGAGAGGAGCTCCCCGAATAGAGAGAAGTCTCAGTATTTAAGCACAATACAGATAACACTTATATGTTAGCTTAGCAACAGAGAAGTTATCTCTTCTCTGAGAGGACCAGTTGTACCAGCTAATTCCCACCATCCTCGAGGACACCTCTGCTTACTCCCACTGATCTTTAAGACTTCTAAAAGAACAAGACACTCAATCATTGTATGAGCATAGCACTCAGTTACACACTCAGTATTTTTCCATCACCAGGGAAACTGATTTAAATATTGATGTGATACACATGAAAACATTGCATTACGGTCTTTTATTCTTTGGTAAGTAACAACAGAATAAGTGTCTATTATTAAATGTCTATTATCAGGTTTTTAGTTCAGCAAGAACTAAATGTGGCCTCTACATTGCCTACAAAACTGATAATGGACACGTCGTCTGGCATTGACCCTTACATATATTACACAGTATATTCAAATTCTATTTTTATTACATGGGTTTATCAAATTGGTTGTGCTGGTTAGGTCAACTCAGCCATATTGTTGACGTAGACTGCTTCTTCTTTTTCCTATAAAAAAAATAACAAGAGGAAGTGGTGTCAGTGCTGAGAGAACAGAAAGAGGATAATAATACTACTACTAATAATAATATGCTTTATAAGCTTTAATGTACACTGTTGCTTTTCTTTGTGATGTCACTATTTGTTGATTGCTGTCAAACCTGTAGAGAGCTGTGAGGAAGAATTTCCCATTTGGAACAAAAAAGTCGAAGTCTAATATACAACACCTCTCCTTATCTGGCGGCTTACCTTTCTCGGTTTGATGGAACCTCTTGATCGAAACCAACTGAAAAATAAAATATATAAGAAAGCTGAGCAATGGTCTGTGTCATACAGTTCAAATATAACCACATTGAAAATCACCAATACATCTGTTGCTCGAATTATTAGGCTACATTACAGAAAGTTTGTCTCACCACTCAAAGATGACCATTGTGCTGACGAGCATCATGATTCCCAGGATTTTTAAAACGACTTGAATGCCAACATCTTTGTTCAGTTGGTCACCTGTAACACAGCAGCAGTTGTCACTCATTGATTTGACCACTAAAACATCAGGAAATCATTTTCACTCTACCTTTAAATATCAGCTGATGTCCTGTTGATAGTTGAATGTCCAGATCGTTTCTGCATCCACAGAAGAACAATCTGCCTTGATCACTATCGGTCACATTAAGGCCATAAACCTGTGTATCTACTTTAATCAGCTCCAGTCTGCCATTACTGATCATGAACCAGACAAAGTGGGCAACAGGAGGGTTTCCTCTGCAGGAGCAAGTGAGGTTCACCATGCTGCCAACTGACACGGCATCAGTGACGATCAATGAGGTGTCCCTGGGAGAGTCTGAAAGATTTGACAAATGGAGAGATATTGTAGTGATGAGAAAACATTTGTAGGAGTAAGATAAGTCGTGTTCACTGCAACAGCAAGATGTTACCATGCTCAAGAAAACTGCAGTAAGACATTATGCAAAGAGCAAGCTTTTAGAAAGAAACGTAAATGTCCCAGCTTTATTCTTCAAAACAAAACAAATGAGATCAGCTCTCACATGAAACTCTGAGAGTCTTTGTCTCCTCTGCTGTCTTGACATCTTTTCCTTCATTCACAGGATATGTGGCAGAACAGGTGATGTTGTATCCATCATGTTTGTCCGTCAGAGTGATCTGCTCCTGGATTTTAGTTGTGAAGGTTCCGTCTGTGTTTTCCTCGATGTTGTTGAGAGAGTCTTGTTTGAGATTCCAGGTGAGTTTAGGAGGGGAGTGTGGACAGGGAATGAGAGCTGAGCAGGTTATATTGACAGACTCCTTCTCCTTCAGATCTCCTGAGATGATTAGTGTGGGGCTCAGGGGAGAATCTGTAGATGAGAAACAGACCTTGGATTGGCTTAGTAAAAATATTTCCGTATATAAACATATATTAAATAGGGGAATATCTGTATTTTTCTTATTGAAATGTGTGATTTCAAATTAAACACATTTTAAATATTACAGTATGTTACTGTACAGTTTGTATTATTGAACATTAACCCTTTCATTGTCAGACTAACAAATCAGCTTCATCAGTATGGAGAGGGCTCGACATAGGACATTAAACTATTTAAAACTCGTGTAGATTTTGAACTTATTGTTGAGCAGCGACAGAAAGTCCCCACATGAGAGTTCCCGTTTTTTACATTTGCTTTAAACATGTTGGATAATAATGTAACACTATACGCCTTTTACATAAGAACATGACGTAATTGTTTGAATGTTTAGCCACGACTAATAGGATCGGGCTTTTGTTGATGTTTACTGTCACATTTTGGTCGTGGAACTTGTTATTAACCTAAAAGCTGCATCAACCTTTTGAAGCAAATCATTAAAGAGAAGCTTACCGTTCACTGTTATTTGAAGAGGATCAGAAGACGCTGTTGAATTGAAGGGGATGCTCTCTATTCTGAAGTAGTATCTATTAGTATGACTCTTGTTTACATTTAAAAACAGGGTGGTGCAGTCTTTCAGACTCAGATTTCCAGTAATATTCATCCTGTATCTGTTAACTGTCCTGCTGCTGTTGAAAACCACATTGTTTGGATTGAGGCCAAGTCTGGGGTCACTTTTAATCCACACTCCGGACAATTTTGCCCTGCTGTCAAACTCTTGTGCTGATTTGGCGCTAAAGGTACACGGGATCTGCACACAAGATCCACTCAGCGCCTCCACCTTCTGTGGTGTAGTAATACGAAGTCCTGCTGGCATGGAAGTAGCGCCTTTAAGATCATGATGAACAGAGGAAAATGAAGAAAATAATTATAGAATTGATTTATAGTCGACACATGATAATTTGAATAAAGAGACACTGATTTCAAATAAAGATAACTAAAAAAGAAAACAGCTCACCTGAAACAAAGAGGACACTGAGTAAGAAGTTGGCAATCATCATGTTCACAGACAGAACCGTGCTCCCTGGATTTGCAAATACAATAACACTGTCACTTATCACTTCTATTAATCATATGGCTTATTACGTTTCAACAAAGAAGTCATCCTATTTAAAGCAACTTCCCTTTTCAACATTTACACTCGAAACTTGCGCTGTACGATCAAAGTTTGTTGTTTTCATAAGAAGCTCAACTGTAGTTAACAATGTCCCTAGCATAGAAATCATACTGAGGGCATATTTATTTTAATTAAAACAACCTAAAAAAAAAGAATAACATTCTTGTCAGTAAAGAAAAGGATTAAACAAAATTGAAGTTTTAAGAAACCACTAAGTAGTTCAACGTTTCTTCACCAAACAAACAAACACATGTGGAGAATAAAGAAAGATTAGGTGTTCATTTTATTCATACAGTTTGTTAATTTTAGCAGGATTAGAATAAACCCACTCACCTCTGTTAAGGAGGACGTGCTGTTTAAAGACAGCACTAATTTGACTTTTTTTTCCTTTCTCATGCCGCTTCATATCACATGACCCCTTATCCCAAAATAACACAGGCAGTTTTGGTTTACTGCATATCCTGTAAGCAAGGAAGTCAGATATTTCGACATATTGAAATTTGTATGGTTCCATTGGCTAGTTCAGCCTCACAGATTTGTAAATTAGAATCAACTCATTCATGCGATTCATCTTTATGAAAAGGGACATATTGTGAAAAATCCACTTTAACAGTGTTTTTGAACATATATGTGGGTAACCTGAGTGTCTATCGACCCACAAAATGTGAAATAAATCCATCCAGTCCTTTGATTGTGGTCTGCATAAGTCTTACCACACAGAGAAAAGTGCTCCGTTTCAAATGTTCTCAACTTGTGACAACACATGTTGGATTGTGGTAAAAAAAATACCCTCCCCTCCCCTGGTATCTCCACCCATTGACTCCACCCCCAGCCTAGAGCAAAACGTTTGCTCAGGTCTGCCATTTTTATTCTCGCTACAGAGGAGTGATGTCTACTGGGAAAACTCAGGGGGGGCTCATTTCATTTAGAGAGACACACACACCAAATCAGAGCGTTCTGCGAGAGCTGGTTTATACAGGGTCACAAACCTCCTCTGGTGCTTGATTCATGTTATATTTTGACCAAAGCACAGCACAGATGTTTCATTTAGACCACAGGGGACTGTTTGAAAAGGTGATAATATGTCCTCTTTAAGTTAAAGACAGAGTAGGGGGGCTTGAAGTTTGAATAATCACAGTATAATGCAGCTAATGTCTAATAGAGAAAATCACTGAAACTATAGTGACCTCTTCCTCAGTAATGTTAGCAGACAAGAAATATGTTTATGACAGATACTCGTCTAGATCTCAAACATAAAGTCATCCCTTTTTTATTCATTTTGTCCACAACACAGATTTGCACCAACCTTTTTAGTTTATTTTACGCCAAATATAAAGAACATTTTCACAAACACACTAGTTCTTTTTTAATGATCACATTCTCTGATTAAACCAAGATACCAGACCTTGACATCATTATGCACTCCAGAAAATGCAGTTTTTTAAACTTCTGCTTTGGCTTTTTCTTTTAACTCAAGGGTCTTCTGTTTGAGCCGCGGACTAGAAACATCTCCTACTACAGTCATAAGGCACAAGCCCCTTACACTCCCCCATGTTTCAGACAGGGTGGTTATGTCTCTGGACCTTCTCCCAGTTGTATTATCTTTCTTAATCAAAGACTCCACCACTGACGGGGCGCCGGTAGCCTAGTGGTTAGTGTGTGGGTTCGATTCTGATTCCGACCGGCGACTCCTTTCCCGCATGTCAATCCCCACTCTCTCTCTCCCCGATTTTTGACTCTATCCACTGTCCTATAAATGAAAAACAAAAAAATAACAAAAATAAACCTTATAAAAAAAGACTCCACCACTGAACAGTCACGACGCTCCATCATTCACACACAGCACTCTACGCTTCTGACTCAGTGGCAGAAATCCTTTGCCTCATTCAGCCTTAAAATGGCAGCAGAGGCATGTCAGAAGCAAATAGATGTCTGTGTAAACAACAGACATGGCAGGACATGGCAGCGTGTGTGTAGCATGTGTGTACGTGAAGCTTTCATCGTGTGTTTACATGGCTTGCCTTTTTTGCCTCTACAAGTCCATGTACAGGAAGTGATGGCATTGTCTGATTCAGTGTAAATGTATAACGGTTAGTGTAATGGCAAAGCTAAAGAAGAATACGATTTAAAAAAATAATATTTATGTAAAAAGGACTTAAACTAAGACCAAGCCTATTTACTTTTGTATTTTGCATACATACATCATACATCATTTTTTAGTTATTAGTCAGACTCTTAGGCTAAACCAGGTGTGGGTGAAAAAAGTAACATCACACTCGGAATGAGGATTTTGAAATCAGCGTCTCTTTATTCAAGCAGTGCACAGAATCTCACACAACACAGAGTTATGGGAGAGGAGCTCCCCGAATAGAGAGAAGTCTCAGTATTTAAGCACAATACAGATAACACTTATATGTTAGCTTAGCAACAGAGAAGTTATCTCTTCTCTGAGAGGACCAGTTGTACCAGCTAATTCCCACCATCCTCGAGGACACCTCTGCTTACTCCCACTGATCTTTAAGACTTCTAAAAGAACAAGACACTCAATCATTGTATGAGCATAGCACTCAGTTACACACTCAGTATTTTTCCATCACCAGGGAAACTGATTTAAATATTGATGTGATACACATGAAAACATTGCATTACGGTCTTTTATTCTTTGGTAAGTAACAACAGAATAAGTGTCTATTATTAAATGTCTATTATCAGGTTTTTAGTTCAGCAAGAACTAAATGTGGCCTCTACATTGCCTACAAAACTGATAATGGACACGTCGTCTGGCATTGACCCTTACATATATTACACAGTATATTCAAATTCTATTTTTATTACATGGGTTTATCAAATTGGTTGTGCTGGTTAGGTCAACTCAGCCATATTGTTGACGTAGACTGCTTCTTCTTTTTCCTATAAAAAAAATAACAAGAGGAAGTGGTGTCAGTGCTGAGAGAACAGAAAGAGGATAATAATACTACTACTAATAATAATATGCTTTATAAGCTTTAATGTACACTGTTGCTTTTCTTTGTGATGTCACTATTTGTTGATTGCTGTCAAACCTGTAGAGAGCTGTGAGGAAGAATTTCCCATTTGGAACAAAAAAGTCGAAGTCTAATATACAACACCTCTCCTTATCTGGCGGCTTACCTTTCTCGGTTTGATGGAACCTCTTGATCGAAACCAACTGAAAAATAAAATATATAAGAAAGCTGAGCAATGGTCTGTGTCATACAGTTCAAATATAACCACATTGAAAATCACCAATACATCTGTTGCTCGAATTATTAGGCTACATTACAGAAAGTTTGTCTCACCACTCAAAGATGACCATTGTGCTGACGAGCATCATGATTCCCAGGATTTTTAAAACGACTTGAATGCCAACATCTTTGTTCAGTTGGTCACCTGTAACACAGCAGCAGTTGTCACTCATTGATTTGACCACTAAAACATCAGGAAATCATTTTCACTCTACCTTTAAATATCAGCTGATGTCCTGTTGATAGTTGAATGTCCAGATCGTTTCTGCATCCACAGAAGAACAATCTGCCTTGATCACTATCGGTCACATTAAGGCCATAAACCTGTGTATCTACTTTAATCAGCTCCAGTCTGCCATTACTGATCATGAACCAGACAAAGTGGGCAACAGGAGGGTTTCCTCTGCAGGAGCAAGTGAGGTTCACCATGCTGCCAACTGACACGGCATCAGTGACGATCAATGAGGTGTCCCTGGGAGAGTCTGAAAGATTTGACAAATGGAGAGATATTGTAGTGATGAGAAAACATTTGTAGGAGTAAGATAAGTCGTGTTCACTGCAACAGCAAGATGTTACCATGCTCAAGAAAACTGCAGTAAGACATTATGCAAAGAGCAAGCTTTTAGAAAGAAACGTAAATGTCCCAGCTTTATTCTTCAAAACAAAACAAATGAGATCAGCTCTCACATGAAACTCTGAGAGTCTTTGTCTCCTCTGCTGTCTTGACATCTTTTCCTTCATTCACAGGATATGTGGCAGAACAGGTGATGTTGTATCCATCATGTTTGTCCGTCAGAGTGATCTGCTCCTGGATTTTAGTCGTGAAGGTTCCGTCTGTGTTTTCCTCGATGTTGTTGAGAGAGTCTTGTTTGAGATTCCAGGTGAGTTTAGGAGGGGAGTGTGGACAGGGAGTGGAAGCTGAGCAGGTTATAGTGACAGACTCCTTCTCCTTCAGATCTCCTGGGATGATTAGTGTGGGTCTCGGAGGAGAATCTGTGGTTTAGAAACACACTCAGAATCAAAGTCATATTTGTATAGGCTTGCACTTTTGACTCAACTGTACCTCATTTCTTGATTTTAAATGAAATTAAAAAGATAGAAATAAAAGACGTTACCTGTAACTTTGATTCGAAGAGCATCACAAAAAGCTGTTAGTATTGTCTATAGTATGTGTCGTCATATGTTGAGAGTATTGGAGAAAATAAAGTGGTGCATTGTTTCTGACTGAGGTTTCCAGTTATATTCATTGGATAGATTCTGACTGTCCCGCTACTGTTGAAAATCAGATTGCTTGGATTGACATCAAAGAAGGGAGAGTTTTTACTCCATAATCCGAAGATTTGTCCAGTGCCGTCAAACCCTTCTGTGAGAGGGCTAAAGGTACATGGGATCTGCAAACAAGATCCACTCAGTGCTTCCATCTGCTGTGGTGTAGTGATGGAGAGGTGTGAAGGAAATCTACAATCAGCCAGTGCACCTGAAAACAGACTCATTGTTAATATAATGTGGAATAGATTTCTTCAACCAGAAAGGCATGATGTGTTACACTTTGCACATTGAGATTTGTATAAAATTTTAAGTACATTACAAATTAAATTCATTATTTTGTATTATTAATCAGCAGCAACTTTCAGTCAACCTAACGACATGCTGAGAGCTGGAGCTGAGGCGGGTTTTAAGCCTCTTGACAAACCATTACATTGCATCCACCTGTCAATCATATCAGCTACTCACCTAACTATGGATAAAACATATCGTTTTCAAAATCAAAATGAAGCAGTTTAGGATTTTGCACTTCCGCATTGGCTTTATTTTTCAAAACTGGAGGATGCCGCTTGGTTTTTCATGTGCTGCTAAAAATATCTGTATATTAGTCATCACCACATTATGATTTGAAATGTAACTTACGCTGTTTTTATGTTCTGTCTTTTGAGTGTGCTGTGATTTGATTGGGATGCAAGGATTTCTGAGCTTGTAATGAAAGACACATTTCCATGCAAACGGACAATAAAGTGTTTTCTTATCTTTTCAGGATGTAAACATTGTCAGCACTATCTGCTCTAGAATGACTTTAAACTGTAAATCAGAGAGATATGTCTCGAAGTAAAAGAGACTGAACAAGCACTCACCTCTGAGAAAGAGGACACTCAGTAACATGCTGGCTGTCAACATCTTCCCAACAGGATTACTATCACCCTTCATCACCTAGATTCAGTTACATTTAACCACAATGTCAGTTATGGGTAAAACAGGGGAGAGTATCTCCAATTTGACTGCATACATTTTTAGTGATCAATTGATATGTTGAGAGACAAAATGTTTAAAAGAAATGCAAAATAAAAACACTCATTCACCTTAATTCAAATACTGCTTGTTTCGTAGCTGAGTTAAGCTATTTTTCCCTTTTGGATTGAGTTCTTGTTTTTTTCTGGAGTCTATAAATATGGGGAAAAAAAGAAGTAATCTAAGCAATACAACCAGTAAAAAACTCTTACCAGATGAGCCCACGTTAAATGGAAAGAGTTGTTGAGAGGTATTTGTATGGGTGGTGGTTTATGAATTTCAGCAGAACCCTTTAAGAATTAGTACTTCCCTTTTCATCTGCTGATTACCAAACGGACTTCCTGTGTGTCATGGGTACACAGTAATACTGTTTTGAAATAATATCCAGCAGAGCATTAAGGTAAACATTCAGGACGTTAAAGAAGTTACTAATTTTGAAACGCACAACTAACTGTATGTACGTCATTATGTGGAATGTATGGGATATATGATTTGGTATTTTTGGGGCCGCTATCGATGTTGATAAAGGGGAGAAAATAAAATCCAATAATGATATATCAGCTCATATCTTTCTTAGATCTATGAAATCTGTTTTGGTCACGTTGAAGGCTCTGTTACTCACTTACACATCACGTGCAGCACAATGTTCATGTTTTCTGTTAGTAAATGTTTCAATGTCGACTCCTTTTTTTTGTTGATTCTTCGGTGAGCTTCAAATGAACAACCGAGACAGCTTGCATACAGAAACATACCAACATAACTAAATGTATTTGTAGATGAGGACTTGTATGTGCTGCTGTCTGATCCCAGTACAGTGGTCTTATCCCAGTACAGTGGTTAGCTATTAGGACAAACTGTGTCTTAATGGACACATTTCATCATAAAAAATGATATACAACCTCACTTCTTCACAAATCATCAGTTTAGCTTGCAAAACTTCAAATACATCACAGATCTTAATAATTGCCATTATGCTGAACTTGTCGGCTGTCTGCACTTGAAAACTAGAGCCAACAGTTTGAAAGGTTGTTATCCTCTATCTTATCATGAGACATAAGTGCTGAGGAATATTGTGATGAGCTGCTGAAAATGAGTCTGTGTTTCTTGTATCTTTAAATAACCTTGAGTTTTATTTAGATTTTAACAGTTTATTTTTATCTCGAGTTAACGAGAAGTGTCATCACGTTTCCTGTTCCTCCATGTACACTGACAACTGAGAAACCTGTTAAGTTCATCTAATCAGTGCAATCAGTACAAAACGTTATAAACAAAATATGTCATATGAATGATGTGTATTAATTTGATTTTAATTAACTATTGAATAAATGCACAATGGTAGTTGTGTGAAATGTTTTTCTTTCTAACCTTTGACACTGACTGAGGGTCTGTTGAGGCTGTTTTGAAGTAGTTTGAACTTTTTCAAGCTGCAACAATTAAAACAGCTGTAAACCCCTAAGCATCATGTAATTGTTCAAAAGAAGTGGACAGGGGAACCCGGTAGCCTAACGGTTAGTGCGCACAACCCATGCACAGAGGTTATAGTCCTCTAAAGTGGGTGGCCCAGGTTCAAATCTGACCTGTGCCACCTTTCCTGCAAGTTATTCCCCACACACTCTCTCCCTTTGTCGGACTCAATCCACTCTCCTATTTTTAAAATAAAGGTGGAAAAAAGAAGTGGATGTAGCCAACATGTCAGCCATTGCTTGATGATCCCCCTTCTAGCCTATAGATTTTTTAGTTTTGCCTTTCTCCATCTTATTATTTTTGAGCAAGAAGTGACCATATTTGCCTGATGATGATGATAGATACACATCATAAAGTCTCTATTCTGGCTGGCTGGTCTGCTGTAATACTGAGTTGCCGAGCATACCCTGCTTCATCACTGATTTTTACTCTCGATCAGAGCATATACATCACATGAATCTGTTTTAAACAAGACCTCTTTTCAGTTGGTACTGAAAGTTTCAGGTGAAAACTCCTTTCTCATTTTCATTGAACTTTTGTTCATTTGAAGTGTTCATCGGATAATGTTGTGATCCATTTGGTTGATTAATACATGTGCTTCATTTACTATGTATCCTTTAAGTATTTGTTTTCTAGTTTTTGTAATTTTATTGCTTTGATTAGTAATCTTCGTTCTCTCTGAGGTCAACTTCCTGGTTGAGGTTATGTCTCTCATGAATGCTCGAACATGAATGCACCATGCTGCCCCAGGTGCTTGCAAACTGGAATGTCCCAAGTTAGACATTGAAATGGGTGACGCTGTGTTTTTTTTTTTGTTGAATTTTGTTTAAACCAGCACAAACGTAAGATTAACTTGATGAATGTTTGGTACGGTGATTGTAATTTGGATACTGAATTGAGTGTGATATTTATAATGTTTAGCTTAATAGTCAATGTAATTTCACCTCTGCTAGAAGTGTGGATTATTACAAGAAGTATTAAAGCTGCATTCATGTGGTGTCGGACACATGGGAAAAAACAGTTTCCGAGTTGGAAAATGCACGACTGTCAAAGTCGGAACAACAACTCGTAAACAATGAGATGCCCGACTTGCCGAGTTGACGTCATATTCGTCATCCCATGAGGGGCAAAAGATGTTTTGTTAATTTTTATATACTTTTGATTAATTCACGTATTGCACATCGACTTTCTGCTCAAGTATAACCTGTAAAAGAGACATTTACACGTATTCTTCGTAGCATCCACGCCGTTTGCTGTTGTTGTTACAACATTCAGACCTCCTGGACTGAAAGCACGTGAACACGCATGTTTCCAAACTCAGAAACTGGGACCATCCAAGGAGCACCTGAATGCAGCATTAATCCTCCCAAGCTCTGTGTCAGTCAGCTAGAAAACTGGTAACATCCTGATTAACACTCTTAAACTCCATACCCTAACAAAGTTTGCATACTGAACACATCATATTTATAAACCAAATAATAAACCAGACACTCGTAGAAAAAGAAGTTGTTGGAGGCCGCTTCTTAGCCATGCACACAAAGACTTTCTATAATGAGGACCCCAACTGAGTAAATCAAAAGGCTCCAAATTATTCTACAAATAACTTGATTCTTTTTTATTCTGTAACAGAAATAACACATTTATTTAACCATTTAACACTTGTGAAAACAGACTTGCCTTTTTAACATCATATGTGGCCACGTAAATCGATTTGTAAAGCTAGACAAATCATGAAACACAACCTCCCGTTGTGTAATTGAGTAGCAGCTTCCTCTTCTCACACCGGGAGCTCTATGTTCTCTTTTGTACTCTGTATCTAGTTTGTGGTTTATTTAATGAACATCACTTTTTAAAGGAGCCGATGGTAGCTCTGTGATCGACCTATTTTCCTTTCCTGAATTTGCCAGGCGTGGCACCAGTCTTCTGCTTCTTTTTTGCCGATCCTTTAATCTCAGGTTCCTGCACAAGGAAGGAAAATGGATCAAACGAGTCCAATATTCAGATATTACAATGATTAAAACATTTGGATAATAAAAGGACACATAACATATTACTGAGGGATGTTAAATAATAATAGATAATTTTCCTAACATGTATCTGCCCTGAATATCTTTCTGTACCTTTCGTTTGGAGGACAGAGATCCAGTGACAGAGAAGAAAGAGTCCAGTCGTCCTTGTGTGCTGCCCTGACGGCTCTTTAGAATCTTCTTACAGCCATTACGCATCCTGTCCTCACTGCAATAGGATGACCAAAACATTCATTCATTATAATTAAAAAGTTCCGTTCTGGGCACAATTTTATCTCAACTGAACAATCACCAGGACACTAACATTTTAAGAATTAAAAGCAACTTTAAATCAATTATAATTAAAAGAACACGTCCATACAGAAGATTTTTCAATCAAATATATTGTTAGAAACTTTCAGGACAAAAGTAAGTTGTGAACAGTTTAACATGACCAGATGCTGGAGTTTCTCTAAACCTCAAATCATATGTTGAAAGGTTTCCAATAAACTGATGCTACAACCATAAACTCTGCCTGGCCGGCATTGCCGCCTAGTGGTCAAATGTTGTATAACAGAGAATCCTGGCCAGTGGCATCCTCAATCCTCTAAGCCAGAAAACTCCAGAAGCAATCAAGTCAATAATGTAAATGTAGTCCATCTACAACCAAATAATTTATTTATGATCAAGACAATCGATGGGTAACAAAGAGATTTAAAGGAAGAATGTGCAACATTTTACACATAAATCCAGCAGAAACCCAGTTTATCCTCTGTGAATGTCTCTCTGAGTCATGACTGTCGACAATGAGTGAGGAGCGGGAGTCCTGCCAGCTGTGTTTGTGTCGGAGCCATGTTGACATCATGTCTACATGGACGGGACGGCCTTATGTATAAAGCTGTTTTAGTCAAGGACTAGTGCTCAAGGGCGACATCTACTGGATCAAAAAGTTGCACATTCTTCCTTTTAATTCATTTTGAATACCCAGCAGATCCCTTAGAGGGCTTCAAATAGGAGGTTCTTCTTGGCATGTTCTTTTAAGTGAATTTTCCGTCCCATCTCAGCGTTCTTGAAATTTGATGATGGAATATGTGCTCTTTGCGCACTTCGCCTAAGTACCATGTATTTGCACTTTACCTGTTTTCTTTATTGTCTGTGCTTTATTCAAGTATATGTGACTCTCTCTGCAACCAAATGTACCTACAGGTTCAACTAAAGAAACCTAAACTTTCTAATGTTTTACCTGCTTGTTAAACTATTCATCATATGCTAATCAGAATAGTTCCTCCTCTCTGTAATAAGTTTACTAAATGTTCCTCAGGTTTCTTTCATATTTCTTTACAGACTTCTTATGCTGGCACCCAGATGGATCTTATATTAAGACTGAACCTTTTATTGTTTGTTTTTTTCAGTCTGATCACATCAGTATTCTTTCTTGATCCTATCTCATACTTCATCTCTTGTGTATCATTTGGTCTGTATGTCACTGTGGTTATGTCTTTTAACCGTCCCCCTGGAGGGATGAATAAAGCTGTTTGAATTGAAGTGAATAATCCAACATGGCGCACAGTACTGAGGAAAGTCTGCTGATTATTTACCTGAACTGTTTCTCATTACACATGAACTGGATGAGTCCTTCCTCATCCGGCTCACTCCACTTTAACTCCAACGTGGAACAATCAACCACTTCTGGCTTCAAAAATAACCCCCTGGCCTCTTTGTACAGCCAGTCCTCTGGTGCAGGGTGCTTCTACATGAAGGAGAGCAAGACACAAAGATTCAGAACTGAACATCATTTGTCTCCCTGCCTGAACTTCTGGATTGTAGTGGACAACAACTTACGTTGGGGTCTATGTTTTCTAGGATTTCCTCGATGCTTCCGTGCTGTTTGATCAGGTCGATGGCTCTCTTTGGGCCGATTCCCTTAATGGTGGCACAGTAGTCACAGCCCAGCAGAATGCATAAGTCTATGAACTGGGAGAGAACACAGGAAAAACGGTTGATGGAAAGACTGAAACATCCCTCACCTGGTGTACCTTTGAATCAGTGTTTACAGCACCAACGTTCTAATAACCAGGAGAGTATGATCACAGTTATGCTGACACTGCACTCTTAGTTGATGGTAAATGATAAAAGCAGAAGGAGAGATTCTTAAATGTTACTCTTGGTGGAAATGACACCTTAAATTTTAAAATGTGCTGGACCTTTTCCTCTTTTTTTAAAAGGTATTTTTCTGGCCTTTTTGTCTTCATTGAATCGGACAGCTAAAGAGAGACAGGAAATGTTGGGAGGAGAGAGTGGGAGACGACATGCAGCAAAGGGCCGAGGTCAGACCGAGGACTATAGGCTCCAAACATGGAGTACGCAACACGACCGCCAGACTATCAACGCCCCCTGCTTGACCTTTTCCAAAGTCACCCAGAACTTTACCTGTTCATTGGTCAGACCGATGTCCTGCAGCATGCGACTGAAGTGAAACTCTTGGATAGGAAGTTTCCTAGAACAAATAAAATAGCTTGATGTATTATCAAGTGTATAATGAAAGACATACATGCCCTTTGACAACACGTTAATGTTTTTAAAGACACAAACAACAGTGCAAACAGGTCATTACTTTCATTAGTGTGGTGGACCGTACAACCGTTACGTAAGATTTTATGGCAGTAGTACATTTGGTATATAAAATGAGGTCTTTCCTGAATTATTCACAGATTTTGAGAAAGTCAAAAATCAAACATGTGAACTGATGACTAGAATGTACAACCTGAAACAGGGATAATTGAGTTATGTTGAAGTGATACCAATTTGAATTGTGTACTTATGAATTACAAAAGTGAAATGTACCCATTACATCAAAGACTGTTTCAGAAATAGAACAGGAAAATGAAAACGAGTCATCTCCATTTTCTTAACAAGTCTGCTGAAGAGACCAAAAGCTGAAAATGGATGCTGTTAAAGCGTAAAGCAGGTTCAACATTACTTTGCTTCACTGGCCGTTAGGTGTCTGAGGAGAACATTTGTCCCAAAGGTCAGCCCGTCCATGTCTTCTGTTGCCGTGGCAAAGACCTTCCCTGATTTAACCAGAGCTGCACAGCTGGCCTCAGCCTCACATGGAGCCTACAATACAACAACACATACAATTACAATCTGCAGAATTATGCACTCAGACCTGCTCTTGTAGTTTATCTCTCATACATGCTTAAGTAGCCAGGTATAGGGGGCATCTCAATGAGCATTTCATTTTAATTGGCTTCTCTATTCCTTCATATTGACCGAGGGTAAAAAAAATCCTGTTGGACTTAGGGAAAAGGTTCCTATGTCTTCTTGAGATGCATGAGTTCTATTTGGTGCAATATTAAAAACAGAATCTACTGTTTAAGTGTAAACCTTACATGTTCTTTGTTTTAGGGCCTTTTCTGACAAATAGCACAGAACTGGATCCATAAGAACCAAAATGTAAGAAAAAAACAACGACGAAAAAAAGCAATCAGCCATTAGCTAGTCTACACAAGTCTGGACATATTGTTAGCCAGCGAGAGTTTTAGTACAGTATGAGCTGCTCTGACCTCAATGTAAGGCACTCCCATCAGGCTCAGCAGCTTCTTGCACTCGTCGTTATGCTGCTTAGTGACTTTTACCAGACGCTTGGAGAATTTTTCAATGTTCTCTTGTTCGCCTGGATAGAAATAAAACGTTGTTGCAGACATTTCAATAAAGAACCATCTTTGAATATCTTCCATGTAATTAAACTCAATACAACAACAACATCCTTATTGTGCAACGATAGGCTGAATTCGATTTTTTTGAGTAACACAGTTACGGTACACTTGCACCATGCTGGACTTTCACTGAATAAAGTGCAAAAATGTAATAACTTTACCCATTTCCTGTGCTTGAGCAAGCAGCTTCTCAGCTTCTGCCCTCCTCTCCCCTCTCTTTTCCAGCTGGAGGTTTATGGAAGAGTAGAGAAATGAGGATCACAAGACAGATGATGAGGAAGGTTACAAAACACAAATCATAATTACTTGTTCTATAGAGATTTTGTTAAAATGCTCACAGTCACAGTTCTGTTGCAGCTGACAAGCA
This sequence comes from Tautogolabrus adspersus, assembly GCA_020745685.1. Lineage (NCBI taxonomy): Eukaryota > Metazoa > Chordata > Actinopteri > Labriformes > Labridae > Tautogolabrus > Tautogolabrus adspersus. The sequence continues at coordinate 18,197,799 of CM036551.1, read as the reverse complement.
AACAAAAACCAAACTATAAAGATAAAAAATACAAGCCCTAACTGTCACTTCCCCAACAACAGAAGAAGTCAGAGCCCACACTAACCTCTGCTGACTTGAGCTGTGGGGGCTTGCCGTCAAACACATAAACAGGTTTAATGCCATGTTCCAGCATGCGGATTGTCCGGTAGAACATTCCCATCAGGTGGCTAAAAAAAACAAAACAATGAGTTGGCAGAAATATTTCAGACTCTCGGATCAATCCAACATCTAATGTATATCTATTGTGTCTTCTATTGTCTGAGTTTCAGAGTGTCTGGATGTTGAGGGTTTGTACCTCGTCGTCTCTCCATCCTCATTCTGTAGAACATTCCCGTCCTGTCGCACAGCTATCAGGAACTGGTAGATACACATAGAGGCATCTATGGCAATCTTCCTGCCTGCATACATTAATAAAAGTAGTTTGCATTATTTTCCATCTTCACAATATTCGTGGTTACTAAAATAATTACAGGGGAATTTACAGCTGACAGAACTGGATCTCTATGTGTTAGACTTTTCACTGAATCAGAGAGAATACACTTTAATTGCTCCTTTCATTGAAATAAAACATTTTGAAACTTACATTAATCCTTACAGAAAACATGTGATTGAGTAGTACTGTTGTATTTTTACCCGACCTTTTTTTTGTGTCTTAATCTTCATACTGAATGTTGATCCATTAGAGATCAAAAACTTTCATCTGATCCAAGACTAGTAAATCAATAATCAACCTGTGGAGTAACAATTACCAAAGTAGTTCTTGATGTCTTGCTCTTTGATGGCTCCGGGGGCCTGGTCCGCAATCAACTTAGCGAGTCCGTGTATTCCCATCGTGTTGGACAGAATCTCAAAACACCAAAGTCTGTGAACAATGAATTACAGAGGTACCCGGATGTCAACAACATGAACAAGGATAACGTTTAGGGATGGGGGCACACGATGAAATAGGCATAGGCATCCCCAAAGTGTAATAAGTGCACACACAACGTCAGCTCTGTACAATGATGTGAGGTTACAGTAAGAGATGGACACAATATACACGGGGACAGAACGTGTCCGGGCAGGAGCTAACTATGCTGCAGAAAGCTAAAATGCAGACGTGTGGCTAGTTTAGAGGCTACAACATCAATAATGAGACGTGTGTTCGCCGTGCTCAAGCATTAAGCTAATAGGTGTCATCCCGATACTTTGAATGTTTAATAAGGTTTTAACGTTTGATTGTTTACAACGTACTCACCAATCGGCCGGTATACTGAATGTGTGCACTTGTCCCAGCGTCTCGAGCGAGCGCGAGGAATTGCGTCTCTTTCGCGGGAAATCCAATACCAGGCATCAACAATCAATCTGTGAAAAACACTTGTCGTCAAATTGCTGAAGAACTGGCCATCAATCGTGCGGCCACGATTAGAAATGTCTGGCTGCAAACAAGGAAGTACTGCAAAGGCATTTGATTGGTTCATTGAGGTGGAAGGAAATCCGGTCGTACAGAAAAATAATAGAGTTTCTCAGGTCGGGGCTCCTTCGGTATAAATGTTGCTTTTCCGATTAATGAAAATAAACCACGTCTATTTTCAAATAGCATGTGAGGGCGGCACAGTTCCTACTACGAATAACCGGTAACGTTGGAGGTGTATTTTGGTTTCTCCGCCCCCTCCGGAAAAGTCAACCCAATCGTCATTATTTTTATTTTTTCAGGTGACGTGGAGTCGGACCCCTTCTTCTACACTATCTCATGTTTCAATAAAAGTACAGTATGTACCCGAATATGAACGCAATGCATGAATAATACGTTGGTACACTGCATCGAGGACCTGCAAGATGTTAAGTCGTAAGTCTTTCACGTTACATTGAGCTTCAGTTTAGATATATACCGGGGCACAGAGGAGACCGACGGGGCCTGGGAGTCGGCCGGACAGGTTTTGTGGGATCTGCAGCATCGGGACAGTTGTGACACAACTTGAACTGGTAGTGTAGATTTGTCTTATTCCTCTTCTGTATTTCGTCATAAGCTTTTATCTTAAGTCGGTTGTCAAAATTAAAACGCAATTCACGGGTTTGGAATACAGCAATGTTGGAACAAGTTGTTTGTTTTATAAGTGGGTAAGGAATCGCATAATAGTCACGTCTCCTTTCGCAGTTGATGCAAGACAAATAGGCTAATATGACCCTTTTGTTTCTTCGCACTTCGATGCTTGACCTTGCTCTAACTTTTTATGTTGTTAAGGATACGATAATGATTTTTTTTTATCATGATATACTGTTAAAAACGTCAGCTAACCAAATGAGTTTTTGGATAGTAGTTTGAATGACTGCCCTGATACTCATACATTCAGGAAGTGCAGAGCTGCAGCTGTGATGTGTCTCTTCAGAGGCATTACAGGAGTCAGACTGACAATAGTGATTCTTAACAGGACAGGTGATCAGGCAGAAACCAGCTCAATCCTTATTACAATGTATGGATACATAACCACTATATCAAATACAATGACTACCCTTCTGTCACCTTCAAAATGAATGTTGTTACAAGAGCATCCAGTCTTTACTTCAAGGTTTCATTGACAATGGATTAAAACTTCAACATATATGCATCTTACAAATTCTGCTATGCTGATACATTTGCAGAGTAATTCTACATCAGTGGTGTGACTATTCTTTTTGCTTCTAAGTTCACATGGTAGGACATTGGTAAGGGGATAACTTTGTCTACTTGCTGTTGTTTAATCTTTTCCTTAAAGAAAAATGGCAACAACCTCACTAGAAGCACCCTACTCAAGTTAGCTGCTTGGCTTTGTGTGAATTGTAAAAAAAAAAAACATTTTACCAAACATTTTAAATGGATAGGAACTCAGAAATTCTGTGAATATTGTGAATATAGAAAAAACATTGACTCAGTAAAAAGTATCTCTGAGCAATAGTCTTTCATCTACACTCACACACTGATAACTGACAGAAAACAGCAGAGTTGTAAATGATGGTTAAAACACAGCATCTCATCGTTCTCTCCGAGTGTTCCTCAATTTTCTGCTGTGTTTGAAACATCATTTACAGAGTGATGTTGCATCAAAATGTCCAATTCTTAAATTTGATATATGAATCATTAGGTCAGAATGGGCTTAAGTTCATTTCTAGACTTGATATGTGAGGCAAACCTTAAGTGTCAGGACAGACAGACCAGTTTAACTCACTCCTATCCCTCATGTTCTGACAAACTGTCCATTTTTGCTACAGGGGTTATGCAGCGTGGAATAGGACACCTGCCAGGTGGCTGCCAGAGGACGATGGGCCTGCACTGCGTCTTGGTTCTGTGCTTGTTCTCAGGCTGGGCAGTGGGTTACAAGCAGGGGGACAACGTGACTCTCTATGTCAACAAAGTGGGTCCTTATCATAACCCTCAGGAGACATATCACTACTACACCCTGCCTGTTTGCAGGCCAGACAAGGTCAGTCTTTTTTCTCCTTGACTGCGTATTAATGGGCCGCCGTAATTTTCAGTGAAACTTGATATTCATTTGTCATGTTATATGAAGACACTTATACTATGTGAAATTAAAACCCAAGTTAGAACATTGCTTGTAAAAAAATCGGAAAGTCCCCCATAAAATATCCTTTTGGCCTAAAAGGTCTAGACTTAAGGTATTTTTGACTGTGGCCATGTGTGTCTGTGTTTTAGGAAGTAGCATTGATAGGGATTTAATTAAAAAAGACAAGTGAATGTGTAAGTCAGTGCTGCAAACTGTACACTCAAGCTAATATGCTGGCACGCAAATTTCAAATGTCCTCAGACAATGTAAAAACAGAGCTTTTCAGAGCTTACTGTACTCCGCTGTATACTGCTCACTTGTGGTGCAGTTACAGTCAAGCTCAAATGAAAAAGTTACAGGTGGCATATAATGATGCATTCAGAACATTTCTGTAATTACCAAGATGGCTGATTTCAAGTCAGATGTTTGTTTCTAATACCGTCTCCACATTTCATGCTGTGTTGAGAAATGTTACGTATACATTTATTTGTCGATTAAGTGACATTATGTTTTCATAATGTCTCTGACTCAGCCCTCACTAAGTGACACGAGGCCTTCTTTGTGTTTCTGGAAACAAATGTCTCTTTGTATTTGAATTGCTGGCAAACTGTGAACTGTAGTCATTATATCCCTTTGTTGATGTCCAGTATTTACATTTCTTGTGCTTTTTTATGATGATTTGGACCTATGGGTTTGAAATAAAGTATAAAGTACACTGACAGAAAATGTAAAAATATTGCCAAAAGAAAAAACATGGTTTTGCTGTAATAAATGTTAAAATGTAAAAATAAAAGAAACTAGCTACACAATGTAGTTTTTGACATAGACTACGTATAACAACATACAATATTAATAATGTACCCACAGACAAAAACGTTTTAATGTGTGAGACATATTTATCCATCTATGTGTTATCTTCTTTTGTAGTCTAGAGATTTGACAATAGAAGCTGGCTTTTGTCTCTTTGTTTAGGGATTCATTTGTTACTCCTAACTTTGAGGAAGAAGTAACAAAGAAATGAATGCACGTGTGTTAGGGTTGGTGGCAGCACAACTATAATGTGCAACAGCAGTAACCTACAAGCCACTGTTATTAACACCGAACTGATGTGTTGTGGTGTGACTGCTGCTCAGTTTGCCTTCTCTAGCTACCTGATAGCTGTATGTGTAGTTTTGAAATAATCCCTTCACATAATTATTAGCAGCTAAAGCTGTGTGTATGTCTTTTTTTACACACTGTTACTCATATTGTAACACATTTCCTTCAGGTGCATCACAAGTCGCTGAGTCTGGGAGAAGTGTTGGATGGTGACAGGATGGCAGAATCATTATATCTCATCCGATTCAAAGAAAACATTGAGAAAAGAACTGTTTGCCAGCTCACTCTTTCAGAGAAACAGGTACGTTGATGTTTTCTAATTGTAAGAATATTCTAACACATATTTTGGGTTAAGTTTTAATAGTCTGGGGCCTCGGCTCATGTTTGATTTTAATAATAATTGAGGAGGAAGTTTGTTTTTTAAACTGAGATACTGCATGCCATAAATTGTTTGTTGGTTACATAAGCAGCCTTCATGTCTCTTACCATGAGTACCAGGATCAGGATCTGTTGTAATTGGTGTGTCTTGGCACAGCTAAGCACTGTTTGTATGACGTAGATGGTTTGGCTTCTGGAGAAATCATCTGAAGTGCAGAGCTTATCACATATTAGATCACCAACAGCAGGCTCAGTGATGATAAAAAAAACATCTTTTATGGTTCCTCCTGAACTACAAATCCCTCAAATAAAGGCTAAACTACAAGCTGTGGTCATTAAATACATGCAGGGTGATCAAGGATGTGTTTTGTGTTTAAGGTGGACCAGCTCCGTGAGGCCATCGAGGAGCTGTTCTACTTTGAATTTGTCCTGGATGACATTCCAATCTTGGGGTTTGTGGGATACATAGAGGAGAGCGGTTTCCTGCCTCACAGCCACAAGGTAAACCATTTGTGCTTCTCAGGGTTCACTGGACATTTTGAGTAGATTGGATTGCTTGCGGGAGAAAAAGGGAAACGCATAGTCAGTGAAAGTCTGTTAAAGGCTTTATCTGTATGCAAAGATCCTCTTTCTGTTGAGCCACACTCACTGTCATACTTCTTATCTCTCACTTCCCGTCCTCTCTCTATTTCTTGTTTGTTTCACTTTTTCTAACATCTTTTTTCTCACCTCCTGCCCTCTTCTCTTGTCTCCAACAGGTGGGCTTGTGGACTCACTTAGACTTCAACATCGAGTACAATGGCGACTCGGTGATTTTTGCAAACGTCTCCGTGAAAGATGTCAAACCTGTTCCTCTCGAGGAGGGGGCAGGTGCAGTGGTGGGTGGAGTTGGAGTGGGTGGTGGCAGCCTAACAGTAACTCACACATACAGTGTGCGCTGGTTTGAGTCCCCTCTGACTCACTCCAGGAGAGCCGAGCGCCTCCGAGACTACTCTTTCTTCCCCAAAACGCTGGAGATCCACTGGCTGTCCATCATTAACTCACTGGTGCTGGTGGTGCTTCTGCTTGGCTTCGTCATCATCATTCTCATGCGCGTCCTCAAGAATGACTTTGCCAGGTTAGTCACTGAAGCTCACGCCGTTTTTTGAGAACTTAAGTTGCCTCCCATATGAAAAGCTATACTTAATAAACGGCTGATAAACAACCTAAATATACCATCACCTAAAAAAACAGCACCCTTTTGTTCCCCTGATATAGTGTAAGGTAATGAAGTGTAAGATGAATACACCATTTTTTAAGTATCAATAAATTACATTTGAGATGTTTTGAGATTTTTTCCTTGTGCACTTTATTCTCAAGGTTGAACTTGATTTAGATCAACTTTCATCTGGACTCAAGTATTGCGCTTCTCAGGTGCATCATAACTTCTTGTCTAAAACCCTTTTTACTCTCACCTTCAGGTATAATGTAGAGGAGGATGGGGGCTGTGATGATCTCGACCAGGGCGACAACGGCTGGAAGATCATACACACTGACGTCTTCAGGTTTCCTCCTTACAAAAGCCTGCTGTGTGCCGTGCTGGGAGTGGGGGCTCAGTTTCTTACCCTGGCCACAGGTGAATGTAGACACTACACTGGTAACTTGTAGCACACCCCTGAATGTTGACTCATACTTACACACTGAGGTGGGCTGAATTCCAAAACAGTCTCAGGGACTGTCACTGTTCAGTTTGAAAACTGAGTGGACTTGTTTTCTTTGCAGCACTGACCCATAGCAACAGTCTTAGTACTTAACAGCAGAGTGACTGAAACACTGGAAACCTGATAACGGCTTATACATGCAGGTAAAATGTACAGAAGTCTGATCACTCTTATGTTACTTTGTTGCCATTTTATAGGAATTATCTTCATGGCGTTGCTCGGAATGTTCAATGTGCACCGACATGGTGCCATCAACTCTGCAGCTATCGTCCTGTATGCTCTGACCAGCTGTGTGTCAGGCTACGTGTCGTGCAGCTTCTACACACAGATCAATGGCCAGCGCTGGGTGTGGAACATCATCCTCACGTCGTCACTCTTCTCTGGTGAGTCTGATTTTGTGATCACACCATCATTACCCTTGTGAGACAAAGGTTACGATCATAAGATCACATAGTACGTGTACATGATGAGGTCTGCACTGCAGAGCTTTAAGCAAGGTATAACCAGTCACGGTGAGGGATGTAATTCTTTATCTGCCAATAACTTGATCTTTTAGAAACATCTCTCCATTAATCCTCCTCTGGTTATTTTCTACTGTCTATACGTTTGTTTTTTTAACAGTTTTTTTTCTGTTTTGAACACTATGATAGACAAAATTTGATATTAACTTGATAATATTAAGTTGAAGCGGTATTTCTTTTGGAAACATGATAATAAATTGAATTTGATATAAAAAACGTTTTGTGGATCTACATTATGTTCATGAAGGAATGTTGGGAGGAGTTTTCTAAATCTAGATGTGATTTTTTTTAAATAAAATATTTCATTTTGGCCTTTTATGACTTTAGCACAGAGACATGATAGTGGATAGAGTCAGAAATCAGGGTGAGAAAGAGTGGGGAATGACATGCGGCAAAGGAGCCACAGGTCGGATTTGAACCCAGGCTGCCAGCTTTGAGGACTGTAGCGTCCGTACATGGGGCGTACAAACTAACCACTAAGTCACCGACACCACTAGATGTGATGATGTGATTTTGATCACTTTTTTGCTTTTGATAAAACTTTAATAAAGAAACAATAAAGCATTGTTAAAAAGAATGGTGGCCCTTAACAGTATTATTGCTATTCTTACAAAGTTTGAGCTTTAGGCTTAATAATTAAAATGGAGAAAATATATTCTACTCCGGCCAAATGGTATATAGATTTTCTTAGTGCTAATACTACTAAATTATTTATTGTAGTAATTCACGACGTATAGTGTTTTTAGATCATTCAAACTTTGCTGAAGTAATTTCGTTCTGGTTCAGATTTTTGTTTGGAAATGTTTTGCCATCTGCCTCATACAACTTCCTGGTCTTTGTAACTAATTAAATAGCCCTGATTTATTTTGTTTCCTCACACTCAGCAACTTTCTGAAAAAGAATTTCTCAACAAAAAAAATATCTGGAATGATAAAATGAATGTTCTATTCTTTCCCACAGCTCCACTGTTCCTGACATGGAGTGTAGTCAACTCCATCCACTGGTGGAGCGGATCCACTCAGGCTCTGCCAGCCACCACAGTGTTTCTTCTGCTGGGTGCCTGGGTGCTAGTGGGCTTCCCGCTCACCGTCATTGGCGGTATCGTGGGAAAGAACAGGGCTGGCAGTTTCCAGGCGCCCTGCCGAACTCGCAACATCGCCCGACAGATCCCCACACAGCCTTGGTACAAACACACTGCCGTGCACATGGCAATCGGCGGCTTTCTGCCATTCAGGTGAGCTGCTGTCGGGTGTGGAAAATAGGTGCTTTAATGCATTAAGTGCCTCCTCTTCTGACACATGAAGCGGAGGAGGGATAGCATAGGGAGATAACACTTTATGTATCTGCATACATAGTTAAGGGGAAAATGTGTTGATTAACCAGTAATTTTCTTCTCACTCATTTTTCCTCTCTTTCATTTTTTTCCTCAGTGCCATCTCAGTGGAGCTTTACTACATCTTTGCCACCGTTTGGGGCAGAGAGCACTACACCCTCTATGGCATCCTGCTGTGTGTCTTTGCCATCCTGCTCTCAGTTGGAGCCTGCATCTCTGTCGCGCTCACTTACTTCCTTCTGTCAGGCGAGGACTACAGGTGGTGGTGGCGGAGCGTGCTCAGCACGGGCTCCACTGGCCTCTTCATCTTCGTGTACTCCGTTTTCTACTATCGGAACCGGTCCTCTATGAGCGGCTTAGTGCAGAGCACAGAGTTCTTTGGCTATTCTCTACTTACAGCAATGGTCTTCTCACTTATGCTGGGCAGTGTGTCCTTCTGGTCCTCACTGGCATTTATTCGCTACATCTATCGTAGCCTCAAGATGGACTAAACATGAGATGTGCAGACTGGATGTAAACAAACATATCCTAATAGCACACATGGACAATCTGCATACCCTCCTCTTGCTCTTTAAAACACAACACACACACACACACACACACACACACACACTTACTCTTGGGGTACTGGGGGCCTTAGGGGCCTTTAACTTGATTCAAGTCGTGCTGTCGTTGAAAGAAGGGGTAAATGGCTGGATGAAGAAAGAGGAATAATCTTAGGGTTGGATCATGTATTAAAGGATAAATTGTTATATTTCAGTTCAAAGGGATTATTGTGTCTTATCAAGAGTGAATGGGTTAACTGTTTGACACTTTGGAATGCATAGCTCTCATTGCTGTAGTTTGCAGTGTGCCATTTCCCGCTAAATGTCCTACGTTAGTCTATTCTGGCTTGTCAGGATCTACACATCCTGTATATCCCACCTTTTTTACTTTGAGACAATTGAGTTAGTAGTTTTGATTAATTAAAGCAGCAGTGCAAAAGCAAACCTTGCAGTTGTATTCCCAAAAACTCTAGACTATTCAAATGTAATAAACACTTTGCACTGGCCTAGTCATGCACCCACATGCCGTGCAGTTTAGCAGCGAAACGATGCCTTGTAGATTGAACAGTTGTTCAAAATATTGGTGATGGGCACAATGTTGTCATTGTATTTTATGGTCACCATTTATCATGATTTTGGTTCTGATGTAAATATAGTCTTTTCAATAAAAGCTTTTTAATAATTTCCTCTTGCACACCTTTTCTTTACTATCAGTTGAAAACACAGTGCAAATGATATAAATGTACATAACTGACAACACAACAGTACTTGGAGTAGAGCCTTTGGCTAGGTTTATTGCAAATTTGACAAACAGCACCAACTCTCTTAAATTCTTGATTGCAAAATGTTTCTCACTTTGCCACAACCTAATCAGTGATGTCCACACACGTGCTTTCCATGTATTGTCACACACAATTTATCCCTCGAAGTATTTGGAGGAAGTTAATGCATAAATGAATATTACCACAATATCATGCCTTTGGTAAAACTCTGAAACTTAAACAAGATATCCAGTTGTTGAAGTGAACCTGTAATTATAAAAAAGAATATTCATGGAACAGTGTGCACCTAAGATGTGTATCAGTACTCTGGCTTAAAACAGTTTAAAAAAAATAATGTAACACAAGAATGTGTGTAACTTTTACACATCTTGAGTCTCCAAGCGCAAAGAGCACACTGACATACAGTACGTTAAATAGTTGAATATAAAAATAGAACTTCAGATAAAAAGTCAAACAGGAAGTATGAACAGGAAGTATGAACAAGGCCTATGTACAACCAACCTGACATAAGCCACCTCAGCTAATTACAAACTGCAGTCAAGAAACTTGAATAGAAGAATATAAACATGACTGTTGGGTAACATATACAGAAATGCATACAATCTTATCAGCTCATACACCAACTACTGGCTGACATTCTTTACTATGGCGGATGTGATGGAGCTGCGGATATTGACAGGCTCCTCATCTTTGCCTTCAAAGCTGGTGTCGTGCCCGGTGTCATTTGCAGAGGCTGAGTTGAATGCACTGTGGTTGAATTCATAATGAGCAACACCAGGCGGCATGGACCAGCCAGTCGCCTGGGGCTTGGTAGGCATTCCAGTCTGGGATGAGCCTGAGGACCAGGAGGGGTAGCCAGCAGATCCAGCTGTAGAGTTCATAGCAGCCAAATAGAAGGCCAGATTCTGGGGAGCAGTCTTCTTGAATGCTGCTTCCATAATGTGCTGATTGTATTGCTCCTTGAGCTGGGGTCGACCTTCTCCCTGATACTGGAAGACAGATAGACATAGTTCAGAATCTAGTTTAGATTTATACTGACAATTTATAGCCCCATATAACATAATTGTGTTTCGTCTTGCCTTTAAAGCCACAACCAGACTGTGGTTAGGCCTCCAATATGGACGTGTTGATCTATGTGCCAGTCACTGTTTCTCTGTTATTATATTAACAGGAAACCTGGGCAGCACAATGGTCAGATCCCTCTTAAAACTGAGTATATACCCTATATTTATCCCTCTTATAACATACTTTTAGCCCTCTTAATCCAGTTAAATGCAGGTTTCGTCCACAATTCTATTTAAAATGTCCCCTTTTTTTCCCAAAATATGAATATTTGTAATTTGAAATTGCACATTGCATATGAAACCCAGATGACAAATCGTGTCACATACTGGTTAATACTGGCTACTTACAGGTGGGAGGTGTGGAGGCATGTTGTGAAAGATGGGTCCATGTACTTGGCTTTCCTTGTTGGTGGCGTAGCGCTCTGAAACCCAGCCGCTGTCCTTCTGGTGCCTCCTTAGCTTCATTCTTCGATTCTGAAACCATGTCTTAACCTTAAAAGCCATTAGGAGATGAGGTTGCATTACAAATATTCAAAAAATCCAAACAGTTTGCTTGTGTTCATGCAATTTAATGTAACCCCTCACCTGTTTGTATGTCAGACCCGTCATTTCTGCCAGGTTCTTCATCTCAGCTGGGGTAAGGTACCTCTGCACACTGAAACGCTGAACAAGAGTATTCATCTGGCTCGCTGAGAAGGCTGCCCGGACTTTTCCTTTAGGGTTATTTGTAGCACTAGTGCTCGGCGGCTTTGGGGAGGCAATCGTTGCATGTAAAGAGGCAGTGTTGTTGGTGCTTTCGTTTTCTGTAATGACAAAGGTCCTTCGCTCCTCCATGAGAGAGCTGGAAATATCCTCACTTGCATCGGGGCTTCTGCTGCTAGTCTCATCATCAAGGTCTTTCTTTGCCCAAGAAACGGGGTCTGACTGGGGGAGACTTCCTTCTCTGCTGCTGCTAGAACTCCATGAATCTGTGTGAAGAGGAAACACAACGGGCCTCCGGTCAGTCCAAAGGTTTTTAGTGTCGTTTCAGATCATCAGAATTTCTACAGGTACAACCTTACAGAGATTTACCAGACAACTAAGTTTCGTCTCAGTAAAAAAAAAAAAAAAGCACACAAAAAAATGCAGAAAACCAGCGATTTCCTTATTCCAAAATTCTATCGCGAGATGTCATAATTTCGCTAGGGATTTGGGAAATTAATTGGCGGGATAATTTTCCACCCTCTTACGATCAAGATGGAACCGGACAAGGGACCGTTGCCAAATCTGATGGAGGAATGTCTCTCTTTTAGCATCCAGCTACATGTAAGCACCTACACATGTTATTCCACTTTGAGTTTTTTCGAGATAATTACGGTCTGCTCACGTTCTTCGCTAACTTGCTAACCCTGCTGTTCATTTAGCTGGCACTGTAAATATATTGACACTGCTAGCTAGGTTTAGAATAACACACCTGGTGAGGTGTGCGCTTCGGAGTCACTGGTTGAATCGCAACCGGCACGCCTTGCCTCGTGTTCCCGTGCATCGATGGCAGCCCGGTGTTGTCCGGCCAACAGAAGACGGCTCGCCTGTGTGTCGCCGAGGTACACGACCCCTGAGCCCTGGTAGTGACAATGGCCGTTCACGACAAGGTCCTCTGGACTACCAGGCGGAGACTCTTCCCGGGTCCTGGCGGTTGTGGCGTAATAGGCCTGGGTTACCCCAGGATTGTAATTGCCCAAATCTCCAGCTTCGCCCCAGGTGGACAGGTTTCCGTGATTCTGCTCAGGCCCGGGTTGGTACACGAGGCCGTAGGCATAGGCATGGTAGGAAGGGTTATAGTTGTAAGTTATCTGGGACTTCCAGTCTGCCATCATTCAGGAACCACTGTGGTGCGATTAAAAAAACTAAAAACGAAGAGAAAAGGTAATGGCAAGGGTGCAATTAAAAAAGAAAAAAGAAAGTGAGCAGGACAAGCCTGGAGAACCGTGGTGGTGGATCAACACAGTAACTCTCCGGTCAAAAAAGGGCAGGCCAGCTAACATTTAAAAATTGCGCGTTGCCTCTCAGAGGCTTTTTTATAAAGACGCGTGTGGGTGTGGGCAGGGATGGAGGTGGGTGTTAAGATCTCAGCCAATCTCTGCAATAATCCCTCCGTGGGCGTCAATAATGCTATAACCGGCAGTGATTTTCTTTTTACATTTTCTGATTGAAGTTTAACAGTAAAACAGTTGAAGATGGTAGAAGAGTAACTAAATATTCAAATATATACACTTTTTAATTGGTCCATATTTGTATTTGGTAATGTTTAAATCCAACATAGAGACACTAAATATCCACAATTACTCCAACTTTCTTTTTTAAAGTGCTGTCTTGGTATCACAGTTTAGGTAAACTATAATGCCACACATAGACTGTAAATTCGATTAGAATAAGATTTTGCACTATTTGAACCTTGTTTAAGTCTTTATCGTGAAGTCAAGGCTTCCTGCTTGATCAAATCCGTGAGGCTGTAAAACTCTCACCTTGGTTGGCCTACTAAAACCTCTAGTAGACATACACTTTAGGAGATTTAATCATTTGATAAATTACTGAGTTAATTAGTTAATTATTAAAGAAATTGATATTGGCTAGATAGTTTGGTCCATATGAAATATTTGTAAGCAATTTGCAACTTTGTTTTTGGAGCTCTGATGGTTCCACTGTTGGTGGTTTTTGTATGTTGTATGTTTGTTTATGGGGCACATACCCTTTTGCTATGAGAAGCATTTTTATACCCACGTTAAGAAGGACTGGGCATTACACAACTCACTGAGAATGAAAATTAGATGAGCATATGATATATGAACCCACCTCCCAGTCTGAATTATTGAGTAAGAAGCACACTAAGCATGGAAGGTATTTAGTGCCTTTAGGATTGTTATATAAAACCCACCCACAAATTGTTAAAAAAATGAGGCTAACCAAAAACTAATATTATCAAGTAAATTTGTAGATAACATGTTACCTATAGGCACACAATCTTCAGTGCTTTTCAAACAACTGGAATCTGTTGAGTTCCAATCATGGCGTGATTAGTTATATTTTAATTATCTTATTTCCATCCCCAGAACAATACACTTCACATATTTTTCTGTGTCACAAGTGTGATTATTATATGATGAACTAATTGTCCCTGGTTAGAGTTTGTGTTTATGATAATAACTCCACACATTTATTGAAGCCAGTTGATCCACTCACTGCGAGGTATTCCACAAACTACAACTTCATCTGTCAGTAGTAACACTAAGCCTTAAACATGATTTTAAAACACACACCTTTACAGCAACAAATGTTTTTTTTCTGTGTGTGATCAAAGATGGAGACTAGCTACAAATCCCAGCATTTCTTCAACTTGGATGGACATGTTGACATACACTGCTGTAACCTCAATTTACAATTCTTTTCACAAAGATGACCAGATTAGCCTGCATGTTACAGTCCAAGTTGTTGTTTGTGTTCCCCCTACTTGGCTGTATTGACTTGGTAATGAGTCAGTTAGTGATGTAATGCTACGAGAAGAGGGAGCGTAATGGGTACATTAGCATTTCCACTGATCTCTGCCTGGACAGGGCGTGTTTGTGTGATCTTGAATGGGCCAAGACATACAGAAGGGGAGATGATAGTGTGGGTGTGTATAGGGGTTGGGTAAGCAGGTGTGCAGTTCATTAGCATTGGAATGTGCTAAGGTTTTTACAGATTGGCCTTTGATGGTAAGGCACTGAAATGTGTGGTATTGTGAGTTTTGTAAAAAAAAAAAGAACCTTCTGGTAGTAGATTATTACAGTCAATAACAGTTGCATGTCTTTGCCATCAACAAAACTTGGAAGGTGTTTAACCCGTCCATGAAATATCTCAAACACTAATCCAATTACACAGTAGACGTAAAAGTATCTCAAAAACAAATGCTGAAAAAGACAGCTTATGGTCTTAATTGGACAAGTTACATGATAAGTTTGTGTGTGCTTCTTTCTTAAACAGTGCAGACTAGTGACGATGAAGTGAGTTGTGTTGTCAGTCGTCGTTATTTAGGGCGTGAAGTGCAAGACAATCAATCTCTCTTGTAATGCCTGAGAAGTGTGTGAATAAGCTCTCATGTGAGTACCCACTCCAACCAACAGCTCATGGGACCTCTTTTCCAAACCGACCTACACTCGCAAATACAGTATAAGGCAATCCTTACATCAATTTTGCAAAAAAAAATGATGTTAGTGCTGAATATAATTGAGGTGA
The DNA here is from genome assembly GCA_020745685.1 of Tautogolabrus adspersus. Taxonomy (NCBI): domain Eukaryota; kingdom Metazoa; phylum Chordata; class Actinopteri; order Labriformes; family Labridae; genus Tautogolabrus; species Tautogolabrus adspersus. Next base: position 18,182,585 of record CM036551.1, on the reverse strand, counting down.
AGTGATAATGCATCTGTAAAAGCAAATAATTTAGAAATATCAGCCAAATTATCAAAAGTAAAACTGCTCAACATACAAATGTTTCCCATTCACTGGGCTTGTCAAGTTAAGATTTTACCTATTTCAAAAACGTTAACTGATTACTCAATTGTCAGGAAATGAAACAATCGTGATAATCTCTACGAAAAATTATTTGCACGACTCTTGGTCAGATAAAACATTCTGATATAGCAAAAAGCACAAAGGGTGGGGAAATTAAACCCCACTATTTGAAAGGCAATACAATTCAACATTACCTACCTCTAAATATTTTAAAACGACAATAGAGTTAAATTGACACCACTCCGTAACAGTTTCATACCATTATAATCTTAATGTAATTCATTGCAGTAGTTTACCTTTGTATTTGACAGAATTAATTTAAGACAGTCTACCTGTAGCTGAGTTTACTTTTTGAAATGTAATATCAGATAAATGTAATTGAAAGTATGATACTTAAATCTTATATGCAGTGGTGTCGAAGTTTAATTTTGAATATTTTTTTAAATAATCCCAAAGTTGGTCAAGCGCCTTTCCACTCATTTTGAATTATTGCATCATGTCCTCCTCTCCGGTAGTCGGCGCTGTTTTTCTTTACTCGCCACACTGAACGATGCAGGTCCCTTTAACTGAACTCACATGGAACTCCGGGCCGGTTCTGCTCCGCGTGCTGGCAGTTGAAGCACTAACGGACCCGAAGGCTGCTTGAATCTGTCACACTAACGTTTCTGTTTGAAAACTTCTCACGTCTTCTTATTATTACAGCTTCTTCCACGACAAACTCGACAGTCAGCGTTAAAAGCTGTCTACGGAGGCTTTGTTTACATATTTGACAGGTGTAGCAAAGTCGGGACGTCGTTGGATATTACGCCACGGAAGAAAGGACAACTTAATTTGTCTGTCTTGGTTTAGCTGAAATATTAAGGTTAACGTTAACGGTCACAACAGTTCAAACGAAGCTAAACGCTGAGCTGTCGAGATGACAGAGGAACTTGAGCAAATTCTTTCACAGCTGACACAGCCTGACAATGCAGTCATTCAGCAGGTAACAAAAAACTTTGTTCACTTTCCGGCTTGTTAGACGATAACCGTGAAAACTAACGGTTTACGTTAGAATTAAGCTAACAGCCAATTTAACGATTTTTAACAAACGGCTAACTGTTAGAATGTTTGTCATGTGTCAGTTAACTAGCAGTTTAATCTTTATATTTTTGAATTTCCCTCTGGATCAATAAAGTATCTATCTATCTATCTATCTATCTATCATCTATCTATCTATCTATCTATCTATCTATCTATCTATCTATCTATCTATCATCTATCTATCTATCTATCTATCTATCTATCTATCTATCTATCTATCTATCATCTATCTATCTATCTATCTATCTATCTATCTATCATCTATCTATCATCTATCTATCTATCTATCTATCTATCTATCTATCTATCTATCTATCTATCTATCATCTATCTATCATCTATCATCTATCTATCATCTATCTATCTATCTATCTATCTATCTATCTATCTATCTATCTATCTTATATCAACATAGAGGAAATAAAGATTTGATGTGACTTTGTGACGCTTTATGTATAAAGGTTAGGGATGTAACAATTCACTAAACTCACGATTCACGATACTGGGTTCACCCTACGATTCTCTTACGATGTATTTTACAAAATGAGACTGTAGACAAATTATGACTGAAAAAGATTCCTTGAGGGTCTGCAAACCCTAAACCTTGTCAGTGTGGTTTGGCCTTTTCATGTTTTTTTTCTCTCAACAAGGGGAGGTGATTGGAGCTTCTCAATATGGTGTCAATTAAATGCTGCATCATGTTGGTTGTGCTATTTGTGTAGTTCCCTGTCTTCTTGCAATATTTGGACACAGTTTTTGTCTTGTCTGTATCTTCTCACCTCTTTCATCTTCTTCATGTGAGAAGCACAATAAAGTATTTGTGGTGACAAGTCATCTTAACAAATTCCGTTTTATCCCCTTTTAGGCCACAGCCCAGCTGAAACAGGCTTTCAAAAGCCCAGGGATTATACCAGCGCTGTGTTCTGTCATGAGTAGCTCCCAAAACCCGCAGGTATTTTGTTGTAACTGAGATAGAGAGAGAGATTGTGGGTGTCAGTGCTTGCCCCCATGTATAAATCTTTTAAAACTACCTTTTACTGATTTGACCTCTTAGAATCGTCAGTCAGCTGCAGTGATGCTGAGGTTTAGAGTGAAGAAACACTGGAAGAAGATCAGCCCCAGTGACAGAGAGAGGTTTGTCATTCACTTTTTGCTGGATAATTTGACATTATAGTAACACTACACAAAGTTGTTGTAATGAAAATTGGGTGGAAACAGAGTTGGAAGTGTGATAATTGTTTTTTTTCCCCCACAAAGCCTCAAGGTGGTGGTGTTGCAGGCCTTCATGCAGGAAACAGAGTAAGCTATTTTGTCTCCACATTAATAATGAGTTTGTCTAAATCATCCAGTTTTCTTATATTAGTGTAAATTACACTCTAAATGTTACCTGAAGGTTGTTGGCCATACATGTGCATAGAAGTTGGAAAAGTCCTACATGTCCATTTATGTCCATGAATCTTTTATTTTGCAGGCACACAGTGCAGCACTCCCTCTCCCAGCTGTGTGCTGTGATGGTTAAGCATGAGACACCGGACAGCTGGCCTGCTCTACTTCAGCTGCTCAATCAATCCACCAAAAGCAGCAACCCTAATGACAGACAGGTATCGTGGGATTTATAAAACACCTAGAAATGTTTGTAATAAGACTTAAGGCCTTTGCACACTGAGTCCGTTTTTTCGGATGAGTTTTTTGGATCCTTAATCCGAAAAAAAAGAAACGACATTACGCACAGACACCTTGCACACTGAGTCCGCTGTGTTTGTTTTTCCATTCATCGCAAAAATTCGCCAAATAAGACATAATGTCTCATACTATAACGCAGAGGGATCAAGCTGTGAAGTTGATTTTGTAGTTCTTTCACTCCTTGAAATAAAAAAAAAAAACCTGTTGATAAGCAGCTGCAGAATTCTCCCATTCGCTTCCAGTATGTCAGTGGTCCAGTTCGATACGCTGACTACCAATTTCTGCGAAGCAACTGATCCTGAACAGTGGCTGATGTTTGAGGTGGTGACACTACAGACACACACACACACACACACACACACACACACACACACACACACACACACACAGAAATGTATAAAAAAAAAATGCAGTAAATCGAACCTGTTCTAAGAAGAATATTGACAAACAAAAGTTTTGGAGTCATTGTATGAACATGATTGATGTAACATAAGACTGTATTTCTTTTTTTAAGGTTATTTTTGGGCTTTTTGCCTTTTATTAGATTGGACAGCTTAAGAGAGAAAGGAAATGTTGGGAGGAAAGAGTGGGGGATGACATGCAGCAAAGGATCAAGGTCGGATTCGAACCCAAAGCTGCTGCTCCTCCGTACATGGGGGCGATCGAGACATAGTCACTAGGCTATAGGCGCACTGTTTCTTTTTTTTAACGTGTGTCAATTTCGGACAAAAAAAAAACGGACTTGGAGTGCAATTGCCTCTTTACCCATTTTGTTCTCTTAAAAAAGTGGCCTGTATGAATGCTAAAACTAGTTGTGAAGATGAGATACAAGTTTGCGTTTTTTTTTAAAGTTTGCAACTGGATTATCAAGTGAAAACAGAACTGTGTTTGTGGCAAATATTTAAAGTAATTTGTGAAATTATACATTTTATTTTCTTCATTTTGTGACAGAAGAAAAGCTGTTTTCTTAAAAATTGAATAATTCATATATCAATTGTTTCACATTGTCAATAAAAGCATATGAAAGTGAACACTCTGTCCTTCCAACAGATCGGCCTTCTGCTGCTGAATAAGGTGATTGAGTCCAACCCCGAGCCTTTTAAGCCTCACTACTGCCAGCTGCTACAACTGTTCAGCACTGTACTACAGGACCACAACAACCCAACAGCCTTGTACTACTGCATCCTCTCCCTCACAGCAATCACTGCATACACTGGCACAGAAGAGATGGTGAGGCAGTGTTACTGTTTTAACCATGACATTTTACCTGGAAAAAAAAGATTCCAATAGTATGTAGACATTTACTTTTAGAGCTTGGATGTTTTGGAGTTTTTTTTAAATGGATTCATCAACTTTTTATAAATCAAAGATGAAGTTTATATGTACCATAGTCTTCAGTGGTATGAACTGTATCTAAAAGGCAATTTTGACACATTGAAGACACTTTTAAAGACTAACGTGACACTTTGCTGCCCTACAGAACCAGATGCGTTCTATCATTCCAAGTTTGATTGTCGCTCTGAAACATCTAATCAAGGCAGATCAGGTAAATTGATTTATTTTAGAAAAAATAATTAAGGTTTCTGTTTTGAGATAATTGGTTTTAATGGATATCTGTCTGTCTGTTTACAGGACAAAGCTTGTGAGGCCATGGAAGTGTTCAATGAGCTCATGGAGAGTGAGATGTCCATTATTGTCCCTCATATTGCTGATATGGTCCGCTTCTGTTTGGAGGTGGGAACTAAATGTTTGTCTTTCATTTTCAATGTTGTTTTCTTAATTTCTTCTGAACTGCAAGATTTCATTTCTATGGGTTCTCATAAGATCACACTTAAGAGTTCTATGTAAATGTTTGTTTCAGGCTGGTGGTGACATCACTCTGAACGACTCCTTGCGTGTGAAAGCACTCTCTTGCATCATCTTTCTGATCAAGCTGAAGAGCAAGGTAAAGCCCCCATTCAGCTGCTGTGAAATAAGTTTCACTCCCCCTGTAATATTAATGGATGTGATTTTTCCAGATTTATCCGGAATTCTGGGTTTTCCAACCTGAAATGTTTACCTCATGAGACTCGAATTCTGTATGACAGTGTTTCCCACACATATACTCTGCAGGTCTCCCAAGTTTATTCAGAGCTGGCTTAGTATATTTGACAGCTGTTGTTGAATATTGTTTTTTTAACTGTATAGAATCACCACCATAGATCGCTAAACTAATGGACAATTCCCCCTCCTACCGCTCGAGTTAATCATTTAACAATTCATCACCAAATCTTCTTCTTTAGCATATAGTGCACAGATGGCCTTGTGGTTAGGTCGTGTGCTGTGTATAGAGGCTATTGTCCTGAACGGCCCGGGTTCAAGTCCGACCTGTTGCTCCATTCTTGCATGTCATTCCCCACTTTCTCTCTCCCTGGTGTTCTACTTTATCCACAGTCCTCATGAAAAAAAAGGCCAAAAGCCCCCCCCCCCCCCCCCAAAAAAAAAAAAAATCCTTAAAAAGTCTACATAGCCTTAACTGCCCACGTTTCAAAGCTTAAATGTTGTTTAATTCACTTTAACACACTATTCAGATCTGGTGAATTTGCATTACTCGATTGAATGCAAACAAAAGAAGAGACAATATACTTTTGGGTATCCGTCTACCTTCACAAACTAGCGGCTAGACTAAGGAATGTTGTTTTGTTAAAAGAAACAACAAAGGTCTCGATCTTTCTCTCTTCTATGTAGACGGTGCTGAAGCAGAAGCTCCTGAATCCCATCCTGCAGGCCATTTTCCCTGTGCTGGTTGCAGCCCCCCCACCTGGTGAGCAGGATCCAGATGATGAGGAGGATGAGAGTGGCGATGGCACAGACAATGACAATCCCAAACACTGTGCTGCTCAGGTATGGAATGTTATTTGTGTCAGTATATGTTCTACAATATTAAAAAATCTGGCCTTTGCAACGACTTGAATGAGATTGGCAAGAAAGGCACAACTCTGAGGTGTTTTTGGCTTATTTCCAGATAATAGACACCATGGCCCTCCATATGCCTCCTGAAAAACTTTTTCAACAACTGGTAAGTTACCTTTAGGCCTTTGTGAACAACCCACATCTGTTTTTGAGAGAACATTCTTTACGTTATATTTTCTTGGCTGTTGTGTTTGGCATTTTCTTTAACAAGTAGTTGAACGATGTATCTCAGAGGGTAACTTCAAAATTACTCAAAGTCATTTAGAAGAATCCCTAAAAGCAGATTTGAATCATTAAACAAACCTGAATCAGTCACCCTCCTCTTGTCCGTAAAACTCCTTGTGTCCTGTGTTATAGATGCCCCTCACTCATGCCTGCCTTGCCAGTGATAATCCCTACCAGAAGAAGGGCGGTCTCCTGTGTCTTGCTGTACTGGCTGAAGGATGTGCTGACTACATACGCACCAAGTTTGTGAAAACAAATCCCTGCCTTTCTTTCTTTCTTTCTTTCTTTCTTTCTTTCTTTCTTTCTTTCTTTCTTTCTTTCTTTCTTTCGAGTTCATTCACCTATTTGTCATTTTCTGTTGAAGGATGCTGTCATCAGTGCTGCAGACGGTGTGCCAGAGTCTTTCTGATAGTAATCAGGTGGTACGCAGTGCCGGCCTGTTTGCTCTTGGACAGTTCTCTGAACATTTACAGGTAAGTCGACCTGCACCTCTCACAGACTCTTTTATCTGTTGTATATAGTTTTTTTAAAAAGGTGATTAATATTTTATACTTTTTGTAGGAGTGTAGAAGAAATGTAGTCAAATATCACATCTCTTGTCATTCACTCAATTTGATACAGGTTACTTCTTAAGTAGTTTTTTTTACACATGAATGGTAAAAAAAAGAGACCCTGTTCTTCAGTTGTTGACTTTGTTTTCCATCATTTCTTTCCAGCCTGAAGTCAGCAAGTACTGTGCAGAGTTGATGCCTTTGCTGCTGGGCTACCTGTCATCCTTGAACCAGGCCAATGTTGGCCATGTTACCAAGGCTTTTTACGCCTTAGAGAACTTTATGGAGAACCTGGGTAAGTCCAAAAACATGCAATCTTGAAACAACTTGCACAAAACAATCATCATACCTTGCACATTGCAAGAAAGAAAATCAATCTTTTATGCATACTATGTTTCTTATTTAAGGTTTCTTCTGATTCTGTAAAATGTTGCATCATACAAGATGTCAATTATTTGTCGTTGTTAAAGGGGCTATATGTAACTTTCTCACATAGTTAAATTGTCTTTTATCGCCCATTAGTAAGAGAACGTTAACTGATGTTAAAAATGAGACATTCACTGTCTATCTGTGTTGTCTGTATAACTTTTTATTTTTTGACGAACCCGGGTTCAATTTTCCGCGAAGCAGCAGGAAGTGACGTTCTATGCGCGTTCTCGACGTCCTCCTCACACAGCTCTACTAGCAACAGTTGTGCCTGACTGGATGGAGAATGAAACTAAGATGGAATCTGTTATTATAAATAAACAACCGGCCTCTAACACAGACTCCTTCGCAGACTAGCACAAGAAACCAAAAAAGGTTTTATCTGTAGAAGCCCGTCGAGCCAAACTAGCTGACCGGCGTTGGGTGAAAACTAGAGTGAACATGGGAGAGCTTTTCATTCATGGAGGGAGCTTTGATCGGTTCTGGGGATAAAAACTGACCCAGAGATGGCTTCACCTCTATTGAAAAGGTAAGATAATTCCTCTAGACCATGTGAATTTCGCGGCTAATGAAGATGCTCGCTCATGTATGTACGAGCACGCCAGCGAGAGCGAGCAACAGGTTGCTGGTGCAGTTAGCCTAGCGGCCTGCGGTGTCACTAGAAACGCGGTATTTTTGAAAGTTACATATAGCCCCTTTAAGTCAAGGCTTTTGTTATCTTTTGATATTAGAATTGAATTTTATGTAATTTATTAATCCCTGAGGTAAATTCTGGTTTCACACTCTGTTATTTAGAGACATGCTTCTCACACACGGGCCCGAATCTCACACACACACACACACACACACACACACGCACACACACACACACACACACACACACAAACAGGACCTGTGTACATGCATTAGTGGAGAGATGTCAGAGTGGGGCTGCTATGCAGGGAGCGCACCAGAGCAGAGCGGTTTGGGGTTCAGTGCCTTGCTCAAGGGCACCTCGGCAGTACTCAGAACGTGCCCTGGCCGCCCCCACATATTCAGCATACTAAACATCCTCTTTCTTGTCTTTTTTGTTTTGCAAATCAGGAGCAGATATTGAGCCTTACCTACCCACCCTGATGGAAACTATGTTATCTGCCCTCAACAACACAGACAACCTCAAAATAAAAGAGCTTGCTGTGTCTGCCATAGGTGCCATTGGTAAGAAGCTTCCAAAGATTTAACCAAAGGCCTGCACAAGAAAGACACCCTTCTGGTTTTCTATTCAAAATCCTAAAATGAAATTTTAGATCTTTTTTCATACTTTGGCATTGTTCAGTTTTCCTCTTATAATAATTAAAAACAGCTTTTGCCAAAATCAACATAACTGATAATTTGAGCATCCGTTTGCAATTCATGAGACTATTGAGCCTAAGCAGGAAGAGTTGTTGTCCCCTACAACTTGCTAAATAAATGGTGTCTCTGCTTTGATTAAAATAAATGGGCATATTGTGAATGTTTTTCTTAACAGCCAATGCTGCCAAGGAGCTACTGGTTCCCTACTTTCCACCAGTTATTGAAAGCCTGAAGGGCTTCTTGACAACCACAACAGAGGAGATGAGGTCGCTGCAGACTCAGTCCTTGGGTAGGTAAACCCTTATTTTTAGCAAATGACATTTACTGTGGTTGCATTTGTCAGTTCTGTTTTACTCTGTTAGCGCAACAATGAAATAGTGCATTAAAACAAAAGCATGAATGATGAAGGCATGTCAATCATCTTTTGTTGTTGTCTCTAGATACTCTCTCAGTGCTTGCCCGTACCATCGGTAAAGATGTATTCAGTCCTCTTGCTGCAGAGTGTGTTCAGCTGGGCCTTAACCTCACTGACACCATTGATGACCCTGACTTGAGGCGCTGCACGTATGTTACTTAGTTTGTAGAATTGTTGTTGTGTGTGCCTACAATGAACACCCAATACATAAGTGTTTCATTACAAACGTGTATTCACTTATTGTTTAGGTATTTGAAAAAAAAGAAGGTAATAAATGATATCATAATTGACTTTTTTTATATGTAACCTTTCCTTTACCTCTCCCTGCACTTCCCCCTATCAGGTACAGTCTGTACTCCGCTGTATCCACAGTTAGTCCAGAGTGCCTGACTCCTCACCTCACTGCCATTACCACAGTTATGCTGCTCGCCCTCAAGTCCAATGAAGGGATAACGGTATTAAGCTTAAAAACAACACTCACACATCGCCCGAAGTATAAATGAAAACAGAGTGTTTTACTTCTTCCCATCCTCTCTCATCTATCGAGGCACACCTTGAGGAAGACAAGACGTTTGTCCTGCTGGATGAAGATGACGACGATGACCACGAAGAGAAAGCTGGTGATCAAATTCTGGAGGAGGAACCTGAGACAGATGTTCATGATGTTGCAGGGTACATCGCATGTACATCATGAATATATATTGACTGACGTTGCTTGGCAAACAACTGCTCATACTCTGACTGATTCTGCTCTTCCACCTGTTAGGTTCAGTGTAGAAAACGCCTACATTGATGAGAAGGAAGATGCCTGTGAGGCACTGGGAGAGATTGCCTTCAGCACTGGGTAACATAAACATTCACACTGTACTACAACCTTCAGTCATTAGATATCTGCTTGTGTCCAAAAATATAATAATAACATAGTAGGGAATAAAAATGAATGCTGCGTTTCTCCCTCGCAGTGCTGCCTTCCAGCCCTTCCTGGAGTCCAGCTTCCAGCAGGTTTACGAGATGAGAGATGTGAGTAATTGTGTCGTCCCTCTCTGTCTAATGATCTGTAAAGGGCACTCTGTGTGTGTACATACATTTAGTCTCTGCAGGTCTGTGTCCATATGGAGATTGAGAAAACAAGCTTTGAACTCTTCTAACTTTTATTTTTGCCTGAAGTCACTTTAAATGGTATGCAGTAAAGCTACTATTTTCTTAATTTAAAAAAAAGTCCAGTTATCTTGATTCTGCCTGATCTGATGTATCATCCTCATATCTTCTTCTTTTGTTTTCATCAACAAACTCAATGGCTGGCACTCCTCAGTATACCATTAACCCTGTGGATTGGTGTCGCATATCTACTCTTTAAAACACGTCCTTGTGTATTGTGCAATAACTTCATGCGTTTTGTATCCTCTCTTAATTTTCTCTTACTCTAGTTTCCCCATGAGGACGTCCGCAGGGCAGCATTTGGAGCCATGGGCCAGTTTTGCCGATCTCAGTTCATAGTTTGGAGGGACAATCCCACTGAGGCCAACCACCAGGGTAAACAGTGGGGCTAATCTGCTTTAAATAAATACTGTCGGATCATTTAGCATTCCATAGAGTAAGGGCAGCTAATTTAGTAAGCTTGTGTGAAAGAAGCATCAATGTGTTTCCTTTTTTTATATATTCCCTTAATCTTCTCTTTTCTTATCTCATATCCCTCCCCAAGCCCTACTGAAGTTGCTGGATGTGGTGCTTACTTGCTTTGTGGAAACTGTACAAACAGAGCCCGAGCGCCAAGTTGTAATGGGCGTGTTGGAAACCTTGAACAATGTCGTCAAAACTTGCAAAGAAGAGGTTTTCAAAAACCCTTCACGCCTTAAAGAGATCAGCCATCTCATCCGTGATGTCCTTAAGAAAAAGGTAAGCTAAGGAGAAGACTTGATGGGGGATAGGGAGTTAACTTTCTCTGTTACATGGGAAACCAAATGTCTGTAAATTTGGTCCTATGGGAATGTGCTGCTATGGTTTATCAGCACATCTGCACTGAAATGTGCGCTAGTAATGCTGCTCAGTGTTCGTAGATTTAGTTAGTCAAGAACAAATCCCTTATGAGAACACACTGGTGAATTTTCTTCTTAAGAACCTTTAATGAATGAGGCCTGGGGTTTCTTTCTGTCTGTTTAGACTGTCTGTCAGGATGGTGGTGGTGATGAAGCTGAAGATGAAGACCAGCAGGTTGGCTGCACTCCTACATATAATTTACATTCATCAACATTTAAGGCTGGTGACACAAATGAAAGCGATATATTGTCGAGTGTCCCCAGAGGCATCTTTTATCCTCATAACTGTCCATTGACTGTCTTCTTCCTTTTCAGGCAGAGTATGATGCCATGCTCCAAGAGTTTGCAGGGGAGGGTATTCCCCTTGTGGCTTCTTCCGTACCTGCAGACAGCTTTGCTCCTTTCCTGAACGACCTGCTTCCTCTCATCATGAGCAAAGCTGTGAGTATTGGCCTACTGAGAGCAAGATATCAAAGGTGGAATTATTCAGACACGTTTCAGCTCAAAACTGGACGGGCACTGGACAGGGGCACTTTGTAAAAAAGAAAAAAAATACCTACTTTTATCATCAATTGTTCTGTCTTCCTGACTGCATTCTTAAGTCCATTGGGGATACAGCACTGGTCTAGAATCTAGAGCTAAGGACTTGTGTAGGATCAACCTGTTTGTACGGTAGAAACCTTTAACTATAAGTCTGGGTAATGTTTGAAAAGATTTCCTTTTGTGCATAAACACTGATTCATTTTCTGTTTCTTTCAAAAGAAATCTACATGCACAGTGGCAGACCGGTCCTTCTCTTTGGGTACGATTGGAGAAATCCTGCAGGCCCTGGCGAGTGTGTCTGGGGGCCAGGGAGTGGCAGGCAGACTGTCCAATCGTCTGCTGCCTGTGCTTGTAGCCGGGGTAAGGGACAGTGACGCTGAAGTTCGGAACAACAGCGTATTCGGACTGGGATGTCTGGCTCAGGCCGCTGGATCCATCGGTGTATCGTATCCTTCTGACTTGTGTGTTTCTGGTAGTGTGTGTGTACTGGGTGTGTTGTGAATTAATGCACCACATATGGTTGTTCCTTAGTAAAGTGTTCACCAGAGACTATCCCATGATGCTGTCTGTGTTTTCTAATATGCTGACCAAAGAGTCAGACCTCAGGGTGATTGACAACCTGTGTGGTGCGCTCTGCAGGATGATCATGAGCAACGTGGAAGCCGTCCCTCTTGAGCAGGTATATTTACTCCACTAAGTTGAGGTGGCCTTTTTTGCCCAGTGAAAATATTCTGTACTGCTGTCAACACATTTTCAAATGCAGGAAATTCATCACACACTTGTCTCACATGATATCCTCAATGACAGGTACTGCCTGCTCTGGTGGCTCATCTACCCCTCAAAGAGGACATGGAGGAAAACAAGACTGTGTTCAGCTGTCTGGCTATGCTCTACACACACAGTCCTGTCCTGGTACAGTACAAACCGCGAAAACACCTGCTTCTACAATTTCTGTGTCGAGTAATGTGTGTTAGGTTAATGGCTCCATCGGGCACCAAGCTACTCTGACCATGACAAAAATACCAAGTACAGAAACAAGATACTTTCTGCCCAGATCAGGCACAGGACAATGTTCATTTTTTATAGAATTTATTATTTATATATACAGCTTTGCCTTAACACTTCATGCAGAGATAGAGCATATTTTCATTCTATAGATCAGAACAAAAGAAAATAGATCTCCAGTCCAACAAAGAGACGATGAAATGAACACAAAGTTGAACATTAGATTCAATAATAATAATAATTAGTTAAACTGATAATAAAAGCTTCCGTGACAATCCTGAATCTTTCCCCCCCTTCAGTGTATGAGGTCATTATTGTGTTCATTTGCTCCATGGTCACACTGATGTCAAACATTGTTACCATGTTATATTAAATGTGTTTTCCCTTTCAGGTGGTGAAGCTTATGAAGCCCATAGTTGCTTCTTCCCCTCATGTCCTCGGCAACAAGAAAGTTGATGAAGGTGATGATTTCTTTGGTAGTATTCAGAATTAGCAATAGCCTGGTTTTTTTCAATCACCTACTTAAAGCAACAATATGTAGAGATTCAGTTTGCTGAGCTTTAGTGCCCACCAAAAGTCTGTTGAGTGAAACTGCTCTGTCCCCACTTCTCTCCCTCACAATGTGCATCTGTTGACAAGCAGAGGGGCGCAGTGTTGGCTTAAGATGGCTTTATTTATTTATTTGTATGCAAACCTGAGACATAACTTGGATAAGATGTCTGACCCAATAACGATAACGATACAGCCTGACGTGACATCGCAATCTGTTATGAATAATATCTACAGGGATGTACACTCTCTTTATTTCTACTCTTATCTTCATCCGTCACCTTCCTCTTCCTCTTAGCCTCAACCATTCTATCAAACGGTTCAGAGACGAGCTAACTGGCTCGTGCCGTAAAGCCGTACACGCTTCTATACTGCTAAACTTACAAAGTGCTGAATGCAGACGAGCGGGGCGATCTGTGCTAATCTCACTGTTGAAGGTTGTTATAGTTTTAGAACCACTTTGAAACTACTATTTTAAATATTGTTGCTTTAAAGTGAACAGAATATTCAAACTCTCCACTTATTTCTAAGCATTTTAAGTGATTGAAAAACAAAAAGATACAATCTCTTCTCCCTCCCTGATCATCTTCAGCCTCTTTATAACACTCATCAGCATTCTTTAGCTACATTGCTTTTATTTATCTTCTGTTGTTGTTGTTGTTTTTCACCTTTCTGCCGCAGACACCCAGAACATTTTGGCCATGCTGATAAAAGAATTTGCTCAGCACCACTCTGCCGACTTCCAAGCAGCCGTGACCTCACTTCCTCGAGAGCAGCAGGCCAAAATAAGTGCAACCATCTCTGGCTCGTAGCCCTCACACATCCTTCCACTCTCTAAAGCCAGGAAGAAATGTTAGATTTTATACTGTAGGTGGAAAATGGGACAGTTAATGGAGACGCTTCCTGAAATTGATCTAAAAACAGCACTTCAACCATTCTAATACTGTTATTATCACATTTGGAAGTTCAGATTCTGAGTGTTAATTTTTAATTTATTTGCTAACATGCATGAACTGTTGGAAGTTTTATTATTTTAAGAGTTAAGGTTTACCATCCTTTGTTGTTAGCATTGTGTTAAGTTTCTGTTATTCCTCTAATGTGCTCGTATGAAATGTTACTGTCCCCCTTTTTCCACTGTTTGTACAGATGTATGGCTTTATTGTACGAGTGTGAAGCAATAAATTTATCTCCAGAAAAATGTCATTTTCATTCTGATCACAAGTCGGTAGACTTGAAACGTTTGATCAGTATGCGATCTCTCCTAGAGTGAACTTACAGAGCTCCATCTGCTGCTTCAAAGGGATTCTCTGAAGAGCCGATACTGCAGCTGTGTGAACTCTGGCAGAAATACTGCAGTCAAACTCCCAGAGCGCTCTGACTAACTGGACAGGCTGAACATACTACACTCAAAAACCGGCACTTCTATCACCCTCAGTACTCTCTGTCAGAGCTGGTTTAAGTGACTAACCAAAACCAGTCCATCTCTTATGCTGCTATTTCTCCTTAAAACTATGTGGTAGAAACATACAACACAAACTTACAAGTGCAAGAGATTTCTTTTTACAAAATTAAGCACGATGCTTAAGTGCTGGCATGTTTCACCATGCAACACTTACAATACTTGGATATACTTGGAATACTCATTGATTCAAAAAGGAGTTAGAAAATGTGCTTTTGCTGTAGAATAATGATGGCGACTTTTCGTCACACTTCAGATCTCCCGTTGCCCCTGAGCATTGGTAGAGTCTGGCTGCTGGTCTTCCAACGCCATAGTCATCTGCACTGGTGTGAGTCCATCCTCTCCTGAAAAAAAGACCCAAACACAACTCAAGTAAATGCACATGCCACTGAAGCCACAGCGTTATCAGTATTTGCTTGTGATAGAGGAGACAAATACCACACAATTGTAGCACTTCTAGAAACAACTCTTTGAATGATTACACAAAACATTAGAGAAGGTACTATTGTCGCAACACAACCGGCTTATTCCGTCCACTAGCCCGTCATGTCATACAAGTACAAAGAGAAATAGCAATAAACGGCTCGGACAAGTTAATCTGTTATTCTCAAATTCCTGAAAGTGTTGAGGTCATTTTTTTATCTGGACATTGATGTAATGCTTAATGATCTCATTTTGTTGCCAGAGGCTCTGGCACACTGATGTGATCTACATCAGTTTGACACTCTCCTGTCTGAGGTTCCTGCAGAGTGCTGCAGGGCAGAGTAATACAAATGATACATGTGCTAACAGCTACACTGATAAAACCTCACATCTGAATCAAGAAAGCCGGCGAGTTGACAGTAACAACAACAGGTATTACAGCTACTGGTAATCATTTCTACATGTAAAAGTGCTGGATTTGAACATTTGACTGATCGATTTAAAATGCCTTCAGACCTGTAGATGTGTGTTTCCAGGGCAGGATGTTCATTCCTGTGCGGCAGAAGGAGCGGTCAGTGTGCGCCTCGGTGCTGTACAACACCTCCTGGAGCTGTTTGTCTCCCGCCTTCTGGGCTTTCACTCTCACCTACACGTGGAAACAGATGGCACTACTCAGACACCTATCCTGTGCTTCCATGTTGATCAAAACACACAAAAACAAAGATCTAGGGTCTTTAAGTTTCGTTCCAAATATCCATACCTCAAGGATGGTGATCTCTTTTTCCTTCAGCTTCCCTGCTTTGTTCTTGACCTGGGTCTTCTTGTTGTCTACCCACACCACTCTTTCCTTCACCTCTGACCTGGCAACACAGAAACAGATAACTGTAAGAACATCTACGGTACATGAAATTGCTTTTTAAGACCCTTCAGGCTTTAAGCTGACTCACTCTTGGATGCCCAGGTCGGCCAGTGTTGTGTCTAAGAAGGGGAATGGTTGATGGGCTGGGTCGGGCTGCACCTCTATGGGCAGTGTCAACGACATCGGGATCTCCCACTCCAGTTCTACTCGCACCATTGGCCCTGGTGAGTCTGGCCCTCTTTCGGCCTGCTCCGCGTTGGCCTCTCCTTCCTCCAGCAAGCTTTTTGTGTCGTCTGCTGCCAGCTTGATTCTCTGATCAGTATCTCAAAAAAAAAGAATGTGATGTATCCCTTACTCTTGGTCGCTTTATCTCTGTGACTGATGCTTGGTATCTGCTCCCTCTGTCTCCAGCGGTTCTGTTGTTGCAGATACTGGCTGGTTCAATCTTCCCTCCTCAGGGCTGATGATTCAGAGCTCTGCGTCTTCTGATGATAAAGGTCTCTGGAAAGTGTGAGTGTCTTGACTGCATGCAGGATTTGAGCTCTGTTCCCTGGCTGATATAAGTGCCTGTGCTAATGTGTGTAATGTGTCACTCAGATGTTAGGTTTATTAGACTGTCAGGGAGGTGATGGACGGATGTTTGTACCGCTCAGTGTCAGTGCTAATAATCATTCTGACCAGCCCTGTGTGACATCAGAACATGTTTCGTGTGTAAAATGAGGATGTGTGCGTCCCTAAGAAATTCCATTTTGTTATTAAGAACTAATTCCTTCATAATTTAAAGTAGATAATCATATTTCAAAGGTAAACAGTTGGTTACACATCACACAATAAAATGCAGAGAGATCATTTCAGGGTCAGTGTCCACAACAGATTTATGACTGTGTAATGACATGATCCACTTCACCGTAACGCCACCTCCTCTCATCATTCTTCTCCTCTCTTTGCCCTCTATATGGGCCATTCACAGTTCAGCGTCACATATTCAAATGTACAAGGGGACACAAACACAGGACACGTGTCTCTGCATGCTGTGGAGAACGTGTGTGTTGACCTTTACAGCAGGGATCTGCCCAAACCAGCACTCTTCATGTCACACAAGCCGCCGCAACGAATCTTTAGGGTGATGGTGAATGATATTTATGGTCTTGGTCTTGGTCTTGTCTCGGAGCACTACTCTGGTCTCGGTTAGTGTGGTCTTGACTACAACACTACCAAATATCCACTGTACACTATCCACTGTGAACCAAATGGCAGACAG
Organism: Tautogolabrus adspersus; assembly: GCA_020745685.1. Taxonomy (NCBI): domain Eukaryota; kingdom Metazoa; phylum Chordata; class Actinopteri; order Labriformes; family Labridae; genus Tautogolabrus; species Tautogolabrus adspersus. The sequence goes on along the minus strand of CM036551.1, from coordinate 18,165,684 downwards.
CTAGCTATACTGTTGGACATTAGCATTATGCAGCTAGTCAGATATTTCAAACAGACACCAGAGCTGCAAAGACGTACATTCTCAAGCACTGAGCACTATTGTTGCTCAACGTCGTCTGGCTGTTTGCTAACAAGTTTCCAAAACAACTGTATGGTGATGATGTCAATGCTTGGGTCATGGTTTGTTACTGCTGCCTCTCAAGCTTTCACAAGTATGTCACTGTGTGTCTGTAAACAAATTGAAGTTATTTTGCCCCACAGTGCCATTAATGCAGCTGTAGTGAAAGTAGTGACTAAGAAAGATGCCCACTGTAACCATCAAGCTGCTTTTGTGCAGGACATTAAGCCTCTGTGAACCTTGAGGGGTTTGTATTTGTACAGAGTACTAACAGTTATCAGTTAGCTATAAATGCTTTATTTTTGTAGGAACATGACGTGGCAGTGGAAAAGACGTCTCCTGGCATGGCATCACCACTTGAATGTAGTATCAACTAAATATCCATTCTACTATGCTGATGTAAATTAGGATTTCTGTTCAGTGACTGTATCACTGACCTCTGCTCTGGCCTCTCAGTCACAAACAGGTGCCACATGGATATGGGCTTATCCCTGTGCACCCCCCCCCCCCCCCCACACACACACACACAGCATTCCCCTGTGTATTTAACCTAACGCTTTGTGTGGAGTTATTGAGGCATGAGGTCAGACAGGAGTTTTCTGCCAGCGAGGCAGATGTGGTCCGACTGTTTTTTTTCTGTACCGTCAGCTTAAAACTGATTGATGAAATCAAATGTGTGATTTTTAGACTGCTAGACTTATTTTATGTTTTTTTTCATCTTGAACAACAAAAAATAATTTTTATGTTCACTGTCATTTGTCTGATATTAATCCCAAACTATCTGTAAGGAGAAAAAATACAAGCCCTCTAAGGATAGTGACTGTTTCAGTCAGGTATGACCTAAACTAATGTTCAAATATGTTTACTCACAGTTCTCCCTGAACAATTATTAGAAAGTAGTTTGCTATTAACTGTAGAAATTGACAAACCTACGGAGCCCCCGATATCCAAAAAAGTCAAAAAATAAATGCTGTGCACATTAATTTTTGACTTTTTGGGACTTCAGGGGCTCCGTACAAACCTGAGGTACGTTATGAAAATAACTGAAGGAACACAAAGGTCATCAATGATGTAAAGTTTCACATCGTACTCAAAGTGATCAAGAAACATTTATTAGAGTTGAAGTTAGACGATATAAAAGGGATAGAAGTAAAACGTTACAACCTTCACAAACTGTATAAAAAGCTTAATTTAAGATCATTAGAGGGTAAAAGCTCACTGTCACGTTTGAGTCTTTGATAACAGCACGTTCATAGAAAACATGTAACCATTGAATGATATAAATACGTATAAATACAAAAGCACAAACAAGTTAAAACCAGATAAAAATCTTCTTTAAAAACGATGTTAAAAAGCTAATGAATGCTGTTCAATATATTACTCCTCTGAGCTTTTTAACCATTATATATAAACACCACTCGTAAAAAATATCTGTTGATACAAATGTAAAGATCTGATGATGTCACTGAGAGAGGATCTATTAGTCCATCTACTGCATTCATCTTTAAAACATGTGAACTGGAACTCTACAGAACTGAAGGGAGTAACAACGTGTGTGTGTGTGTTCAGGCGGTCATCCTGAAAGCTGCACAGTTTATGGTGATGACACTGTAGGGATCATTCTGTCGTACAGTCACATGTCCAGCTGAGAGCAGCTCTGCAGAAGAGAAACACAACACCGTGAAAGTGTTTCATTCACTCTTACTTCTGAGGTCATTAAAGAATCCTGACAGAGATAAGACTGATGTATGATCTGTTTTCAAAGTGCACAAATCAAAGCTTCATTTCTCTTTTGTTAAGTAAATGATCTGACTTTGTATTGTAACACGCACTGTGCATTCTAGTAGCTCCTGAGCTGCTCATCAATAATAAACAGAAGCATTACCACAGTCAAATAAGCAGCAACTTTGAATGTCCTTACCCAGCAGTTTGTAGAGTGAGTGAGCTGCAGTGGTGCGATCTACCTCCGGGGGCACCAGAGAATCAAAGGTGACTCTTCCAAACCTCTGCAGACTGCTAGAGATCCAGCTAGGAAAACAAGGCATTGTAAGCAATACATTTAACAATTGTACCCTGAAGATTGGTACGGACATATTTATAAATGAGCTTTGGTTAGAAACAGGAACAGATGTGACTACATCTTACTGATGCTGTGGTGAAGGGACAAGTAAATTAGGATTTATGAAGATAAAACTGAAGTTTAAATGCTTTCCATACACAGCCAATGTAACAATGCTCATTTATACAAAATGTAAAATATATGTTATGCTATCTAACAATCAGCTCCATATCTTATCAACTGACACTCAATTACCGAGTTAGAATAAAGTCTGATACTTTAATACACCAGATTTGATGTCCACCTGGTAAAGAAGGTAAACAGGCTCATACGTGAGACTCAGGTTGAAGAATCTTACTTTCTATTTTGAATTTCAAAGCAGATGTGTGTGTGTGATTTTAAGCCTGCCTGTGTTGTGTGTATTGAATGAAATACCTCAGCATGTCCCCGCTCTCTGCATCATTCTGAGCCTCAGGCATCTCGATGTTCTCCTCCACTATTGGCTCCATTTGGAGGCGGGCCTCCTCTTGTGGGGACCTACCCACATGCACACACATTAAAACTCCAGAGTGATCTATTTCTTTATTTTCCTAGCTTTGTGTCTGTCAGCTCATCTGAGACTTACAATCTGCTGACAGGAGTGATCACTTCGCTCAGGGATTTGTCCTCTTTTGACATGTCCAGGATCACATCTAATGCAGCTGTTGATAAACACAAACACACAAATTAAAGGGCTGTAAATTATGTCATTGTTGTGCTGCCAAAACATCATCTGAATAACTAATGTGTGAGAAAAGAGGAAGAATTCTCACATGAGCCCTCGGCGGGTTGCAGTCCTGACTCACTGGATATCTGAGAGAGAGAGAGAGAGAGAGAGAGAGAGAGAGAGAAAGAAACAGAAACAAGGTTTATAATCTAATTTGTCTCACCACTGAACTGAACACAGTTGGCAGAATACAACTGCAGGCCAGCTGCCTAATGGATAACCTTCATTATTTGACCCATAGTTTCACAAATAGCCTTGCAGCTTTGGCATGGCAAGAAACTTGACTTCTGGTTGGTTAGAATATTTATACGTTTTCTTGTTTAAAAAAAGGAAACGTCGAAGACCGGCATTCATATTAAACTGTACTTTCACACTCATCACCTCTCTCATGCTTGAGTGCCTCCTCTTCCTCTCTGTCCTCAGTATTTCTCTGTCCTGCTCTGACTCCTCTTCTCCTTCCTTTCCCCCTCTCTCGTTTCCCCCATATGCAGGCAGGCTGGTGAGCGATGCGCACTGTTTCCATAGAGACTGGAGGTCACTGTGGAGGAGGGCTTTGAAGGGGTCACAGGAAAGTTTTCAGTCAGTATTTTGTGTATTCCTCAGCAGATGTGCAGTTAAGGGCATCTCGAGGTACAGCTTGTGATCAATACTGATAAAATGTGTCAGAGGCCTGATAAACGTGTTGCTTATTAAAAACCATGTTGGAGGTTAATGCAAGTCTTATACTGCACGGACTCTGATAAAGTCATAGAGGTTGAAGGTTCATTTTGTGCATGAGGCATGTGACCAACAGCACAATAACTTCTCACTGACTGACTGTAAAGCAAGGTTATCAGTTACCTCAAATGATCTATTTACCTTGCATAAAACCCCCCACAGATCCCCCCCCCTGCCCCCAGAGGACTTCTATTTATCTATTTTGTTCTACACCAACAGTTTGCAAATATTTGTATCCTTTTGACGGACAAAAATGTCGGGTTTTCTCAGTATTTCAGAAGATGTCTAGTAATAATACTTTAGTGTGGTACTTACATCCACAGGGGGCGCTGAAGAGCTGAGCAGGAGCAGCACGCTTGGTCAAGGAGGGCAGGTCTAGCAACACCTCGGACTGAACGGTAGGGACCGAATATTAGTTTGATAATACAGTTTCAGTAGGATTTTTCAGAGTTCACAGCGGAGGGAGAGAGGAGGGGTTAAAGAAAAAAGAAAAGGAGTGTAGAAGAATAGAAAGAGGCAAGGAAACAAAATCAATGAGCACTTCCCCAGTGGGCTGAGAGAGCTGGAGTGTAATTAACAGTCATCCTGGTGGATCAACACTTTGATGGCAAAACGTTGATTACTGATTGCCAACAACTGAAAATTGAATGAGTCAGTGGCTGAAAGAGTGAATGAATGTGTGTGCATACAGTATATACAGCCTTAGGAGTAGCTTGTGTGTATGTTCAAGTCATGATTTCAGCTTGTTATGGTGGTATTTGTATTGTAATCTTGTAAGTATTGCATCTTAAGTGAGTGGATGTCTTTAAACATAAACATGTGATTTAGAGAAACAGCATCAGTGGGGTTTTGTACCAGGTCCAGCGTTTCGGCTTGTGGGTTTTCAATCTGTTCCTTCATAGCTTGGTCAGATATCTGGACCTCAGAGTCAGCGAAGACCAGCTGGCGCCTGCGACCTCCCCCTCGCTTCCTCAGAGGAGGAACGACCTGATCGCAGAGAAACACACAGCTTTAATATTTGAATCTATTAAAGGAAGTCACTTTCCGGCATCAAACTGGAAAGTATGCATCAATGTGGGGACACACCCTGGTGTGTTTTCCATTACTGGTTTCTAAAATGAAACAAGCTGCCCATGAGTCACTTTGTGGAATGTAGATTAAAGTTAATGATAAGTGTCACAGTGGAAAATGCTTTGTCATTGTTTGCTGTTTCCTACATGACATGATTCAAACAACAGGTACACATAAGTGTCTCAGGTTCACCTCTTCATAGGGACTATCTGTTGCTCCGTCACCTTGGTTCCTAGATGCTCTAGATGGTGGGGTAGGCATAGCAACATGTGGTGGGGTCATCTCTATGGCAACAGCTGCCAGAGGAACCTTCAGAGGCTGACCTGACTCTTCATCTAGCAGCCACATACTGTCCCGCTCTGCTCCCAACATGGTCTCCTTCAGTCTGGAAACAACACACACATTCTTACTGTACACCGTTTGTCTTCACAGGTATGAACTAAAACACCAAGTTATACAAAATATTTGGTATTCTAAGTCTCTAAGTCAAACGATCCTGTTTCTTGGAAGAGTTCATGGAAAGGACTGAAAGTCCATTTTTTAAAGTTTCTTCAGAGACTTACTGATCAATAGAGGTCATGGCTCCTTCAAGATCCCCGACCCTCTCCTCTGTATGCTGCCCATCCACTTCTGTTCACACACAGGTAAATAATATCAGAGACATCATATGAAAGAGACGTTTAAGTGAACTTTCCCAAAAACAATCTACTCTATAAAAAAAGAAACTCAAATAACTTACATTTTTAAAGAAAATATTTATTTTTGTTTTAACAGATTTCATAATAAACCCCTTTTACTCTCTAGCCACTTTCACACATGCACTACACCTGAAATTGTCCAGGTGAGCTGCATGTATGACTCATGCATGCAGAAATGTATTACATAAGAAATGTAAAGAAAGGAGCCACAGGTGGAGCGGGTTTGGGTCCGACCTGTGGCTATTTCTCATATGTTGTTCCCCACTCTCTCTCTCCCAGGTTTCTGACTCTATCCACCGTCCTAGCTCTAAAATAGAGACAAAAAATGTCATACTCTGCCTCCTGAGACCCCCTCCCCCCCCATCCCCCACACCCAACAGGGGAAATCTCGAGCTGTGAGGGACATGTCTATAAAGGGAAATTGTCAGGAGCAGGCTGTCCTCAAATGTTCTAGAAATGTCCGCAGTGCATGTGTGAAATACTGTTTAAATGTTCAATCAAGAGCAGACATCTTTGATAAGAACATCAGGCAGTCATTTATTCTTTCTATTTAAGAAAATAATGATTTCTAAAACTTCAGAGATGTACTAGTAACTTGTCAACTTAAAATAAATATGTTTGTCTCCTGTAGCAAAGGCACACACTAAGTCAGATTTGATCTGTTTATTATAGTGGCTGCACAAAGAATGTGATTATTATCATTACAGAGAGCTCACACTGTGGGACTAATGAAGGAGGCACTTCACAGAACCTTAAATATAGTTGAGCAACCAATTTGAATACAAAGACAGTTACATGCATGCACCCACCTCCCCGGAACTGGTCTGGTTGATCCAATAATAAGTCAATCTCTCTTGCTGTTGCTTCTGGAAGGTCATCTCCCATAAAATACTGAGAGAGAGAGAGAGAGAGAGAGAGCGAGAGAGAGAGAGAGAGAGAGAGAGAGAGAGAGAGAGAAGGTTTAGAAGAGAGGAGGCATGACGTTGTCTGTTTGGTGTACAAAGAACAGGATGATGATAAATAAATGTAATTTTTTTGCATGCACAGCAAAAACCAGCCCAACGGGCAGACAAGCAGGACACAGAGCTCGTATCTATATGTGAGCCACATATCTCTGTAAACAAACTGAGCTGATGTAATTAAGTCACATCCTATTACACCAAAATGGTCTTCATCAGCCCATTATGCTTTAGAAAGAGCATTATCAGTCCCTAAGTGACATTATGAAGAGCCTAATAGTGAGTGGAGGATTGTGGGACTCAGACAGATTGTAGTAAAACACTGCTGCATTTTATGACCATAACATCATTTAGATTTGAGGGGTGAATTCAGGACAGTCTGTTAGGCATCAGGTATTTTACATCCACTCTTTCCTACACCATTAAATTCACTGCTTTATACACACTGGTTAGAAAATGTGTGGATTTTGTAAAGTCTGAGAGAAGACCCCCTTTGAGTGGCCTTGAATAAAGCTGTTGTTGGCACATGTTTCCCATCCCAGTCCAATGAATCACTAGGATGGCTATTGTGTCTAAAAATGATGACAAAGATGTTTTCTGTCCCTTCACAGTGACAGAGAGTTTACCTCAGCAGCGGGGATATGCAACTGCTCCTTCTCCTTCAGTGTGATGGCAGCTGGAGGTGACCTGAAACCTGTTTTTACACAGCAGGGGGAATTAGAAGACAAGTGTGTGTGCAGCACAGGGAGAACCATTACATAGAAAAACAGATTCATTTCTAATTCAATATGTGTAGATAACATTGAAATAAGTTCACTGAGGACTGAGCATGTATTCATAAGTTTCCTTACGGGGGTAATAGCAACCTCCTGCGCCAAAAGTTGAAGAAGAAAATGTTCCATTTATGGAATTCAAGTAAACAAACCCATTTTTAAAGCCTCTTTAGGCCGCGTGTCCACCTAGGTTTCTTCTCTGAGTGCCAGCGTCTTCTTTTCAGTTGTTTTCAACGAGTAGAGAGCATTCACAGTAGCAGGCGGCCGCCCGGAGAATAAAGCACAGCGCCCAGCCTCTTTTTTTTTGAGCGCTCTGCCTTTTTTGTGCGGCCGCTCCAAGCGCTCAAGTTTAAAATCGTTCAACTTTTCAGAAAGGCAATGTTGATGTTGTCGGCGCTCTTTTCAAGATAAAAGATATTCCCCAAATGTTTGCCGCCCACAGATCGTGTCTTGTATCAACATCCTTTTTGCACTGTGTCTGATGGGAAATAAACAATCTAAAATAAAATAAAAATACAGTAAAAAGTAACGGAGCAGTGTCCATACAGCAGGCCTTGTCGACAGACTGTTGTCATAGAAACATAAGGAACGTGCAGGGCTTTTCTACTCAGCGCACAAGCACTTCATGCAAGCGCTCCCAAGCGCTTTTCTGCCCGGAAAAACTTCAGGTGGACACGGAGCATTGTCAAGATTCTCCTGACTGTTGTGGGGATTTCTGAAAACGTTTGTCATCATACAAAATGATACCACAAACCTTAAAAAACAGAGTAATCGATATGTGAAGTGCATAATCACCACTGTCACAAACCAGTTTGCAAGAGTAACACAAATGATTCCTAAGCTGTAAGATTATGAACTGTATTATACAATATGCTGCGTCCCATTTCAGGTCAGCCTTTCTGGTTGAACCTGCACAACAACCTCTAAATGATTTGATTTCTGATACAGCTTTGAGTTTCAAGTAAACAAGTGAGCAGTGGGAAACAGATTTGGTGATCAGAGACAGAAAAAAGTCCAAGTACTTCAAAGTCTCCTGGAGCCTTTTTAAAAGGGGAACTGTTAGGACATGGTTAATGTTAAAATGAGGACTTAAACAGCAGCCATCATTGAATTAGGACACAGCTATTCTTTCAAACATTAAAATACTGGCCTCACCGTCTTTGTCAGCTGTGGTGTGGGGACTGGGCACCAGGGAGTGCTGTGACCCTGCCTCTTCCATCACCAACAACGGCTACAAACAAACATTATAAAATATTACATGACGAAAACAGAATACTCAAATGATATGTTTCTTTTTTTAGGACCATACATGAGTATGAACCAAGCTTGATGTGAACTTCCAACTAAAGGCTCAAACTCATTCAGTAAGAGGCAAGGTTTGTGGAAGACCAAACTATAAAGAATTATACTTCCAACTTTCTTATTTTGCCTCTTTGGAAGCAAAGAAACATCTCAAATGATGAAGCTCATTTGCTTTGGTTTCAGGTGGACTCTGCTGTACTCATACAACATTTCCTGTCTGATAACTGATGAGTGTTTAAAATATTTAAATACACAATTGGATCAAAATATACAGAAATGTGTTATTTGGACCCTGGAAGCAAAAGGCCAGTACAGGGATCCTTTAAATGACATCATAGGACCCACTGAAGATTTATTTTGGGTCTTTTTAATGCATTTATTGAAGACAAGAAAGTGGATAGAGTCGGAGAGAGATAGTGGGGAATGAAAGGAGACAGGTTGGATTCAAACAAAGGCCACCCTCTTCAAGGACCACAGGGCACAAACTAACCACTAGGCCACTGGCGCCCCTACTACAGTCATTTCCATGTTATTGCCCCTGTATAGTTTAGTCTCACTTGGTGGTGCTGTTGATGATTTAAGACGGACATGGTATTTCCACAGGGAAAGATGACAAGAAGGACAAAGTTCAGCTGTCAGACGGTTTAACAGCACACAGAGTGAGTAAGGCTGGGGTATTATCAGTTAACACATTCTCAAATCAATCATTTTGGTAACTTCAGTAAAGCATAATTTTTTATGATGTCAGCCTCCTGAAGGGTCTGTGTAGTGGAAACATACATGTATGGACATATACATCCTTTAAGTAGGTGTGGCAAGTACAGATGTGTGTGTGTGTGTTTTTTCTGTATTTGATCTGCGATTAGAAAACACTCGATTGTAGCAGCACATTTGCGCTGAATGTGGTCAGATACTTACCGTACATGCAATCTCAATCATTAACTAATTTACTTCTGATAAAACAGCCACAGTTAAAGCTTTACTGAAAGATAGTTGTCTGATGTAAGAGCCTTTTCTTATTTATTAAATGTAATGCAGAGGTGGGAATCTATTCTCTGGAAACTTTAGTTTGAAGGAATTACAGAAACGTGTCAGATGATGGGTACAGAATATCTAGTAACATGTGAAAGTATGTCTTTAGTCTATTATTTTACTAAAGTCATAAACTATTAAAACTTAAGTTGTGTTTGACAGAACAGTGGTGACATCTCTTTCAAACAAGCACATCTGTGACACCTGCTTTGAACAGGTAAACAGAGTTTTGTTATGCTACACTCCATACGGAGACGATAGGTTACACTGCCTTTGTAGATATCGTGTAATGTTTCATCGCACACCAACTCCACCATTCAGTATGTGGCTTACTTACCTGGTGTATGTTGTATGGGCTGGGCAGTTGTTTTAATTTCATGAGTCCAAAGAACGGGTCCTGAGCCCCCTCTGCCTCCTCCAACATGTACAGGTTGTCGGGCACATCCAAGGCCAGCCTGCCAGATAAACACACCAATAATACTATCCACAATATCCAAACATCCCTCTCATGTGCAGTGCTGAATTAGCTAGCTACAGTTTGCATACTTTTATCCTTGAAGTTGGTTTCATAGATTAAAAAAAGATAAAGTACAACTGAAATAAGATCTGTGTACACCATCTGCAGGGTTCATAAAGATAAGATGAAATGCATAAATAAACACCCATACATTACTGCTGTACCATAACACAGCCTATTAACATTTATGATGCCATTTAAATGGAATCATCTTAATTTGTCCATCATTCATGCAATACATCACCTCTGTCTCCTTTTACAGTCTTTATTACCAAAAATAATCTCCCTCATAAATATTCCACCAGATGCTTTGAGCTCTGACTTCCCCCAAAAGCATAAAACCTCTGCATGGCTCTGCTTCAACTCATAGGTGCTCCAGGATAAGAAAAGAAAAACACACTGGGCATGCATTGAGTGAGATCAAATGGATGTTATGTGTCCTTGTGTGCACACCTGTCAGACTCAGCCAGGTCAATAGGTATGCATCTTTTAGAGCGCAGCAGGCGGTCCATGGTCTGCTGAGCCTCCTCTGGAAACAGAGCAGGAATTGACATTTTCACACACAACTCTTGGATGTGCAGTTCCCTCAGATACAAAAGCACATATGTCACATATAGGTCAAGGACTAAAACCTCCGGCATTGATCAAAGGTGACCACAATGCCTCCGTTTAAGACTAGAGAAGATGGCTATAAACAAGGCATCCTATTAATTTAATTGTTTTTGGGTTGATATCATGATACCCACAGCCTTATCTGGCAAAACAATAATGGACATTTCTGCAGAATGCCTTTCATTCATGCACTGTTTTAGTCAAGATTTACAGATAGTTCATTCAATTGTCCCAGGCAGGATGACCAAAGAAATGTTTTATCATGTTTTGAAGGACATATTATAAAAAAAGGGAGGCACATTCTCACTTGTCCTGTTATTTACTCTCAATCGTATTGAGGTTCAATCTTATTGCACTGAGAGATTAAATGAAATACTATTGCTGAATTCAGAAACCACAGTAGTCAACAGACAGCGGTTGCTTTTTTGGCCTCTTCTCCTGCTTATCATCCTGCAGTGTTTCTCACAGTTTTCATCAGCCATGACAACAGCTTGATTGTGAATCTGTCTGATGCAATATTAGTTTCAGGGTGTAATTTATGACAAGATGAATAGAGAATGTTGAGCTTGGTTTGCTGGTGTTGCATTCATCTGCTCTACATAGGCGTTTAAATCAGCTTTGTCAGGCTGATTTGGGAAGCATGCATTGTGCAGAGATAGCACTGTTTTGGTTTAACACTGAAACAGCATTTCTGACACTTCTATGTTCTGCAGGGACAACTTGTCTGCTGTGTTTTGCATAATTTGAACAAACATCATTTTCACATTTCACCTAAGTTTACCCTGGAAAGCAGCCCAAAAGAAAATAATGGTAATTGTTTACCTGAACATCATCCTTCTTACTGACTGCATTTTCGGCTTATCCTTAATAATGATGAGATGTAAAACTTCCATTGTTTAAAACCAACATACTCATGCCTGCACCTGATTTACAGTATGCTATTTAATGTCTGCTACCGATGTAAAGACATGCACAGTTTGTGGTTTTTAAACTGTATGAAGCGTTCAAGTCTTTTTTATTCTACTCCCCTTATTGTATCCCCCCTTTCTTCTTGCTCATCTGGCAAAAGGTTACAGTGTACTGTGTATAGAAAATGTAGCTCTGAAGACAGTTATGACTTCTGGGCGTTCTACTCTTGCTTGTTCTCGTTCATTGTCATGTCATTTCCCCTTACCGAGCAGGAAGCCACATTGCCTGTGGTACACTACAACCACTCCATACTGCAGCTGGGACGACAGGTAGAGAGAGAACCGAGGCCTCGGCAGGTTGGGTTGAGGTGCGGGAATCTGGGCTGTCACATAGTCCAAAATGTCCCCACTGTAAAAATGTGACGTTATACACTGGTATTATATAATAAAATCAATGATTCACTAGTGCAACATTTTTTTTGAAGATAGACAACCCTACATAACGCAGCTGCGTGTACTATTTTATACTACCATAAAACCATTAATAGCCCAGGCTTTTATTTACTTCAGTCTATGAAATGATCCTGCATATATTTGGGACAGGCTTCAATATGAGACGGCTTTCATTTATTTTTAAAACAAAACTTATGCAAAGCAAAGACGTGAAAGACTGTGAAATTGTAAATTTACACTAGACAGAATATTTAACTGGGTACAAAATAAGGATGTCAATAAAAAATTTAATAAATCACTAATTTTATCCTGCTTTGTAAAAAAGCATGCGAGCCTCCTTCATGTCATATACACATACAAACACAACTCTGTCTTTCTTTGACAAATGTTGTAGTTCATCTTTATTTCGTGTGTATAGTTATAGTTGCTTTTTCTCCTTATTTTTGATCCACAAACTATTTCAAAACGAAAATCACAGGGACCTCTAATTGAGATAGGCCTTTATATGTCAAAAACCAGCGGCAACACCAGGCTAGTACAAGGGGGACTGGGCCTTAAATTGGGATGAGCTTTTATTTGAAGTTTTACGGTACATCGGATATCAGTACAAAGAGAGATAATACTTTCTGACCAATCGTTCATGTCTTTTATAACTTAAAGCAGGCTCGAATAGCTTTACACCGAACTAGACTTCAATTTACTTGAAAGCGAGCAGCCTAAATGTCAAGCACGGTGAAAACACAATATATTAACCAAGGTAATTTTAAAAACCAAGAAATGAGGCTAAAAGATCAGATACCTGTCAATAAATCAATATAAGCCAGACAGTTAAATACATCTTTTATCTGTCCTAGCTTGCTCTGATCAAAACTATCCACCAAAGACAGACAACAAGCTAACATTGGCAGTCTATAACATTATGACTTCTTACCATGTTCGCCTGACATTGACTCTGAGAAGCTCTCTCCGAGTGACCCTGATACCTCTTGTGGCAGCTAACCTGAATAACCAAACACAACATTCAAAAACAAACTTTAGCTGACACAGGTTTATCAGTTTATGTTCATAAGCCCTGCTGTTATGATAGTAGTTCACAAAGGCTAGCTACCTTTGCTATCACAAAATATTGAACTAAATTAGCTTGTTCAAAAACTTACCAAACTGTGGAAAAACATCCAGTATGGCGCTTGAGGACATTTGGGTAATAAAACATTGTTTTTTACCGTGTCTTTCTCAAACAACAGCTCTGTGGAAAAAGGTAAAGGCTCAGGGTTTTGTCCTGGATGGTAAAATCGGAAAAATTAAAATCATGGGTATCAGACGGCCCCCCACGGTTTTCCCGCGTCTAGTTACGCTTGGCCAATCCGGTTGCGAGTTTCAACAAATTGAAAGTAAACACTCGTGATGCCTTCATGTAAAATAGAAAAAAAGGAACATTAATATTTTATGTAATGGAAATTGAATGGAAGCATGAATTGCAATCTAATCTAATTTAATATTTACAGTCTTTGATGGCAATCCTCTTTAACTACAAGAGATTAGACATCAACAACTCATGTGAAAACTGTATTCTCACTAATAAGAAATACAACTAATTTTTCCTATCCCAGAATGACCATTCAAGATATATGCAAGTGAGTTCTTCCCATAGACTGTAAATATCTTCCTATCTGTACAAATCATAGACTTTATAAAGTTAAAAATATTCCAAGGAAAAACTCCTTTTTCAGATTTCAACAATCCAGTTGTCATTAGTCATAATTTTGATTTACGATATTCAAAATGACATTACACATCTGAAATATTTTTTATTTATTTCGGATGTCTGGAAGGTAGATTGACTTGTGAATAAAGGAACAAGGACTATAATATATATATTTTTACAGTTATGTCCATAAGTGGACATATTATTACAGTAGTGGTAAGTAGTGGAAATACAACAAATACTCTAGTCAACCTGTTTGATTTTTTTTTTTAGAATAACGTTTTTGTATCCCTTGATTATTTATTGATTATTTTTGTTTTCTATTTATCTTTCTTACCTTGATTATGATGATTTATTTTATAAAGTACTGTGTACGGCCTTTATAAACTCACCTAGCAATATGAAAGTGTTTATAGTTGTCTCAGTAACTACGTTTCAATGATGCAAAAAAAAAAATTATATATATATACAAAAGTTATGAAACCATTTAATGAACATATACAGGGATTGCTTTGCTTATTGAGTTCTTTCGCTTTGGATACTAAAATTAAAGTGTGTTGCTAAGACATAGTAGAGATTATTCTACTTGTAGTGGAATAAATGGGTAAAGCTGCCATCACTATAATTCGACCTGGTCCGTGTACGAAGTATAATTCATTTGCAATAGTTCATGATGTATAATGAAACATGCCAGTTTAAGGGGTATTGCCTAATTTCATTATCCAACTTGGCGAATGCAAATACACGTTCTCGCACGTTTACTCATTCTCCAACAGCCGACTCAGTGTAACGTTGTTAACGCTTTGACTGTATTATTGTTTCATTGAGCGAGGACGTGCAAAGCTATTCAGCGCAGCTTGTTGCATTATCCAACTTGTACAATGAAAATTGAACCAAGGAAGTCGACAACCGGAAACAGACACAGCTCACCTTAAAAGTTGGGCGCTATGAAGCGGTGTTGGTTGCCGTGATAATTTCCATAGCTGTTGGTCGTGAATTCATTCGCCAGTCGGGGCGAACACTTTTATTAGCCTAGTTATTTGAGTCATGTCAATGTATTCGTCTACTTATTTGATTAAGAGAGTGTGACTGCTAGAAAGTGTAGCATATTAGCCTACCTACTTTTAACTGTATATATTGCGAAAGGACTGGACAGGAGATCATCAAAAATGCTCGCGTCTGCAGTGCACACTTCCACTTAGTAGACGAAGTTCAGATTAAAACAGATTCAATAATGCATCGCAGCAGCGTCTTTCAATGCTGTTTAAACTGCTCATTTCAGTCAATATTTTCGCCGAACGGCTTGAACAACGTTATAACTTTCGCCCTTTATTAAAAAGTTTAAACCTTCTTTAAACCACTAATACCTAACCTCACCTGCACAATCTCTACCAAATTAACAAAACCGAGAATAAACAGTAACTTTACATTAAAAAAAAAGTTTGTCCTCAATGAAAACATACGCAACTAACACGATTCAAAACGCACAGCTTTTATTTTGAAGGCGAGCTGTGTCTGTTTCCGGTTGTCGACTTCCTTGGTTCAATTTTCATTGTACAAGTTGGATAATGCAACAAGCTGCGCTGAATAGCTTTGCACGTCCTCGCTCAATGAAACAATTATACAGTCAAAGCGTTAACAACGTTAGGCTGAGTCGGCTCTGGGAGAATGAGTAAACGTGCGAAAACATATATTTGCATTCGCCAAGTCGGACAATGAAATTAGGCAATACCCCTTAAACTGGCATGTTTCATTATAAAACATGAACTATTGCAAATGAATTATACTTCGTACACGGACCCAGCATCACAGAATTTGCAAATCTTCAATTTTATAACAAATTTAAGTTTGAATCGTTAGTATCCAGTAACCTTTCGCTGTGTCTTTAAACTTGTACATATATGTTTTGTTGATTCATAATCATTGTGTTTATTTTATTTTCTAGTACAGGGTCTAGTTGGTTTGAGTTTCAGGAGCCTTAATATTTCAGTTTCTATTTCGGGTACGGAAAGGGTAGGAAAATGTGAAGAAAACGTGACGTCACCCTGCTTATGGGAAGTGGTGAATGATTGGCCACGCCTCTGTGCGCGAGGAGGCAAGCAGCAACGTGAACATTGGGTGGTGGTGGAGTCTGATTGAAGCTGTTCAGAGGAGAAGCTACAGCGGGAGGAAGTCAGTCTGTCGGGCTTACTAGCACAATTTTGACAGAACATTCCCTTTAAAATGGCGTATCACAGTCCGTACAAAGCTCCGCCGCACATCAACGCCCCCCCGGACCAGGGGTTTCTGTGGAATATCTTTCAGAGGTGAGTAAGGAAAGGCGGGTTGTTTCGTTGCTGTCTGCCTGTCTCCTATTCCGGTCCGAGTCCGCAGCTAAAACTGCTGTCGTTTGTAGCGAGGAGAGGAAGAAAAGGGATGGGCTATGTTAGTAGTGACAGTTTCATTGACAGGTCGTCTTTATTCCTGGGTACTTTAAGCTATTTTTGTCGAAAAGCAGTGCTCCGCAGTGAAGCAAGTGATCTATGAGCTCTAAGGTTACCTGTTCAGCTGCTTCCTGGAAATACAACTGCAGAGTGTGTTCATACACAGCGTATACGTCCAATAGCTATCAGGCTATTCGTCACATTGCTGGTCTAGCTACTATACTCCAGTACTGGCACACAGCATTATTAAAGGCGTTAAATGGCTGGTACTTAAGTAAAAAGCAGGCAGATGGTTCAACCAGGAAACTGTCTTCTGTGGCTATGGCTTAATAGTTCACAAACTATGGTCCAAAGACCTCCAGGAGTCCTTGAAGGCTTTTGTTCTGGGCTCTCCCAGCAAGAAGAAGGACATTTCCACAGACGAATTTTATTGTAAACATAGAAATGTGTGATTTTTTTTAATGAATGAATCGTTCTGCTGTCTGTGTGAACAGTGAATGATCCTATCAAGATCTGGCAGTTGTAAGTCTTTATGATGCCGCAGTGTGTATCCATTTATGGGACTCAAAAACATAAATACATAAAGCTCTGTCCAGCATAATTACAATGACATGCACATTTTTATTTTTTCCTGAGCTGATGTTACAGTATCAGTGGCTGCGTTCAACCAGTGATAGTCATCAGTTTCAGCATAGCCTGAATCAAAAGTGTGTCAGCAGCGAAGAAGGTCACCAGAGAAGGCAGAGGGGGGAAAAAGTTGATAAGCTTTGGCCCCCGGTTGTAGTAAGCTATAGAGTTATGTAATATACTGCAGAGAATTCTTCCCTGCTGCTTTGCTTTCTCACAACATTGAGATGCTGCACGCATAGCGAGGCTTGAAACACTCTTTACAAATTATTTATGTGTGGTGCAAAAGCCCTTAGAAATCAGGTTGCATGTAGACATTTACCAGTATGTCTTTTTGCATTTTTCTTTGTTTCTCTTTATCTCACTCACACATTCCTGATCTTTCAGTCACAGAAACGGTGCTACTCATGACAATCATGTCAATATGGAGTTATCCTCACATTGGGTAATTCTACATATAACCTAAAAGACTCTCTTGTACACACAGTCATCCCTCACATGAGCATTACGCTGCAACATCTGCTGCCTCTTGGTCAAAATATGGCAGAGCAGTGCTGGAATTCCCTGGTCATGTGATCAGAGTCAATAGAGCATACTTGACGCGGGAGGCCTCCTAATCTGTGTGACACACACGCACTTCACAATATGACTCACCGTCCAACAGTCTTTGGTAATCCTTTCAGCTAAGTTCACACTTTTAAACTAATCATGCGAGGAGAACAAATGTAGTGTTTCATTCTCACTGTGTTTGACGCAGTTAATTTAGAAGGTAGACTGCAGACTGACTATCAGCATCCAACACATTAGGTCCATTGTTGTTATAGATATATTCAATACCATGCCTTGACTGTGACTGTGTCAAGGCTTTGATTTGGATCAACAATGCAGATTTCAGTAAATGTGAAAACAGTGATCACAGACGATCTGCTACTGCTAAGTAAAACTGCAGATGCTAGAAAGACAACAAATTCATAACTAGTAGGAAAACAAAAAAATGACTTTTGAGGAACATGTGCCAGTTTCCCATTAATAACATAAGCGACAGTTTTATTTACATTATGTAAGTTAAATTTGTCACTGAAGAAAGTGAACAGTATCACCATAATTAGACAAAAAAGTAGCAATTGAAAATGACTGTTGGACACCAGAATTTCCTTGGAAGGCTTTGTGAGTGCAGCCTAAAAGTAGAAGTTTTAGTTTTCTTCTCAGGAGCCACAGTTACATTGCCTTACTTTTGGAACGATTATGTGGAAAGTAAGGCGTCCTTTGTTCCGCAGGCCATATTCCAACCTTATTTCTTAATAGGAAACATTGAAACATAGGAAAAACTGAGCAGAATTACACACCCAGCGATAGTGTTTTATGTTGTCTGGCTCCATATTGGAGTGCGTGAAGATGGAAATGCCAGATGTTTAACTGTCTGTGCTGCAGGCAAGAAGGTGTTTCAATTATGTGCCACTTATTCCGTGTCCGTTTGTGGACGGTCCAGCGAGGTTACCTCACCTGAGGATGAGTGAATGCGTCAGTAAATGGTCAACAAGACAAGACATGGGGGTATAAGAGGAGATCTAATTTTTACACACACTCACTTCTTTGTGTTAATCAATCAGTGTATGGTAAAGGTAGGGTACCCTCACTGCTTGCACCAACCCAACCACTCTTCAGCTTCACCTTGACAAAGCTCTCATTTATAGAGGCATGAAAAGGTTGTTTTTCTTAACAAGGAGGCAAAGCAAGTCTCCAAATGTTTCGTTTTTCTTTATTTAGTTTGGGGGAAGGGAAAGCGAGGAGAACACACGGACTTAAAGTTGATCAGCGACACAGGCTCTAAACATGAATACTTGAGCGCACATTAAGCGTCACTGCTGGGAGAGGAAAACCCAACCCATAAAACCAGCTCTGTGTTTGTTTTGTTTTTTTCTAATGGGGGGGTTCCCTGTCTCCTCCTCCCTGCATTTTTCTCTGCCGGTATTCAGAGTGTGTTTGATGAATGGATCTGTATTGACATTTGGGTCAGGTAGGTTGCTAAGGAACAACTGAGTCACTGGATGTTTGACTAAGCTGTTTTTTTCAAACTGTGAACTCGAATTCGTGTCACAGTCCGGCCTGTTGATGTTTTTATGTCTCTGCATCTCATCCAAAGACTCTTGGTAATGTCAGGGCTGAGTAAAAAAAACACTTTTTGGGGAGATTGTCTTACAATCAAACCCTCTTTACAGCTTTCTTTTCTTTTGTAATGAATGCCTTTATATTATTAAGTGGGGTTTCCTCTCATGCTTGTATGTTTTTTTTCCATGACCTAACACATCTGGATTTTGCTCAAGAGCTGATGACATGTCCTGAAAGTATTTCTAAGTTGAGCTCTACTTTGATTCTGACCAAACAGAGGAACAAAATAAACCAAGAGGCTTTTAAAAACGACTCACCACACTTCTCCACATACATTTTTTGTTTTTTTGCTCAACATATTAATACACAGGAGTGCTGAAAGATTGACACATTGACATTCAGGTCATTTTTCTTATGTCAGCCAGGAAGCCAGCACCAGTAAGCTTTTTCAGATCTACCTTTAAATACTGACGCATCATTAAAAATAAACCTCTTACGTAAAGAAGGGGCAGCCAAGGGATTATCAGATCAATAACCCCAGGAGCACTGTAGTTATATTCTTTATTGTGGGAAGAGAGTCAAGATTTTACTGAGAACAAACACCAAACCCTGAATTAAAAACAACCGTAAAATGCAATGTGATGACGTTCCCTTGAAATCTAACATCTAACATAATTAGTCTCTAGGCACTGCCTGTAGTAGCTCAGTCGGTAGCAGCCTCCAAATGTACAGAAGCTTCGTCCTCGACACATGCTTGTTGGTTAAACTCTCCGACCAATTTGTGCACGTCATCCATACTTTGTCTTCCCAACAAGTCTCCTCTCTCCTCAGCTGTCCTGTTATAAATGCATATAAGGACATGCAAACTATAAAAAAGGAGAAATAAATGAACAGAAGTGTTATTTGCAGACCTGTTATCACTCTTGATAAGAGAATTTCTTTTTTCTTTATTCATTGATTGACAGGAATGAAAGCTCATCATTTAGAACTCGAGGTTTTTTTGGCATATTTGCTTATAAAATTGTCAAACTAGTGCATCATTAACTTATTTAGTAATTCAGATCAAAACTCCAGGTCCTGATCAAAGTGGATGATGGCGTAAAGATGCAGATCATTTATTGCACATTCCCCCATGTTGACCCTTACAAGCAGTTTAGTTGATTTAGATTGTGCCTGTATGTTTGCCTGGAATGAAGAGGTGTGATTTATAAATCATTTATTTACTTATTTTTAAGATTATTATTTTTTTTTTTCGGGGGGGGCTTTTAGGACAGTGGATAGAGTAGGAAACAGGGAGAATGACGTGGAAGAGGAGCCACAGGCCGGACTCGAACCCCGGGCCGCCCACTTGGAGGACTATAGCATCTGCACATGGGGCCCTACCTAATTGCTAGTCCATCTGCGCCCCAGAACTATATGTTTTCAAATTTAATTTGAGTTTTGGTTTCACTTTTCACTCAAAAAATATGGAAGAATGTGTGAAATACTTAAACTCTGGCACTATGCTGATAGCACAAGTGGTTAGTATGGTTGCCAAAATTCAGTTTAACTTTGTCTTTGTGCACACACACACACACACACACACACACACACACACACACACACACACACACACACACACACACACACACACACACACACACACACACACACACACACACACACACAATCAGAACTTGTATGGCTAGTCTCAAGGGATCTGCAAACATACACACTGCCTGTGTCCTGATCACAGGACTCCATTCATGCTCCAGAGACTGTTGAAAAACTGACACGCGTTCAGGAGGATCAAGTTTCAGCCGGCAAGTGGTGATGCCGGCTCCTATTGTAAGTCTGAGTGTGTGGGTGTGTGAAGTTGTTAATGCAAGCAGTATCTAATCTGTGTTTCCTTTCCCCAGGGTGGACAAGGACCGGAGTGGAGTGATATCAGACTCAGAGCTTCAGCAGGCCTTATCGAACGGTATGTATCAGTGACTGCTCTGCCACTCCCCTTTCCTTCCTTTCTGATTACTTCTCCTTATTTCTGACCATTTGTCCCATTCTCCCATCTCTCCTCTCCTTCTCATCTCCACACTTCACATTTTTATAACTTCCTCTTCCTCTCTTTTTTGTTTGTTCCCTCTATCTCCCTCCCATCAAGTCGTTACACATTATTGCATTCAGCCACTCTTTGATTTAAACAACTGCCATGCCTAAGTGTAAAATGGATTGTGATTTTATTTTTAGCCCAGATGAGCTGAGTAAAGAAGAATTATTGTTGTCCCGGGACAACAGAGAAGCAGGTGAAAAGTTTATCAGTGTGGCTTCAAAGAGAACACTTCAAAAAGCCTCAGCGTCTTTGTGATGACAGCCCACTGAACACTGTCACAGCTGTGTGTGAAATTGCATCCTCCGCAGTCGAAACGGTGTCACAGATCTAGTAAAATGGTAAATGGAGTCGGATTTGTACAGCACTTTTCTAGTTTTTTAGACTGCTCTAAGCTGCTTTTACACTACATGTCACATTCACTCATTCACACCACATTCACATACTGACGGCCGAGGCTGCTACATAAAGTGTCCATCAGTATGAACTAAATCCAATTAAATGCATTTACACACCGCTGCTTTTGCCACTCAGAAGTAATTTGGGGTTCAGTGTCTTGCCCAAGGAGGACAATTTGACTTGTGGCCAGACGTTTCGGTCGAGAGACGACTGACTCTTTCACTGAGTCACAGTCGCCCTCACTGGAGGATCCCACCATGAACAATATTAGAAAGGAAGTATACAGAAGTGTAATTTTCCAAATAAACTATTAGAAAATAAAACTATAGTTCCAAAATCCAGCACACCAAATGATATCCTGACATGATGTTTGCTTGCTAACACTTGCTTCAAGCATGAGCGCGTCTGTCTGTGGACAGATTTCACTGATTCGAAATACAGCGTCCATATAGAGATTTCATTGACCTGGACTGAAAATTGAGAGGGTACTAAAGAGGCTGATTTCTCAAACAAGTTCCTCTACCGAGGAATAGTCCTCATCATTATACGCTCTCTAACAACTGGAGTGCAGACCGCTGTCTGCTGATGTGATGATGATGTTGTGCTACAATCAGCGTCACTTGAAGTAACATCATTTCTGATGACAGTGGCAGCTGATCATAGCTGGATCAGTTGTCAGTCGCTTGGTGTTAACAGCTGTTTGGATACTGTAGGATAAAGGCTCCCCGTTCAGTGTACTGTTACTAATAAAGGCTTAATGTTATCAGTGTCAGAGCAGCAGTGTTTTCTCTCTGTAGCCTGTTATCTGTTTAACAAACCCCTGCACATAACACTCTGCACAATGCCTTTTTATCATATATTCATTATTGATGATTCTGTTTGTGGGAAAATATAAATGATGTGACTCATACCAGAGGGTACACTGAGGAATCATCAGCCTCACATGCGTCTGAATTCCAACAAATGGTTGTTTGCTGACCGGTGGACCTTAGTGTAGCGAACCCCAGCCAGACAATGGTGAAGCGTACTGATGCTTTCAGAAGCCTTTATTTATGTTCAGCCTTATTCCTTATTTTGAACATAAATGTTATTTTCCACCTTTTCTCTATGAAACACCGTAAGAGCTACAGGACAGACGAATAACATAAAATGAGCTCTTAAGGCCCTGACACACCAAGCAGATGGTAAATAACTAGTGGCGACGAAGGCCGACTGTGGCGTCAGTCACCTCACGTTGCCTTCTGTCTTGGTCAAAAAGTTGCACTAGAACACACCGCAAAGAATACAGTCGACCGCCAACCACCACGTACGTTCTGCGCATGCGCACCACTCGTATTATAGGAAGCCTACTAATCAAGAATAATGTCTGATAAAAAGTTGAAAATGGCAGCCAGAAGAGGCGGAGGCGACAAATAAGGAGAAACCGCACTAATGGGTGAAAGCATGGATACTACAGCGGCATGCTCAAGGGACTTTCCCGAACCTGTGTCGAGAGCTAGAGATAAATGAAACCTCCGAACAGCCAATCAGAGAGATTCCTCTCACCCACCGGCGATTCGACAAAAAAATGGCCGATGGGTAGCGACGGAGACACACTGCAAAAACTAGGGCGACGACCGCTCACCAACAGTCCAACTAGGACAGACGGCCGACGATCTCCTTGGTGTGTCAGGGCCTTTAAAAAAATACAGATAATACAAAATGAGCCATCAGAAACAAATAATTACCTGTATGCCATTCAAATGTTTAATACTTTGGGTCACGACACACTTTGTTTCTTCTATCTAAGGGGGGATGCAGTCGCTCAGTCTGTAGGGACTTGGGTTGGGAACTTGAGGGGCGCCAGCTCAAGTCCCGGTGCGAACCAAATCTGGAAATTGGTCTGGTAGCTGGAGAGCTACCAGTTCAATTACTGGGCACTGCCAAGGTGCCTTTGAGCAAGGCACTGACTCCCCCCCACCCGCCCAGGACCGCTTGCTGTGGACAGCCCCCTCACCCTGACATCTCTCCATTAGTGCATGTGTGTGTAGCATGTTCAAAAACAGAGTGTGGAACTGAATTTCCACTCGCAGGATTAATAAAGTATACCTTTACTTCTTGTAATGGAGAGTTATGCACAATTTTTTGTTCGAAGTCCTACAAATGTTCAACCTGTTCTCACATGAGGTAGTCTAATGGTTCCGTGTACAAGGTGTTTGCTTACTGCACTTTCTTAGCACCCATTAGCATCTGTTTTCAGGTCTGTTTTCTTCCTTTCTCTGGGATGGAACCCCAGTGATGTTGTGAAGATGACAGGGCAGTGTAACACCCTACAGTTGGAAGTATTTGGAACCAGTTTTTTATGCTACATGTTATTGTTGCTGTTCATATGTTTATGTTGCCAACACAGTTAAACTGATCTTTAGTTATGGGGTAGAGTCATTTTAGAGCGGTGTCTTAAAACGTGAATAGTTAAAATAATCCAGTAAAGAGGAAAAGAGTCAGACAAAAAGAGAAGAATAAATAACCAAATCATATTTCTACAGGAAACACATTGGTCCCAAACTGAGCATGAAAAATAAAAAATGTTTGGATAAAAGAACACATTTTACAGCACCTTGAAGACAGCTGCTGTAGAGTGGGAGTTAATTAGGTTCAAAGATTGAGAGGAAGAAAGAATCAGCAGGAAAAACATCCAGAGAGAGGACATGAGCATCACAGCTGCCAGTAATCACTTTTTGGTTCTGTGTGGCTCAGGAGGATAGGGAAGATTGTAACTGGATGAAGGCTCAGTTCCCACCAGGCCTCCTGAACAAAACAAAATACACTTGTGATTCTGCAAGGCGGAATGTGAAGCGCTGTTGAATAAATAACACAGGTCATCTCCTCTGCTCAAGTCCTGGGAAGTGAAAGCTTGGACTGTAGAGTATACCGAGAGAATATCTGTTTCCAAGCCCGCACACGACACTGCTCCAGCATCCCTCTTGACCTTGCTCCATGTGAGACAGGAAGGTTGAAATCCTGTAATGATTAATGTGACGTGCATTTCAGAGTATGGGTTGCCCAGAAACTCTAGCACAGGTTGATGTTTGTCCTCTCGTTAAAATATAATGTGTTCCCCACCGACTTTATGGCTGAATTGCTCATGCAGTTTTTCAAAGACTTTTTAACAGATTACTCTCACAAACCCATTTTTCGGAGCTCAGAGGGATGAAAAAAAAAAGAAGTGTTGAAGCCAGCAGCAGCAAGCAGTGAAAGAAGCTGTTATCAGGCTGCGCAGTGGCTCTGGCTCCGCATACTGATTAGTGTGCGAGAGTGTGTTTGTGCATGCATGCATGCATGAAAATGTGTGTTTATCTACAGTGTGTGTCTTTTTTTCTCAATTAATTCCAAAGGTCAGATATATGCCTTTTTGTTGTCATTGATTTAAACTGTGTGTGTTTTGTTTTTGTCAGTGTTGTGTTGATTTACATCTTGCTGTGTTTGTGCGTGTAGCGAATGGCAGGTTTTCCTGGTCCAGTCTCTGCCAGCTCATTGGGCTCACTGTGAAATGAAACAGAGCCAGTGAGGCTCAACAACACACACTGCAGCACATCCTGCCCGCGTGCAAAAGCCACCAGCCACTTGCTCCTGTGTGTGCGTCGCAGCTCTAGTGACCACACGAATGCTTCTTTTATTTAGTTTCAAACCATCAACCAAGCTTTGTCAGCTGTGATGCTCTGTTGGCCTCTTTAACCTCTTTGTGTATCACCTACCTCTTGTTTTTTCTCCTCTCTCCTCCTTTGCTTCTCCTCCCATAGGGCAGCGGCGTCTAGAGAGTATCACAGCTCTGGAGGCTGGAGAGGGAGACGGGGGTTTTTCAGACTTCGCTCATGCTGTTTACACTCCTCCATCCTCTGATATTTCTGCAACACATATTCTCTTTCAGTCCTCTGTCTTCAGCAACTGCTTTTTTTAAAACCTGTCAGCCTCCCCTTGTTCCTCCTCCTTTTGAAAGCTGAAAACCTGCCAACAGAGCATGCTTTGTTTTTTCTTCAAATGATGGCTTGCTTTATGCTGTCTGTGAAGTGATGTCCCTTAGTACTACAAAGTGCATTATAGGAGTGGCATCAAATCTTCCTACTGGCAGATGATTGTTGTTGCTTGTATTATAAAAACAAATTCAATTACATGACTGCACAAAATTGGATGACTTTTCAAGACGGGTTTGTTGTGCAGCATCGCTCCCCTCTTCTATCTCATCTTCTTTCCTCTTCTTATTCTTCCCCCTCTCCTCTCCTCTCATATTGTCATTTCTCCTCTTCTTTCCTCTTCTCTCTCCTCTTCTCTCTTATTTCCTCCGCCCACACTCCTCAGGAGGATATGGCACACACTCAGAGCCTGCTGTGTCCTCTTGTCTGTTTGTCCTCTCTCGTCTCTCGCCCATGCTCCCTTCACTTAGTCCCACTCCTTTTGCTCTTTCTCTCTCTATTCGCCCCCCCTCTTCTCCTCCCTGTCTCCATGCCTAAATCTGTCTTGGGTGTGACAATAAAAACCTCCCAGAGACACTGATTGGCTTTGAGTCACATGAGTGTATGTCCATGTCTGTATTGTGTGTATGTCTTTTGGCCTCCCTTTCACTCTGCATTGAAAAGCCATCTTACCAACATGCTCCTCCACTCTCCTGGGCACAGACTTATACTCCTTCTTGAGTTATTTATTTAAGTGTGTAGGAGCAGTAATAGGCACTAAAATTGCTGATACGATTGAGAGAGCACCGGCTTGCTGTGCAGATTGCAGAGTCGACTGAATGGCAGGACTCAAACAGCTCTCTCTACAACTCTTACCCTGCCACTACATTTGAAACATGTGTTTAAACTCGGTTACATTCTGGTAGTGTTACAAAACAGCAGGTATGGATTTTTGTTGTTTAGTCGTATTGAGCTTTTTAAAATCTTTTTCCTGCAATCAGTGTTCAACCCTGCGGCAGCATTTGTGTTATATTTGCCATTGGTGGAGACGCATCATGCATTCACTGACTGTTTAACACGTTGTCATTTTAAGCATATGGTCAGAGAAATGTTTTCTGTTAATGAATGAGATTCCTTCTGCCTTGACAGCTGGTCTATGTCTCACACATCATGCACGATTGTCTAGCATAAAGCAGCAGAATTGAGCATGATCCTTTCACTGGTAAAAGTGTCCTTTTGCAAAATGAAATATTGTTATATTTTAATATTGCATTGCATATGTTTGCAGCAAATCAAGAAGAAATCCAACTTACGGGTGTTTAGGCTGTTTTTTTGAGAATGATGGATGTTTGTGATTTTTTGTTTCACAAAATGAAACCACTACCTTGGGAAAACAGCATTTAGCTTGTGCATGTTGGTTTAGTCAACTGAGACTACTTTTAGGGTGTCAAACAGTAAATGTGTCTGTAAAAGTTCTCGTCCACGTGTGCTTGCTTTCATAGTGTAGTGCGTATACAAGAGTCTCACTGAGCTCCATCACAGCCGTTATATGTATTTGTATACACTGCGGTTTGCTCACTCTGTTTTTCCACCAGCCTGGCTCTCTCCTCACTTCTCCCTCTACTGTGCCTCACCCCTGGCGGTTGGGCTCCCCCAGTGAGAGAGCCCAGTGTGTGGACTGGACAGAGAGTATATTGTACCAGCAGGCCACCAGACGCACACACAGAACACACACAAACATCTCAACCATACTGACCACCTCACACTAGGCAGTCGCAGTCTGTCTGGTATTCATTGGTGACCTCACAGCTAGCTACTGGTGTGAAGAGAGGGAGTGCATTAGTGTGGCTGGAGAGGTCACAGCTTGCGTGCGTGCGTGCGTGCGTGCGTGCGGGGGAATATGTCATCGGTTTTGATTTTATGAAGGATAAGCATTATTCAAAATAAGACGCGTAGCTGACCTGATTGACGGTAGGGGACGCAGTGTAGCTGTTTCTCAGGTGGTCAGGTTGAGGAGGTGTAAGACCCGCCTCAGCTTCAGCTCTGAGCCTGTCGTTAGGTTGACTGAAAGTTAGGTTGAGACAGCATGGCGACCACCATTGACGGGCTTCCCAAGCCCTCTGCAGTAACAGATGGGTGAAGTCACTCAGGCTTCATCCATTCGTATTTACAGTCTATGGACATCAGCCTGTTGGTGTGTGGACACCAGTTTTGAATACTCAATTTTTTCAATATTTCCGTTGCTTCAGGTCAGACCTCCTTAAGATGGTGACAGAATACTCACTCCCAGAACAGCTCCACCCACAGGCCTCAGACAGCCTCGCTCCTCAATAAGAAAGACAAGCTGCAGAATGTCGAGGGCCTTCTTTGAACCCGGGAGTGAAACCCAAATTATTACATATTTGTAATAAAACATCGTAACCTCTTGAAGACATATTCTTTTATTTTGACACTTTTAAGGATCTTTTTAAAGGCAAAAATAAATCAACAATAACACATGATTTGTATGATCTGTTTTGCTCGCAATGCTATATTTAAATGAGGTGTTCTATTTCAAAAAGAAACGTATCCACGTTCTTATGGCTCTCAATGCAAATATGCCAGTGAACAGCACAGTGTGAATACAGTTCCATGCTTCATCAAGGGGATGTTAAAATTCTGCAGATGCTGTTTTAGAGACTGCAGACAGAGGTGCAGGGAGGGATCTCAGGTCAGCAAAAGTAAGAAAGACAGCTTAGGTTACAAAAACAAAACTTCAAATATTTGATCGTTACCTTTCTTCTGATTATCTTTTGCCTCGTTGTATCTTTCTCTTTCTTCATTTTTATGTGCCGTCTTGTTCTCTGTGCTCTTGTATCTTCTTGTCACCACCGCCCCCGACACTCACTTGTCTTTTTATTTCTGGTCTTGAACTGTCTGGCCGCTGTGTAATAAAGTCAGATGGTGAGTCAGCAAGGGTTTAGATGCCCTGATAAATCTTGGTGTTTGAGAGTTAAGCGTGTGAAGAAGGCTGTAAAGTATAACACTCTGCTGAACTAAGCCCCATCAGTCTTTTCCTGAACATAAAACTGACAAAGAGTTTCACTTATGTTTGAAGAGCTTGTTTCATGGACGATAAAGACAAAAAAAAGTGTGTTCAACTCAGCTGCTTTCAAGCCTTTTCAAAAAACTTTGATTTATTTGATTTTTACAATTATTTGTCAAAGTGGTGTGAGAGCAGACTCTCAAACAAACTGTGGATCCTATTATCGTATAGTATAACACTCTTAATCATTTTGATATTTAAAGTGTTTCTGCTCTCTGACACCGTCTCTAAAGTCACCTTCTGAGATTTGAGCACCGTAGCAGGACCCTGAAAGTGAAGAGACTAAATCAAACTCAGGTCTTGTTCATTGTTGTCTTCACGCCTGTTGTTTTTCAGACCGTCATTTCGAAATGTCTTCATTATTAAGTGGGGCGGCTGTGGCTCGGTTGGTAGAGTCGGTCGTCTCTCAACCGAAAGGTCGGAGGTTTGATCCCCAGCTCCTTCAGCCACATGTCCGATGTGTCTTTGGGAAAGACACTTAACCCCCTAGTTGCTCCCGCTGCTTCGTTGGCGGCGTATGAATGTGTATGAATGGGATTAGTTACTTCTGATGGTCACTTTACATAGCAGCCTCTGCCATCAGTGTGTGAATGGGTAGGTGTGACCTGCGGTGTAAAATATACAAGCTCATGTCCATTTACCATTGAAAGTCAACCTATTCAAAATGCTTCATCCAACATTGATTATAAGTTTTAGTTAGTTTGAAATGAAAATGAACAATGCCTTTTATTATCCAGACATATTAAAGCCTTGTATCCCACAGTAAAGATTGTAAATATGAATAAAACAATTCATTGTGTTCCTCATGTATTCTTTACATTTGTTCCCTTAATTGTGTTCATTAATATTTTATTTTCCCAGAAAAAAAATGTAATCATCTCAAGTTTAAAAATCAAAAAGTAAGACGCTAGCCACTGCAGTTTCTTTCACCCTCTGTTATTGTAGATTACAGAAACACATGTGATAAAGCTTTAAGTTCTTCTTCTTAGATACATGTTTCACTGGCTCGGTATGTTTACTTGTTTTCTTCTCTCTCACAGGCACATGGACTCCTTTCAACCCAGTGACGGTACGCTCTATCATATGTGAGTATCCGCTGACAGTGACCGATTCACTTTGACACAATTCTCAGTTGTTCTCAAACTATGCCTGTTGTTTATTTACCCTCCTCTCCATGACGACGGGGTAAATGAATTACATTTGGAGCAGTCGGAGGGCAGAATTAATCTTATCTTTGGCTTCAGTAATTGCTGAAGTGAAAACCTGCAGCTATCAATAAAAGCAGGAGGAGATGGGAACGTTTCTCGCCGATTCCCTTAGACTCTAAATATTGATTATATACACCATCCGCTGTAAAAGGAAGCAGAGGTTCAAAACGTAAAAGCTCTGAATGCAGTTAAGGACAAGGATGGTAGCTCTTTGGCTGTAGGTCAGACTGTAGCTCAGCACAAAAACATCATCACATGTTGTTGTACTGAGATTTATTAAAAATATCTCTCTTTTTCAAATCTGATAAAACGGATGATTATTTTTAAACTTGTGTTGTTGCCTCCAGTTAACACAAAATGAAGTTAAACATCTCTCCCCGGGTAAAACGTTTACTGTGTGAAATCTTTGTTGTGTGACTCGCAGAGTAAATCCATCGTCTTTCCTTCCCCCTGTACCAAACTCAGTAAATCCATTGTTTAAAAGTCCCCCGGTAAGAAGCATATCCTGCGATAACACTCCCTTTGTTAGGGGGGGAGAGGGGGGTAATTGGATTGGAGCACATGGGGGAGTTAGTGGAGTATTGGTAGGGGGGGGATAAGCCAGTTTTCTTTTCTGGTAGTATGCCGTCTTATGAGGCAGGAGTAAGTCAAGTGTGAGAAACATCATTTATTCTTCTCTGCTCTCTGACTCCTATCAAACTATATGTGCTACCATTTTTGTCATTCTGCTGGATTTGTTCAATTTCATGCCTAAGTCCTTCATACCCAGAGCTGTCGGTTTTGACTGTATGAATGTGTAAGTGTATGAAAAAACAGAGGAAATTATGTCTGTTATATCCTCCCCCTCTGCTTCAGCCATGTTCGACAGGGAAAACAAAGGCGGGGTTAACTTCAACGAGTTCGCCGGTGTGTGGAAGTACATCACAGACTGGCAGAACATCTTCAGAACCTACGACAGGGACAACTCTGGCTTCATCGACAAGAACGAGCTCAGACAGGCGCTGACTGGATTCGGTGAGCAGCAAAGTATGCTTTTATATCTAAACTTGAGAAATGTGGTGGAGGGCTTCGTAGCGGTCTCGTAAGAATGTCCCGTCTCTAAATCAAAAGGTCAGATTTGTTTTCCCCTTCTCAGCACCTCTATAAATAGACCCGCATGCAGGTGGACATCATTGATTAAGGGAGTGGTTTAGAATCCTAGCCTTAATTTTGGGTTTGGGGTTTATGTTCATACTCATCCATCCGTTCAGATGTATTGGACATGCAATAATAATGTTGTGAATAATATAGGACAAATCCAGAATCATTATTCATCATGAAGAACATTTTGAAGGAGTGAGACAAAACTAACATGACCTGATAGAAAAGTGAAAAAGCAAATGATCTAAAGTACTCACAAAGATAATGTTTGTTGTTTGGTATTTTTAGTTTGATGAACCAGAATGTATGCAGGCAAGAAAGTGAGTGCTTTGCATTTGTCCTCTACTATTATCAAAAGTGAAAAGATGAAGGTTTCTCAAGGTGTTTCACTTGTTATGATCTCTGTCTTTGTGGTTCTGTGGTCAGTGTTTGAATTGTCTTAAAGTCCCTCTCACAACACCTCTAAATGCATTTTGTTTAAGTTCAGTGACTATCCGTGGAGCCATTACATCACAAAACACAAATTTGACCACTAGTTCATACACTAGTTAAGAAACAAATTCCCACAATAGGCTAAAAGGATACATGAAGAAATAATGACCTTTATATCTAAAATGTCAAAAGTCAGCTTGTCATTGAGATTTTCATTTCCTTGAAACTAGATACTGAAAAGGTGTCACCTCGTCCACCTAGCGTTGTGTGAGTGTTTGCATGAAGCGTTTGTTCGCTGAGAAGAAAAGCGCTGCACGTCCGTCCTGTCTCTATGACAACAGTGTGTTGACGGCCGCTGTATGACAGACACTGCTCCGTCACTTTTTACTGTTTTATATTTGAGATATTTTTTTACCCCAAGCAGACACGGAGCAAAGAGGATGTGGGTACAAGATACGATCCGTAAGAGGCAAAAATAAAGAGAATATCATACATTTTCAGAAGAGCGCCAGTGACGTTAACAGCGCCTTCCTGAAAAGTTGAAAGATTTTCAACTTGAGTGCTCGGAGCGGCCGCACAAAAAACCGGCAGAGCGCTTGTAAAAAGACGCTGGGCGCTGCGCTTTTCATCCAGGCGGCAACTTTCTGCTGCGAACGCTCTCTACCCATTGAAAACAACTTAAATAAGACGCTGAGCTGAGAAAAAAAGGCTAGGTGGACACGGGGCCTTAGTTGCCCACCTTGAAACTGTTTTGACTGAACACATCTCTGCTGTTCCTCCGTGCAGATAGACATTCACATTTTAGAATTAGTTAGCTTCTTTGCAGAAGCATCAGACGTTGAAACATTATCTACTGTCAAATCAAAGATCTGCTTCAAAGGGCTTCACTATCAGTACACCAAGGTGTCTCAGAGCCTCAGGGGCTCAGAGCAGAGACTTTAGGACAATCAGGTCAGGATCCTTTCACAAAGCTATGTGGGTGTCCATAATGGAGAGAACCCAAATAGATAAGATACAAGTGTCTAAGTATTTGTAATTGTTTTATTTGTTGTGTGCAGGATACCGTCTATCAGATCAGTTCTACGGCACACTGATAGAGAAGTTCGATCGTCAGAGGAAGGGACAGGTTGCCTTTGATGACTTCATCCAGTGCTGTATTGTACTACAGGTAAAAGATTCACCCCAAATAAGACTATGCTGTATGTATGACTTCTCCAGTTTTATTCCCCACATATACGCACCATAGACTCTTCATAAATGTCATGTACATATGAATAAAGGATATTGTATGGTAAAGCACTTGATCACAACAAGGCTACTCTTGAAATCACAAGATTCAAAGGCTAGTTTTAATAATGCACACTTACGAAATGCATTGCCTTCTTTTCTTTCGATTATTCATCTCCTGTGTAATTGCCACTTGAGCCTCTATGTTCTGTTTGTTTTTTCACACAAACGTGATTGTAGTTGAAGCAGCCAAGTGCAACGTTTATCCTTCACTAATTACTAACTAAGCAGCTAATCAGGGACTCTAGGAATCTAAAGCTCGACCCCCACTTGGTTTGAGACTTTTTTCAGGCCTGTTTTGAGAGTGACATTGTGTGTGTATATCTGCATTTTCCAAAAGTATAATGTGAAGTATTTAAGAACTTTAACTTTAATGTGATGCAGTATTTGTGTACTATAGAGTGAAAGCATGACATTTGACAATATAATTGTAACATAAAAAAGGTTTGAAACAATGATGTTTAAATAATCACCACTTTGTTGTGGAAATACAATTTGTGTTTATTCCACCTTCACAGTCAAATGTCCTTTTTCCTTTCCTTTCCTCAGAGGTTGACTGATGTGTTTAGACGGTACGACACGGACCAAGATGGTTGGATCCAGGTTTCATATGAACAATATCTATCCATGGTCTTCAATGTAGTATAACGCACACAAATCACAACAGAAGAGCACAACTGGACACAACTGTGCCAAAGCTACAGGCACCTCCTGGATGTCTGCCATGGTGGACACTACAAGATTTTTTTAACTGCAATGTGTAGCTGACCTGTGTTTGTCACAAATGTATAAAAATAACAAGAAAACTTCAAAGAAGAGTTTGAGGTTGAATACTGTCCAGATGACAGGATTTGTCAGAGGTACAACAACAACAATGCTTGCCGTATTGGAAAAAGAAAAATCTTGTAGTGTTTTTTTTTTGTCTTAAATGACCAAACTGAGCTACATCTGTGTGTGGGTTGGGGGATTTTATGGACACATCATGTCTTCTTGTCTCAGTCTGTCTAATATTGTCAGCAAACTTTTTAATGTCTTAAATTTAACCGATACAATAAAAAAAAGATCTCTATTGAGAGTAAAAATGATGCATTAAAGATATTATTTAAGATGCAATGCATGCTTTTCAGGGAAACTTAGTCCCACGTTGAAGCATGCTTTCCCTTTCTCTTGTCTTTTCCTCAGCCCTATTTTGCTCAAAGCCATGTTTACAAAACAGTGAAAGCAGTTCTGTTCTGAGATTCACTGACATGCCAGCTTACATGCCATATTTGTACAAACTTATTTTTAAAAACAAAATCTTCAAATGTTAGAACATGTAATTTTTGGTAGACGTTAAGCATAACGCCTTTAGTATGGCTTATTTTTGTGCATGATGCCTTAAAATGTGTAAAAACAACACAAAGAAAGAAAAATCTTTTATTAAAAAACTGTAAATCTGATGTGGAGTTGTTTTTCGTCATTTTTGCCAATAGAAACACGTTGCATTGCAGGGGAATAAGTTGACCTGCAGAATGGCTCAATGTCGCCATCTGCTGTACGCAGGCAGATTTGACCACCGCAATGCACCAATATGTATTCAAGAACCATATGCATTTCATTACTTTCTGTGGGGAAGCATTTCATTGTTACACCAGCTAATCAGAGTTGTGTTGAAGTTAGCTTGAGTACTTCGTAACTTGCATTTTTGAGGCCAGTTTAATAATAATTAAAAAAAACATTTCATGTTTGAAGCGCGGTAACTCTTACTTTGTGGAATAATTTACGAGTTAGTCGTAACATTGAAGGTGATAATTATGGCGCTAAAACATTTAGGTATATTGGCACCATTTTGGGGGGTTACCTGCCTAAGTAAAATATTTGGACAGTCGATAAAGGCCGGTTCTTCACAGGTGAAATTGTACAGCACTGCAGCGGGAGGTGAAAACACAGGAACTGGTAAGCTATGCAGTCGCATAATATTAACTATGGGAAGCGGCAGAGGGCGCCATAATATCGGCACAGACTTTGCACACGGTTATCAATGTGTGGACCATAGACTGTACAGTATGGCATGGACTGAAACTTCATAAAGCAAGACATCAATAACGTAATTTGAAGAAAAGCTACCTTAATAAACCGATAAACCATTTCACAAATGTATACTCAAACAAATTGAAGGTTACACTTCCATGTATATTTTTAATTTAAGTGACACTACATGCCGGTTTCTATTACAAGTACAGGTGTTACTAATCACCTTTATAAAGGGTTCAGTTTCATAAGGTGACCTAGTAAGTGTCGCTAGGGAGGCAGCAGGCACAATACAAGGGCTTTGTAAGTGTTAAATCTAATTGGCATGTTGCCTCTATCTTTAGCCCCTACTGAGTTTTCCTCCAATGACGTGTTAAAATGAGTGACCTGAAAAAGGTCAACCGATGTTAAAATGAGGTTACACTCCTTTGAACACGCTGTGCTGTGTGATAATTTGTTTTCAGGTGTAGCAAAGTAAAAAAGGGCAGCTTGAAACAAATTGCTCTTTTTTTATCCTGCCATGCCTCACTTCACTTCACTTGGCTTTGTTTAGCAGTTTGTTTCCCTTAAAATAGCAGGTGAGAGCAAGGTAAATGCATCCAGTAGCTTTGTCTTCCCTGCTTCTCTCTCTGGGATGCAGATGCCTCAGGCTGTGGTTGACAGCTGGATTCTTCAGGATGACCCAAACAATGTCAGGTCAGCTGCCTGCTGCAACCTCAAACCAAAATCACTGCACTCACACACTTTGAAACACACATTAAGACAAAGCCAGAGCCAGGGCCCTCACCTCAGTGCTGACCAGCTCTTTCACTGTTTAACTAATTCTGTTCACCAGTCTTTCCACATAAAACAATTAACATTCCATCCCCAGTCCTCCTGGTGTGGAGTTTAACCTTAATGTCTCTGAGTTGGCCTCTGTCTTTGTATTGTGGTCCATATTGGTTTCTTCAGTGCATCTTTATCATTCTTTGTCATTAGTTGCGGGACCGACTGTGGTCACAGAGCGCAGGGGATGCGTGGTTGCCGTGGGGATAAACCGCCCAGAGGTGCGTAATGCAGTGAACCAGGAGACGGCGAGGCGTCTGCTGGAAGAGCTGGAGGCCTTCGACAGTGATCCAGACTTCAACGTGGCTGTCCTGCATGGGATAGGTAAGAGAAGTGTAAGAGATTGGAGGAATACAGATTTGCCTCTAATCTCAGTGTCTGGCTGGTGGTAACTTTTAGTTATCTTTTTAAAGACACTACAGAGTTTAAGGCCAAACAAACAGTCCTCAGCATTTTCTTTTGTAAGATCATAAAGTCAGAGAGCATTACAGCTTTAAAGCAAGGACATTTTGTGAAGTATGTTTTCTTCCCTTTCATACAGGGAGTTATGACAAGACTAAAACTAATCTTATGGCTGTATACAGTATGTATGGCCACTGCCAGCAGGGGGTTGCTAAAGCTTTCCTCAAAAAGTGATTACAAGGCGAGACCATTATGCTGGTTCTAAGCAAAAGTAACTATATCCTCCTATAAGCAAGTCTTCATGACATGTTATTTTCGAAGACAGCGACCTATATCTAGCTTATTTGTTGGCACCAAAAATGGATGCACATATTTTTTTTTTTCAAATAGTACTTGTTTTTTTAATCAGAAATATTCAACAATGATTGCATAAAAATGCATGACACTTTGGGATAAAGAAGAGGTCGACTCATCGCTTCATGAAATTTCAATCTGTCTGCTCTGCTACCTGGCCAGTCCATGTTTTATAATGTACACATTGGAGTAAATATTAAGGAAAAGCTGCACACCTTGACAGTAAAGTCTTATGTTTCACCTGAACCTGGCTAAATCCTGGATTACAGGTCAGCACTTAATCTAAATCTTTCTACAAGTAAAACTCATGGATTACCAAATGCATCATGAGGCCATAAACCTATGCACTGCAACATACAACTGAGGGCTGCTCACGAAGAAAGTGGAACAATTCCAAAAGAGCCAATGAGCGTGTGGGTCCGGGGAATATGTGTAGACTAGTTAGCAAAATGACAATCAACCTGCCCTGGACCCGTCTGTCAAACCATTTTTTTCAAGAAGTCTAGAATTCCTGTTCCCGAGAAAACAAACAGCCTGCCTGCCTGACTAAATAACTAATGCCCAGTGGCCTCCACCTTGGTTGTGATGATGTGCTTTGAATGGCTTGTCAAGACTGCATCTGCTCCTCCTCACCACCCAGCACAATGTGATCCCCTACAGTTTTCCCACTCCCAATCAATCAATACCTCTTTTGCTTTTTTTTCTCTGCAAAAGTGCCTTATCTAAGCTCATGGTCATCACGTCTTTGTACATTCATATTGATTCCTCGACGGCTTAATATTGTGTCCCAGTCTGTGAGTTTATTTTGCGTTTCAGCTTCGCGGAAGCAAGAGACAGCAGAAGCATGTGCACAAATTCAGACATGCACACACCCGAAGCGCTGCGCTCCCCAGCTGGCTCTGCTGAAACCGTCCTGTGAAGAGGGTACAGAGGGGGGATCACTTTGCCCCCCCATTATACTCCTCTGCGACGTTCATAGAGTATTGATGGCGAATGTTCACCGGGGCCTTAATTACGCGGCTTGAAACGGTAGTGTGAATAGGGCTAATAAAAACGCTATGGCAAACATCCTCATACAACTCTATCACAGCTGGAGATCTCTTTGTGAGAAAGCTGTTCATTCAACTTCAGAAGTGCCTTCCGTAGTTTCAGAAACATGGAGGTCAATTTGCTGGATGACAACGTTATATGAGGATGTTGCTATCTAGATCCCTCCCTGTTTGGTAGGCAATACTGCAGTGACAATATTAGAATTCAGCTTCATATTAAACAAAACAGACATGAGAACAAAATGTTGAATTATTCCTTCACAGACAACATCATGAAACTGGAAGCATTATCTCAGCAAATAAGAGCACTTTTACAAGAGAGTTACTTTATGTGTATGCCGGAAGGTTTTCTTTTTCACTCAATCTTTTAATAAGTTTAGGGAAAACCAAACTCTTTAGCCATCTTTTTTTCTTATTCGCATTTTTTTTTTATTAAGTCAGGATATTGTAGCTTGGTTGTAGTTATTGAAAGTGCATTATACCCATCTTCTCTCTATCACCTACCTCAAAACCATCTTTTCTTTTCCCTTTGTTAATTGGAATCCTAAGATCCAGCTGAAAAGGCTGAGCTCACCGGACTGGTGCACACAGAGAAAACACACACACGCACGCACGCACACACACACACACACACACACACACACACACACACACACACACACACACACACACACACACACACACACACACACACACACACACACACACACACACCTGCGAGGTGGCCTGCACTGTGTCAGTCTCCCAAAGCCAGAGTCATGCCATGGCTCTTAATAGCTCTAAAAATAATCATCACACACAATGAAGGAACTCTTTCCTCAGTGGAAATAATGTCTTCAACCTGGATCAACTGTCTGCTATAAAAAAGTGCACTGTGGCCTTGTGGCACAAGTACATACTTTGTTTGGTACTTGAGAGGTTGGACCCTTCCCAGATGACATCTTCTGAGAGCCAATAGTAATGCCTGTGAGAAGAGAACTCTGTGTTAAGGAGTAATAAGCCTGTGCTGTGTTAAATGGATTAGCAATGAGCAGCACAGTAGCTAATTCCAGCTAAAGTGGCTCGTCTGTGATTCCCACGTTGTGTGTAATGTGCTTTTAATGGTCCCACCACACATTCCTGTCAGCAGGCTGTCCTGTGCTGCTGCTCTGTTAAAAACAAGAAGACTGACCTTCAGTGGTGATTAGCATTCTGCCTGTGTTATGAGATGACAAACAGAGAAGTTGGAGTTAGCATGTAGTGCTTCTAAAACATGAGGAATCCATTTTGTTCAGTGTAGTGTCAACAGTATCTTTCACTCCGCTCTCATTTTTCAGTGTCAGAGTTTTATTTTGACTTGAAAAATTACGAGTAATTGCTTTCTGCAGGTTTGGAGCATGCCGGCACATTTTTGGAGTGTTTGGGATTCGGATTTCTGTCGGCTTTGTGGCTGAGTACCATCGAAGTGTCCACCCACCTCTGTGGACACAGGCACATGTTCAGCTGAATTGAGATGAATTCATATTTTGGTTATTAATTGTTAAACATTGCTGAAAATGGCCAGTTTACCTAAGTAATAATAAGACAAAAAAACGCTTAATCCTTGAAGTGTTGTCCATGTAGGTCTGCTTTTCTTTTGTTTCTAAGATCAAGAAATCCACTCAAATAAAACACAGGTGAATGGAACTCAGGTACTGGATCCCACAGCTGTGAAACATGACGTTGAACTATTTTAGCTGTAGAGGCTCTCTGTGTAAACAGATGAAACCCTGCTTGTCTTGACTTTGTTTTTCAAATGATTGAACCTTTTCCTGAGCAGACATTTTGACTTGTCATAGCAGGCAGAGTTCTATTCAAGTGTCCGGTAAATCCTTTAGTGTGCCAGTAGCCCTTTACAGATTGGGGTTCCACAACAGTGCCATAATGAAATTCTGCCATCAGTACGCTGTTGTACTTACACATGACATCCATAATGATGTAATGTTGGTGTCCCAGTGTGTGAATTCACATTGCATTGGGGCATTGCAGAAGCATGAGGTGCACAGCGTGTGAGCACACAGTTGGAGCTTAACATACACACTCAGACATGCAAAAACACACACACACACGCAGAATCGTTCTGCCTTGACTACTACTCATCACCACAGTTTTCTCTCTCTTATGCCTCTATTAGTACCTCTGATGGTGGATGAGGGGGGTAACGACTTCGCTCCAACATTGCACATCCGTGTGTTTGTACGCAGTGTACCCAAGGCGTAACGGGGGGTGTAAGTATCCCGCCTTCAACTGGCAATCTCTAAGCCCCTAGTGAGTCACAATTAACAATACCAAGACCCCGATCCAACCAGTGGAATTCAGCTTTCACTTTTTGTTTGGGTATCGTGTCCTTGCTTTAGTTTAAAGTCAAAATGTCTGTAGGGAAAAACATGTTGCCAAGCTGGAAAAGGCCTGAGTCTGCCCGAAACTAACTTTAACTGCTACCCTTAAAATTTTAAAGACACTTGTTATTTACAGTTGTTGGTTCTTTGGCTTATTAGCTCTTAAAGGTAAGCATCATCTGTGACCTTTCATAAGTGAATTTGTATGTCTACACCTCAGATTTATTTTATGACCTCCAGTTGGTCAACATTCTTGTGGTCATACCAAATATTCTCTACAGAAGTACAAGTCTTGAGATGTGTTAATAACGAGTTCAGCATGGTGGAAAAAGTCAGTTTATTCACATCCATACATTATTCCTTCACCTGCTCACTTCTCCCCGGCCGTGTTCTTTCTTTCAATTTCCAAGAACTGCCATCTTCCAGCCGTCCACCAGATGCCCTCAGACTTCAATATCAGACTCACTCATCAGCCTCATGCAGTCATCTGACCCCCGGCTGGTTCACATGGGGTCCATTTCATTCAACAAACGTGTCCCCTCACGTCCCTTACTTGCATCTCTTCTTCGCATCTCAGCTTCTTTAATAAATAATGTAGAGATGTGGAGAAAAGTGGTGAAGGCAAATTTACCAGATGAGAAGTTCTCGTTCTTCACCGTCAGTCTCTAAGGCGACGTCAAGTACTGATGACGTGCTGCACAGCTGTATCAGCTGTAGCACCTACTGTAAGAATGTTCAGGGAACCACTAGTTTAAAAAGCATTTTAAAACCTCTAGTTTCTGTTATAGATAGATAATATCTCTCCTCGATCCTCCCCTCCTCCATGTGCATTTATGAAATTCGAGGATCCAGCATCATGAAGGAGTGGGATGATTTTCAGGTCATCTGGGAAGAGAGGGCGCACAAGTTAACGAAATGATGAACAAACTTGTCCACCTGTTCTTACTTTCCTCATCAACCAGCCACCAAATGAACCGGCCCCTCATCCTTTCCTCATAGTTGCTATACGGCTTGTTGCTTTGTTTTTGTTTCGCCTGATGGTATTTTGCCTTAAAGTTTTGCCACCCTGAACCCTTGCCTACCTGATTACATGTCCTTCTGTATCAGTGAAAAACTGCCTTTCTGTCCCAGCCCTTGTTCCCACTCTCCTGTACTTATCATAGCTGAAAGTATGTTTATTTTT
This sequence comes from Tautogolabrus adspersus, assembly GCA_020745685.1. NCBI lineage: Eukaryota > Metazoa > Chordata > Actinopteri > Labriformes > Labridae > Tautogolabrus > Tautogolabrus adspersus. Next base: position 18,125,090 of record CM036551.1, on the reverse strand, counting down.
TTCCAAGGTTGGGTGGGAACCTTTGGTCCATCACCTCAGTCTCCTGATTATTGTTCTTCTATCACAGCAACATTTCTGATTAAACTCTTGCATCTGGTTTTCTTACGTCTAACTCTTCAGCACTTGTAAAACATCAGCCAGTCCATTTGGCCTCTCCGTTCCCTAACAAACTTCACAGCTTCTACTTGCTCTTACAAGGACAAAGGGCTTTAGGGAGCTCTGTCACATCGCTGCTGCAATAAACAGCATGATGCACTCTTTCTATAATTGCCCTGTGCTGACCCACAGCTGTAATCAAAGCTCCAAGTTGATGGGTGTTACTGGCGCATGTGTTCGTTATAATCATTTTCATCACTGTTACATTAAGTAGAGATGAGGATTTTACGAGTCCCTGCCTGAGCCTGTGACATAGTGTTTGTCGGCCTCTCGGGTAATGTTGTAATTACCACATGAATCCAACGGAAGGGGCTGTGGTTGGAGTATGCTAGTCTTCCATTAATGAGGATATTGTGTACGTGCATAAGTGTGCACAGGCACATGTGTAAACTGTGACTATGTATTGAAATTGGGCTCTTTAGGGAAGAGACGCATTTGTGTGCCAGCCAGGCCAAAGCAAGCTGCGATCCAAATTGTAGACCTTGGACTCCAGCTCAACTTGTTTTTTTTTATCATCCTCATCATTTTCCCTTCCTCTCTGACTCGCCAGCTGCCATAGTTTGTAATTTTGTGGTCTCCTTCAGGAGGGAATTTCTGCGCTGGTTATGATCTGAAAGAGCTGGCCAATCACACAGCCCTCCTTAAATTGGAGCAAGATGTCACCAAGGGTCCTGGTCCGATGGTGAGCGCCATTTGTGATGTGTGTATATGAGTGTGTGCTGGTGAGGTTAATTTCTCTGTTTCCTTATGATCTTAAGACATGGCTTTTTGTTTTGCACTGAATATAATATTTCAGATGCAGGTCAGAAGTGAGAGTGAATATTACACTGGTTGCTGTTATAGTAGCAGCAAGAACTTGAATACTATGTAACTTTTTAAATCGACCAAAAAAAACAAGATAAACTTTTCCTCCCTTTTTAAAAAATGTGTATTCCTTCCTTCAGTAATACAGCTTGTCATGTATTTTTGTGTATGTGTGATTTAGATGAACTAATCTGATCGTTTCCTGCAGGGTCCATCTCGTTTAGAGCTCTCAAAGCCGCTGATAGCAGCAGTCAGTGGTTTTGCTGTGGCTGGAGGGCTGGAGCTGGCTCTGCTGGCGGATCTAAGAGTGGTAGAGGAGAGCGCTGTCATGGGGGTGTTTTGTCGCAGGTTTGGTAAGTCTCACCTCATCCAACTGATACCTCACTTATGTCCTGACAAAGACTCAGAAGAGTCGAAACGCGTAGACACATCCCTGTTTAATAAAGGATTTTTATACGACATCAGAGTGCCTCAGACTTTCAGTTTAGACTGTCTTTCCACGCTTCAAACTTTGTTTGCCATCAGGACAGTCAACTTTTTAATTAGCTATTTGATACCTCAGTTACTTGTGCACTTTGCTGTACTGTCCCTTTAATAGAAAGGGTGGTAAGATACTACTACTTGTACCTCCGATTTTTTCTGCTGTGAGAATTTTTCTAAAAATCCATCTCATGACAGATCGTATATTTATGCTCTCCAATCTTTGGAACTCTCTGACACTCACACTGACTCAGTTTCACTGATCCACACCTCAAAAATTCCCAATATGACCAAAACATACTGATCTGTTGGCAACCGAGCAGCAACAGTGCATCCAGTGTCTTGCTTTGGGGCAACTCAGTGTTGGATGTAAAGGAGTTTCCATGCTGCTTGTCGACCTACTCTGACAGGTTTATACTTTTAGCCAAGAAATTGAATCGACATTGATCCAGTGCTCGATGAAACATCCAACTATAGACCCTCCCTCTATTAGTAGTGATACGATTTTTACAATATTTATCCTTAAAGTTACTATAATGCGATCACTAATAGTATTGATAAGATACTGTATGCTGCTTTAAAATTGAAATCATCAGTCAAGAAGACCCAGAGTTGACTCTCATTTTGCCAGACGAATATCTCTGCTTTTTTTTTAGCTGCCTCAGTGGACAGAGAGCAACACTGGAGCAACAGAACGTCTTGGTGTAGACTTCAATGATTCTCAAAATTAAAACTTCTTTTTTGATGGTTCACAAAGTTTTTTCAGAAATCCTAATTATCCAGACGTCCCCTCCTCTCCATAATGAACAGACCGATAACAAACACATACCAACACTGCAAAAAGCAGCAAAAAAAAGGTGTTTCTCTGAGCCAATTTCAGGGATTTTGGAACGGCTGCCAACTCAGGTGACACTTAATGTAGCTCACTATCTACTAAAACCCTTCATTAATTCAACTATAATTATACTTTAAGTTTATACAATTAAAGATGGCGGTGACTTGACTTCAAACTGTAAGTTAGTTGTCAACCTGAAACGTTTGAATCTGCCCGACAGCTGGTGTTCTCAAAAACTCTAAAATGTAAGTTTGACAAGTAAACATAAGCATCATTAATAGGCTACTGAATATAAGCGTGTTGACAGTTTTATTTTGAAAATGACGTTTCTGATTTGATTGACTAAATTCTGAGTAGGATAGAGGCCTAGTGTTTATATATAACACATACTACATATTGCTATCATAGCAGGTGACACCACCACTAGTTTAAGACTAGGGGTGCATTCGGATTGTCCCTCCTATCTCCTTTCAAGAGCCGTTCAAATTCTCTAAACGCTAAGGAAAGGTGCGTCAATGCTTCCTTTATAACCTCCTTTAGCATAGGAAACACTGGACCATCCTTTACGAAAGGAGATGAGATAATGCCATCCCACAATTCATAGTGGCTGCAACATTTAAAGCGACTCGCGCATCCGACCGTTCACGAAAACTAACGATGACCGAAAAGTGACGCAGTTGATGTTTTATTCAACATATTTCATTCACTGAAGAATGCTTTGTGCATATCTTTCATTAATGTAACAATTTATGCTCCCTGGTGACGTAAATTAGTGAGCTTTAGGAAATTAATTTCATACAATTGTACTTATTTTGGATTAATGTTGATTTATGAGTGGACAGGAAGGTGAGTTTTGTTACTTGTATTCTGGTAGTTCATATTCCTTTTATTTCAATTCCAACCTCGTGGTAATAAGGATTATTTCGCCGGTAAGAAGGCACAGGGGAACGTTTTTTAGATGCGCTTTTTGTAGTCCATTTTTGGAAAACTGTAGTTTCACCACAGCAGACCCACGTCATCTCCACCGTCGCATAATTACGTCGCCTAGTGGAAATGCGGTCGGATTCTCAGAGCAATGCGACCGCCTTTCTTTTAGTCCTTTATGAATTCACCTTTCCTTAACCTCATGACGTTTTCCCCGGGGTTAAGGTAATGGATAGTGAAAGGAGATAGGAGGGACAATCCGAATGCACCCCAGGACTATAACAAAGACTTCTTGTGCCAATTAGAGTACAGCTTTTAGCCCTGCTTCTGTCTCTAGTTATTGTGGCAGTATGATTTCAGCTTCTACTAAGGCCAAAGCCTCCACTTGACTCATCTCCTTTCAGAATTCCTGTTGCTGTTTCTTATTTTATCCAGTAATGTTGCAAATTGCTTGATATCCCTCCTCGCAAAAGTAAACATGGTTTTACTGCTACAACTGACTCTGTTGAGGCATTGGGTCTTTTTTATCCCTTCAGACTCTCTTTTCCTCTTTAGTTTCAGCTGTGCTGCTCCTTCTGTCCGTCCATGAAAGTATTCTTTTGTTTTTCTTTGCATCCAAGCATTCATCATCGGTGTCCTAATGCCAGGAAGTTGACAGTGTTTCTATTTTTTAAACTTTGTTGCTCTGTCCTCTGTTATCACCGCAGCCTCCTCTTGTTTGTGCGCTAGGACGTAGTCATAGTGTGATAACAGTAGTGACTGTGACCTTTTAGCATCACAGCCAGTCTGCTGGGCAGTCTTGATAAGTAGGAAAGGAAACGACTGACTGCCAGGTTTCCACTGCAGAGCCAAACAGGGCTTACATATTATTTATGTCACACTATTTCCTCATAAACAACATTTTCCTTTTCAGGCGTCTCTTAGCTTATTGGCATGGTTTTCCCTCTGACTCTGCTATAGTTCAAAAAACAAGTGGTACTTTGGATATTCTGCTAGTCCCTATCCCTGCAAGTCCTGGTTGTTTTTTTTTACACTGTAAAAGTGGTGCTATTGGTCTGTTGCAGCATCTCTCATATAGCTGTCATTTCTGTAGCCATGCTGCTAGAGGGTTTGAAAATACAACCATGGTGTTTATAAATACAACTGTTGTACTATAATTTACTGGGAGTACTAGATTTAGAGTGTAAACATGCCGGGCTTATCATCTCAGGCCTGTAATTTTACAGGAGATCATGCTGGCAGTGTCCTTGTCTTTCTGTCTGTCTGACTGTTCAGACCGTCTGGTAGCAAATTTTCAGTGCGAGGCCAAATTCCAGTTACTGGTGGAATTCATAGCTTTCATTCAAGTGACTGGCGTGGAGGCTTGGTGGGCAAAAATAGGAAAGTCACGGCGACCATTGAACACACTGGAGATGCAGCACGTTCTTGTTAATTTTCTATCTCATCAAATGAGGCATTTTAACTAGGGTATGGGATTTTTGGGGCCAATACCAATATCGATAATGGGGAGGAAAAAAAAATGTTATGCCGATATCTTTTTTAGATCTATGTTCGATCTCTAGAGATCGATAGATGAACACGTTTTTTTGTGTAAATCCCTCAAATGCAGCTATCAAACACTTGTGGAAAAGATGTATAACGAAGAAAAGATGGTCACTCAACTGGAAAGTAACTGTGCATGTACGTGCATCACGGCCTAACACTGTGGAGGGTGATAATGCTTGTTATAATCCATATAGCACACTGTGCTGGTGGAAGCCAGAAAGAGAACTGCTACTCTAATACAATGGAACTCAAATGAAATGATATTTGACTAGTGAATAAATCTTGTAATATTTGTGCATATCTGTGATACAATAAGCCTGTACCGATTAGAGCCCGACCGATAAATCGGCCAGCCGATATTTGCATATCAAGTGACCATCGGTATGGGCTACTTTTATCGCAGATATGCGCCGATATAACTAGATTCAAAAAGTGTTCAATTTTATTACACTAGCAGTTCTCTTTCACAAGCCAAGTGTGCTTTATGGATTAAACAAGCCTTATCACTCTCCAGTGTGTCAAGCTGTGATGCATGTACATACACAGTTACTTTCCAGGTGATTACCCATCTTGTCTACATTATATATCTTTTCCACAAGTGTTTGATAACTGCATTTGAGGGATCAACACAATAAATGTGTGTATATCTATATGTATCTCTACAGAGCGAACACAAGATCTAAGAAAGATATCGGCCAATATATCAATATCAGATTTTTTTCTTTCCCTAATATTGATATCGGTATCGGACCCAAAAATTCCATTTCAGTCGGGCCCTAATACCGATAGTCACTGGGCATGCTAATATCGGCAGATATTACCGGCTGGCCGATTAATTGGTCAGGTTAAACTCTGTAGAAGCAAAACCTGTCTCCGAGTTATTGCATCCGATTGAACAACAACTGTCTTTCATTTAAAAATAAATAAAACTGGTTAAAAAACATGTAGGTGGCAACTGAGACTGATAACTTATCGGTATCGTACGTCAGTAGGAGGCACTTCTGACCCGTCAGGTGGGTGGGTGCCATAAGTGTGGGACGTCATGTGATTGTTAAGGGTATGAATAGTCTAACTACCCTGCTATGAAATCATTGTTTTGATAGTTAATGTGAGTTAAGTGGGTACAAACATTAGCTCTAAGTTTAAAAGCATGTGTTACGTAGAGGAAACATCATGCGAGCCACTATTAGGTCTACGTGTCTCCAGTCTGAAGTGTGCTTGTGACATCAGGGATGAAATGAAACTAAGACCGGATTTCAAACTTCTTCCATCAGCTCAAACTACGATTGGAAGGAATAAATAAGCATTAATGTGGTTTCGACACATGAGGTTGCACATTTCTTCCTTAGCAGTTAATTCTAAGCCTCTTGATTGCCACATATCTTCAAGACTTGTTTGTCGACACATGAGAGCCCTCTCCCCCAGCTAAGTTGAAACCGCTGCAGTATTTCATTCAGATGAACAGTTAGCAGAGTGATTTTTTACTCAAACTTCTGGTTTCCAGCATTTGCAAATCACTACTTTTTAAGAGCTCCACAATGCATAACGAGCATCTTCACATTTTCCACCTTGTACAATAAATTTAAATGATGGTCCTCCTGTTCAGGAAACATTGGAAAGATTTATTGGGGCTGTCTTTCAAAACGAGACAATTCTTTGAAGACTTTAAAGCTGTATATGCACTCCGGATAATTACGGGAGGACTGCTCCGGAGATTCTCCTGACCTAGCCGTTCACATATGCTCCTCACAGCTGGAGACTATCCCTGTCAGACGGGAGGGGGGGCGGGGGGGGTCTCCTGAGGTAAGACGTGACGTAAAAAAACAACGCGGAAGTAGCGGACGAAGCAACAGAGTCTGCTACACGACGCTATAATGACAATATTTGCCTTTATATCAATGCTACGTGTAGTCTAACGGAATGACAACATCAACAAAAGAGCGGAGAACAACATACTGATGAACAGAAAACATAATGCAGCCGTTTACGTGCACAGAGATCGTAGTGGTCACGGGCAGACACTCTGTGCACCGTGCAGCAGTAACAGTATAGAAACGTCACTCCCCCTCCTATTGGCTCGAGCTGAATTCTCCGAAGAATATCCTACTGCGTTCTCACATCAGCCCACTCAGACTTGCTGCAGAAAAAATACTAGGAGTCTGGCAGGAGAAACTCTGGGTGAAGTCCGAGCGAAAATGTGGCTGTTTGCGTTCACATATACAGCCCCTCCGGGTAATCTCCGGAGTTTTTCATGAGATTTCTCCAAGTGTGAAAAGGGTATATTTAAAGAAAAAAAAACAGCCTTTACAGCAGAAAGACAAAGAAACATGTTGAATTGCAAAGTGATCTTCCCTCTCCATATACATCAAAAGCAGCACTGCTCTGTGGAACACAAAGTTTATTTTAGGATCCTGTGTTTCTTACAGATTATTTCCTTTTAAAGTTGATTTCTGAAACCATTTTGGGGTTGGGCACAGATGGCAGCAGCCCGAGGGAATCCCTGGTGGTTTTGGAGTCGAAAAGAAAAAAAAAAAAACCTCAGAGGCTCTCTGCACTGCTCTGATGTGGGCCAATGGCAACCATTAGGATCTGACAGCTTTCTGGCACTTGATTGGCTACTGAACCTGTGGCTTCCTGTCTGGGGCCCCTCTGCCTCTTCAAGGAGGAAATGAGAAGGACGAGAGGGTTGCGTCACAGCAGTCTGGCATTAGTGTCTAATGTTCATTGAATTCTAAGAGACCTGAATAAAAAAAAAACACAGAGCTAACCTAATACCCTGATGTTATTTTGGATCCTTTAACCAGGAGAATATAAAAAAAAGTTGGCACAAGAAAGGGAAACTTAAAATAGTTTAGTAATAATTCATGCGAGGATATTTCTGAGGCTGAATCCACACAAGCCCAGCGGTTGTTCAATATCACCATTGTAGTCCTGGGATTTTCCTGTTTGAAATAGAGACGGCTAAATGGGGACTCTTTAAAAACATCAGTAAGTCATGTTGGTCGCTCTGCTTTTTCTCTTCTTCTCAGTTTGAAGTCCTTTCTCATACCTGGACTAGGGACAGACAAAGAGGGCCAAATAAGAAGAAGCCACATGTTGAATCGAAAAAGTCAAACCTCCGTCCAAAGCTGACATAACATCAGCCAATTAAAACACCCGCTCTGTGAGTTTGAAACCGAGTGACATAGTCCAGTGATGACATCATTTTGCCTTGAACCGGCACTCCTTTAGAATCTTGAGGATATTTTTTCAATAAAGGGTGAACGGACTCAGCAGTCATGTGCAGACACTTTGATAAATGGAACGAATAATATGGACAGTTACAGAAAGAATAAGATCTGACAAAAACTGTCGTGCTCATTTCTTTACAGCATACTGAATGATGCACTAATCTTTTGGCAGATATGATTCCTGATAGTTAAAACTTTCGTTTGATTTGCTCTTGGTTTTGTGATGCTGCACATCCTCTGCTATTTGTATGGTTGAAGGCCAGCTTTCAAACCTTAGTGGTCTTGTATTATGCAGCTGCAAACTACAGAATACAGAAACACGGTACAGGTTGAACCTCAGTGGGCTTAATACATTAAATCATGTAAACTTTGTGACACTCATCTTAAATCCAGCCTATTAGAGTGAATTTCTTTGAGTCAAATTGACTCTTAAAGTGAGATTCTGATTGAAGGTCTGCTCTTTTTTCTTTGTCCATTTAGTCTGGAGTTGTCCGGAAATCATGAATCCACATCAAACTTAATTACATTACCCTCATGGGAGGCCATTGTAGTGGGGTTCACTTTGATGTGGTGAGGATTCTAGCAGCTCCAGTAGCACAACAGAACCCTTCAGAGGGTCGTGTGTCAAACTATGATGTCAAGTTTTATACGGAGTTAAGATGTAAGATCTGACACCTCATCGAGTGAAGGCTCTTTATCAAAATTTGTACCAAAAATAATAACTTTTCTGCATCGGTCGCCCGAGTGCTCAAGGTGTTCATATGAAAGCTCCAAAGCATCTGTGTTCGTATTTTGTCTTTGTAGGAGCAGATTATCAAAATAATATGTGGTGTTTTGTGTAAAGGTATCTCACAGGGTGATTGACGGTTATCTATATAAGGTAGGGTGTTTTTTTGGTATGGAAATATGGACATGTGGAGCCAGTGAACGTGAAATAAATGAATGGCATGTGCAACAATACAGTTTGACTAGGACTTTCAGTCATCCGACAAGGTAATGTTAGCACGTCAATTAGTTAATCCAGGTGTAGCGCCTCAGTGGCTTAAAGCGTGGACTTCAGCAGGGAAGATACGAGCTGAACAGGGAGCTTGGACAAAGGTCAGATTTTGTCTCATTGATAACTACTGCCTGTTTCTATTAATGTACTGAAGACAGATGCCTCTGTTTGAATAGTTTACTTACAATAGTTTAATAGACGTAATGAGGCATTTTGAAACGATCAGCAGATTCTGTGTGGAAGTTTAAACTATCAGACATTTCAGAATTAGATTCACCTCTCGTTAAACTTTGACCTTAAAGTTTTCATGCCAGTTACTGCAAACTCAAGGAAACCTCTTCTTACGTTCTGTTCTGTTAGGGAGAGAGAGAGAGAGAGTGGGGATGACATGCGGGAAAGGAGCCACAGGTCAGATTCGAACCCAGGCCGCCCGCTTGGAGGACTATAGCCTCTATACATTGGGCGCGCTCACTAACCACTACACCACCGGCGCCCTTGTGTTATGTTTAAACTGATAATGTGCTGAAAAACGCTATTGTTACTCTTTTTTTAACGATTGGATCCTATAAACAAAATCCAGAAGAAGCCTGGATTTGTAAATGAAACTGTTTTTGATAAAGTATTAAATATTTGGGAAGAGCTGACTTTGTCTCACGTCAGTCAGTTAAACGATGATGTCCTATCGAGCATGAAGACAACCAGCTCTTTATGTAAATATTAAACAAAAGGCTTTGCTGACTCATGTTCAACCTTGAAAAGAACAAGCTGCAGTATTGACAATAGGCTTATACGTGCTTTACAGAAGAAGACGGTGGCTCCTTTTTCAAATTCAAGAAAGACCAACAATGACAAATCCTCACTCTTGTTCTGCAGAAGATGTCTGATAACCATGTTTCAGGATCCCTGCCAAAGATTTCTCTTCTATGAAACTCGGAATAGAGGATCAGAAGACACCAAACTTTGCTTCGACCCTCTTCTTCTCTTTAAGCCAAACATGCCTTTTGAGTTAAAAGTACTTCAAAGAGGGTCTCTGCACCTCTCAGCTCCCATTCATGTGGGACAAAGCGCAGGTCTGGGTGAATTCCTGAAAACAGGACACATCAGAGACAGGACTATCCGACAGAGAGGGTGAGGGTTGGAGGTGCTGGAGACGAGTGCTGTGGATAAGAAGAGAGATCCTTCCGGTTACTGATAGCAACGGTGCCAACAGCAGCACCAAAGACAGACAGCCTGGAGGTCAACCTGGCTCTTTATCTCTCCTTCTTAGAGTCAGGCTCTGTCTTCCTCTACTTCGTTTAGCTTCTTTATGCTTCTTACCGTTTCCCTTCAATCTCTCGGTCATTCCTGTTGCTTCCTCTTTTTGTCTTTTGCTGTAATCAGGAGTGATAGCGCCGGAAACGTATCGACCCTCAATCACGTGTCACAGAGGGTACTTTGCAGTTGCACATGGACATTTGGAAAGACAGTGGGGTAGCTCAACAAATAAAAACAGATATGTCTTCATACACAAAAAAGATAAAGGAATTATAATGATGGGTACATAGTGAAAATAGTTATTTACATATGATTAAGTAGCTGAAAAGTCATGATTAGATAGTTGAACGTTTTGCTTTGTTGGTTGAAATAGAAAAGAAAAATGTATTTGTGGTATTGCTACATGATTGAATGACTAAATGATTTATGAAATGAGTTTTTGTCTGGCTATGAAATGTATAGTGATCACTCTATATGACCTACAAAAGCAAACCAGACTGTCAGTGACAAGATTGATGATATTGTGATTTTTAATGCCTGTAACTGCTGTCATCAGGTTTATATCAGCGAAACAGCACACTGACAGAACTTTTTTTTTGAACGTTTTCCCCCGCACAGTTCAGAGTCAGTGAGATGTTGGACTATTAAACGAAAGCAGGAGTTTTTCTGTGTTAAACCACTGCTACACAAGAGAGACGAGGTAATGCTCTGTCAACACTGTTTGCCAAGATCAGTCACAAAATAAAAGTCTGTCACAGTAGCTTCAAATATGTATGCATGGGCAAGTTTGCAAATCGCTCAGGGTGTGTTGTTCCTCTTGATCCTTGAGTTCATCTGATTTGAGAACAGAACCACCAGCCTGCAGGAGGATGTGTGTTTCTGTGTGTGTGTGTGTGTGTGTGTGTGTGTGTGTGTGCGTGTGCGTGTGTGTGTTCATAAAGACATACTTAAACAAATGCTCTTGTGTTTGTAAGTAGAGGCAGGAAAAATTTAGATTTATGTTAAAATCTAGATTCTTATCTTCTGAGATTTTAAATAGATTCATGACTTCCAAAAATCTTTTTTGGCTAATCAGTCACTCCCTGCTAAGTGCTAAGGCTAGCTCTTTAACTCAGTAGAATGCCAAATGAAATTCAGCCAGTCTCACAGATGACTGGAGAAGATCCTGAAGTATGTACTAATTCAAAAATAGACTGAATCATGAATCCAGAATCGTTTTGAATCGAAAATAGATGCTGAATCGAATTGTGACCCCAAGAAAAGATTCCCAGCCCTACTAAGTGTGTGTAGTTACATTTGGTGCAAGAAAAAGCTCTATGGAGCAAAATCTTCCCAGAACCAAGCTGCTGTTGTCTGAGTTGAATGTAGAACACACCTTGAACTTCACAAACACTGCAAGTATCTGTGCTGGTCTAATGTGCAGCAAAAGGAAATCAGGCATCAATTATGTCGCTTTTCCACAACTCAGGGTACTCAGCTGTATAATCTGTAATTTACATTAAAATGTAGAACTGTCCTGTAATGGGGATGACTGAAAAATGTAGTGAAATCTAGTATTTACAGAAACCGTAACAAACCTCCTCTTCTACCTCTCCTTCTGTCTGGCATATGTGCTGAAGGTCTGAACTCAAGCCGGGCTCCTGGATTGGTCACATGTGTCTTAACACTGGAATCCCATGTATTCCAATTTAGATTTATTTGAACTAAATTGAGAACGAGAGTAGCTTGCAGAGTATGAATAGAATCACAGTTTTTCCACGACTCCCCACAAAATGAGAGAGGGAGATGAAAAAAAAAAAATACCCTGAAAGCTTGCATGATGATTCGGGGTTATGAAAACATGTCTGACACATGTGCTCTCAATAAGGGGTGGTCAAAAAGAATCAGAGACTCTGAGGAATTAGGGAGTCAGGATTGTGGTGTGGAGCCTGGGAGGGTTAAACAGTAGAAAGTATGCCAGTTGCAGCTGGTGCTCTTTAGAAATTAGGACAGCTGCCAGAAGCTTACTATACCTTGCAATGTACTCTCTATCCTCTTACTTCTCTCTGTCTCTCCCTCCCCTCCTTTTCCTCTTTCTCCCTGGTCGATTCAGTAATAATGCAAATGTGTCCAGTGAGACTAAGAGTTAGGAGGAGTTTGAGTTTTCACATGCTGAAGGGAAGAAAACTGAGTTACAGTCGAGGAGTCAAATTGTTTCAAAACTTTGTTCCCATGACAGACGTAACCTAGATTAATACCAGCAGTGTATTAGGTGTTTCAGCAGAATGTAACACACTGGCACATTGGCCCATATTATTTACCCTTCATTGATGATGGCTATTATAAAGTGTTTCCAAGATGTCCCTCAGACCAATGAAATCTCCAAGTGTAATAGATCAACAACGCAGCATTAAGGTTCAGAGATTTGACAGTCAGTAGATGTTCTATAATAATAATAATAACTTTATTTATATAGCACCTTTAAAAACAGATGTTGACAAAGTGCTCTACCAGACAAAGCAAAGGCAGGAAGTCCAAACAGAGAGAAGTCTAGAGAAATCATTTCAATGAAAATACGAGGAATAAGAAAGACACAACAAAAGGCAGTTACAGCTATAAAGCAATACAAGTTAAATAAAAGAGAAAAGTCAGCAAGACGATGACATCACATCACAGGTCATAAAAACTAAATTAAGATAAAAAGGGGTGACTGTGGCTCAGTGGTAGAAAGGTTGGGGGTTCGATGTCCGATGTGTCCTTGGTCAAGACACTTAACCCCAATTTGTTCCTGCTACTTCGTCGGCGGTGTATAAATGTGTATGAATGAGATCAGCTACCTGATGGTCACTACATAGCAGCCTCTGCCATCAGTGTGTGAATGTGTAGGTGTGACCTGAGGTGTAAAAGCACTTTGAGTAGTCAGAAGACGAGAAAAGTGCTTTATGAGCTCAAGTCCTTTAACCAATAATAGAAAGCTGGTAAATATATAAAAGCAACAGAGGACAGAGGAGTTAAATATTAGAAGAAAGATTAAGAATGGATAAGAAGATTAAGAGCAATACAATGAATAAAAGAAGGGATAGATTAATAAAGGCATTTAAAAAGCAAGTCTATCAAAGTGAGTTTTAAGAAGTGATTTAAAGGATGGTCCTGAATCAGCTCGTCTGATCACCTCAGACAGGTTGTTCCAAAGTTGAGGGGCTCTGATCGCAAAAGCCCGATCTCCCTTCTGTTTTCAGAACGGAGAGGTTGGAAACAAGAGGAAGTTTCTGCTTTTTTTCTTTTAAGTCCAATATTGTCTGACTTATTGAATTATACAGCTATCACAGACAACTTGAGTACTCTACAGTCCAAATTTGAGTTTGTTTCAAATACAGTCAGAGGTTGGTACAAAGACGTTTCACAGCAATCATCTTCTCCTCTTTCAGGAGTTCCCCTGATTGATGGTGGCACCGTGCGGCTCCCGCGTCTCATCGGCCTTTCACGAGCCCTTGACCTGATACTGACTGGACGGCCAATTGGAGCACAGGAGGCCCTCGCCTACGGACTGGCTAACAGAGTGGTTCCGGATGGCCAAGGTATTGGAGTTAGTGTGTGGCTTCATCCTGTGCAGTAGGTAAACATTGTCAGATTTGTCAGTCACAACAAGAACGATTTGGAGCCTATTGCAAAAGGAACTCGGGGAACTGTGCATTAAGTACAAAGATGTTATAAGAGTGTGAATTGTAGTGTACAGTGTCGGCTAGTTTTTAGACATTTAATGGTAAAGCTTAGAGATTAGAAGAGCAGATATGGGGAAGGTCAGCCCTCAGCCTCTGGGGAGAAGTAGGAACTGTTATTAACTGTGTCAACCAGTCTTGTAGACCAGTGGTCACCAACCTTTTTTCCTTGGAGCCCCCCTATTTGTATCTTAAAAAAAAGCTGAGGCCCCCAGGAACCACAAAAAGGGATACATTGCTTATAAAAATGAACATACATTTTAATAGTTTTCATCGATACAATTATATCAGACTATGCCTAAACACATGCTCTTACCAACATACATTTGTATACATTTCCCAGTAACGTTTTAACATAATTGTATGAAATATGTGCTTATCTAACTTTGACAACCTCAGAGCAGACTGAGCCCCTAGGGGGCCCCGGACCCCAGGTTGGGAACCAATGATGTAGACCCTACAGAGAAAGTGTCCTGTGACTCAGGAAAACATCATTTTAAGGAACTGTCTTATAGGTAATATCAGACCCAAACATTTACAATCTCAATTTGTTCCAGTGAACCGGTTTTCTTTATTTGGCTCCAACATCACACTGAGGCTGTAACTCAACATTTGCCTCAATATCTCATCAGTCATTCATGCAGCTGTGTGAGGATTTAGCTATAAAACGATTTCATATGCCATTTGCTGAATTATGTCAATGCATGAACAGTCCTTCGTAGTTAAATCTTCAAACAATGCCTTCACTGTTTGAATTCCCTTGCACCTTTGCTGTTAGACGATTAGCTTAATTCTATTAAGAAGTTCCTATTCCCACAGGTCAAGCCTCTGCCTAACCGGCCTCTCTGAGGGGCGGTCACTTAGTGCAGGTTTCACATCAGAGTGAAGCGATGAAGAAGCAGGAAGTTGTTTGTGGTATCATGAGGTGTAGTTTCTCCCATAAGACTGACATGGATGTGGTCCTGTGTCTTGATGTTTTTGAGGAGGCAGAGTGGTATGGGTCAAACTCACAGGGACAAGGCAGCAGGGAAGGACTGGTGCTTGTATGCATTTCCTTTGGTATTAATTGCTGCTTATGCTATGCATCAAGTTCTGTATGTTTTTTTATGTCATTGTTTGACTGACTTTATAATGCAACCACAGCTTTCCAGGCAGCCCTGCAGCTAGCAGAGGAGATCAGCTCCTTTCCTCAGCAGTGTCTGCGGGCTGATCGCTCCTCTGCCATGTACAGCTGCTACAACGCCCCATCCTTCACACAGGTACACCTGTTGAAGAAATTCTACGCAATCACACAATCATTCTACCATACTGTGTCAAAATGAAAGTCATTTTTAATCATCTGTCATCCAGGCCATGCAGTATGAGATAGACCACGGAGTTCCTGTCATCCAAGCAGAAGCTGTCGCCGGAGCAACCAGATTCTCTGCTGGAGACGGAAGAGGAGGAACATTTTCCTAGGATTTTTCTTTGCAGCAGACTTGTGAATTTTGATTCTCAGGTGATCAATCACAACTTGCTTCGTCCAATTTGTTATGCTGTGCTTTTGTAACAAACATATTCGTTTATCGGGTTGCAATTGGGAGCAGTAAGCAATCAGAAAAGCTGCCAGTCCAATAGCTCCATATGTTGTGCTATTGTGGTCAAATTTATTTTCAAATGAGGATAGTTAGGACTCTGACGGTTGGAACATCAAATATGGACACGCAATAACTGGTTAATTAACTTTCATTTCGTTTCAACAAAACTAAAGGTTTAACACAATCCAATTAAACTAACTATAAATGTTCAAGATTGAACAAAAAGGTCATCGCGCTTCTTATGTTGTATTTTTTAAAGCAAATCAGTCACATAGGAAGACAGTGACTACAAAAAACACACACACAAAAAAAGCCATCACAGGCACAAAACCTGCAGTGGCTCGCCATTATTCATTTGAGATAAAAGCACTTAATTACTGGGATATGGTGTCTGTGTTGGTGCGTGTGTTGTGACAAAGTAACCTATGGAGTCTACTGTAATTATTTCAGAAGATTCAGCACTTCTTGTCAGATCTGTGCCAGGTGTAAGCATTCCTACGGTTTTAGAGAATGCTTCCCCTTACTTTAGTGCGTTAGGGAGATGTGTGTGTGTCTGTTTTATAGTTGAGCACACATACAAGTTTCTCTCTGTGTTTCAATTTGTCTGAACTCTTTCATAACCTTTCAGTGCTCTTCAATAAAAATGCCTCACAGAGAAGAAGTAAAACCAAGATGTATCGTGATGTGTGTGTGTGTGTGTGTGTGTGTGTGTGTGTGTGTGTGTGTGTGTGTGTGTGTGTGTGTGTGTGTGTGTGTGTGTGTGTGTGTGTGTGTGTGTGTGTGTGTGTGTGTGTGTGTGTGTGTGTGTGTGTGTGTGTGTGAGTAAAAGGGAGATATACAAAGACCTCATTAGGTCTAGGAGGTGTCCTGTCTAGACAGTGTGATGACAGGACACAGAACCTCTGTTTAATGTTTCCTCCTCCTCCTCCTTCTGCTTCCAATTCACCTAGCATACACACACACACACACACACACACATCACCTGCTCTTCTTCCGAGTCGCGCACACACAGTTTAATGTCAAGCAAAATGATTAGGACATAAAGAAAAAAGAAATGCTATTGTCAAAAGAACCAAAGCAGGGGCTGACATTTTTTCGGGATGATTTGGAGAAATGATAAGTGCCTCAGGTTAATCACCCATGAACATTTAAATGTCCTCTCTAAGTTGTATCTGTAAAAAATGACTATTTCCCTTTTGTTGTAATCAGTGCTTGAGCCAAACAAGCATCTTAAGGAAATTTGATCGAAACAATGTCAGTGAAATGAATCTTTATTTATTTGTTGCTGAGACCCCTAAATGGGTAATTGATTTAAATTAATGCACACATTTAGGAACAAGTAGGAATTTCCTGTCCAGTATGGTGTCTTCTCCTTTCTAGAGTTTGATGGATCAGGTTGCAAACACATAGATACACAGGTACATGCAAAATCTTGTTACAAACAATTCTTATAACACTTTTTCTTCATATATTTTTTGTCTCTACTAGTATGATATTTCTTTTATAACTGTATCAGAGATATAAATAGGAGACTTTTGAATATGCACAGGCAAAAACATGGAAA
Organism: Tautogolabrus adspersus; assembly: GCA_020745685.1. Lineage (NCBI taxonomy): Eukaryota > Metazoa > Chordata > Actinopteri > Labriformes > Labridae > Tautogolabrus > Tautogolabrus adspersus. The sequence continues at coordinate 18,108,026 of CM036551.1, read as the reverse complement.
AACCCCAAACAGACCTGTAATATGCTGTAACAGGACTTTTACTAAATGTATTCGTTTTATATTTTAGAGATGTTGAATTAAGTCTTAAATACTAAACATCAGTAACAGCTTTTGGTTTGGTGCTGGTATGCAGAGCTTTGATGCTGCTTCTCACTCTTCACACGCAGATAAGATAGGCTCAGCAGTAGCAGCAGTAGCAGAGACTCAGAGATATAGACACCTTTGGGTCTTATCACCAGGACCATCACTGTCTGAAGGGACCACGAAGACATAACACAGGTATGGGTGAAAGGAATGATGGAAGGAAGAGGAGGGAGAGAGGGAAATAAGGATTTTGAAGAATTCCTTATCTGTTGTTCAAGTAGAGCTTCAGTTGTGCTCTGCTGGCATTTGTTCTCATAATACTACTTAAAAAAATGTTTTAGAGCAGCATGAAGTCGTACAGCAGGCATTTTGGTGCGATGTTTTTACTTTTAACTAAAGAGGTGACCATCATAGCTGATAAAATGTTTAAATGGAAACACATTCAAATGAAGTAGCCTACTTATTACCGCTAGTGTCCGAGTCTTTAAATGAGAGCCAATAACTTCCAGTGCTCTGGGTCATGCTTGCTGTTTCCAACTCCATCGTCAGGGGTCGTGCCTAAACCGGTCACATGTATTCTGCTTCAGGGAAGGGGACACGCACCTTAATTCTGGACACGCATGCGTCATTATTGAAGGTTGAATTGCCGGATTTTTGCCATATTCGTATAAGAGAAAATAAGTTCCTAGATTTCCAGCTGGACAAACTCAAGTTATGCAGTTATAAGTTACTTGTATTTAGGCTACGTTTATTGGTAAACAAAAGTAAAACGTTCATTTCAAAGTCATAGTGTAAATGAATATAAAGAACACTGAGCATAATAATAATAGCGAAATAGGTAAATCTGAAAAGACAGGCTTTTCTTATTTGAACAAAATATAGAAATATGATTGTCCTTGTAGCCTGAAGAGCTCCACCTCTGGCACAGTGCGCGTGGAGTGGGCGGTTTAATGAGCACACATACACAAACACACGTATGCACGCAGATACACGTACACGCGCGCGCAAGCATATTATGGACTGCAACCTGCAGATTGCTGTTAGACTCTCACACACAACCAGTAGGAGTAGGTCACTCTCACCGAGGCCACTTCCACTATAGGGCGGCTCTTGACAGTGCGCAACGTTCCGAAATCTCATATTTGGAGAGCAAGCATATCGGCCTAAGGGGAATGGCTTCTTTCAGAGTACATCTTGTAGTTCTTTTATTAGTGAACTTCAAATCAAACGGTGACTTTTGACCGACTTTTCGGAGCGTCCAGAATAAAGTTTCTCATGGTGCACTTTATCCTGACGCAGCACAGCGCTCTACGGAGATCAGAAATGAAAGCAGAGCCGATACTTTTCTGCGCATTTCTCTTTTTAAAGTATTTCAAATGGCTTGATTCACGAGTGCTTTCTTGATTTTGATCCGCGGCTGCCACAGATAACAGCGCGCTAGGACGGACTTTGGTTACCATTACGCACATTTTACATTCGGATAAGCGACTGAAGGATCCAAGCCAGACACACTTGGGACTCCGGAGAGCATAGCGGGACAACACCATGACCAGCTGCTGGCTTGCCTTGGTCGGATTGTGGTGGAGCGCTTATTACTGCATGTTCCAGGTCGCAGGGAGTAATTATTCACTGGATGGAAACAACGAGGTGCACCCGGGTTTCATCCACCGGCGGCTAAGAACGCACGAGAAGAGGGAGATGCAGAAGGAGATCCTGTCCATCCTCGGGCTTCCACACAGACCGAGACCGCATTTGTCACATGGAAAGTACAATTCCGCTCCACTTTTTATGTTGGACTTGTACAACACCATTTCTACCGAGGAGAAAAGCCAAGTGGAAGGCATGCTGGATCAATATATGTCAATGCGCACGACCCAGAGTCCTCCTCTAGCCACGTTTCAAGAAACTGCCTTTCTAAACGATGCAGATATGGTGATGAGCTTCGTAAACCTGGGTAAGTGTCTTGTTATTTAAATGTATTGCTTTTCAGCAGTTACGCTTCTATGGGATGTGTTTGTCATGGTCAGGTTGATCTGATGATACTTTAAATCAATGCAAGAATGAAAATAAGGTGAACAGGTGTTTGGCACATGAAAGGTTGAAGTGAAGAATAACTGAGAAGAAACTTAACCATGAAAAATAATATATGGGGATATGACTTCTAAAAAGCACAAATTAGGCTTCTGTTGATCTTAAAAATAGTTTTTCACATAGTTTCGACACCTGTTATCCGGACATGGACCCTTTTTAATTACTTGGGGTACCAAAGAGAGGATAGAACATCAGAATTACAATCGTGCATGTCTTGTAATGGACTGTTTTGTGAAACTCACAAAGGCAGATACTCCCTCTTCCTCTTTAGACTAAAAAAAATTGAGGTCTGTATTGTTTCGCAGTAATTTATTATATCTTCTCTCCGCGTAGATTGGCCCTGCTCGGCTCATTTATACGGCGGAGATTCTGTGGTCTGTCTTGTCGTGCATTCTACTCCATGATTTATGTCTTCGCGGGGAAAACAGACCTAGTATCCCAAGCAAGCCATCAACCACCACCACTGGTATTTGTATATAAAGGTCTACTATTCCTGTCATTGACCTCCAGCGCAGCGAGTTACGGTTTCCATGCGTAAATTGCGTCGCATTGTTTGTGTTACCCAAGAAGATTTGTCTTTAATTAGCTGCAGTGATGATGAAGAGGAACACTTTAATCATAATGAGTTTGTAACTAAAGTCCTTCCTTCCATTAGCAGCCCCAGTGTTTACTGAGGGACTCTAAACAGAGCAAGAAGATAAACAGAGGAGCTGCCAGAGTCAAACACTGTTGGACATGAAGGCTTAGATCCAGATTGATGTCATTCTCCTTGGGAAATCATTGGGTATTGTCATTACCCAGCCATGATAACAGGACCAATGTAGCACTGCTGAAGAAATATTCCCACTTCTTTAATGCTTATTAAGGAAGGTACATTTTTCACTACATCACTTTTGAATAAACAATTGTATTATTTTGTTAGAACCACACATGAAGAAAAAGAATTAGGACTGGAGTTTAAAAAAAGCATTCTTTCTCTTCTTATTGATCCTCTGAGGATTTGTGTTGCAACATATAGTGATGAAAACCAGATATGCAGACAGAAGGAGGCCTTCTTTTTGGTCTCAAATATCGAAGCCTCTCAGTTGGCTCCTGTGTAGGAGTGTGATGGTGGCGGTGTGGTGTACGTGTGTGGTTTTGGTATTCCTGTGCTGTGTCAGTTTGGGTTTTATTCTCTAGTGTTGTTGCACATCTGGCTCTTTACTTTGATTAATCGTGTCCTGTGCATCTTTTGACGATTCCCTCAGATTTCTGCGGTGGCCGGGGGATTAGGTTGCCATCTCCTCCAGCCGTACACATAGTCCTAACCGCCCTGGAGGAGGGACGGCTTCCTATCCGAATGTGATTGTAATTAATGTTGGACAGGCCAAGGCTTTCCATCTGCTTTGCAAATAAGACCTTGCACGACTACCGTGTGTCATCACCATCCGATTAGTTTTTAATGTGTCTCTTGCTCAATTGGAGCACTTTGTGTGGAGCGACTTATAATGCTGTTGTATAAAAAGGTCTGAAAGAATCTTCTGGGTGGTCCTTCTTGTTTCAAAACTTGCCTTAAAAATCTGGATATCATATGTGGCCAAAGTAAAACTACAATTTGAGATCAAGATAAATGAAAGGAAGAAAAACAGAGATGCCAAACAATCTGTCAGAAATCATTGAAAAACTATGGAGGAGGATTAACAGTCAAAGCCTGAAACAGATGTATTAATTGAAAGGAACCTTCCAGCATAGTGTGTGTTTTTATATGTACCACAACAGCACAGAGGAATACAGTGGCTCTGTTTACACTGATGATCTGATTTAAAATGGGCTTCACATTTTTACATTAGCAAATGCCTCCTGCATGCTGAGGTAAGAATCTCTGATTTTAAAACGGGCATTAGCAAAAGAAACGACGACAGTGATTTCAACATGGGATGTACCTAATGTCTTTCACAGCCAGCTGCAGCAGTAGCACAGATAGAGAGCTCATTTTCTGAGGGTAGTCTCTTGGGGCTGGGATAGATTTAAGAGCCCCTGTGTTACATCCAGTCTCAGGTGCACTCTCTGTGCACCATATGCACCCCCCCCCCCCCTTTATGATTCATGTAGACCTCTTGTTCAGTCATCCAGTCTCCCTATCTTTCATCACTTTTTCAGAATGACCCACTGAAAAAAAACAAAAAACGGATCAAGTGGTGGAAAAATACAAAATGAGGGACCAGGAGCACATTTTCCAGGCTCTTTTTCATCTTCATTCCTAGAATAGCACGTTCATCACTGTTTGCCTTGCGGACGTCCTGCTTTCCACTGAGGTCTTGTGAAGTGACACTGTGTGCTGAATGACTCATGCTGTGTGACACACTGCAGCTCTGGACATGTCCCAGTGTATAGTTCTACACCTGTAGTAGTGCTATGGAGCTGGGTTTTCTGTTTTATTTGTCTTGCTCAAATGCATCAGAATGAACTCACAAAGACAAGAGGGAATGTAAGCTACTAAACATTGTTATAAGAAGCTTATTTTGGAATACTTTGAAAAAAGAGTTTTGTGAATGGCTTTTTTAAAGGGAAATGTGTTTGACATGGTAGACCTCACAGATTTAATAAAACCATTGTGTGACAAGCAGAAAGTAAACACAAATGTGTTAAATATGGTTTAGTGCTTTTACACACTTTTTGATTGTATATTTAACACTTCTTTATCTCTAAGGCGTATACAGGCAGACACAAACTTTGAATATGAAAAGAAGACATTTTACTTTTTTATGGGAGGAAATGGACAATTTTATTCTAAACATCTATGAAATGTACTTGATTAAAAGAAGTAGAAATGGATGAATCTTTATAAATCTTAAATCAGAATGAAAGGAGCAATATGTAACTCTGACACCTAATGTTTAAAATTGGTACTGCATTCCAAATGTAAAACTTTGAAGAGAGCAGTCCCCCCGCCCCCTCTTCTCTAGAGAGGATGTGCACGAGGGTTGCCATGTCACGGACACGGAGGCTTCAGTATTAATCCAGCTTTTCATCCAAACCTCTCTTCGTTCTTACCTCTTTATTTGTCAAAAGCATCTCCAATATTTATCCTAATCTAACCACGTTCCTGCTCATGGAGCTTACTAGATAAGTGTTGAGGCTTTTTAGTTCGGGTAGAATCAGTTATATCTGAACCAGTTTAGTTGCTCGCTTCCATCGCTGCAACACCTGTTGGTTTACCGTGATAACTGGTCTCATATCTGGCAAACTGAGGGGCGTCCAAAACAGCTGTGTGTTCCACCTTCTCTGGTCAAAACAAATACAGACCATTTCAGACCGGAATTGAATCTTAGAAAGACATACTGGCTGTTGCATTGTTGTCTTCAACAAAGCATGTTTCCTTAATGTCTGATGATATAGTTTGGTCATTTCATGATTTAATAAATGATTTAATTTCATTTATGCAATCCATTTTTCAGTTATGGTCACTAGTCAAAAACCTAAAAATCTTAATATTTATAATGGAGAGAGTTGGAAGACACTGACCATTATTGGTAAGTTGTATTAGGGAAAACAAATACATGAAGTCACTGACTTATTACTGAACAAATATCCACAGCCATGATTGCTGTAATAGCCATCAGGAGAAAATGTACTATTTCTATCAGGTCAGATTTTTGTGTTCAAGCTGTTACCTTGTGGTTATGCTGAGTCAAGGATGCACAGAAGTGGCTTTGGTTTCATAGAACAGGAACTCCAAATGTTGTTTTCTTGTAATCTGCATTTTATGGTGAATGTTTTGATTTTCTGTTGCTCCCCCATGCCAGCAGACAGACAGGTGTGTAGGTCTGTTTAAGCTTGGCTTGACTCAAGGTGCGGCCAGAGCTCCTGTTCCCTGTTTGCTCTTCCATCCACTGCAGTTTACCTGCTGGGTCTTTCTAGAGGGAGGGTCCCATCCTGGAAAATCTGTCCTTAGTGTAGAGGAACTCTTGTTTTATTTTCCGAAAGTGTGTAACACTAACTCATGGTTAAGAGATGAGCTTGACTCTGCATTTGTTATTTTGTGGGACTGTTAGCTGTTCCACAGTCAAAAAACAGAGAGTTGGATTGTAATAGAAGCTTTCAGTTTTATTTATGAAAGATGAGGCACTAGAAACTAACCATGTTGAATAGGTGTTAGTAGCAATAACACATCTAGTTATAATATGGTACAGTACAATGTGATATGATACAATTTGGTTTTGATTTGATTTAGATATACTTTATTAATCCCAGAGGGGAAATTCTGGTTTTTACACTGTTATTTAAGGACATGCTTCTCACACACATAGGCCCGAATTACACACATATGATGCATTAGTGGAGAGATGTCAGAGAGGGGCTGCTACACACTGAGTGCACCAGAGCAGTTGGGGGTTCGCTGCCTTGCTCAAGGGCATCTCGGCTGTGCTCAGGAAGTTCCCTGACACCTCTCCAGCTACCAGACCAACTTCCGTATTTTGGGCCGCACCGAGACTTAAACTGGCGACCCTCCGGTTCCCAACCCAAGTCCCTACGTACTGAGCTACTGCCTCCCCTAAGTCGCCAACAGGGGAGAATATATTATAACATACAATAGATATTTTGGATTATCTTATTTGACCGTCCCAATCACTCTTACGCCCATTCACACTGGATCCGTTTCTGGAACGTCAGCGCAGCGAAGCGCACCCATGATCAGCTGTACACACATCACGGGAGAACTACAAGATCACACGGGAATAGAGAGAAAAGACTTGCAGCCTATTTGAAACGGAGCAGAGCGACGTGGCGCTGGTGGCACGCTCCGGAGACGGATCGCAGCGCCCGCTGTGTGAACACAATGATTGACTAGAGTGGCAGCTAACTCGGCGTAGTGCGCGGCGCTGACGGACCGCGGCACGCACAGAGTATGTGTGAATCCGCCTCGAGTCTCTGTTTGCCAGATCACAATTCTGGTTCAAAGCTTTTTCCTGCCTACATGCTTGGATCAGACTGTATATTTTTATCCAGAAAATGGTTTTGTTATACTTGTAACTTGTAGCAGCCCTGGCTTCATCCTCCCCCTTGGCCTCTCCTGCTGCAAATCAGAAAGCTTTTAAAAGTGACAGAGATGACATCAAGTGTAACTTTCCAGTGTCTGGAAAGTTGAATCACACCTACATCCTGTAGTAGCTCAAGTATTATGAAATAACTTGATGCTTTCGTGGGCTTGACTACCCTCCTCTTTTCTTCTGCTTTGTCCTCTGAACACCTCATTGCAGATGAAATGTCACTATACTTCTTCCCTTAACCAACAGCCAAGCTTTCTACAAGCCTACCTCCCACACATTAAAGGCAAACAAGCCAGAAGTTTTAAGAAGTGGGTTTTCAGGAGATTAGCCCACTCCAGACAGCCCTGGGCTTATCCTGAAACGAAGAACGCTTATTAAATGGCTGTTTTCCTTGTCTTATGATGCCTGGCTGCATTTCTTAGTGCCTAAGCCCAGGTAAGCCACTTCCTTTGCAGTGAAAACGTGTCCCAAAGCCCCAGCATGATCAAATAATTAGTTGGCTTCATTCAAAGAGTCAATTGTTTGATGCAGAAGGCAGCTTTGGAAAAATTTCACTAAACCTTTTTGAAACACTTCCTGCAAATCCTCAGAGACCTGAACTAAACAGAGACCACCCGTCACTTTTCCTCAACTTTGAGTGTACCCAAAACAGTATTAGCAAGAAGTTGAGCGAGGAATTCAAGATATGCTGCAGCCGATTAAAAGAAATTCACCAAGATGTAAACTTGGCAGTCAAAGCCTTGTAGCAATGGTGAGAAAAATTGCATTAGCAAACTACAAACCCCTGTGTTTATTTTCATCTGTTTACAGTATCAGATGTTTCACTGCCGCTACAAGTTCACTTGAACTTGTACTGATGTTCAAGAATGGCCCAAGATATACAAACAATTCCACTTATTAAGTTACAGTGCATAAAGTGCTTCCTTTTTCTCTTGTTTGGATTGTATTGGTTGTCAAACTCTTTGGCAAAATACACAACTGCTTCATGAAACAAACAGGTTTGATGAGGGAAACATGTCTGGTTAACCAGATGATGTCTTATCCAGCCCCGCTTTGTGTGTCATAAAAGACGAGGTGTTACAGTACATCTCTATTGTCCACCTGAGTTTTGCCACAGACCTAACAGTGTGCAAGCATGTCGGCCGCAGGTGGAGGAATTGATGAAGGGAATCTTTTGTGTTTGTGTTTATACGTAGATGGAGACTTAAACACGGTTGGTTGACCCTAAGGTCGGTAGATAACAATTTATAAGAGAACATTCCATTTACACTTGATGTCATCTCTGTCACACACTCTGCTCCTAACACCCCGATACGCTAAGACATACGCATCACTCCTCCACCCTTGCGCCCACCCACTCTGATGATATCTCCCCCTCTCACGCCATAACTCTAAGACTTGACGAGATGGCAGCTGAGATCAGGGCTAAATACAGAGATAACACATCTGCCTTGCTTTTGCTCTCCGTCTTCATTTCCTTTGCTCCGTCCAGTCGCCTGTCTTCATTGGACATTCCATTATGGAGTGATGTGCTGAGGGATGGAGGAGTGTGACGAGATAAGGAGGTGAAGTGAGGCACACTCACGGCTGGTAACGATCTATAGAACAGAGGAGATAACCCTGGCAGAACAACTGATTAGGGCCCGCTGCTCCCATTTATCACCTCTGGGTGCAGGCATAAAGGAATTTGCTGATTTTCTGATTTGCCTAACGGGATAGGGCACAGTTTCACCGACCTATCACACATCTGTTGTTTCCTCTGTCGTTGCATGTCTGTTTTTATCTGTCTTTGCAATGCGTCACATTTTTTTGCTGCATTTTTGACTTGCTCTGTTTGCTTGTATCCATCCCAAAAAACATCTGAAGGTTTTGACCACGTATGTGCAAGAAGCAAAACAGGTCGATATGATGGCCTCATGCTGTGTGTTTTTACGATAGGCTCATAAAAACACATGGCACAATATACTTTTAGCCCTGTATTGCATATTGAGTATGGGTTAACTTGTTGATGTGCTGGTCCGAGTAGAGTTTTTCATTATTTTTCCAATCCAAAAAGGATCTTGTATGAACAAATCTGACCGCACATAAAATGTCATCTTAAGTCGATGTTGTTCAAACATTTTACATCAGTATGGGTGGGCATGTCTTTTCCCTGTGATCTTTGAAACATAGTCAGAAAGCCTGCAGTTGTAGGCTTGGATATTTAGTGATTGTGGAGTGTGTGAGGATGAGCTTAAAATGAGCAGAAAGAATGTGAGTATATTTGTACTCCTACATTGCTCTTTCCTGCTTAAAGCCCCCGTAAAGCTGTCAGCCTTTGTCTTAATTTGAGCTAACAGCGAGGAGGCCAAGCAGAGGAGATCATTAACCTGGAATTACTGTTTTATTCTGCACCTATGCAACGCTGTGTTTGTATATAAGAAGTTTGTGTACATGTAACTGAGTAACAAAGGAGGAAACAGAGAGGCATAGATTCAAACAAATGCATCATTATCTTTTCTTGTCCCCCTTTTTCTGTTTTTCTTTCATCTACAAATACAAATTGTATGATTGAACAACAACGATACAAAAAGATAATAAAAATAAGAATAAAGTATATAGAGCATGGATTATGATATTAATGTTGTAAAACAAAATAGATGATTTTGAGACAAACACCAAGAAGTTAGCACAATTCAATCTGAAAAATTTGGTTTTTAAGAGCTTAAAAAGAGAAAAACTCTTGTTGCTGGTCATCCCAGAGAGACAAAGCCCTTATAGACACATTTAGGTCATCGCTGTTTTAAAATCTGGATCTTGGAATCTCTGAAAATGACCTCTGGAGCAGTTCTCTACACTTAGGCTCTTATGTACTTACATATGAATTGATATAGCTCATTCAACTCCCTGAATATATAATATATAATTCACCGTTCTTTTGAGGTTTGAAGTAGTTAGAAATATATTTACTCGGACATTGCTCTTTACATTGCTCTCTAAACAGCTTAAAGGAGTGCTTAAAAAGGTTTGAGTTGCAACACACTAAGATTTCAGTTTATAAATGAGTTTTATCATGGTTGGTATCACCAATATCAATTTACCAAGATTCATTGTTATTATGTACTTGATATAAAACTTGGTCAAATACTCTAAAAGTACTAATCATAAAAGTGCATTTCTGATTATCGCACAACAAACTTCCTTCTGCAAACTAATTCAAAATAATGAATAACCCTTGGTAGGGATGGTATGAAAACAATATATAGTTGGTTTAAAGAGGTTTAGGAACACTACTTTACATCAGTGTAACTACTTTCATGAAAAACTTCAGTCCACACACGATTGTAGGATCATACATTTGATATTTCATTACAGATCACATGACATGCTTTGACATTTAACACTGGTTGGTATTCCTTTGGTATTTCTGGTCTCAGAAAAGGTTGTGAACCTGTGAACCGCTGAACTGAAAATCAACATGTCCTTGTGTGCCCAGTAAACTCCCATCTATTATCATAATGATCCCGTCGTTTGCTCTGTTGGAGAGGCTCATTCTCGTAATGGAGATGACTCCAGTCGACAGGAATGGCATAAATGTCACGGTAAACATTCCTGTTGTCACATTCTTCTGTGAAGCCACCAGGAAACCTGCAGGGATTCATCTCTAGTCAATAAAAAGCAAAGTAAAAGAGAGTTAAAGAGGAAGAGAGAGACACAACCAAAGGATCCTTGAGGGGTGATTTAATGCCTTTGGGGGCCCTTGAAGGAGCAAAGGAAGGAGGATGTGAGTGTGTGTTTGTTCTAGGAGCTGCATACATACATTAATGTGTACACAAATGTCTTTGTGTTTGTATATGTTTATCTTGAGGATATTTTATAGTCACAACTAAAAATATGATGAAAGTCATGGACTGAAATATCAATTTTTTTTTGCATAGATTCACATAAACATTGGAATTAGACAACTGTCATTCCTGTAGGCTGAATCTTGCTGACTTTGTTGATAAACTTTATGAAACTTTTTTTTACCTGTTTGATTGATTGCCAGTGAAATTTAGCACATACCTTTATGTGCCACTCAGGATGAATTGTAACAACTGTGGTGATCCCATAGCTTTTCATCTAGTATCTGGTATCAGTATCAGGTTAAAATTTAAATTACTTTAATATTTGCTTTATGACCAAATACCTGCTTAATTAAAGACATTCACATCATTTCAAAAATAATGCAAATAGCAAATCGCATGTGAACATGCTAAATGGTGAACAACATCGTATGCTTAACACCTGCTAACCCAAAATTACTTACATACATACAGTAGCATTGTGCTGTGTTAGCATGTTAACATTAGCATTAAGTTCAAAGTGCCGCTGTTTTCTATTGCAGCCTTTCAGTGTTGCTAGCATGGCATGGTCTGTTTATGCTTATACGGCTTTAGGTTAATCTTAGATGAATAATTGATGAGTTCAGGATTCTGTCACTCTTTCTGCCTTCTGTCGTTTCTCTACTTCATTCTCATGACTAAAGTCGCTAGTTGGCTTGTAAACAATTGTCAGTGTACCTAGAAGGGAGTCTTGGCCTTGGTATCCTCTCTTGATTATCTAAACCACCCTTGGCTTTAACAGATTCCCCAAAACATTGGCCTCAGATAGTAACCATTGGGTAACTAGATTGGCAAATCAGTTGCTCCTGGAAATAAAGTGTTTCGGCCTTTTTTTACAGCGAAACACAGAAAAACACTACACACAAAAAACACGTTGAACACCAGAGACTTCAGGCAGTTAACAATAGCTCTGTGTTTGACAGTTTTAAGTTTGTTAGGGTGAAGTTAGGGTTAGGGCATGAAGGTAGTTACTCACACAAAGTCCTTACAAGTATGCAAATACTAACATATTGGACTTGACTTGTAGGTGTTTGCACTGATAATTTAAGTGTATTTGAACATATTTGTTAGACAACAAGTACTCTCCTTTCATTTTACAAGAAGGCTTCATCAAATACTGCCGTCACATAGAAAGCTTCAACCTTCAGCCCCCTCGAATGTTCCCAGGCTGGTCGTCTCTCTAAAGAGGACGTGCCTGAAACAACAACCGAGGGTCCACAGTGAGAAAAAGGCCCCATGTGAGCGCAGATTCTCCTGACCCTCCTGAGCAAGTAGCCTCCCTTTCAACCGCGCTGCCGCTGACAAATTTACGAGCCCTAGGCTGACCCACAGGGTGACTTTCCAAACATGATGCTGACAGGAAAACAGTCGGAGACGGGAGGGATGGAGGGAGGAAGATAGAGATGAGAAAAGGACTGTAGAGAAAGATGCATGTGTTTGTATCAGCCATAAAGTATAGTAGGGTCATAAGGAATTATTTACAAATGTGTATGATTTCCATTTACTACATATCTTTGCAACCTCCAACCACAGGCATCATTAACTAAAGGAAAACACTGCGGCAAAAAACAGTACAAGTTAAAAATGAACTCCAATTACAGAAGAGAAAGAGAGTACAAGCAGGTGAGAGGAAGGAATGATGTTTTAATGTCAGTGGGTATAACAGTAACACCAATACTGGTTGGAAGTTTAATTCCCAATGAGGTCACGCATATGAAAAATGTATCTACTCCCTGTGCTGTGAGGTTGTCTGGATAAAAGGATCTTATCACTAAGGATGTGCAGGGGAAACTCTGCCCAGTCCTTCCTCCTGCACAGACACTTTCCACACCTCTGAGCGTCCCATGAATAACAAATCTGACAGTGGTACAAAGTCAAGTACAAAAGCTGTACCAGTGAAAGTCTTACATTTATAGCTATGTTAATCTAAATATGCTTCACAGGTCATTTTTTAAAAACACAATATGGTCAGAGCTGTTAACACACCCACACAGACTGTCTCAGATAAGCTGCTCTGCAAGACCAGCTGCTATTTTGTACACCTTCAGAGGAATGTAACTCTAACATACATGAAATTAACAATTTTGATTCTATTCTCTCTTTGTTATAAAATATACAGTGGTATGTAGTGGACACAGAGAGGATGATTCTGGTCATCTAGTCCCTCTTTCTTTCCCACTTCCTTGGCTCAGTGGGTTGACACATATAGCTTTTCCCCAATAAGTCTGGTTGCACTCGAGGTTTCTGTCAAACAAGGTTTTCCTTGCTTTTAGGAAGGAACTGAACTATGACCTCTGAGAACCCTTACACCCCTACTTGCTATTGTTAAGTGCTTACTTATCCTGGGTTAATGTAATGTCTCTGTAAATTCTATTACAAGGACTTCACTTTGTTGGAGATTTATATACATATACATTTGCTGTTTTATTTCAATTCACTGATTAGTCCCATGATTTAAACCAGACTGATAAAGGATGAATAATGATGTTATTGTCCAGATTCTCTACAATATAACTATGTTAATGTTCAGTGTGGGATGGTATTAAAGCTAGACTGACTATGATAAAAGGCTATACAGATATTATTTTTGGTTTGGTTATAATTACTGTCTGTAAACTTGGAAGAAAGAACGTGGGTTTGCACTGGTGGATGTATCTATCAATTAATCAATAAATCAATCTTTGTTTATAGCGCCAATTCATAACAAAAAGAGCAGGCATGGACTATACTCTTTGTTAAATCATTTACAAAGACCCAACATCAGGGGCCCCAGATAGCCTAGCGGTCATGTCGCGTGCCCCAAGTACAGAGGCTGCAGTCCTCGTCGCAGCGGCAGTCAGTTCGAATCCGACCTCAGCCCTTTGCTGCATGTCATCCCCCACTCTCACCTCCCAACATTTCATGTCTCTCTTCAGCTGTCTGATTCAATAAAGGCAAAAATGGCCCAAAGTTACAGTGGCAAGGAAAAACGTCCTTTTAACAGGCAGAAAGCTTGAGCAGAACCAGACTCGTGTTGGAAAGCCATCTGCCGACATTGTGTTGGGCTATGAGGGGATAGAGGAAGATGCAGAAAAAGAGAGATGGAACCACAATGAATAAAATAGATGTAGGCCTATAGCTACAATGCCATTACTAATTGTAAAAGCATATGTAGTATTAGCAGTAACAGTATGATAATAGACTAATCATTCAAATATTAACATTAGCAACTGTAAAGATAATGAAATGGGGAGGACTGTATTTTGCACTGGTATATTCAATGACTAAAAAGCTCCATGTAAATGCAGTCATTCACAATCATTGACAGATCTACATGGTTTGTTTTTTAAATAGATGATTATATCAAACAAAGTGGATGTACCAACTTCCACCTTAAATGAATGTCGTTTTTCCATCGGTGCAACTTTTCTCATCTGTTTTTTATATAGTTTTTATGTTATAAGAACAGCTTTTACTATCCTTAGTTTACCCTAGAGCATTGAGCTTTACGAAAAAGGAAACGCTCTTCAAGAACAGGACCCATTGGGGCCCCCCAATACTGAAATAACAAGTCATTTTGAAAGGTAGCTTCGATGTGCATTTCTTGCTTTCGGCGAAAAACTCAAATAACATGAATAAAGCCAAAGTTCTCCATACTTTCATCTCACCAATATTGTGTTGACATTGTGGACAGATGTATTATTAGGAACATTGTTTGTTTTTCTCCTGATTTTCCTCAAGGCCCACCTGCTTTTTGAATATCCAGGTATCTGGTTACCGTCGCTGTTTTTGGAGCTGTGCCTGTATGTTAAACAAGCAGTAGGTCTTACATGTAAGGCAGCCCAGGGGGGAGATTGAAGCTGGCCCAGACTGATTTATCAGTGGATCATATGCTCGGCCTCTAAGCCGCTGAAATGTATTGTGGTCACCACAGACTTTCCAAAGGGAATCACACTGAGGCTCGACTGTCTTTATGACAGAGAGTCGACGGGAAAGAAAGGCAGACTGAGAGATGAGGATAGTGAGATGTGGAAGAGAGGGAAGTATAGACGTGCAGAAAGGCAGAGAAGGAAAAAGGGGTGGGGGGGGAGTTAGAGGTGGGGAAATATAGAAGGCAACATTATCGCAGAGTATGCTGGCCCTCTACCTTGTGTCTTTGGAATGTAAAGCCACCAATATTTTGACTTCTCCTTTGGAAACAGCTGTGTTTCCCTTTTTCAAAGATATTTTTTCCTTATTTATCTGATCCCTCAGGAGAGATCCATCTTCTGGGCCTGACACCAGTTTCCTCCTCTAAATCTGGGACCAGACCGGCCTAGCTCAGACACACATGCATACAAGCACACACACTTGCACACATACACACCTGTTGCCCAAAAGCAGACAGCCACAGATTGCTATAGCAGGCCTCTTTACTGCTGCACCATGATAGAGGCACATGGAAACATAAAACATACAGAAATACATGCCCCCAGACAAAAAGAAAAAAGGCATACATACCACTTTAAAGAAAAAGCAGCCTACCTACTATCGTAAGAAAACAATGAGACTATATCTCTGTTTATGGAATATTCATATTCATATTGGTGTGGAATCTCTGAAGAAGAGAAAAGAGGCATGTTCGGTAGTCTGTCTAATAACCTAAAAGGAAAGTAGAAAGTCGTCATCCTCTGTCAAATAAATCTTGGAGGAAATGTAGCTTAACATCAAGGGCAGATAATCTCATAGGAAGAGGGAACAAGATCAGAGAGTTCTTTTTTTTTCAGATAGACCCCTTATGCCATGGTCATTGATTTCCCCAATAAATACTGAGTTTAATGGCACAGAAACATCTTTTAAATGGGTCCACCTGTTATCCTACATTTGGGGATCTCGTTTTGTGACCACTAACAGTTGAAAATCACTTTATTGTCAAAAAACACTGATAGATTTGCAGCAGCTTCTATTTTATTGCAGGGAATCATAGATCCAGACGAACCCTCCTCTGCTGGCCCCCCAAATGTGTTTACCTGTAGCCAATGGCAACAAAGGGACAGCAAATCTTGACCATCTGACTCTAACATGAGATTTTTAAGTGGGTCGTGTATTTCACGATTAATGATTGCGGTTATGGTTGTTTTTGTTAGTCACATACATTACACAGTGAAGTGTTTGGTATCACTCGTTTTGTTTATGACTGCAGTATTTGGTTGCGTTTATTTTCTTGTTCGTGTATAAATCAAACAGCTCGCAGTGTTTCTGCCAACTCAGCCTCCAAATGCAACAAGATGTTGGAGAAGGAACAAAGGGGTCTCATGCACCAAACTCTTGGAGTTTTATTCAAAGATCCCTAGCAGCATGAGTCCATTCAATTGTCTAATTTTTAAAATTTAAGAGCACCACTTTTGTTCTGATCAAAGGGAGAGGTTTCTCATTCTCAGTCCCTATTATGGCCTTTTGCTGACGCATTGAAAGTAGAAAAGACTTACTACATTTACGTCTCTTACACATAAGTTTAGTCGCTTTTTACTGAAGCTGAATTTGGGCCATCTTATAGTTCTTTCTTCAATTGAGGATTTGAGAAGCCATCTGGCTCCTTCATCCACCGGACCAAGTTGTGTGTGAAGATCGCTGATTTAGGTTGAAGTGTAGGCCACCATTAGTCTGGCCAGAGGCTGTTGTGACAGCTGCTGTTCTGTAGAATTACATTTTTATTAACTTCCCATAAAGTGAAAAAGGAATCTTCAGTGTTGCTTGATTTCATGGAATTTCCTTAAAAATGTGAAAAAGATGTTACATCGTCTTTTGTTGACAGCTCATTGGCTGGAATTGATGTCCAATGAAAGAACACTTGTTTTTACAGGGGCTTTTTGGGAAATCACAACTGGCCATTAATGTCAATGAGTGTTTTTTTCTATGGCCATGTAGACCTGTAAGTGTTCAAACAGACACAGATGCTGTGTAAAGATTGATTATAGAGATGAGTGTAAAGGTCAAATGTGTACATGCACTCACAAGGCTCCTCCCTTACAAACACATTTGCCTTCTTAGGCCTGCAAAGTCCCTCATCCTTATCTCCAAAAGCCAGTCTCATCAAATTTGCAAAAAGCAAACTGCAACTGCCACAAGATTTTAACTTTTTTTTTTTACTAATTGAAACACAAAACAAATGCCATACATGCAAACCAATCTTTAGTGTTCAAGACACCTACAGGACTTGAAAACTAATCTTTAATCTGTAATTTCATCTGTAATGAAAAATCTTTTGCAAAACATGTGCTTCCCTGATGGTCATTAAGCGATACTTGTAAAACCCTTTAATGTAAATACACATTATGGTACATGATGTTTTTTGTAGTATTTTTTGTAATAAGATGACAAATTGCTGCTTCATCTAGCAATCAGTGCCTCGTATTTAAAATGGACCAGAACAAAAATGTAGTCACGTTTACTTGTTTTTGAAACTGTAAAGACGGACTAAAAAGTAAAGTGAAACTTCTTACAACTCAAAACAAATAATTTATGATGCATGTAACTGTCCTAACATTTATTATTTCAGGCCATGCTACCCAAGCTCATCTACTTTAAACTCTGTTACGCTAGGCTAAATGACACTTTCTCTCCTGTCGTGTCCTTAACCTAACATTATTTTATGTTACAATGTTTTATGTTCAGATACCTTAGCATACCTTTTGTTATGATACTCTACCAAATCTCCAGTCTTTACCATTAACGTTTGTAACCTTATGATACAGAATATTGGTGGAAATGAGGCATAACAACCAAAACAGAAAACACACAAAAAATGATCCTCATGGTTTCAGTGGCTTTCTGCAGCTGAGTTAGAAAGTCCACACCTTAATCCTTAGTAATAGTACCTGATGAGGTGGAATAAAATCTCTCATTGACACACAGGTATGACACATCCATCTACCAGGAGGCCAACTGGAGACTCAACAGAGAGCTGATGACTGCTACCACTCAGCTGTCAGTCCATTGATGAAAAAGACTGATACTGCACAGTGTAACAGCCATACCTCGGATATCTATCTGTTAGCAAAGCCCCAGCAGAGGACCAATTACAGCAAATTATCCACCTACTCTGGGGTTGGACACACAAAACCACACATATTGCCCACAAGTTGAAATCTCAAAACAGCAAAAGATAGATGTGTGTCTGGACTTCATTTTTATCATCTTGTTTGGAATGCAGCAGAGTGGTGATAGAGCTTGGGGTGGTGGGAACAAAAGTCTGATACTGTTCCTCAGTGGATGTGTTTGAGGTTGTGTGTGTACTGGAACAGTACGCATAACATTTTATGTCATGGTTTTGGATGTGTCTTAAGAAAAACCCAAATGGTTTTTCAAGGATTTTATGGAGGATGATGGCTGTAGAAAAATGTGATTATATGGTTCAAATGGGGCTTTTGTTCCTTGGGATGTCTGTCCAGTGAGGTCATGATGAGTGTAACCTGTGGGAGGTAATGGAAGAAGAGCAGGCTCGATATTCAGGTCATTGAAAGAGGCTAGATGTAGCTTAACTGTCACGCTTTCAGGAAGAACCGTGTTAGTTTGTGCTTCTTGCACTCAGATATCTGCTTGAACTGTTTACAGGGCAAAGTATAATAATATAATTATTTTAGTGCTATCCCTGCCTTGCCTAGTTTTGAAAGCTCCTGTGTTCTAGCTATAATTTTTTAAGTGCATCCAAGTTGGAAATGTACTTACTTTGACAATAGTGTTAATGTTTTTTTTATAAAAATTACGTAAAATAGAAAACATTATTTGGGTTGTTACGACCAGCTTAGGGGAAACCAGCTCCAGCACAAAAGGGACCCTCTCCTTCCTCACTCCCAAAGATTAATCACAATTACAACGAATTCTCAGTTTATTTACAGTAAACACAAAACTAATAAATCTTCAGGGAGAGCGCCGGCAAAATAATAAGCAGAACATCTTAGTGAAATCCCAAACTACCTTACCTCAAATAAAGTAAATAAAAGAAAATACAGGCCTCTTGCCTAACTCCCTAACAGAAAACCAGGAGAAAAGATTAATCAAAAGAAAAGGCTACTCTCCCCTACAAAATCAGGACTGCACGACATAAACAATATCTAACTACACAAAGTTTATCTCTCTCAAAAAGCAAACACGTCTGTCTTTGGAGGTGAGAAAGAAGGAGGGCAGCGTTCAGCTTCCACAGCTCTCTTTTGAATCGGGCGTCCTCAGATATCCTCCAATACGGTGCACGCATGCAGCACCAGCTTCCCTCCAATCAGTGGCCGGCGCGTACCGTAAGTGTTTCCCCAATCAAGGGTGGGCACCTGCAGCGCAGCACAAAGACAGACACACAAACGACAATAGAGCACAAAGCCCCACAAAGGCAGATCCAATAATAATAACAAAACACTTTAAATACACGTATGACTCACAGTCATAACATGGTAGTTAAATGTAAAAATGATATATTGTGCAAAGATGAAAAATAATTTTAAGAATGCATATTGAAATGTCATGAAAATTAACAGTCAATTTAAAAAGACAAACATGTGCAGTCACACAATTCACAATTAGATTGTTACTGCTTTTTTGTTTCAGTGACATTAGCAGTAAGCATTTCTCCAATTAGGATTTGACCAGTCTGAAAAAGTGACACACATTTTGGATCCACCCAGCTCATGGAAGAAGGAACTAAATTCAAATTGGATTTTTAATCGGATCTATAAGCCTCTCTCCTGCAAAACGTTGTACAAGATTTTGTGGGAAGTGATTAAGAGCCAAGATTACACCTAATAGTAAACAAAATAAAATAATTTACATTTATGTGAACAAATCTGCAAAGTACCAGGACACTGAAAGAAGATATTATTAAACAGCACCTTCAAAAAGCATACTCAATACTCCCCTTATTGTTTCCATTCAGCTTTTCCCCTGATCTGATGAGGGTTTATCTCATGTAAATTAAACATTGTTTTTTTTTATATCAAAAGAAAAAGAACCTGCTTAAAAAAAGCAGTAAAACCTAAAAGCATAAATGAGCTGGCTGTGGATGGTATCACTGTTTTTCATCCATGTATACATCATACATTCATAATTGTGAAGAATTGTTACTGAAACATGAAATACTATCAGCTTTGCAAGTCCCCCACCTGTTCAGCATTAATCACATTTCTTGGCCATTTCCAGTGATTAGTAATGTGCTCAAATCACTGTAGACTTCTGATGTAAACTGTTATAAAGTAGAGCTGTTAGCTGCTGTTGTGTGTTTGCTAATGAAGGTTGACAGTCAGTAAGGCTGGTCTCATTGCCTCATATTCTCGATATGCACTGATGCTCTTGTCTGGCTGAAAATTCTCACACTGACCTCTTGCACTGTGTGTGCATCACAATGTGTGTGGGAGAATGTAGGTCTGAGGCCCCTGAGCTCTCTTTTTCGTACCTGTGTGGGCCCTGTTATGCAGCCGTATTTTAATCTTCAGCTTGCCTGTGACTTCTACATCTGTACCCTTGCATATGCCAGTGCACATAGGTGTGTAATTACCCTGCATGCCTGTTGTTAGCCCTTTTCTAAATCTCTAGAGGTGTGTGCTTGCATGCGTGTGGATGTGTGCGCGCGTGCGTGCGTTTGTGCGTACATGCATAGAACATAAACCCTTCTCACTCTTGCCAGTGGCCCTTGGCTGGTCCTGTGGCGCTCAGTGTGTCGGCTTTGAAGCTGGGTCAGGGGAGAAGATCAGAGAACAGGATGATTCTCCAAAGACACATACACACACACCCTTGCTCAAAGTTAATGATGACTCCCAGCAGACCCTGAGCCCCTCTGTCCATACCTTGACCACAGGAGCTACCCCGCCAGCTGCCTGACTACAAAGAGCCAAAACACTGCAGAAGGCGGAAACAAGTCCTGGTGGCAGCCAAGTATAGTGACAACACCTTATGCAGCTCAAACTACTGCTGTGTGTTTGTGCCTGCCTGCCTGCGTGCATGCATGCATGTGTATGCATGTACATTTCTTGTTTTCATCTGGTTTTAGTTTTCTTCTTTTAGTTTACGGATGCCAAATTTGAAAGATTTTGATGCATCAGGTCTAGCTTGAGCCTCTTTAGAAAGTGTAGTGTTTACTTTTTATGTGTAATAGTGGTAATATTTACCTGCAGCTCTCCTGTGAAAGTCAGTCTGACAACCAGACCCCCCCTTAGTTAGATGGCACTTTGATGGAATTATCAATAAATGGAAAACATGGACATTTCTGACCTATCCTCAAAAACCATTAAGTCTGAGAGCAAAACCAGACAGATTATGGGCTGTAATTACATAAACACAGATGGATTCTTCTCATGCCTAGGACATCCAGAACATTCTTTATTGGTTTAGCCATCCGCAAAGTCTTTAACAATGTTGACAGGTTCTTGGTGTGGAAAAAAATAATAATTAAAGGGTGGAAATGTCTTCATTTTAATTCTTTCCTTTCCCTCAATCACTTTCATTTGTGTCTCTCAGAGACTCTATGTCAGTGCTACATTATGGAGTCAGAGGAAATAGTAAATTACAGATTTAATTAGAAAGCAAAGATTTTTACGAGGGTTTTCGGGATCCAATTTTGGCATACTCCAAACATTATCTCCCACAAAGCTTGGTTATTGCAGATTGTGGAATCTTTGCTGTACTGAAGAGGAAAGCTCTGCTTGTTTTGCAGCTACACTGGCTGCTTGTTCCCATGTTGTGTTAGTACAGGAAGGTGACTGGTTCCAACTGCAATCCTATTTCTTTTAGGGAGACTGAAGGCTGAATGCAAACATTGCCTCTATGAAGACCATAAGCATGAGCATGAAGATGATTTTAATTCATTCTTAAACTATACTTGTCCCAAAAACTACCCTAACACCCACTGTTTCCTCAGATTAAGAACAAGAGACACAGTTTACTCCATGGTTGTGTACTGCATTATGGGAGGAGAAAATATTGATGAGATTATCCTAGAAATTGTTTAATGATTCTGCACATTCTGAGTTTTGTCTAATGCCAGTAAATGGTATTTGAACTTGAGCTTGTACATTGATTTTTCTAGTCTTCTGACTTCTCAAAGCACTTTTGACACTACATGTCCCATTCAATCATTCACATCATACGCACACTGATGGCAGAGGCTGCTATGTAAAGTGTCCATCAGTATAACCTAATCACAATCATCATCATCCCATAAAGAGACCCTTTTAGGGCATCTCAGAATGACATCACGGTATTAGCTGGAGGCAAAACAAAGCTAAACTAGAGGGGAAACATAAATCATCATCACAGGGTAGTAGGCGACAAAGAAGTCTTAAAATGTCATTGTTTGCTCTATTGTCAGTGACCCAAGCCTTGTAAATGGCTGTCTTCTGTCCTTGCCGCTGGCTGGGCAGAACTTTAGACCTCACAACAAAAATCTCTAAAAACTTTAGTTAAATCTTGGTATTTAAAGTCCTGAACATGGCCGTTCACAACATAGTTATAGGCATGTAAGGACTTATATGCCCTCTGTTTGTCTTCACTATACACGATTTCTATAGCAGTCCTGTCAAATCATCCATCCACTGAGTGATTGGGTTGGCCAGTCCGCTCCAGTTCGTAAGTGTTAATTTGTTCCAGGAACACTCTTGGTCCCGGAGAGTAAGTGACATATTTAGAGAGACTAGTATTTTATTCTGTCAATGTCAAAAGGAAGCCAAAAACAACTTGCTAGCTAGCGCTGGCTAATGTGTCTGGAGGATTGCTTTGTCTCCAGCTAAGCCCCGCCCACCATTTTTTCCCCACAATATTTACTAACACTTAAAGGGTCCATACATTCAACCCTCGACCTTCTGGTTGAGAGACAACAGATTGAACCACTTAGCCATAGCTGCCAGTACCAATGCACAAAGTAGAGTATTATGGAAAATGGGGATGTAGATGTTTACTCATACAGACATTGAAGAAAGCATGATTAACATCAGAACAGCTTTAGCTTTCTTAATTGGCAAGACTATAAAATCTAGGCAAAACATCAGCAGGATACGGCCTAACAATGACTCCTTTACAGCAACTGACCCAGAAAAATCTTGGGAAATAAAGACAAAATTTAACGTACCACTGTCTTGTAAAAGTCACTCAAGGATGCAGTGGCTGCTGTACAGAAATAGTAGTTTAATAGTCTTGCCTGAAAGTCCTGTGGTCCAAGACACCATAGAACTGGCTCAACTTGCTGCTGTCTGTGGTTGAAGAAGGATTTGCATTTGTGTGTTTAACATAACTAAAGCTGTTGTAGGATGGGAAAAAACTTTGTGCTTGGTAAAGTCTCAATGATGGAGCTAATAAGAACTTCCTTAAGACTATAATCTGGCTCATAGTTTTCACTGTAATTTACAAGGCAGCACTGAATATAGAAAACACTGCAGCAGAACACTGGTAAAATAAAGTATCATGTGGATACATTCAAAAGATGTGGTTTTGGTTTGGGATTTAATTCTGAAATATTACTTGTTTGGCATTTCATTGAACTGGCCTCAACTCCAAAAAGTAAAAGTTAATTACTCATCTGCCTTTGAGGCTAAATGCTTTCATTAATCCCCTTTTTGAAATGGATAGATATCTCACAGCATAATTACCTTTCAGAAAACCATCCAAAACAGTCTCTTTAGTTAATTTTACCATCCAAGTGTTGAAGGGCAAAAAAAGTCTTTTGGCGAGAGAAGGTGGTTGTTGGTTGTTTTGCTCTGTGGTTGTGGGACGTGTGAGAGAAAGCAGAAGGGATTTGATGCAAGCTGCTGTTCGCTAGCTGTCTCTGTGAGGGATTTGCTGGACGGGTTAAGGAGTGTGATCACTGGCGCTGACCACTGACCACAGACAAGCTGGCCGGTCAACCAGCCTGGGCCCTTTCCTGCACAATCCTGCTTTTTCTGCTTTGCATTGAAGAACACGTCTATTCTTCATCTCCAAACCCTTTTTTTCCCCCTGTTTGTCTGTCTTCCTTCGTTTTTCTACTTATAGATTTTCACCCTTCTCCCTGCTTTCTCCTTTTTCTTGTACTTTTCCGTCATGGCTACCAATTTGGTGATTGCATCATCACTCCCATTGTGGTTTTTAGATTCATTTTTGTCTTTCAAAAAAAAATCTGTTTCGCCTGTTTGTCCACTCATGGGGGATGAGTGGACAGACAGCCTCCGGACTTAAACTTTCACTCACTTGTCTTTCTTTCAACACTTTTTCCACTCTTTCCTTCCTTTGCTTCTTAAAGAGGTACACATTTAAATAAGGCAAACTGTCACACTTGAAGTTTTTCTTCTGGTGTGTAGTTCACACATTTTTGGAAACTGATATCATATGTACTGTTTTTTACTTTTAGTTAGTTTTCTGCCGTACTGTGTGTGTGTGTGTGTGTGTGTGTGTGTGTGTGTGTGTGTGTGTGCGTGTGTGTGTGTGCGTGTGTGTGTGTGCGTGTGCGTGTGCGTGCGTGTGTGTTTATGGGATGCTATAATACCACCTACAGCAGCAGGGACAGGACAGAAGCACCAGATGTTGCGCAGGTGGAAATGAGAGAACAGCTCCTATCAAAGCGGCCAAGTGATTCTGCAAATCGTCCACCTCACTCTCTTCACTCTCTTTCCGTCCCCGACACAATCTCAGTGCATCCTGGACTCTCTCTCTTTGTCCCTTTGTTTGCTCTATCCTTTTCTCACTCAGTGACCACTGACTTTATCTGTCCTCGTCTGGTCTTGTCATCTTATCCATTCCTACTATGGTTATTTATTTCTCCATTGTTATTATTATGGACTTGTTTTAACTGGCAAACAAATTATTGTTGCAAAAACTTTCTGTTTACTTCAACCCATTTCCCATTTTTTTAAATTTGTATTTCTTCCTTACTTCCCTTCATCATCTTTCACTTCCCTAAATTACTTAATCTTTGTAGCATTTTTCCTTCTTCGAATGTTTTACTTTCTTTTGATGCATTATCAGTTTTTCCCTTCCTGTACAACACTTCAGTAGTAGTATTTGTTTCTTTTTCCCATCTTAACTCACTCTCCTCCTTTTATCTCTCTGTCTATCTAATATCTTTCTCTTTCTCAAAGCAGTTCAAATCCCCCCCAGTGTTTAGGTGAATCATCAGAGAAGTCCCCCCTATTGTTGAGAGTTAACCATGGCTGCCTTCGTTTGTGCTGTCAGTGAGAATTCAAATAAAAAACGCTCTACATTGTTAGAATTCACTTTGTTATTTTTATGGTTCTTTGTATTTTGTTAAGTACTGCTGACCAGTGATAGGGATGGGGTAACACAGTAACATAGATAAGTATCAAAAGATCTGATAAGTAAGCATTTTCCTGCAGTTTACGTCAAGCACTGTTTGCACCAAAACAATAATATAACCAAGTTTCCCATCTTAAGATCCACTTTTAACAAATTCCTCACTGAATCATCCAAATCCCTTTTCCCTTCTGTGTGTTCCAGTCTCACAGCTCACGTCATGGTAGATTAGCACAGAGTTTACGTTCCCTGCACACGTCGTGTGAACACTTTCCTTTGATTTTAGTGCAAAACCTCAGTGGATTTCGATTGAATTTCAGGCTGAGAAAAAGGTGGAGGAGCAGCTGGAATGCTACTTAGCTGCTAACCCTTTGGCTTTAAGGCCAATAACAGACAACTACGGTGATAAAGTGTTTGATAATGTGAAATATGAGGCTGTCATTGACTTCTTTTTTCAGAGATTTGTTTGTCTTTGTCTGAAAGTTGTTTGGAGCAATTTTCCTCATAAGAAATATGATTGATTTGAACTTAACCGGGCTGATGACACCACACTGAAAAACGTTTTCTCCTTGAATCTGCTTCTCTCCTCCTGTATTATTGTTGTGAATTTGTGGTGTTCTACATGAAATGCAAAGTATAAAATGTTAACAGTTAAATTATGGGACTCGACTGTAATCAGAGACTAGTGCTAAATTGCAACACTACTGGATTGTAAGCATATTACGGTAAATGGATTTGAACTTGTATAGCGCTTTATTTAGTCTTCTGACTACTCAAACTTCTTTCATATCGCAGGTCACACCTACCCATTCACACCCATTCACACACTGATGGCATAGGCTGCTATGTAAAGTGTCCATCTGTATTAACTAACCCCATTCATACACATTCAAACACCTTGGGGTTAAGTGTCTTGCCCACATCGGACATGTGAAGAGACGACCAACTCTACCACTGAGCCACAGCTGCCCCACAATTCAATTTAATTAATTATACCTTTGAGACAGAAAATTGCTCAATTACAGTGGTTTAAACTGTTTTGCTTCTAGTTTCAGTTGTAAATGAATCACTATAAATAATGTTCAAAAATATTTCATCGCTAATTTAGGACTGATTCCAATTGCTCTGTTGTAGACACCATTAGCAAAGGGGTAACCACCTTTAAATTCCGTGTCCACTATTGAAAACAAATTGGCCAGGTGGTTTTCTCGTTCATATTCATTAAGCTCACATTCTATAAAAGCAAATACACTTTAAACACCCTTTCCTATAAACCCACACAGTAAAAAATCAGTTAAAGATTTACATTGGTTCAGTGTGATGCTTCACTTGCCAGTAAAATCTGCCAAACACGTTTAGCCTTTCTGTACAGTCAGGTGCCTGATATTTGTGCATTTACAGAGCATTGCAGCAGATGTTAAAAATATTTGATACACATGAAACTGTTGCTGACCTTCACACCACCTACAGCCAGTTTATCAAAGAGCTTTCACGCCAAAAAAGCCTGTTGATTCTTAAATTGGGAATATACAATTTCAAGCTGTTGGTCTTTCAGCCCGGAGGGGTGTGTTGTAAAGTCATTTAGAGTACCATGACCTCTGCTTAAGTCCTCCACACACCGACACACAATTTTCACCGATCTACTACCCTTGAACCAATGAGCAGACCTGTTATCACACACAGTTACTGCAACATCTGTGTGTGTGGGCAGCCTTTGGAGTACGATGGTGAAATGATCAATGTCACATCTGATGAAAGTCACAGAAATACTTATGTGAATAACATGTCATTCTCTATAGGTGGTTTCTTTTGCTGCTATGGAAAATTAAATTCACTTTTGATTTTTTCTAAAGGATGCATTGAAGCTAAAAAAAAGACGCGCCTTCCCTCCCCGTCTTCTTGGCTCAGTTTGACACTTATGTTCAGCATCTATGTAAATTTGAAATGTCTGGGGATAAGACGAGCTCTGACCTTCCTGGATGTAGTAATAAGGTGGGGCTGTTTCTTTTGGGAGAGTCTGATTGGCTCCAGTGTTCTTACATCAACACTATTTTCTTCATGACATGGGGACAAAATGTGTCATTGGTCTATTTTAGGTGGGTCCCAAAATCATAAAATTACCAGAAAGCTTTAACACACTGGCTCGAGTACAAAACTTAAATCTTCTTTCTTAAGCTTTGGATTATGAAGTTATTTAAATACATGTGTTAAAAAATATTTAAGTATCTATAAAAACCTTAGCTTTAATGACCTCGGCTGCATTTTTTTTACTACTTCAGGCTGTCATAATTACATGTCAGCATGGCATGTTTGAAGAAAGGGAAAGATGACTCTATGATGTTATCTGTGGACAGCCAGTCTTTTTATAAAGTCAGGGAATATCTTGTCAAACTATTGCGGCAATGGAACGAACCAGGCTAGCAAACTCAGACTTGCTTACATAATCCATCAGATAACGCCCTAATTTAGTTATAGGCTATACAACAAGGCTAACTGTTTTACACCTGTGGCCAGTCTTGATGCTCAGCTATTCTAACGCACCAGAATGCTGGCTTTGGCTTCTTGTTTTGCATACAGACCACAGAGTGGTATCAAGCCTCTCATCTAACTTTAGTCAGTCAAGCAAATACCGGCATTTCCCAAAATAGCACACTATTCTTGTCATGGAAATCGTTCAGGCAAAGGAACTAGCAGCAGCAGAAGTAGACCAAGACAGACCTTGGTCTAAGCAGTCACCATAAACACCTACAGTTGATGTTTAGACAGCAATCTTCATCAACATATCAAAAATGAGAGAATGTCTTTTGTAACAATGAGGCATCACCCTTTCAAGTAGTTATGGCTTTTTGCGCCTTTTTTTGGAGAGATAGGACAGTGGATAGAGTCGGAAATCAGGGAGAGATTGGGGAACGACATACGGGAAAGGAGCCACAGGTCGGATTCAAACCTGGGCCACCCACTTGGAGGGCCACAGCCTCCGTACATGGGGTGGGCGCACTAACCACTGCGCCACCAGCGCCCCATTCAAGTAGAATTTCAAACACTTGTGGAATCGTTACCAAGTTGCATCTTCTGGCAGCACCTGGTGGCCGAGCACCTTACTAAGACACTAAATGTTGTTTGTAGTTTTTTTCTCCAAATCGTTACCCTCCTGTATGTTTTAGTTCAAACTGCAGGTGAAAAGCTGAGGCAGTTCAATCAGGTCTTGTTCCCAGTGAAGCTGCACATCAAGTATATGCTTGTGACACTGCAGCCTCTTGAACCTCAATGAACCAAATTCAAACTAGAGAGAAGATAATGGTAGAGTGTGTATGTGTGTATTATATAACATACACATACAGTATTTCCGTAGATGAGCTTCTAATTGTGCTGGTTATGCCCAGCTTTACTCACTCCTGTCTTATCACTGTGTTTCCGTTGACAAACTGAGACTGCAACCTCATTGCTGTGGGAGAAAACTCTCCAGCTGTGACAGGGACTGAATCCCCGGAGAGCACTTTATCATTACGGCCCATATTGCACATAAAAGCATAGGAGGGAGCACATTTGTTGGTTTTTGTCATTTGGCGCTGTCAGAAGTGGTCACTGAATGTCTCTAAGCATGCTACCACTAAAAAAATTATGGGCTTTTGCTTCAGACTGATGATAACAGGGATTTATTTAGGGTAACTGGAAGCCACAAAACCTATTAGACCTAAAGCACAAATCACATGTGAGGATCTTAAAAGGTTCAATGATAGACCTCTTTGCATGTGTCTGTGACATGGGTATTCGCTCATCACTTACTACATGTGTATATATATGTGTGTGTTTATAAACTTTTGATGTATCTCCAAGTGATTCAAAAGGCATTGCGAAGGTCCTAAAAGATAATACCCTCCACATTATGATAATTCAGTGATAAACTAAAGAACCAATCTCATAAAAGCACGATTTCTTCTGACAAACAGGCTTAATGCTGTGGTTGTATGTGTGTTTCCATTCCACAGTGGAGTACGACAGGGAGCTCTCTCTGCATCGACGTCACCACAAGGAGTTTAAGTTCAACCTCTCACAGATCCCAGAGGGCGAGGCCATCACCGCAGCAGAGTTTCGCCTGTACAAGGAGTGTGTGAGCCGCGCCTTCCGCAATGACACCTTCCTACTCAAAGTCTACCAGGTGGTCAAGGAGCATCCTGACAGGTAAACACATTTCAATCAGGAGAGACTTAGGCTAATTGAGAATGAACAATTATTTATTAACAATGAAATGTGCGACAATTTTAGAATGAAATGTGCAAAGTCTTTGGGGGGCTAGGCTCCATCGTGACGACTTCCTGTACACGGAGGGGTCGTGAGGCCGACGCCTGATAGGATACCCCCCTATGGAGTCTAGACACTGGTGGTGGTGAAGAGGAATGGAGGCTGTGATGAGGAGTGGGATTCGCCAGAATCTGGACTCTGCTGAGCTGGATGGAGGTGACTGGGGCGGAGGAGGGTTGCAGCGGCTGCACTGAAACAACAAGGTGGCTGTGGGAGAGAGAAGCTGTTTTACGCATTTGACACAGCAGGGTGATTGGTTGAGAAAGGTTGAGGCTTAATTACTTAATTGATACACGCCCGTGTTCAGCTGATCACCAGAGTAGGAGATAGAGGGAGTAGTTTGAAGTTAAGTGAGGAGGTGAATGAATGAGTGCACGAACACCAGTCTTCCTGTCTGAACTTACGCTGAGCTCCATTTACACTAATGAGCTTTTAACAGAAAGAGAATTTGTTTACATCTCTGCAGAACCAGAGAAATGGTGGGTTTCTTGTTTTGTTCAACAAAAATGTTCACATTTTCTGCACATTTCAACTATGGCATGTGCATCCCTCTGTAAAGCATAAACAAAAGTGTCTATTGTGGCCAATTTGATGTGCGCTGTGGTGTGTGTGTGTGTGTGTGTGTGTGTGTGTGTGTGTGTGTGTGTGTGTGTGTGTGTGTGTGTGTGTGTGTGTGTGTGTGTGTGTGTGTGTGTGTGTGTGTGTGTGTGTGTGTGGGTGTGTGTGCGTGCGTGCGCGTGCGTGTGTGTGTGTGTGTGTGTGGTAAGTCAGGTCAACACTGCATGTCAACACTGCTTCCGCTGCTACGTCACCTGCGCACCTGGGCATAGGTGCTAATCAGAGCCACAGGCAGCGAGAAAAGGGAGTCACAGGTTGAATGAGGAGAATCAGGAATCAGAGGAAGTCACATAGTTTTTCAACTGTGCTTGTGTGTGAACGTTTTTTTGGGTCCTGTCGTGTTTATTGTCATGTTTTTCGTATACAAGCTCGTTTTACCTCACACAGTATACACCCGGCTTTTTGTTGGTGTTTTTTTTTTTTTATATTTTGGTTGTTAGAATGCCACTACAGTATCAATCACTTTAAAGATGCCTTATTTTAGGAATAAGGAATTGTGCACAATTTAAAAAAAAACAATTCCTCCATATCAGAAGTGACCCAGCTTTGTCAAAGTATCTAGCCAATTTATATCATGTATATGTGAATAGCTATCATGATGATGATTACAAGCACTGAACTGGTATGTCTGCAGAGGGTTCCAATGTCGTACTGAAAATCAGCAAGTCAGCTACAGAGAAGGTGTTACCAAAAACTACAAGCATGCTCATAGTGTTTCTGTATTAAAAGGGTAAAGATTGTGAAAAGGTGTGTTGTTATCTCTCTATCACTCTCCCTGTGTGTTGCACAGACTCTGTGCCCTTACCTTGTTTAAATTGTGAAATCAGGCATAACCACGTCCTACA
Source organism: Tautogolabrus adspersus (assembly GCA_020745685.1). Taxonomy (NCBI): domain Eukaryota; kingdom Metazoa; phylum Chordata; class Actinopteri; order Labriformes; family Labridae; genus Tautogolabrus; species Tautogolabrus adspersus. The sequence goes on along the minus strand of CM036551.1, from coordinate 18,076,976 downwards.
GAAATAGCACAGCTTCAGAACCCCCCCCCCCGTCCTTCCAAAATGAGCACAGCTAATACATGCCAAACATTTACATTTCGTCTGTAGGGCCAGATAAACATCCAGGAAGATTTCTGAATGTTATTTATGTTTAAACAAGCCCACCCTCTGAGAACAAACTCATAGATAGATTGTCTGATATTCTTATGTTGCCAAGTATATTTCTTAATCATTGCATATACATCAAAGTAATGTTCACCAGCATATTTACTTATTGAATATTATTCACAAAGCACCTCAAGGTGGGGTCTCTCACACCAGATGTTCTCAGACTAGTCCTAAGCTAAAGCCGATCCACTTTAAGGTCCATGGATTGAAAACATATAAGCCCTTCCGCTATAGATGTTGGCAAAGTATATTTTTCTGTCTGTCGGAGGTTTCTTAAGGTATCATGAGCTACTTATTTACTGCATTCCTTTATCCCTACAATAGATGGTTTGTGCTCTCCAGCCTAGTGGTAAAGCCTTTTATTTTTAGAGATATTTGGAGATTAAAGGGCCCATATATCTCCAATTTCTGTGTTATTGTAGGACAGCTTTTTTACCTTGAAGAAAATTACAGTGTGCCCCTCAGGAGGAGAACACGCTGCTCACGCCGTGTTGGTGCGCTGTGGGAGTACGTTCAAGGTGCATAGTGAACTATACATCACAAGCATATACCTTCTTGGATTCTCCTCAGTGCTAAGAGTGACATCTGAGGCTCAACAACTGATGTGTGAAAAGACTGTTCAATCTTGAGTTGTTTTCCTCTCATTTTCCGCCTTTTGCAAAACTGTCCATTTGTAATCGCCCAATCAGTGGGGAGCCTATTTACTTTCTCATGCCCCTCCTTCTCATAAAAACCTGACTCCTGCTTTGACTCTAAGCTGTAATGATAGAGCGCTTAATTAGCCTGACACCCTTTGTACTTTTCATTTGATTGGGGCGGTTTCGCTAACAGCAGGCGAGGAATGTGTGAGATCACAATGCCAAATATGTGGCAGGCCTGACACCGTATTGAGACAGGGCAGGTTGCTGTGAACGTTGTGCTTACTGACCAAAGCCCATACAGCAGCGTTTGCAAGTTATTAACCCAAACTAGTGATTTAATTCCACTATTACTTCTACTTGTATTTCCTGCTAAGAGTTACATTGCCTTTATTCTGATTCTTCAAATGTTTTCAAGGTGGAATAGCACTTAAATCCAGAGTCATCATCTTCTTCATGTTTAAAAAGATATATCTTTTCCTTTCTGACTTATATGTTGCTTTTATAATTTTACAAATATGCCTTTTCAGCAGTTTTAAAAGATGAAAGCACACAACATAGCCAGGCCAGCTGTGAGCTATCCCAACTTGCGTTACATTTTTAACAACACTCAATGACAGGGCTTATAAAGGAGATTTATTGTAGCAAAAAACATGACCGTCCCCTTTGACCTTATTATTCTAGTTCATTTAAGCAGTCAGTCAATAACAAGTTTTACAGTAGGCTCTCAGTTGCCTTAACCCCGCGGGCGACTCTCTAAAGGACCCCCTGCTGTAATTCGACTCTGACTCTGAGTCGGAAACATGGATACACTGGCCCACGCTGTGACAAACGTGTGAACTTAGCAGTGGAGGTGGTGTGTGTGTCTGTGTGTGAGTGAGGGAAACAAGTCACGGAGGATCGTACAGACGCTGTCCGAAACACCCTCATTAATGACCAATAAAGAGGGGCTGCTGATGCATGACTGCAGGGGCATTCTCTGAACACCTGGATGATTGTGAGGCTTTGATGTCGGCTCTGGAGGAGGGTCCAACAGACCTGACGCTGTGTTATTACAAGTGTAATGGGACGGTGGGAGGACAAGACGTCTTATCGCTCACACTGTCTTTTCTTTACACTCCTCTTCTCTCTTTTCATTAATGACTTGTATTTCTGAGCTCTTTCTTTTCCAGTTATTCAACTTTGAAACTTGATTTCATTGATACTGAATATTATAAATGATATTACCATACCTGTAGCCTGATACCAAAGGTTTAATTCCTTCCTTTTTCCCGTCCCTGAGAGAGGCAGACCGTATGGTCAAACCTACAGTGGAGGACTATTTAGGGTTTCCAAGGATTTACTCTTAAGTGCAGCGATCCATCTTTCTGTCATACTGTTATGATAATGTTACCCTGATACTAACCAACAGCTCCTGTGGTTCCCTGTGTTTTCTAAAGAGGCAGGACACTTCTTTAGTGTTTGAAACTATTTATAAAAACTCTACACATCAGTGTATAGACTAAAACTATACAATACAAAGTACCAATGACTATACAGAGTATAACAACCGATGCAAGTACACTAGACTCGTTGAATTGTTTTCCTGTTTCTGTCAGTTATGCTAGTGTTCTCATGTTACCTCATCAACTTTGGTCAAACTAGCTTACTAAACATGCTTATTTGGCTTGCTTACACAGCACGTTATCTTAATGTCGCTTAATGAAGCCTTTTTGATGTCCATTGAACAGTTAGATAGTTGTAACTTTTTCATCATGCTATACTTTTCCAGAGCTAAAGGGCTTGGCTTCATAAAGTTCTATTCCTCCACATCACCTTTTCATTAAATGATGTTTTTTATTTTGCATGTCCTTAAAGCAGAATTAGATTTGCCCGCCCCGGACCCAGTAAAGACATAAAACACATTGAATGATGTTGTATGTGATCCAAGCTATGTTTCTTTTGTATTTTTCCCCCATGTCCTCTCAGAGAGGCAGATCTGTTCCTGTTGGAGTCTCGCATGCTGTGGGCAGCTGAGGAGGGCTGGCTGGAGTTCGACATCACGGCTACGAGCAACCTGTGGGTGATGAGCCCAGTTCACAACCTGGGCCTCCAGGTCAGCGTAGAGACGAGCAGCGGTAAGAGATTACATTATTATTTTTTACCACAAGATTATTCCATCTTTCATAGATGGAAGAAACTTCTGCATGTTTAGCTTTAGAGAAATGTCATTCAGACAAATTGTCTTCTGCAACAGGACAGAGCATCAGCTCAAAGGAGGTGGGGCTTGTGGGACGTGATGGCGCTCTAGAAAAGCAGCCTTTCATGGTGGCGTTCTTCAAAGTCAGTGAAGTGCACATCCGCACCTCCCGCTCCACTGGCGGAAAACGTCGGCAGCAGAACCGCAACCGATCCACACAACCACATGATGGATCCAGAGCACCAGGCCCTGCAGGTTAGTTTGATGTCAGCTACACAAACGCTGAACTGTAAACGGACCTCATCAGACAATTCAACCATGAACACAATCAGACAAAAATGTGACCTCAACCTTACCTCAATACATCTGTAACTGATGTCTAAGCTGTTGAGATCAGTGTGTTTGAAGTCTGATTGAAGTGTTCCTCTTTAGGACACTCGATTAATAGATCCAGATCTATCCAATCAGTCGGCAACAGATGAAAATCCTAGCCAAGAAATAATGTCCACAATTTGTCTCTGAATTGTTTGAGGGTTGTGAGGCATATCCTTAAAAACCTGCATCTTGAATGGGGATAATAGGGTGTTTCAGAGACACACTGTATATAAGGTGTTATTTTTATGAATGGGTTTTCTGTCGCACACTTTCCAGACAGGTTGAGCTGCCTGAACTGATCACAGGGTTTGACTGGAGCATGAGCTAAAAAGACCTTTAACGTTTGGAAGTAAGGATAATAAAAAATGCAAAAGAAAAAAAAGTCAGACACAAAATAGTGGTCCAGTGAATATTCACTGATTAATGACACAGTCAGCGAATTCATCTTGACAGGTGACCTCATCCTCTGTAACTCCTCATCAAGTCCTCCTCGCTTCTCTTCCTACTCAGCAGATGATGTAATGAGCAGGTTTAAGCCTGATGTTATGAGCTCCGTACTATTTTCAAATTAAATCAAACCCTAATCCGTCCACCTTTCACCTGCTGTGTAACTCTGGCCAGACTTTAGTAATGAAAGCTGAGCTTCTCCTGTGAGGCTTCATTGTATGGCGAGTGTGGTACACACAGCTGGCTCTCAGTGAGCCTGCTGTTAATATTGGACTGATCCTCAGCTAATTTGACAGTAAAAGCATCAAAGTCATTTAAATCCTTCACAGCTCAAAGCTTTGCTATGTATGAGAGGAGAGCCCTGTATACAGCAGTAAAAAAAAAAGTCTCCAGCAGGCAGACACTGTAGCCACGTGAATATATGTTTATTGGTGATGATATTTATACAGTATAAAGGGTTGCACATTTACTTGTATCACTCAGTCACTTCCCCAGCGCATGGTTTGGTTAAATTCAAATTCAAATAACTTTATTTATCCGTTAGGAACTTCAGTTGTGTAAAAAGCACCAGTGCCCACACAGCTCACATGAATGACAGCACAGCACAAAAACAAACCCCACGCACACTTCAATCAATCACTCTTTATTTGAATAGTGCTAATGTAACACACATATCACATTCAACATCAAAAGTGCAAGTGTAAGCCATAATGAATGGTATATGACAGATTAGCGATGAATAATGATGGATTATTTGTATTAAAGGACATCTTTCCACCTTGCTGTTTCCTGCTCTGACACTTAACTTTGGCATTTAAGATGTTGAACAATTGGCACATATATTGCTGAATTCAGATTTTGTATACGGATGTCAATGTGCTGAGCTTCTGCAGCCAAAATTGTTCGTTCCAACATCTGCCTTAGCAAAGCACACCTGCTTGCTGGACTCATGTCAGAATCGTAATAAATGACCTGTGAGAATCTGTGTAAGTATACTTTTTACTAAACTCGGGGATTAGACTGGCACTAGTGTAGCCCAGGTCCTGCTAACTGGATCTGATTCTAAGCCCAAAATGGCTGTAGTGTGTACCTGACAAACCTGGCAGTCTGTGCCAGAACACAGCTTCGTGCACTGACACAAAGCGACTTGGCTAGTTACCTGGGAAGCGATTTACTGTACCTTCTCCTTGCTTTTCCCTTTGCCTCACTTAATGGCTCTACCATCTGCATGGTATACACAAGTATTTTTGAGACGAGTTGGGTTTACTTCACATCTACTCTGGAAAAGAAACCTTACTGAGATTTGTTTGCTCTATTTTCTGTTCAGTGCATCTCCCTCACTTTCTCAGTAGGTCACCACAAGAGGTTGTAAGTTAAATTCCTGCAGGTTTTTTTCTCAGTAATTGCTTTAGATGAAAGCTTTGGCTGACATAACAGAGAACAAAGACTTATCATTTGTTATGCTACAGGAGAGTTAGAGTGTAGCACATGTTTAGTTTTGGCTCCAGACGTGGACTCTCTTCTACCCAGCTGTCTTTGGCTTGAGATGTCCTAAGATGTCTTCAGACTTAAAACAAGATGTCTTGAAAACGCAGTAAGACTTGGGGTACCCTGATGAATCAGAGGGCTGAGGTGCACACCATGTGCTCACAATATGGGTTAGCATTCCTGTAACAAGTGTCTTCTCTCTTTCGATATGTGACAGAATATTTTGTCAAATCTGAAGGTGTTCATTATCTAAAATACAGCTGGATGCTTATACTGTCTCTTGAACACGGTAGGTTGGCTGTCATCTGTTTCTTTTTTATCCAAGCCTTTATCAAAAAGATGAGAAAACTTTCTCTGAGGTAAATCTGTTCACAAATCTGCTCTAACAAGGACAATCTGTTAAATATGCGTCCTGGAGGATTGGACTTTACATAACCCAAAACATCAAGAACTCTCCGCCTCGCCACTCGGGACGACGGGGAGTGTAAATATTTAGATCCTACACAGGAAGCAGGGAGGCCCCCCTCGTGACAGCAGAGTGTCCGCGGCCAGCAGAGGACTGCTGGGATTGAACTGGATGGGAGGATCCATGAGGAATTCAGGAGGGCATATGGTTTCAATACCGCATCACTCACTCCAGAGACAGGGAGGAGGACAGGATGGATGGGGATCTGCATCCGTCTCGTGGAGCGCTCATGGGGAGAAACAAAATGTGGACGTTGTCCCCTAGTTTGTGTCTGGCACAGAGCTACAGTACATCAGTTCAGGCCACCGCAGCTCCAGCTAAAAGGAACATTTCACCCATAGTTCACCCTGATACTTTTTTTTTCCCGTAATAACATGAGATCTAAGGCCGGAAGGCTGCGATGTGTTTGTTTTTAATTGCTGTAGTGTGCACAAGCTTCCACATAGAGGCTTCTTAGCTTTAAAAAAGAAAACATTCAGCATGAGCTACAATACTCCGGGTGTTTTCTATTAATAGTTTCCCCCTTCTGCCCACATTGCAAACTCCTGACCTGTGTGGTTAACCACTGTGCTGATCCTACTTCATCTTTTTATCAGATTGGAACCGTTTTGTGTTTAACTGACACTTAATGGTGATTTTTTTTTATTTGCCAATTTTCATTTAGATTTCATAAAACTGCATGTATTGCTTAGCTTCATCATAAATGACTGAAATGCCTGTAAAGACATAAAACAGCCTCTTAACTATGAAACTTTATTTCCTCTTTTTATTCCCTGTGAGGCCTCGGGGCTTGTTATTTTCTCATTTTCACATTTTTAGCGAGCTGGATTTAAAACGACATGTGATATTAAATGTCTTCCAGATGACAAAAGGGGACAAATTCAGCCAAAAACATTTCTGCAGCATTCGTTTGAGATGACGGTGTGATTATGTGTGTAATTAATCATTCTGTTTTTTAACTTTTTGCTTGCAAAAACTCTCAAGTGATGTTTTCCTTTTTAGTTGACAAATTGGTCAAATTGGTTTTCATTTTTTTCCCTTAAATTTGGAGTTTTGAGTTTGGTGCATGAATATTTTTGTCAGTGTGATGATTCCGCCCCCTCTGGGTGTGCCTGGTGTGAGTACAGTGGAAAAGGCTGTATACCTTGCCAAAAGAACAATGCAACACCTTTAAAGGTAATTTGGGGTTTTGTGGGTGTAGAAGGCCGGGAGGTAATGGGAGTCGGGTAGGGCTTAGGCTGTGGGGGAAGTTAACAACCATCCGGGGAAGGAGTATCACGTCCCGGCACAGCACATGCGGCCTGTAATTAGGGCCTAGCCAGTCATTAGCTGCACAGCTAAAAGACTGACCACGCTAACAGTATCGCTTAAAGAATTATAATAACACGGCACTAGGCCTGCAGTGTTTTTTCATCTGTCTCTCTTCTTCTCCTCGTTCTCCTCGCTCCCTCCCCAGCCGACCTCCTTTTGTTTACTGTTGGCGTAATTAGACATGGCGGAGCTCCCTCGCAGGGTTTAATAACCTCTGTGATGAAAGACAGGAAGAAAGATAAACTTCAGAAGTTGTGGTTGGTGGGTGGGAGAAGAGAGAAGAAACGTCAGGGACAACAGTGACATTCTTCTTTCATGTCTTCATGGCAATTGAGACTCTCGCCTTCCTTCTTCCGTTTGAAGACTGAGATTTTCTCTTAAACTTTGAACTTGTGTAACTCCATTTTTTGTCACCACCACCTCCATGGGAGTTTATATAATTGCTACTGTAAAAGCTGCAATCTTTTTCTGCTCTTGATTTGAGAAATTGCTGGAGTAAACTATAAAATTACAGTGAGGTGGTTTGAGTGACTGTGGCATGCTGGGTTGGAAATGACTTTTTAATGTCACACGCACACACGCACACGCACGCACGCACGCACGCACACACACACACACACGCACACACACACACGCACACTTCTTTCACCCAACACCCCAGCTATAACATCTTAATTGCCACCATTTAATTCTCGTATTTTGGAGCAGCATGTGAAATATAGGATTCTTTGGCTTTTCCTGCAGCCATAGTCCCTTAAGTTTATCTTTTCACTTGCGGTGAAAAGTTTCCAGGTTAAACACTGTTAGGTACACTGCTGTAATATGTATAAGGAGCTCAGTGCCACTGAATACATTCACACTGCAATGTCAATAAGGAAATCCTGCTTCCATTTCATGTTCAAATATTTGGTCTAAACAGCAGTTTAAGACGAGGGTGATCATAGGATTCATGGTTCGCTTCTCCAGCTGATGCTTAATTGAGCTGATTGGTAGTTTATAATATATGAGTGACTTTCTTTTAGAGAGTTGATTAGGGCTGATACCAATAATGTCATTAAAAATGAAGCAACAATGGCATGTTGGTTTCTAGCTTGTTATTTTTGCACAGATTAAATAGATATATGGAAAATGGTTCGCGAGTAAGCTTTAGAAGTTCTAGTAGTGGGATTTCTGTCCATTTGTTGAGCCAGGGCTAAGTGTTTCCCACTGGGCCTAATCATTCTGCCACCTGTAGCTATGCTAACAGCCTGCTAGCTGTAGCTTTTTGTGTACATGAGAGCGGTAATGAAAAAAAAAAAAATATATATCCCTAATCATTTTGTTGCAGACCTACTACTCTAATAAAGAACTGAAATCAACTGGGAAACAAATACACTGAAGTGTAACAGGTCTAGCATTACAACTTGTATATAGTCCAAGTAGTAGCATAAATATGAACGAGGAAAGTATATAATATAGAGTACCTTTTCTCACGTTCTCGTTCCCACCTCTATTCTCTGTCAAGGAAAGGAAAAAGAAATGAATAGAAGCCTCATGGGAGCCGGAGCTCAGCGGTAGCTGTGTGGCATTAAATTTTTACAGGCAGGAAGGGGAGATGTGGTTTATGGGCACCACAAATCTGGGCCTTTACACTCAATGAAAGCCCACAGTAAATATCAGCTTTATTCCTCTTAAAGAGCCCCACAGACTGTAAATGCTGATGGCTTTAAAGGGCAAGCGGTGTAAGGGAACAAGTTGTGTGTCGATGCGTATGTTCGTATGAAGTAGAGAAAAAGAAAAAATGTTGCTAAATACTCTACATCATATCTAGGTTCACACATATCATTCAATATAATCAGTTAAAAAGACTTTAAGAGCTTAAAGATATACTGATTATATAAGTATCACCTGAGAAAGTACAAGTATTGTCATTTTTCATTCGATAGTGCCTGAAAAATAATATAATGATACAGCTAGTTTTTCTTTTCCAGCATGATAACTCAAATAAGATGATCAGACTTTGCGACCATACCTGCAACCATAACCCCCCAACAAGAAACTATACTAATGGCTACTGGTGTAGAAGTCTGACTAGTGAGCAGGAAGCACTGCAGATTGATTCCCCCGCCACCCATGGCTGTGTTTTGACCCATAGCTGAATGTCACGCATCATAAACCAGACCTGGATGAAGGCGCAGGGGGTTTGTGTGAGTCTGTGTATAGTGTGTGCATTTTCAGCCAGTTTCTGTGTGTGAGTGTTTGGAGGCTTTAAATACAGTATGTTATTCAGAGAGAAATGTTGACTGTTATAAAAGTGTACCGGTTGTCCATTCTCTAATCCTCACTCATAAATCTCTGTACATGAACAGCTTTAAAGCCCCATCATGCTGTTATACTGTTACATGTGAGTTCCTTATTCTACAAACATTACCTTGAGTTCACATCAGGTCAGCCAAGGGTTTCAGCCAATCAGCTTAGTTCTTTTAGAAGCACTTTTCCTCCGTCCTTGGGTTTTTCCTGTATATAAACAACCTACACGCTGCAAATGTGCCTTTACAATGCAAGGGAAAAAACACAATGTTTCTCGTTTCTCTTCTCTATAGAAGCAATCTGTTAAACTATGTAGCTACTGGTCTAGGACCAGCCTGTTTTCTCATTTGTCAACAGTAAATCTGTTCAGGATAAATACTCAAAGGTCTGTAGAGGCGGGCTGACCCGTATGTGTATCATCGTGGAGTACGTTGAGCCAAACATGCATGCCTGAACACACAGAATACACGTGCCACCATAAAAATGGCACACACTGTATATTTCCACATTAGCAGACACACAGCGACCTGCCCTTCCTATTGGAAAGGAAGGATCCTTAAACTAGGGAAACACCTGACTGTATTTGATGGTCACAGATGACCATTTAACCCCACACCACAATGCCTCTTGTGACCAGTCTCAACTATCTTTTCCTGTCTCATGCTAAATTAACAGGTCCAATCAGAAGACATATTCCTGTTCTGCTGCAATAAAAAGAAACTCTATTGTTGGTCTGGGAAACACTTGATCTGGATCAAGTTTTTTCAATGACATCTGAATGGAACATTTTAGCATTTTTTTGAATGGGATTTATTTAACTGAAGAGGTAGGTGTTTTTTCCCTGCTGGACTCTAGGCCTGCCGCACCACCACTGGTGCCCTAGCTGCAGAGTCCACCACTCGTAGATGTTTCGCCCCTTAACCCAGAACATTTACTGGAGGCGGGACAGTGAAAATGAACGTCTGCCCGACACTCCCTGCAGCTAACATTCCCCAGGAGTTGCTTGGTCCCCAAGCCTTCTAACACATTCTCAGCCAGAACCAAAGCTTGACTTCTTTGCCTTCTTTCATACCTCCTTGATTGCCTTATGCAGATTGGCTCCCTGTAAACCTTGGTCTTTTTGCAGACGTCACTGAGTCTCCCACAAAGCCTCTAGCCCCCACTTCCACCGGGTAGAGTCTTGTGCTCCATCCTCTTTCTCTGCATTCTGCAACCAGGTCAGCCTCTTCCTTTTATGGGCTGCCTCCACCCTCTCTTCACATGACACTGTCATCTCAACCAGCAGTTCTGATTTTTTACCTGAGGTCCACAGGACCATGTCGGGCCACAGTGTGGTGCTGGTGATTTCCTACGGAAAATTGAGATGCCTGTCTACATACACCTCCATCTTCTACTCCAAACCTGGTGTGAGTAGTCCTGGTGCTGGTCTCTTGTTGATATTGACCGTCGGCTCCCCCTGCCTGAGGAAGTGAATCTGCTGCATGCTCCCTGCTGTGTCCTCTTTGGTTGCGTCTTGCTTTCTTTTCTCCACCACCTCTGCTAGCTTCCTGAGCACTTGGTCGTGTCACCATCTAAACCGACCAGCTTGACAGACAGTGCTGGAGGGAGGTGTGGGTGGCACCACAGAAACAGTAATTGGTGAGAATTACAATTATTTAGACACTTAAAATATGTTTTGTTTTTTATCCGTGCCACTGGGAACCTACATTTATGCAACTTAAGAGTATCAGAATTATTTCTCATCCAAATTAATGTAGTTTAAGTTTCTATAAGAATTCCTGATAAAAGATTTGAATTTGGTGTGGTTTTGTTTTTTGGTGACAAAATATTTTAATTAATTTAAAACCTGTTTGAGCTGGTGTTGTGGGACCTGTTGGAGTTTGTTGCAGGGACTAGATGATCTATTTTTTGTGGCAAAGGTTGATAATCACTGGATGGAGTTTAGTTCTGTGAATTGCTAACTTTAGAGAGCAATCAATTAGCATTGCATCCATAGCATTGATAACAAAAAAGAGACAACTCGGCGCCATGTGAAAGCTACATGCTAATTTTTGTTTAGATTGCAAACCAATGGATAATTACGTTTTAGGGGATTCATGGAAATGAATATTCTTGAGAACAAACTGTCTTAAAGGCTGTACTACACTGACTGTCACAGGTCCCATCACTGTGTATGGAGCCAGATAGATGTCAATCACATCATGATCTGCCACGCCCACACTTTCTCAAGATCGCCAAACTAGCCTTTTGTCAGATAAGCATTTGACTACTTCAGGGCAAATTTCCAGAAGATTGAAACATTTGGCATTATAATGAGTTATTCATATACAGTTTTCAGTGCACTCTAGACATCTCCTGTGGTAGTATAGGCTATATACTGTTTGGTAGATGCCCTTACATAAAATTCCTCACTACAGTAGCTGGGAAAAACTGTAGACAGTATGAGACAGTGTTTTCACCATTCTTCAATTACCCCACTCTCTTTCTTTTTTACCTGATCTGAGTCCTCTCTTTCTACTTTTTCTTACCGTCTGGCTTTATGCACTTCAAGCTGAGGTGAATCCAGGGGACACATCCAACTTGCTCTCCCTCCCTCTGTCTGTCTGTCTGTTTCTTATATCTGACACAAGTCCAGCTAAAACACACAGGTCCTGGCAGTGCTATCAATGCGTCTGCACATGAAATGTGATTTGATGATGAAAACTTAATGCAACCCATCGGTGAAGAATTTAAATCACAACTCTCCTTTTATAATGAGTGGATAAGTGGATTTAGCTGTTAAGCAGATAAAAATGAGGTAACGCGTATGTGTGTGTGTCAGCATGTATTACAGTTTCACTATGCCAGTGGGTAATGAATGATAGATGTAGAAATGTAAGGAGCCAACATCAATGAGCCTTACATGATTGAAATATGTTTGTGTATACTCTATATGAGTGTATGGGTGTGTTTTTGCAAGTGTGTGTCTCCAACTCAAGCAGACTAATCAAGGCTGCGTTTGGCGAGTTTGCTCAGTTAGTGTCTGGGTGGTGGCTGTGCCTGAATGACTCACCATCTCTTTCTCTGACAAACATATATTCTTTTTTCTTTTTTTTCTTTTTTTTTTTACTGATGTTGGGATTTGCATGCATGGAAATATTTCTACAGCTGTAGTATTCGCTTGTCTATACCTAATATTGCAACTGTTTCTTGTAAATTTTGCGACTGCAGTAATGTGTCGCTGATTTTTGAAGACGGACAGATGCTCCGTGTTTATTGCTTTGCAAAGGAAGACATCCATGTTCACATGGTCTGACTGGATAAGTGGCTCCACCAAACAGGCCGAAGATGCAAAGAGCAAATCTGAAAAAGTGCTCCCAGACTCAAAACTTTTAAGTACTTTTTTTTCTGCAGTGTGTGAAGTTGTTGTAGCCTAAGTATTCTAAGCCATAACTCTAACTGGCTAAACATGGAATCCTAAACCAGTATCGTAACCCTAATGACAAGTGCGACAGAAAGTACAACAAAAATAGCCAACCACCAGAGGTCCTCTGCCAAAACAGCTGGTTAACGGTTTTATAATTAACTTTGCAATGTGAGAATGTGCAGACTAACAAACACCTACAATTAAATTCACTTGCGGGTTTAAGTTTGTAGTTTTGCTTAAGGCATCATGGGGCCACCAGTAGGCCAAGCTTAAAGGGATACTTCACCCATTGAAACATGAATCTATATTGAAATTGGGTCATATATGTAGTAGAAATGTGAAATACATTTTGAAGTTGGTGCCTTCTCGACCGAGAAAAGGCAGAAAGTGTCTTTTTGGCTCATGTGGATGAAAGACAACAATTCCCAGAATGCACAGCACCGCAGGCCACTCCCACTCCCCAGCTAGGGTGCTCTATTTACAGTCTATACAGCCGTGTCCTCAACTGATTCTGAGATTTCTTCCAGAAGGAATTGGCATCTTAGAAATTCCTGGCAGGAAACGGACTCTGTCTGTGTCCATAGGCAAACAGTGAGAGCACCGACACCACAAGTCCGCCCCAGCTCGAGCCGGCCCGGGCTCCTCGTCCTTACCGCCGCCGACAGGCAGGTCTTGTGCCTTGGCTGCTGCAGGCACAAGACCTGCCTGCCGACAGCAGCCGCCTACTGTTCCTTCATCAGTCTCAACTGCTCGTCGCTATATTGCGGCTCGTAGAGATATCCGCGAACATCCGATTCGAGCACAAGACCTTCAAAATCCCCTTCATCCATATCAGTTTGAAGTTGAAATATACTTTTTTCGCTATTGTCGGTTCTTCTCAGCTTTCTCCACAGAGCCTGCTAGCATAGCTTCCTAGCTAGATGGCTGACGTTGCTTTTAGATTCTGGCAGTGAGGTCCCACCCACTGATTTGTAATAGGTCTGTAGCTTCAGTGGTCGAAAACATGAAAAACTAGCGATGTAGTTTCACCCCCTCTAACCAAACAAGCCTCCGATGACGCAAAATGACGATTTTTGCGTCATCGGAGGCTCCTTTTCAGACAAGAAATGCAGAGCTTACCCTTCTCAGGGGAAAATGAGGGCGGGATGCACGACCATTCAAAAATACTACCAGGTTTCTAATGATACAAAGCTTAATGCAAATGGGTGAAGTATCCCTTTAAGCTCAGGTCTTACATGGCTACAACTTGCTACAGTACGTATGGACCTTATTGGATGACACTTTCTTGAGACTACAGGTTTCTAAAGGATGCCTTAGTCTAACTTTGTCTTTTCTTAGGGAACACGATTCTTGTGTTTATTTTAAGTTCTCAGAGAAATGAAAAAAAAATTTAACAAACAATAAAATCAATGAAGAAAGAGAAAATGGGAAGAGAGAGAGAGAGAGAGAAAGAAAGAGAGAGAGAGAGAGAGAGAGAGAGCCCTTGAAATGTCAGTGGAAAGTCAGTGTCATCGTTTTGACTTCAGCTTTGTGACCGATGCCAGCAATGACCTCCTCTCCTGTGAAAACCAAACCTCTACCTGGGACTGTCTGCAGCCGTCCACCCTGCTGCTGCAGAGTGGAACAGAGATAATTAAGCTCAAACTGAAGGGTAGGAGAGTCCATAAACACAGACGTCACTGTGTCACCATTTGCACTCATGCCAAGCAATATTTGGATGCTGATGAATTCAATTAGGCATACGCTCAAATGCGTTAGACGGCAGATGAATATGAAGCACGTACTGCAAAGTGACCGCTGTACTGTAATGAGCATTTGTGCCTGTGCTCTGTCTACGCCCTTCCATGTGTTCCCACCCAGAGCATTACACGAGGCGTATGGTGTTTTTCTTCTGCTTTCAGATTCTAAATGTAACACGTCACTTTCAAAAAGTTTAATTGATATATTGAAAAAAAAATAACCCAGGGAACGTTTTGCTGAGTTTGTTTAACCATCAATCATGAAGTGAGACTTTTTTTCCCCCTGGCACAACTTCACCATCTATCAAGGTGCATGAAGAGTGAAAGGTTAGAAGAGGTCAAAAACACTTGTAGTATGAAGATCAACTTTATTAACAAATTAGACCGACACGTTTCGCTGTGTGGCCTTCATCAGGGTCATTAAGAAACACATTGGAAACATCATTTGAATAGGGTAGGTACAAAATTGAGAAAAAGGTAAAAAAAAATCATGAAGACAACCAATCAAATACATCCACATATATATACGTATACTGTATACAGTAAATATGTATCAGCCAATGAGGCACCTGCGAAGGTGGGCTGGTTAGGTTTGTTGGTTAGACCAATGAGTACTGACATGGAGGTGAGGGGCGTGTCCAGCAAAAGCAAGGATGACACCATATTTGGTCAATAGGTTGGACTTAAGGGGATGGTTTAAAGTTTGCACAAGAATCTTTTTGAATGCTCCAAACAGAAAGAGTAAGAAGAGCAGCAAGACACAGTATAATACATTTCAAGGAAGCTGATGTCGCAAATCAAAAACACCAATGGGTCCAAAATGAAATATTGTTGCACACATGCCAGGCTGTACACAACCTAACTGCATCTTTCTGTTTTTGCGTTGCAGATTACAACAGCAGTGATCAGAAGACGGCATGCCGAAGACATGAGCTCTATGTCAGCTTCAGAGAGCTGGGATGGCAGGTAGAGCACAATGTCTTCTTCTGCGAATCCAAAGAAGTCGCAACACATATAGAGCTTTACTGATAGTTTCCTTATCAATGTTTACCGAAAGGTGGACACTGTGTAGTGATATTAAATGCACACAGAAGTGAAAGACACCAAAGACGAAATTTAGTTTAGTACAGAACCTTAAATGTTTGATATTTGGTGCAAATCTAGCCATGCTATGGATGACTGTGGATTTCTTGCAAGATCTTTTAATATATGGTATATGCAAGACAAAGAGAGTGCTAAATGAGAGATGCTTCCTGTATGTCTTCTTAAAACTAAAATACTCGTGAATCTTTAGGACAGTTTTTTAAACTGTTGCCAACAATAGATGTCACACTTTTTTTTCTAGCAGGAGTATTTATTAGCTACTTCTTCTCAAAATCTTCCCCTTCTAATATTGAAGGGGCCCTGTAGAGTTCCTTTTCTAATCAAACAGAAGTTGTTTACCTTTCTCACCAGAAAGCACTGTGTGTGAATCACTTCAGCCTATTAAACATTTACAAAGCCATTTTTGGAGCACTTCAAACTTACCATACTCTACATGAGTGTTTCGTAGTTTGCATTCTTCCTTTTCCCTGTCAGTGTTTCCTCATTGCAGCAGGTGCTGGCGACTCACGCCACCTGTTGATCAGTGGAATACTATGAAATACCTCTTGCACAAGCGTTTTCGTGCACAGAAATGAAATGGAGACCCATTCATAGAAAAACATTTTGATAGTGCTATAAGAGAAGGGAACCTTCAAATATTAGAGGGGTACATTAGACTGTTACAAGAAGAGAGTCAATGGCTGAATACTCAAGCTTAATGACTACTGACAAGAGCAACTAACTCCTCTCTGGTGAATACAGACAATGAAAACATTAAATCAAAAGTCCTCTCTGATACATTAATGTCAGGGAGTTCTCCTGGTACTTGGTAAAGCATCAAGTGTTAAACAAGTACAAGCAGTGTTGAACGTTGTTCCCACTGTCAGGATGATATGAAAACTACTAGTGCCAATGATGGTGGCCAATAGATAAACAAATTCAGTAAAAGTATCTTAATAGATGTAGACACAAGTCTCAGACTGTGTATGTTTGTATGTGCTATAGTGTGTTTATGAACACACAGACGGAGTAGGAAGCAGAATGGCAGAGTTGCGTACATCCTTCCCAACAAGCTGTGAGAGCTGTTAACACAGCACTGACATCTAGAGGGAGACTGCCAGCTCTTTCTGTCTTTGTGTAGAGACACAAACACACAAAGGAAAGGAGCTAGACAGAAAAACAGAGAGGAAGAGAGAGAGCAAGAAAAGTGAGAAGAGAAAGACAGAGATTATTGACACAGACAGGAAGGTGCACTAGATAAAAACACAAAAACAAGTTAGAGAGAGGTAAAACATGCATTGAATTTGTCAGATAAAAAACAGCAACACACCGAACGGAAGGAAGGAAGGAGGAGAGGAGTATTGCTTCCCTGAGCGATTTCACAGGCAGGAGTATTGAGCAGGGATTTGTCCTCAGAGACGAGGTTAACACTGAATTTACCAACAGCAGTCAGGTGGGCTGGAACCAGATATGCCCTTCACAGCGTTACAAAACAGAGACGCACACTTTTAACTTTCTGATAAACAAGTTTTTAACTGTAAAGATGTTTATTCAATTGATCTCAAACACTTTTTATCAATTATATGCAGCTGTTTATCTTTATTATCATGTTTATTTCCAAGGACTGGATCATTGCTCCTGAAGGCTACGCAGCCAACTACTGTGATGGAGAGTGCTCCTTCCCTCTTAATGCCCACATGAACGCCACCAACCACGCCATTGTACAGACACTGGTAAGACCAATCCACCGGATTTACCTTCACTCATTACATTATTAACAAGGCAAGAAGGAGACATTATTTTATACATTTTATCTCCCCTCCCTTCCAGATTTTATACATAGATAGATAAACATATAGATTTAAAGGATGTTACATTCTTTTTAACTCTGTTTAAAGAACTGTTTTGTAATCGTTTGGAAATGCTTTTGAGAGACTCACTTGCATATGGCTGGGCTTGGTTGTGTCATAAGGCCCCTTTAAGAAAGTCACGCAGCTCCTATTAGTTTAAAATGACTACTTTCACTTGTATTTGATAAAGTGCTCTGGTGTCTGTGCTTCTGTAATCAAGCATACAGAGTCAATTTTGAATATGTGCATGGTAGTTTTGTAGTAATCGAAATCAGTTATTGGTCTCGAGACCACTTTCTGAAGGTCTCAGTCTCGTCTCGGAATCGAAAGCATTTTTACTCTGTCTTGTCTCGGTCTCAGACTGGGCGGACTCCAGATTTTAAATCAAGACCAGTCAAGACCACCAGGCTATTTCTCCATGTCATGACTTTGATTAGAAGGAAATACCCCTTTCTAACAGAACAAAGAACTTCAATTCATTCATAATTACGGTATAAGTGAGTGACACGCCTGCTGCACACAAGCTGATGATTTTTCGGTGATATTTATGGTCTTGGTCTTGTCTCGGTCTCACCCTTCCTTGGTCTTGTTCTTGAGTCAGTCTCAATCCCTAAATGTCTTGATCTCGTCTTGGTCTCGGAGCGATCTGGTCTCGGTTAGTGTGGTCTTGACTACAACACTAGTGGATGGTGAGGTTTGGTGGAAATAGTGGTTTATTCTGTTGCAGAAAGATACTTAAAGTATTTTCTTTCCTTTTCAGGTGCACCTGATGAACCCTGAGAATGTACCGAAGCCTTGCTGCGCCCCCACCAAGCTCCACGCCATCTCAGTGCTCTACTTTGACGACAACTCCAACGTCATTCTTAAGAAATACAAGAACATGGTGGTACGGGCCTGCGGCTGCCACTGACACGGACATCAAGGGCTGATAATGCTCGGCTGAAAGTTGGGTTGGCAAAGGGCTTCAACTGCACCAGTGACTCATGGGAGATGTTGACTCCACTAGACACAATCCTCAGCCTGCAAGGAATGTCCATCCTGGGAGCTCACCAACTAGTTCTTATTCTATCCAACAACATGAAAATCATTCTTCTTACAACTTGCAGGGGCCATTGCAGAAATGACACACAATGGGTGTCTTTCATAGTCAATTGTTGAGCCACCAGGTTGTCTCTGACCTTCTTGAGTGGCTTTGGATTGGAATCTTCATTTCATAGATGTGTAACTGAGTGAATGACTGTGTGTGTGTGGAGGATGAAATGTTTCAGTTTGTATATTATGTGTGGAAGTGTGTATGAACTGCACCCTCTTCCTCACTGAGAGAGTGTGTGCAGAGCTCAACTGTCGTGGGACCAGTCCAAGCGCTGCTTTCTTTCCCTTTTCCTCCGGCAAAAAATATGGAGGATGAGTTCTCTGAAGAGGATGAGACATCTCCACACAATCTCTCTACAATGCTTGACCCTGGAAGGTTAACTCAGCGGTATCACAGCACTGAAGCCAACTGTAGTCAACAACAGAATGCAGAAACTGACAGAAAATGTCCAAAATGGTTTTTGTTATGAAACATGGAAAACACAAACCCAGCATTCTTTTGAGTGCAAATGTTAAATTAGGCAATCTAATCGAAAATGACTGATATATGTGAGACTAGAGATTTATATTTCATTACTTTCTTTCCTCATGTATTTTCTTCTCAAGCCCTATTTGCCCTCCTAAAATATAATATGGACTGAACCAAAGTGACCACAGGTTATTTTAGTAGCGCTCCAAATATCACCTCCGTGTCAATATTTGCGAGGCTCATGCTGAGCCGCGATTCACCAGGATGGTTCAACATGATGCATGTTGTGGCTGAACTGATGTTTTCCTCCAAAGAAGCGAAGAATACGGCCTTATCCCTCGGACATACCGCTAATGGCCCTTTCCATGTTGCTGCACTCGCAAAGTTAACAAACGCTTCCAACCCTGACAACCCATCAAGAGATTGTGGAAAAACATTAAGCGAGTCAAAAACAGCCAGAAGAGCAGTTTCTGCGCCAGCGTTCTGAAATTAGCCCTTTGCTTTTTCAAGAAAGTGATGTTGAGATTTGTGTCCAGTGGCAACGTCTTTCCAATTGAACATGTTACTGTGAGCTTTGAACGACATGGAGTGTGTTTTTTAAAGACTATATTCGAATGAAAAAAGTATTACCAACAAGAATCAAAATACCTTTATGTGCCTAACCAATCATAAATTACAAAATATACCTCTGGTAAGCTGCTGTTTACATTTATGATCTTGTTAAGACTGTTGTTTTGTAAATACTTGTACATTCTCAGCTTATTTATTGCACCTTTTATTAAAAACGTTAAATCACATACCTTATTAACAGACAGATGCAAGAACAAAATGAAACTTATTTTTGGAAAATGTTTTATTATGAAATCTCATGTTACAATTTGCCATTATTCCTTCTTTTTGTACAAAATGCATGGGTAGTGCACAGCCCATGTCTAACAAGGAAAAAACAGGAAAGTAATACTTCTGTCACTGGAGTTCCTTAGACCATGTGCTATCCATAAAAACTTTTACTGACAAAAAGTGCAGTGTCTCTGTTTCTGTTCCTCAGTGTGACCATAGATGGTGCCCCACATAATGAAGCACACACTTTGACAGATCCTGGGTCAGAGGTTATTTGCCATTGAATGGGCCTGGCCTAGCAGGTGGATGAGGTTACAGTCAGACACGTAAGCTGAAAAGACCACATTTTGTTAGCAAGACTGAAAATAAAATCAGAGTAGTGAGTGTTTAGTTTCAGCCTCGTAAGTTCTAGAAAAATCTCCAACCACAGAGAAGAGGCGCTTAAAGGTCAGATGAAACCTATCCTTCATCAAAAAGATAAGCAGTGTATCGTCCTAACAAAGAGCTGTGAACGGGCTCCATTTCTTTTGTACAAGAGCCTAAACTTGCACTTCTTTGTTTTACCCTTAATAACAGCTCTTCTCCACTTTGTAGTTCTACAAGCCTCTGAAAAGAGACCTGACCTGTAAAATGTAGCACAAATTCACATTTAAAAAAAAACACTTTCCGCACGGCTGTATTGGATGAGCTGCGTGTAAGTGGTGTTTCTGAATAAAACTAGACCGGTTAAAGAGAAGTAGTAGTAACTCCTAAGTTGTCCAGAAAGAGAAATATGGGGCACACAGTCCCGGCCCAGGACCCTGAATATTATAAAGATGGAAAAGGATGATTGATTGTGAAACCCAGGAGTCAGAAAATGGATAAGACACACAATTGTGAGGTTTAGTTTTTTTATTTCAAAAAGCTGAAAATCTTCTTCATCAAGAGAAAATAGTCGGGTCCACTTTCAGACTCCTGTGATAACAATGATCTGGGAGGGCAGTTCCCTGAGAGTTAAGTCAGACAGACCGTTGCTGACGTGGATAAAAAGTACCCTCAACTTAACACTCACATTTGGCTGATAATCTCATGAATGACAGTACCGAAACATTAATGTCTTATGATTAAACGACAGATCCCATGTACAAAATTTAGCGTTTAAAAGAAGTGAAATGGCTACAGAAGTTCATCAGAAACAAATCATTGTTAACAGCAGACCCTGTCCTCTAATGTCAACCCATTTAATATGAAACAGAAGTGTGAGAAATTCCAGATCTGATTGATTTAGCAGTGCTTTCAAAGTGGTTGTCAGACATTTCACTTCATTTACAGATCCAAACAAAAACCTGGGTTGCTCAACTGCATAAGAAATACATTCCCATCCAAAACACTCTACTGAACCATATTGTCCTTAAACACCAGAGAAAGATCAGACTGCAGCAGTCTGTCATTGGCTCCTTTGTGAAGAGAACCCAAGTGGAGAGATATTGAGAGAGGTTTGGCTACTGTAGGAGAGAGAGTGGGGTCCTACTGGCCAGTTGCGCAGTGTGGGCGAACAAAGTGGTGGAGATTCGAGCGGTGTTTTGACCACTTCTACAGCTCGTCTCTGGCCTGCCTCATCACAAAGCCGTGCAGACTCTCCAGGTCCCGTCCTCCATGATGCTCGTCACCCTGCACCCCGGCCCTGAAAATGAACAAGGTTGGGTAGCCTCGAACCTGAGGACGAGAGAACGACACAAAACCAGTAAGTAATCCTCAAAACCAATGATTCTACATGCTTTGTCTGCAGTGAGTAAATGTTCAATAGCAAACATAATAAAGTGATGACAAACTGCCTTGTTTTAGTAATCTGAGAATGTCTTACATAACTCTGGGAGCCTGTCAGCTCTCTCTGGCTCATAGTCCCCCCCCCCCCAAACCTAACCAATATTCAGGAGATTTTCTCATAAGTTGCTTACTTTGATGCAGGGGTGGAACCGCAATTTTAAAGGCTTTAAAGACACAGAGTTGGCATGCTTTCTGTAGGACAGGCAGATGCCGAACGCAGGTGCTTGTGCTAGCGTCTCGTAGCTTGCAGTGGAGGTACAAGCAATAAAATATACACGCTAAAGTCCTGCAGTGAGTGTGCGCTTCTGGGGGCGATGAGCCCAGGAGGAGGGGCCAAGCTGCAACAAAAAATTCTACTGACCCTAAAGGAAGCCTAACACCTTAGCAAATGAACACACTCGGTTTCATTTTATGTTCAATAACTAAAGTAAGCTACACATTATACAACAAAGACAAAGTTACAAACGAAGATTCTACTACTCACTTTATGAACATCTGTTATGAGTAACTCAGGTAGTTAAAGATCTAAAGATGGGATGGACTCAAAAACAGCTCTTTGTGATGCTTATATTTTATATTAAACCTAAGCCCCTAATTTCCAGTTTTCATATAAAACCAGCTTTTATTTTGAAAGACTGCAAAGGGGACTTCCGCCACATTGTAAAGCTACTGGAGTTTAACAAAAACAGCTAAAAGAACAACTAAAAATGTTCGATGTTCCAGACATTTACGACTCTTATTCCACATCCCAAAACAACATAGATCTTGAAAACATCGGTTTTAGTGACTTCCCATCTTTCAGAAGGATGCTACATCTGTATGTTACCTCTGAGCTCTAACTCAGCCACTGAGAAGAGACACGATTGTTTTCTGAATGCACCTCACTTTACTGTGGCCTGGAACAGCTATGATCCACTGAATCCACTCAATAAATCTGGCTTGACCAATAGGTTTTCATGAACGACCTGAGTTTCTCCTATAAGCATTGTCCCACTTAACACCACATCCAAGCTATGCGTGTCTAACATCTATGTGGCGCTCCTATTGTTATATGGCGCTGTGATAAAACCGCCATCATTGTTTTATGACATTCTGCACATCAAACTGAGTCCTGAAGAAATCATATAGCTGACAGAAGAGTGTGTGAGGCAAACAGTCAGCGCTACATGTTCAGCTTGAATCAAATATCAGAGTATCATATTGTGCATGGCAGCCGGATACTTACCGAGTACTTGTTGCAGAGAGTGCGCTCAACAGTGCAGTCCACTTTGGCGATCTTGACATCAGTGAGGCCGGGAAACTCCTTTTTGGAGAGGTCGTCCCAAGTTGGAGCGAGGTTTTTACAGTGTCCACACCTACAGTTTACAGCAGGAAAACAGAAGTGACATCATTTAGACTGACAGGGAAATTACAGGGAAACTGTGACGTCAGTGTTTGACCAAAGCACACGTATACATTTAGACAGTATTACTGAGTGTTCCTTTAAAACACTTCTGAAGTTTAATAAGAACTGTACAAAAGGGATTTCTGTTCAGTTGTTGATCATTAAAAATACATGTGCTTCTATATTCTTCCATTAATTATACAACTGACACCGAGTCCTAACAGCACATGAGCGTTAGATATCGCACTCTGGCTGTCCACACTGCATCCATCAAATATTTATTTCTCTGTTCTGTGAATTTCAGTTTCCACTTGCTAACAACATGACATTTATTGATTTTGTTTTGAATGTGGACAAACGGATGTGTGGTGCTTTTTTAAGTTGTTGACTCAAATTACAACACTCAGGGGGCTTGTCAATAAACAGCTCGCATGAGCTGAAGAAAGTTTTTCTCCTTCCTCGTTCTTTGTCCGTTTACACGAGCGGCAGAGGAAAATAGAAAGGGCCGTCGGTGTAAAAACGGCACGCCACGCTGTTTCGCGCTGCGTCGCTCGCAGGCAGTTAGGACACTTCAATAGGAAACAATAGAATCAGGCTGATTTTGTCGCTGACGCTCGCGTAGTGTGCTGTTAGGACACGGTGTAAGGCAGCAAAGTCCTACATAGTAATAAAACAATAGATGCTGGAGCTGAACAAGGAAGAGAAAGATGTGAATAAAAAACAGCTGTGGATTCATCGACTATATTCCATTTATATCTGCAGGGGAACAGTTTTTTATGTGTGTGATATTAAATCTTCTTGTTTACAAAATGACCATCTTACCATGGAGCGTAGAACTTGATAAAGGTAAAGCCTTTGGCTACGGCCTCGTCAAAGTTGTTTTCTGTCAGGGTCAACACACTCGTCTGTAGAGAGGAAACAAACACTGACATTAAACTGAGCTGAAGTCTGAGGATCATTAAGAGAAGCCGACACATGAAGAATATTTACTTTTTATTTAATGTACAGTGAGCTGAGAGTTTCCATGCATTGACATCTTTTTTAGTCCCCATCATGCCTACAACATGTCTTAAAATAACATTTTGGGTAGTCAAAGCGTCCCCATAATGCTTCACTATTTTGATATATTGTTAAGGATGATTACATCAACATGCCCCTCAAAATATTCACTTCTGCAGGACAAACTAGCTACCAATAATTGCTAGCTGAGAGACACATACTTGAGTTGGTGCCAAGCTCAGAGATAATGATGTGCAATTAAAGATGGCCGCTGAATGTTTGTTCTGATCTAATGAAAAATAGGTGTTGTGCAGAAGGGATTGTCTCTCACACCTTCACTGCTGCTTATGCAAATCAGATTCCAACTAGAAGCAGTCATAAACATCAGGGCTGTAACACTTTAGTAGTTTGGCTAGATAACAGTAAAGGTATCATTACAGTATTGTTAAAACCTTGTTCCAAACAGACCAGTTACACAAGTTTGCTGTTTAAAGCCTTTCTTGTGCCTGGCAGCAAGACTTCAACACATTAGAGAAACTGTAGAAAAGTTTTCATCTCCAGATAAAATCTGAAGGCCATCACTTCAATCATCCTTTAAGATCTCTTTCAGCATGTTGCTAAGAGCTGTTCCCTTTTACACAGGGCCACTAGATGGAAATAGGGAGATTACCTCTTCTTTGGCTGGCTCATCAGTGGGGATCTCATTGGGTTTTTGTTCGTCACTTGGTTCCTCCTCCTCAGTGGCTGCAGCCTTCAGCTGGTTGTCCACAAAGTCTTTGAAAGAGTCCAGGTCTCTTTTTCCTTTGTACTGTTCAGTCTACAAAGAGACACAAACATGACAAAAGGTTGCTGCCTGGTCCATACTTTTTGAGGAAATTGTCGGAAAAAGTCAACATATAAAGGTGATGTCTGGAGTGGTATGAGGACGTCTGCCATACCTTCTGTCCGTTGTAGAAGAAGAGCAGTGTGGGATATCCCCGTACGCCATTATCCGAGCACACCTCATAGTGCTGTGTACAGTCGACCTACATTGTGGTAAATGAACTTGTTAATAAACAAAAATGAAGCTTCAATGCAAACTCTGACCATGCACATTTGCTTTAGAGGTTTGTTTAATAACCTAGTGGGCAAATAGGCAGCGAGCTACTCCTATGACAGACATCCTGTTCTTCCAAACAGGGAAGAGGATGACCATCCTGGTACTTTAAAGTAAGGTGCAGTTAAGATTCAGTTTGTGCCTTTAATGTGTGGAAGATAGGCAAAATCATCCACAACAGGAAAGCCCACACTATGGTAATAACAGTATTTCTACACTTCTATTCCTATAATATCTGATTAACCATCAATAATTACTTAAATCATAAACCTGATGAAACCCACCTTTCCAATCTTGACATCATCAGAGTGCTCAAAGGTGGTGGCCAGCTGCTCCCAGGTTGGGGCCATGGCTTTGCAGTGACCGCACCACGGGGCAAAGAATTTAACAAAATGGGCCCCTGAAAGCAAGAGCAAGGAAGCAATATTAGAAAAGGAAAGCGCAGATAACTGGCATTACTATTAAATACAAAGAGCAAAGAAATAAAAGTAAACAATCAACAAGCATGAAGAAGATCAGACTGAAAGCCTCGGAGTGTATAACAATTTCTATATGGACGTCTCGAGCGCAAAATTCCGTACCAAAGTGACGCTGCTGTTTCTGATTTTATGGAGCAAAGTAAATAGTTGATTCTACTGCACACTCGGCATGTTAGGCCATAAAGAGAATATACACCTCTGATACAGAGGTAGTATGACATTAAACAATGTTTGCTGCAGCTGTGATGCCAATGTGTAAAGGTGGGACCTAAAAAAACGGCTCTAAAAAAAAGCCTATGTCATATCCTCAATTTTCATCTCCAAACAAGAAACCAGTGCTTTTTCTCAAAACCAAAATACTTGACTTAAGCGCAGCCTTACAGCCGCTATTTTAATAGAGATAATTATCCCAAGTTTAGTTTTGCAGTTTTGGTCCGAAAACCCCGAAAGGTGAAGTGACAGGAGACGAGAGTGGTACAGTTGGTACGGACTGACAGGCGCTGTGGATTGTGACTCAGGTACTTGTGTTGAAATGTCAGTTATGTCAGTTGAGGCAGTGAGGTGTTTCCATTCTCTAATGAGGGATTCAGAAAGGCTGAAAGTACATTTAGAAACTGAAAGAACAAAAACGATGTATCTGTTGTTGGCAGGATGCAGCTGCATTAATACACAGGACAACTTTAACTCTCTATTTACCTATGATGAACTGGTACTAGCATTTTCATACAGCCAATGTTCTCCTTCATCTTTACCTTTAGCTATGTGGGCCTTAAAGGTGGGAGCAGTGAGCTCATACAGGCCATGTTTGGGCTCTGGGGCTTTAGGAGGCTCCTGTTCACTCTCAGGTTCCTGAAAGACAGACAAGAATAAACAACTATGAACATCAATGTTTTATGTGCTGTAAGAGTCGCTATTTTATAATCTTGGATTATAACTACACAAACACAACTCACCGAAGGCTCCTCCTGGAGTGTCTTTAGCATCCAGGTCTCCAGAGACTGGAGGTCTCTGGGTCCCTGGTACTTAACTGATTCCTGGTCTGGCTTGAACAACTTCAGCCTTGAACACAACACAAGTAAAAGTTCAGATGAGGATGAATTGTGACTTCTGATTCAAGTCTAAAGCTTCATAAGAAAAGTTTACTCCAAACCAGTGACCTAAGAATAAACTGGCTGTCTTCAAACACACAAGTTCAGTCATCATTACAAGCTCGAGAAACCGTAAACTATAGTAATGTTATTTCTGTCATTCATTAACTTGAGACTGCTGTGTTTGCAGGTACAAATTGTAGTCAGCAACAGCCAAGATTTAAGAGGATGTCATTAAGATATAGCCAGTGTATTTTACTTAATGCAGGTCAATGTGTCACTAGTCTGTCAATCAGTAACGACAAGAACTACTTGCTGCAGTAAATGCATTATCTTATTGGAGATGTCAAGGTTAATTGCTAAACTCAAAAAATGGATGCAACAAATACTTACGTGGGGTAGCCCCTAACGCCATGGTTATTAGAGCAAAACTTTGTGTCCTGCACGCAGTCAACTTTAACCACATACACTGGTGGGTCATCCATGCTGTTGTACTTGTCTCCTAGTTCATTCCAAGCAGGTTGTAACCTCTGGCAATGGCCACACCTGGAAAAAAACAATGGAACAAATGACAGCCAGTGCACAATCTTACATTTCTCCACAGTCCTCTGTGGATCAAAAAGATTAAACAAAATGAACGTGCTTCCCTTCTACTTTTCAGTAAGGTTTTGTGGTAGTTTATAAAAGTTAGACCTTTAATGCATGTTATATTGTATACATAAATAAGAGTAGCCTTTACTTTCGTACATGTAGCCCCCTATTAAATACAAATAATGGAAACAAAAGACAATTATAAGGACAGGTCTATGTTATAACAGAAATAAAGCTGGTAATAAAAAAAAACAGGCAGTGCATGCAACTAAGAAATTACATAGTCCAAAAGATCATCAAGTATAGGTGTATGGCAAAGGTTTGATGCGAGAACAATACATGTTAATAAAGGACGTGTAGTTTTCCTGACATAACAAAGATAAGTTTAACTTCTGATCTTATCTTCACACGATTTCTGTAAATATCTCTATCCCTCTCGTTACTATCATAAGCGTTAATTGGGTGATAAACTACATTGAACGATCTATTTGCCCACATTGCTCATTCAAAAAGCTTCTTGAAGAAACTCCAGGGGTCCGTGAACCCCATTTTTGGGACTGCTGACATCATTCAATCAGTGCGTGCCACGTAAGCACGGCTGCTTAATCTACAACTTTGATTCAGTTTTTCTGCACAAACTGCGAATAATATAAGTGTAGTTAGCTATTTAATAGTAAAATATTCATCCAGAGTCCACTCGAAAAGTTGCCAATTTAACTTTTACAGCTAGCAAACTGCTTGCACAGAGGCCCCATGAACGTATCCGCTAAACTGCAGCCGGCTTAACTCTTTGGCTATGCTAGTTAGCATCTCAGCTAATCACACAGGTAGACTCAAAGCGAGCGGCTAGCTAGCCTGCTAGCTCGACTGCTATCTAGCTGGTTTGCTAACTTGCCGGTTAACTCTTCTCAAATGTCACGACTTTTTCATTTGATATTTCTGTGTATATGTAGGTTGACAGGGGTCAAAACGAAGCCATTTATTCAGCGTCCTCTAAATAAAACTTAACTTACCATGGGGCATAAAACATGACAAAGTGGGGTGCAGTGGGCACCGCCTCGTTGAACATCTCCACCGTATACGAGTGCTTGGCATGCTCATCTTCTTCTTCATCAGTGTTGCAAAATACGGTGGCAACCAGTAACGATAAATAAATAAAACACAACAAAAAGTGTGTGCAATTCAGTGCTGAAGCCATGGTGAATCTCTCTCAGTGGGTGAACAGTGTCCCTGCTGGTGTGAAAAGACCGACTCTCAACGTGCACGCCCCTCTGGCGGCTTCAGTCTAGAGGCATAAGGTGTGTGGATAGGATACATGCATATGGGGACGGATGTTACTGCAACTGAGCATTCAGGATGAGTGTTTGTAGATCTTTGTGAGCCCACAATCACTTTACAACTCCATCCAACCTGACAGGTTCAAACAAGTGCCATTCTTAAAGAAGTATGGAAGCCTATTTACTAAAAGAGGCTTTACTGGGAGGTAGAAATGCCCAAATACTACAGCTTGGGAAATAAGATAGTAATGTTTTTTTCTCAATGGTTGCTGCATCCTGTATATGTTTCTGCATGTTTGAGATAGTTAGCCTATATAATTGCAGACTATAAATATTAAGGAGCCAAAATTGTTGATAACAGTTTTAAATTATTTAAAATGCAAGACAAATGTAAGCTGAACTAATGAAATGTGTTATTGATGTTTAAAGGGAAATAAGGCTAAACCATTTAGTTAACTTACTTTTTTCTATATGCTTAAATAAACTGTCACAACATCCCAAATCAGTAAAATAATTATATTTACAGTCTATGTAAAAAACTTTTAACCAGTTGTGACGCCACTTGCCAATCTGCACCCTGGGTCTAACAACAAGGAGGGTCTGCAAATGGATGATTTGTTCTAAATACTTCAACACTTGACTGGAGTTGATTTTTGAGTTGACACCATAGACTGTAAAGTAAGGAACTAGTTGTTTATTCTGAAATAGAAATTGGACCATTGTTTTAATCTCAAGTTGTCTTCCTTATCCCAGAGAATTTAGATCAACATGAAAAGGCTACATCATTCAAATTGTTAAAATAAGGCACAACTGTGCCTATCTCATTACCTTTTATATCATTAGTAAACGTTTGACCTTAAGGTAAACAGTTATGCACCATATAAGGTGATAAAGTTAACATTTCAAATATTAAATATCACTTCCAATATTTGTAAATGGTAAATGGTCTTGAGCTTGTTTTGCGCTTTTTTACTCAAAGCGCTTTTACACCGCAGGTCACACCTACCCGTTCACCCACTTAAAGTTTCCATCAGTATTAACTAATCCCATTCATACACATTCATTGCAGCCAACAACGCATCAGGAGCAATTTGAGGTAAAGTGTCTTGCCCAAGGACACATCGGACATGTTTGGGTTCAGAGACAACCTCTACCTGGCATATGAAAGAGAACCCAAATGAAATCTTTCAAGGGAGCTTACAAAGAAAATTATAATCAAAATGACCAACAGGGTATACGCCGTGCAAAGCCCATACGTTATCAGCTGTGCACGGTTGCAGGAACATACCATGAAAAATGAATCAGTAATCTGTGGCACACTTAAAATGACTTTACTGTTACTTTATCGTGAGAGAACAACGTGTTTCGCCTGTAGCTTCCTCAGGTTCGCCCAGCATAATCATAGGACAGACACAGGTCTGGTAAATACAAATGGTCCCATGACCAATCATCAATAAACATTATTCCGGAACACAGATTTAAGAGGGGTTTGTTTACCTTTGGTAGAGAAAGGTAAAGCCATATTAATTAATCATGATTGATCAGGTAAGTCTGCTTGACTGCACTACTTTGGCTGGTAGTCAAAGTGTCCCTCTCACCTAACGTAGTTTTTCAAGAACAAACATTGGATAATAAAATACCAAAACATTATTTTTAAAAAGAGGCTCAGGATTGAGAGAACAGAAGGTGAAGTTTGTTTTGACTTTTACATGAGAACCAGAGCTCAGGGGACAAATCAATGTTGCTTCAGATGGCAGATGGATTGTTGGTTTTCTACACCGATGGTCAGATATGAGTCAGAGTTGCCCCCTCAATGATGGAAATATCTGTTTAAGAGTGAGAACATTGTGGAATTATAATTAATCCAGTTTATTACATTGGGTAAATAGAACCCCTCAAGGGGGCTTTAGGTTTGCATAATAGCTGACGGTGGGTATAAATCATGGGTCTGTGCCCAAGATGGAGTGTGTCAGTGTCTGTTCCCAGATTTGCAAGTACCTGCTGGCTGCATGAATTGACACCTCTTTGGCAAGTCCTGCCTTCTACTCCTTACATCACATTTAATAAAGTCATGATTTCATGAAACCATAAAGAGACAGCCTTGGCTGCAGTATTTCTTTCAAATCATCCATCTTCGTCCTTTCATCCGGACAACAGGAAGAGTGGGAAGAGGAAAGGAAGAGTTTAGAGCATGGAAACTGACAGAGGGGCGACTGGAGTGGCACTAACACAGTATATAACATTGTTCCAGACCGCCCCAGCTCCTCAATAAAACCAGATCTTCTTGAATATCTATATGCTAAAAGAAGGTGAAAATGATCCTACCATGCACAGTCAGTGTCTGGATTAGGATAAGATACAGACTGAACTGTTTATATAGGCCTAGTCTTGTGACTGTCCATTTGTGCACCACTAAGGTTAAGAACATACTTTGGGTTTTGAATGTTTGAGCTTATTCTGTTTCACATCAAAGATAGTTTTGTCTCAAATGTTATGACTGATACACTCAAAAAGTAATCAGTATGAGAACTCACACCCACTAAAGTTTATTTGAGCCATTTTATCAAACTATGGCCTTGACATTGACTTGTGACCCACAGCATTGTTAGACTCCCACCACAGCTCACTGAGTGAAAAACAAATTCCTTTATGGTTAATTTGAGGTGAAAAATGATATATGGGATTATTTGTCTTGACTTTTGAATAACTTCTACACACATGCCCAACTATCCCAAAGGGGCTCTATTGTTACCATGGCAGGCCAATAACCACACATCACTATTTAATCTCAGCACGTCAAAAAGCTATGGTAAATATGACCAAATTACTGCTGACACATTTTACTTTTGGCCCACTGAAGTGGGGGCTGCATAGTTGTGGGTGTCTACTGGTTACCCATTGTTGATGGCCAGGCACCTTGCCAAGCCAGCTCCAGCATGGAGTAATAGGAAAAAGGAAGATTAATGGGCCCTGGGGACCTGAGGAAATTCTGTTTATTTTCTCAATTGCCTCAAGTTAGTGGCTGTGAGTGCAAGAGTCGGCAGGTGGGTTGAAAGTGAGAACTGAGAGAGTGAATAACAGAGAGGATCAGTGTGAGAGGTTCAAAACATGCTATATTTAAATAATGTTATGGGACAATAAGTTCAGTGAGACAGCAATAACTTAGATTCATTGTCTTTGGAAAAGACTAATCCATGCAATTGTTACTTTTAGACTTTGTTACTGTAATTTATCTGACTGACTTAATAAGTCTCTTCATGTGGTCAAAAATTGCTCCCTCTTTCTGGATGGCTGTTCACCAATGATTCTGGTTCTGGTTGACTTTTCTGCCTGTTCAAAGTTTTTCCATGCCACTGTTGTCAAGTGCAGGTTTTGGGGTGTCTCTAAATAATATAACAGAGTACGGTCTAGACCTGCTCTTTTTGAAGAGTATCCTGAGGTAACTTTTGCTACAATTTGGCGCTATAAAAAATGGATACTTGTATGCTTGCCTGGGAGACGTGATTTAAAGGGTCTCATATAGGCACATAACCCTCTGTATAATCACAAAGCTGACATTGCTACATGTATTTTACAGGTGGAAAGATAAAGATGTGCTGGCCTGATAGATACATTTTTAGATTACTTGGACAGAGCCAGATCAAATCCTTTTTCTAGTCTTTGCACTTTTCTAAGCTTATTGATAACTTGCATCATTTGCTAAGCAGTGTTTTTGTTTTTTAGGCTCAAACCCCAATATTTTCTCGAAAAGCCACATATTTTTAAGATTTAAAAAAACGGCCTCAACATCGTACAGTTTTCCCTCAGTGCCTTTACTAGACCACAATTACTCGGCAATGTTTGGGATTCTTTATACAATTCTTAACGGCCCATGTAACAGATTCAAATGTAGTAGATTTGTTAGCCAAACATTCATTCTGTGAACTCTGCTCCCACATAGAATGACAAACTGGTTTTCAGATGGTTAAAGCTTTTTATGTTAAATTCTTTCCATACCTTTGTTATGTATAGTTTTATATAACTTCTTTTAGGGTGGAAATAGTAAACGGTCATCCTCAACATTTGTTACGCCGAAGTGCTGGGACTGGAAGTCGTTCAGCTGAGGCTGCTGGAGTCAGGATAACATCGTGTTTTATCAATTCATATGAAATTCATATTTTATCGACTGATTTTAATGTTCAGTATTATCAATAATAAGTTATAAATAATTAAGTTGATGATTTACAGTTGTGCCCAGTTTTATGGGGTGCTGAAGCACCCTCGCTTCCTTCTTGTTTCTGCTGTAGTGCCAGAAGGAAAACACCTTTAAAACAAGCCAGAAAAATAATTCTAACTCTGAAAGACTTTTCTAAAAATGTTGCTCTGACAGATTTATGTACTCTCACAGTACTTTCACAAGTGAACATAAAAACCTACGAGGTAGTTTATACTTGATCATCATAAATTTTATATAAATTGCAAAAACAATACCCCGCCCCCTCCGTTACAGCTGTAGACCACCTCTCCCAAACAGTATCTTTTTCAAATTAGGTTCTGCTTGGCATGTGTGCCAAAGAAAACATTAAGAAAACAGAAGCTATTTCTGTCTAAATTTAATTCTGTCACGTAAACATATGGGAATTACCTCTTAGGACACTCAGTCTTTCTGTAGAAATGCTTTCAACACCGTCTTCCCACAACTGAACACAATGCAATCCAAAGCCAGACGTGTTTCCATTAGGAACACAGAGACTCATGGCAGTATCATATCCGGGACACAGGATGTGACCAGCGGAGGGGAACCAATGTCATTTGCAGACAGCTTAGAAGAGCCGCTGCAGCAGGCACCTGTGCTGGGAAAAGACAGATGGGAAAGGGCTCTCCCACATGATTGAAGCAACTTCAGGAACAAACGTCAAGGGATAGAAATCTTAAAGCACCTTGTCTTTTCATCTGGGTTGCTAAAAGAGGAAGTAAGGGAGAGTAAGAGAGGAAAAAGGAGAGAGAATGAGGGAAACAAAATGCAAAAGACAGAAAAAGTAAGGAGGTTGGAAACTCCTTAAATGTAATGTACACTATATAAAGGAAAGAAAGTGGTTACATGAAAGAAATTAAAGGCGGAAAGGTTAGTGATGATTGGGGATTACCATGACAACCACTGTATCCCCATTGTTTTTATGTTGTACCGCTCTCTACTGGATCCTGGCGGATGACTAAAGCCATGCTAAGTCTCCTGAGGCATCTACAGTATTGGGATTACCATCTTTTTCCAGGCCTGTGTACTTACAGGGTCAGCTGCTTTTCCTGCTGCTGGAAACTTCAGAAAATGAGCTGTAAACAGGTTGGATACTGACAGGTGCAACTATAAATATTTGTTTGAGAAAAAAAGGTTTCTTCAGAAATGACCTTTGTTTTTTCTGCTCTGTAAAGTCCATCAATATAAACCCATTTCATTCATTTACATTCACATGCTGCTGATGTAGCAGCGGAAGCAATTTGGGGTTTAGAGTCTTGCCCAAGGACACTTTGACATGTGACTGCAGGAGCTGGGGTCAAACCCCTGCTCTCCACCACCACCTCCACCAGCTTGTTTGAAGTGGTGTGCAATGAATCTCTGGATATGTTAGGAAAGAAGAATGTATTTGTTAGCCGCATTTGAATGAGCTTTCGAAATGGGACAGCCTTCAAAGCGCTGCAGTGATGTCAGTTGTCTTTAAAAGCGACTTCCAAAAGATTCAGCCCCTGAATTGAGACATAGCCATTGACTTTTTTAGTTTACAAACTGCTAACGGTGCCTATACTGATCTCTGTTAAGCCGTCAGCAGCCCTGTCATGAGAGTAAAATTTTACTTTACTTTTCTTCTCTACATAAATAACAGCCTCAAACATAAAAGAAGCTGCACAGTACTATAATGTGTTTAAACATGTCGCCTGAGGTGAGATGAGACATTAAAGGTGATGACAGGACCCACCTCGACTTGGACTCTGCCTTTCACAGATGCTTCTTGGTCAAGAGCTTTCATTTTAAAGGCCCCACTTCCTGCTGGTAAAAGCCATCAGAATATACTGGCCAGACTGTGAGGGGGTTTGAGGTGGTGCAGGGAGAGAAAGATGAAGGAAATCACGACTATGAAAGAAGAGGAGATAAGAGGACCTGGACTCCAGGTCATCCAGGTATTACAGAGCAGCTTCTGCAGTAAAGTTTTAAACACAACTAATCATATGAAAAGGAGTTTTTAAAGTATTTAAAAAAAAAGTTTTATTCTGAATATCTTTAATGTTCTAATCAACCATAGTTAATAGAATTATGCATGGATGACATTTGAGATGTTTGAACATTGTTACAATCCTGTTTTATAAAAGGGTTTAGTGTAATATTAATCTATCCCTTTAGCATGATCAATGCTTTGCTACACAAATAAATATAGTGTTAAAAATAAAAAGAGTGATCTCCTTGAAGCCCACACATTGGAGAGCATCCACCCTGCTAAAGTGTCCTTGAGCAAGACGATTTGCCCCCAACAGCTCCATGGGTAATACTTTGAAGCCGGGCCCAGCCTCTGAAATAGAAAACAGAAATTCCATAAACTACAAATCAAGTGGCTGCCACGAAAGCTTGAAGCTACAAGGATAGCAAGGCTTTAAAATGATATTTGAGCAGACAGTATTTCATACGAGGCAAGCCATAAATGTCGATAATAATCAATGAGCCTTATATATAGACGGCACATGGTTTTATTCTTTTTGGACAAAATGCAAGACATGCTAAGAGTGCCCTGCTTTCATTGCGTCAAGGTTTGTTTTTATTTTTCCACGCTTAAAAAAAAAAAAATTACAGACGCTGTCACCCACTTACTGGTACTCCCACTTGCTCTCATGGAAAATATAAAAGGGGCCCAGCCTTGTTGAGGTCACGCTGACATTGCCAGTGAGAGGTGGCCAAGTCACAAAACAGATGTTTACTGTTTTTCTAAGGATGATTTGTTCTCTGCTCCATATTGACCTGGGTCTGAAAACAAAGCTGGTCCTTCTCAGAGAGCGCTGTGTTTAAATAGGCAGACATGCAGGGGCACAATGCTTGAACTAGGTATTCATTAGATGCATTTAATTGAATGCATGCTTCATCAGTCTGTGGGTACTTGAGGAGAGTTTATGATTCTGACAGGTGTCTGGATACGTCCGTTCTCAAGCACATAAGCAATAAAATGATCTTGTGGCTCACACATGGAAAGTTGTACCTGTGTCTGTGTGCTCTCCTGGATGTGTCACCCTGTGTAAGCAGTGAGTAAGAACGAGGTTTGGGAACTCTTTATGCGTTTCTCTGCGTGTGTGTGTCAGCCAACCTGCACCCCTGAGTGTCTGCAGAGGCAGTCATGTCCGGCAAAGGTCTCTCCACAGAAGCCATTAAGCAGTGCGTCTGTTGGAATAATGTGTTTGACTTGGCTGTAGGGAAGCAGCAGGTGCTGGGAGGACCTGCCTGGAGCTGCTCACTGCCTGCTTTGATGTGAGAGCCAGTGAGCAGTCTTCCATCTTTTGGTCCTTTCCTCCTGTCCAATCTTTGTCTTACTCCATCCTTGTGTTTGTCACTCCGTTTCCCCTCTTGGTTCATACTGATGTCATTGCTTCCAATGGATTTGTCTGTCTCTCCTTTTTTTTTAGTTGCAATGCTAATTTATCTGCCTCTCTTTACCTTGACATTTTCATCTTCGATTTCCCTTCTTTCCGTTTTTTCCCCTACGGCTGTCTTTTTTCTTGTACTCCAGCCATACATCTGCTAGATCTAAACGACACAACTGGGCACAGAGCAATGAGTGCTAGTATAAATTCATGCTCATGGGCTTACAAGTGGCTATCAGGGAAAATGCTGTTAAATATAAAAATTATTTGAAATGAGACAAGTGGATGGTAACCATAATACTGAAGGCTTTGCTCCCCTTTGGAATGTATCTTTTGACATCTTCAGGAAATTTGGTTATTGGCTTTCTTGCTGAAAGTTAGTTGAAATAAATAATACTACTCTTACGATGAACATGAAGTTAAAGCATGAAGCACTTTAGCTCAGCACGTGGAACTGGACTGGAAACAGCTAGCCTGGTCCTGTAAGTAACAAAAGTAACAAAATCCAAATAACCACCTCTGAGGCTCAGCAGTTGACAGCGAAGCTAACCTGCCGCTGGCAGAATAAAAGCACGCTTCCTTAACTTGTTCCTTTTAAATTGAATGATTAAAAGGATTAAACTTGTTTAAAAGGACTTTCCTCCACCCATACAGCTCGCCTGGTTTCTCCAGAGGAAGTTTCTACTTAGATGACTCTTTCAAAATATTGGCTTTAGCATTTGATTGGGCATTATTTGTTAAGCGGTTACAAAATGTTGTGACATCCTGAGCTCAAAGAAATATTTCTGATTTTTTTGAAGTAGGGCTATATGACAAACTTATCATAAATAAAGGGCTAAAGTCTTGTGTACAATCAAATCTTTCAGTTGAAGTGTACGCAGTATCTTTGATATTTCACTGCTTCACCTTGATGTCAGAGCTTAGGTACTATGTGTTCAACAGCACAGTGGTTCTGTGTTTGTATTGCACAATCTGATAAACTCACAATCAGCTGTAGGGGTCTCAAAGTGCCATTTGAGCTGCACTGATTTCAAACCTCACTTTTCAGAAGATTTCACAGTTGGCGCATGCTGGTGTTTTCTGGGCTTCACAAACAAAGACAGTCCAGTTCACCATACAGATCTATCATCTTCCATTCAGTGGTTATAGCCGCAGACAGCTGGGGCTAGCTGCACTGGATGTAACCACCAACACTCCATACAAAACCCTGAGACAAAGCTGCATCTGCACTGATCATTCTTCTGAAAAGGTTTTGTGGAAAAAAATATCAATAATATTAGCTGAAGTGCAATGATCTGGTCTGAGCTGCACTAAAATTATAGCAATATACAGAGTGGTTGTGGCAAAGGAAAGTACTGTCTAATGTCAAGGGGAAGCAGTAAAAATATTCAAAAGTGTTCACTTAATCGGATTTATTATAATTAATATAATTTGTTTGTATTACTAAAAACCCATTGTATAGTGGTATAATATTTGGCGGCAGTATAGCTCAGTCTGAAGGGACTTGGTTTAGGAAACGTAGGGTTGCCTGTTCGGACCGAAATATGGAAGTATGTCTGGTTGCTGGAGAGGTGCCAGGTCACTTCACGAGTACTGCAGATGTGCCCTTGAGCAAGGCACCAAACCCTAGCAGTGTGTAGCAGCCCCAGTCTGACATCTCTAATGCATGTCCACAGTTCCTGTTTGTGCATGTGTGTATTGCGGGCCTATGTGTGAGAGACGCATTTTCCCTCAGGGATTAATAAAATACATACTTTTTTTTGCTGTGTCAGTAGTCTTCTCAAAACAGGGGCCATGCTGTATGTTATCTCCTGTACGAAGCACACTTCCTATTGATAAGTACCTGCACTTCCAAAAACCTGAACTATCCCTTTAACATGGGCATAGTGTAGGTGAGTCATAATTTTAGGTCTGGACTCCTCCCTCCCTCTGTGTCTTTCTCTGTCAGCCTCAAGGTAAAGCCATTAGGCTTGAAATGGAGCAGCAGCAGTAGCAAAAGCAGCAACCCACTTGGGTTCGGAGGGAGACAGCGGAGGGAAACGATGAAAAGTAAAGCCCAGGGCTGACCCGGGACCCTGAGGAGAGTTGTCTTTATTGAAGAAGCCCACTCCCATGCATTCCTTTGCCAAGAGCCCCTGCCTCCCTGGAGAAAGCCAGGATGAGAGGCTGACTCACATTCAGAGGGGGGTTCACATGTCTGGAGCTGCTACAAACACAGACAGACTAAAAAATCACACAAAGTATGCAGTCACACACATTTGTGCATGCACCTAGGTCCCACATTGCATCTCTCCCTCATTGTTCTGTCAGTCATGATGGCTGTTATCCACAGCAGGGATTCTCTATTTTCTGAATGGGTAACACACATACAGGCTTGTAAAGCACAACTGATTGATTTATTGGCTTCCAGGGGCTGAGGTTGGTGGGATATTAGATGCTCCTGGGAGATCTCATCATGAGATCCATCAGTGAGAGCAAAGAGCTCGCTCTGAGAACAACAGGGGAGAAATTCCACCGTCTTCAGCCAAACTGACAATGGGACAGAAGTATTTTTTAAGGGGATGTTCAGTTTCCTTTTGTGAAATGTTCACCAATATTAAGGTGAGTTTGTCTAATCTACCTTTTCACTCTGGATTAGGCTCTTAAAATTATTCAGAGATAATGATGTTGAAGGGTACCTAATTTATGTTGAGCTTACGTAGGAGTATTCTTAAAACATTGTTAAAGCTGCCAAATTTCTTTTTTTTTGGCTTTATGCTCATATAATCCAATATGACCATAACTATTTTGATTTAAAAAAAAAGTTCAGTGATGTTTGTAATGAGATATTATGCATGTACTGTTCAATTTGTATACAACCTCGACAAAGGCAAACTAAAAAAAAATGAAATCGTTTGTCTTCATTTGCATTGGAAAATGTATTTGAAAGATCGTCAGGTCGTCATGACGCCCTTTTCTTGATACATCAGAGGTAACTGACATCACATTAGGCTCATAAGTTAGACATTGTGGTTTAGAACATCTTGTCCAAATGTGGAAACCACCTGTTGGGCCTTTTTCACGGAGAATGGTGTCTGTTTTTATTGAACATTCAAACTTTTAGAGCGATACAGGATTTTTATTTGACAGTTTTCTTTATGATATTGACACTGAGATAAAAACCTTTTTGAGAAGCCCTGTGGCTACGGCTTCATCTTTCATAAAGCCACATTTAGAAACATAAACTGAACACTGAACTAAAGGACAATGTACTTTATTTTCAGTTGGCAAAGCTTTTCTATTCACATTCAGCTCACATTAACATTAAATCATCCTTTTCTATTGCTTACCACTTCTCTTTTCTGTTCCATGATTTTTTTCTTTAAATAAGTACCCAGATAATAAGTTGTAAATAACTCATCAAAAAGACTTACTGCAGATGTTTTTCTCATAATAGTTTAGAATTCAATTGCAGAAATTTATTTTACAATGTCAAACCAAGAATAGTTCAAGTAAAAGAAGAACTCTCAAGTGTAATAACGTGGAAATAAGTTCAGTGAAAACTGGTTCAAGTGACATCATGCTTGTTTTACCTGGAGAACAAAGGAATTTTAAAGCTGCTATATAATGTAATATATACAATGGACCACTTAAAGAGAGTATGTCAAAGGGTCATAGGGATGATATTTTGTGACAAGTTTGCAGTTTCCTTAGTTCTACGTACGTTTTCCATCTCTTTCAGCTCACCGTTTGTTTTGTGCTCTGCATTTTTACTGGTTTGATTTCACTCTAGGAACTATATTTTCAGTCACAACTGGTATTTTTTTGCCGAGTCAGACCCATTTTGGTTGCAGCCTGTAAAAAAAACATTCAAACTGGGCTCATTGCCCCCAGAAACGCACACTTGACTGCAGAACGGTACGGTATAATGTACCTACACTGCAAGATACCTGTAACAACACAAAACCACAGGTAATAGGACTCACAAGCACGACTCAAAAACACAGTCTTTGATGAGAGAAAAGCAGTCTTTACTTTAACGAGCAGACAGAATCCAAAAAAGGGAACAGGCAAAGTCGAAGTCCAAAAAACACAGCAGAAGTCGATACCAAAAGTTATTCAGGAGAAACAAAAGGCTTGTACGCTTTACAAAGGGGTCAAAGACGAACTGGCACAGAAGGAAGGGAAGCCACAGACTAAATACTAAGGTGAGGAGGGAGACAATGAGACGCAGCTGGGAACAATAAGGGAGAGGCAGACAATCACACAGGTGGGAAACACATGAGGGCAGGAAGTGAAGGATCTGAAACGAGAGGAGAGGTTAGTGACTCAAAATGAAACAGTAAATAATACAAATAGAATTAAAACATAACCTAAGACACAGAGCTGGACATGACAATACCGCATGCTAGCACAAGGTAACCACCTGTGTTGGCTCCTGCCTGCCCCACAAAAAGCCGGCAAACTCCGTGCAAGTGGGGGAAAACTTACCCAAGGTTCACCCTCATTTTGGAACAAGCTTTTTCTGCGTGCCTTTAC
Organism: Tautogolabrus adspersus; assembly: GCA_020745685.1. Classification (NCBI taxonomy): domain Eukaryota; kingdom Metazoa; phylum Chordata; class Actinopteri; order Labriformes; family Labridae; genus Tautogolabrus; species Tautogolabrus adspersus. Next base: position 18,036,323 of record CM036551.1, on the reverse strand, counting down.
ACCTCTCTATGATTATATTGTCTCTTATTCACCACTATGTCTACCTCCATCATATTGGCTGGTTTGAATCGCATGCAATTGCTGAATGAATTCAACTACTAAACTTACCTGAGCGCTGTCATTGGCTGGGGGAAACACACTAGCTCCCCGCCCAGAAACATCCAGTGTCAACCAAAACATCGAAATACAGAGACAGAGGACAGGGTCTCTGCAGACACAGTCACCACCACACATGTACAGTATGGAGCCCCATAAGTGATGATTGAGCGGCACTACTTTTATATAAGTCTCTTTTTGTTTGAGGTAAAAGCTTCTAACTCTGTCTTTAATAAAGGCACTAAAAGCCCACTGAATATAACCTGTATGGGAATATATTTAAGCAAGTAGCAATTGAATTCCCCCCCAGGGACAAATGAAGTTTTTTAAATTGAATTGAATCAGTTTGATAGTAAAGCATATAGAAGCTAAAAAGCTGATATTTCGCCAAGTTGGTGGAGATCAAAAACGAAGCAAAACAATTTATATTTGACGTAAATCTTTTGACATGTACAGACACTAAATTAATGTAATAACACTGCTTTATAGGTGATGGATGACCAATATACAACTATGCTAGCTGACAAATTAGCAATCAACTGAAAATGGTTATAATATAGTTTCTTTAGTTAAACTATAATCTGTGTTTGCTGTTATCTGTTAACCATAAAATGTAGGCTTTAGTGTTAGCGTTTGGCACCACTGAAACCACTATAGTCACATAGTGATAACATTTGGAAAATACCTGCGATGTGTATTTAACAGGGCAAATCAAAGCCAATGAGAAGGTATGTAGTTGGAAGTGCTGCCAAACATTCCTCTACAGCTCAGGAATCCAGACGACAACAAACTTTGCTGCTGCTGGTGGCCGCTGGCCGATGACAAGCTGTTTTCTGCGTCCTCTCTGGCTATTGTTTGCCCTGTGACTGACTGAGGAAGGTGACTGTTGTTGCTGGACTGTTATCTGTATTTTTTGGACCTGACAGGAACACAGAGCTGTTGTATTAACAAGGCTGTCTGATGAAACTGAACAGATGCAAACATCACGTACATTTCAGCTAATTAGACCTTTGGCTGTGTTTGGCATGTGTTTTTTGAACACAAATAATCTGATGGTTTTAAGTGAACAGTAACTACATGTTTCATGAATTGCTAAAGTGAGTGTTTCCATTTATGGTGAAAGGTGGGACATTTAATTTTCATTCTTTTCTTTTCCAATTTTCGTTTTTTATGTGCCACCCAGTGCTCATTTTCTAAGCAGCCACGCGTGTTCTGAGACTATCCAGCATGCCTTGCAACTTTCCCTCTGAGAAATATAAATGTATTAATTTGTTTTATAGCATGCAATCATTTTCTTATTTAGTGATCCACTGGGTGAATTTTTGCTATTGCCAAAGAATTCATATTACCACCTGCATTTCAGCCCACCAGGGACCCATCACCAACTCCCTGGGGTGGTTTTATTCTGGATTATTAACTTGGAAGCACAGAGCTTTTGTTCATTGGCATTTTCATTTTGAAACCTTTAGTAATTGAGTAACGGGGGCCCATCATGAAGCACAAAAGAAAGAGAGTGAGCATGCAGAGGCTGAAAATTCCCATAAGCTGTCAGGAAAGCGGGCGTGAATGAATTCTTCCTCTCCTCGCCTTCTATTGTTCCAACACAAAACAGAGAAATTATTTTTCTTTAAGGCCTGTTTTTTCTCATAAGTCAACTAAAATGAAAAGTGACTGGGCCAGAAAAAAAAGCTTTGTTTGCCAAGTGTGCTGTCACCTTTTTAGAAACTTAAGCAGTCCTATGGGGCTATGTGTATTTTATTTGTTTCTTTAAGGAAGTTCAAGGTCTGCTGCTGTTTTATTAGATTTTAAACAATGCAGAGCTACACAAGGTGGAATACATATTTTAAGACCAAGCCATAACATGAGCTATGTTTGACCTGTTAAACATGTACATTATTCCTTATCTACCAATAAAGATAGAAAAGATTAGAATCATGGGTTTGCAAAAGAGTGCAGGTTGGACAAACCCCAGAAAATAGAAACATGGATGTATACTGTCAGAGACAGATGAGTAGCAATGCAATCCAGTGCATCTGAACTTTTGTGAAGCTTGATGCTTATAACGTCAGGTAATGTCCAGATCCTGACAGTGAATTAAGCAACAGCACATGGTTAGCGCCCACCTCATCCGTATGTCTCTTTTCCCCCCCCGAGTTAGAGTCCTTGTCACTGCACCTTTTTTCAAGCTTATCCTGCGTCTTTCTTGGTGGCTACTCTTAGGCAATATTCCCTTTTTGGCTTCCCCTGCCCAGGGCCAGTAAACCTCCTGGTTTGCGGCCCCAACTTTACTACAAATGTACACGCCTCGACTATCGACTATAAAGCAATAGTCGATAGGTTCAGAGATTGCTGCCGTATTTGCAGGCGCGAAATCTACAATTGTAGTAACCAAAGGTGCAAACAAAGAGGGTAACAAGGATTCTGATGATGGCTAGCTAAAGGTGGAATTAAAGCAGGAGGTCGCAGTTTTGTGCAGGTAAGCGTTGTGGGTTGATTAAACTGACTGAACAGCCAGGGACATGTTGGCTTGATAGACCAGGATAAACAAGCCTGAATTTCATCTGCATTCCAGCAAAGCTAACTCTTCTCTTCAGGCTCTCAATCCAGAATTATTTTCAAAGATCAGATCCTTTTTCCTATTAATTATTACTTTTTAAATGTCATCAACACCTTTCATCTCTGTGTTATATTTCATCTTTTCAGTGGACAATGGAAGGCTCTTTTTCAGACGGAGGATCAGATTGCTAACCAACAATCCTCTTATCTTTGTCTCTTGCCCAATTGGGCTCAAGCTGGGTGCTGCCGTCTCCGTTACCATTTTTATTGGCACAGGGAACGGTAGCTCTATGGCCCAAGAGCACTGCGCCGTCTTCAAAAACAGGAAGAACAGACTGCTCTCTAGTTCACACTAGAGACAAAAACATACTAGGGTCCAGTGGGAGTGAGGTAGCAGACTGAGGAGCATGATAACAAGACATTTCAGACAGAGTTGTACATGATGTTGACACAAAGTTACCTTACAGGATTGTATGTCATGGTCGTTGTAGGATTGTGTGCCAGCAGCCTGAGTACATGAATGCTTGTCCGTTTCCTCTGAATGTTTAGACAGACATCTATCCTGATAAATCAGATACATGTTACTGTAGCTTTACACTCATTGTTACGATCTAACTTTCAGTGTTCTACAACTTTAAATATGGCCCTATTTTATTGACGTTTGATATCAGTCATTTAACAACTACTTGACCAGATGCTGAGATTTCTGGCTTTTCTCACTGTTCAGGCTATAAACTTAGAACCTAAATTCCCATGAATGTCGCAATCTGTTATTGTTGAAATGCCTCTATCACAAACAGACAATCTAAATCCTGCTTGTGTCAATTTAGTCTCGCAAAGAGCATTATTACTATTACCAGCAGCGGTCCTTTAGTGCTGTTGCAGACTTTGGAAGGTCAGTCTGACTTTGGGGCTTCCTCACACTGCCTCACCCCGGTCATAATACAGGTATGTTTTTGGATTTGAACAGGCAAAGAGCAGGCCAGGAAGCAACCAGACGTAAGTGCACCTGTTAGAGAATTTAATCAAAAAACAAAAAAACACGTTCCCTCTGCTTTCAGGGAAATCTAACTTATCAGAAATGTGTCTAACTTATTTTAGAGATACGCTCTGTACTTATCAGGCCTTGCAATAACTTACTGTAAGCGTATTACTCTGTTCTCATGAATAGCTCACACATACACAACTTCAATGTTGACCTTTCGTGTACTTCTTTCCAACGAAACCATAAAAACAAACAAGAGCAGATGAAAAGGTACCTTGCTGGCAGAGGTGGGCCATGTTTCCGTATTGTCGCTCCTTGTTAGCCGATGATGGGCTGTCTCCACACGACAGCTGTAGTCACTGAGGCGGAGGGAAGGCATGCACACAACACACACACACACACAAGCAAGTAACCCATCTGCTGGCATGTCTGTGCCTTCTGTGACCTCTGATGACATGCCAACCACCATGCCTTGCTCTGACGCCAGCCATCACCCAGAATCTCTCACACAGGCTTATGCACACAGCAGAGCAACTAGAAAGTGGTTTGTATGAGAGCTGGGAGGCCAACGGAAAAAGCAGCAGCTTCTGTCAGAAGAGAACAAGAACTGAGTCAACTTCAGGTCTGTTGTCAAACAGGGGAAGGACAACTGATGTCTCCTTTTATTTTCCTTTTATCAGTTGTATTTTTCTCCAGTTGACGGACCAATTGAAAATCTGCTTCCTCTTTGACAGTTTAGGTTGTCCGGGCAGTCTGAATGAGTGTGGTGGACTGTGAAGGAAAGTAATCTTAAATATATTATTTATTACTTTGTCTGAGATTAACCTGGTGATTTTGCCAGGCCAGGAATTTGCCAAGTGTGCCCACCCTTCTGTTAACCTGTCCCCCATTCTTGGGAGCAAAAACAAAACAGTGCAATTTTGTCCAATGTAAGCATGACAACCAGTGAAAACATGTAGAGGTGTACATGCCAATTTCTATTTAAAAATCCATAAAACATTATGGACTTGTGACTCATTAAAATCAGATTTAAGGTGGCAAAGCAAACAAGAAACAGCTGCAGCTGATCATTCAAATTTGGCCCAAGCAAAGGTATTTTATTATCAAAGGGACTTCCTAGGCAGTTGGCTTACATGAATTATTGTCACAGGTCAAATGTTCCAAACATATGTGAGCAGGTGAGGGATGATTTTCTCTGGAAACAGTTCTGTTTCTGCTCGTTTCTACAAACACTTGACCTGTGCTTTAAACACACCTGCTCAGAAGGACTTTTCCAACATTTAAAGATCCAGGTTCCTTTCAACTTGGGGCAAATTTATCATCTGCTCCCTTCAGGCAGTCATCCATTAAAATTCTTGAAATGTTGAAAACTTCACAGCCATGGAACAATCAAATGCTTGCTTGTTGAAAAAAAATGACGTATTCCAGACCTTTAAGATGTTGTGAAAATTCCATGTGCCAAAAGACAGAACATTGTGAGTTTGATGGCCTGTGAAAATGTCACGTTGTTTATCGCACTTTCAGATTTATGATTTGGAAAATGTGGGCTCTTACGAAGCAGCAAAACCTCTTTATGCTAACTAGCAGGTATATAAATCAAAGCCAGTCACTTTGCTTTGCATGTGCTGAACAGACATCAATGTCCATGATAAACACAAAGTGTTTTTTCACTCACACCATTACAAACAACTGATTAAATGGATGGACACTTGGTTAAATCCTTCTTCATTTCATTGTACTGAATGCTGAGTTGTCCCACAGCCTTAGCGTGCTCCTCGTCCACCTCCTCTTTTAATCTCTTCTGCTCCTTCAGAAACTCTGCCCACTCTTCTTTCAAATGCTCCATGTTCACCTGCAGCTGGTTGCTCTGGGGGCCACACGACAAATAACACAACATATAGTGTAAGCAAATGTCTCACATTAGTCTTGAGTTGAGAGACAAGAGGAAAGAAAGTATTTTCAAATTTTAGCTTTCAAAATGGCAACAGCCCACATGTCAATGTTTGATATCTTAAGTTTGTTGCAACAGACTTTGATTCATTCAACAGTTACAGCATTAACAGAGCAGACAAAATAGCACAACTGCTTAAATGGTCTGTTAATCGATCTGCTTTTTCAATGATTTGATGTCCACCTGTTTTACAAATCCTTTGCCTTGAGTGGATTTTACCTGCTGTGCCTCTAGCTCCCTCTGCTGGACTCTTTCTGCCATGTGATTAGCGGCCTCTACTGCAGGAAAAAAAAAGTAATCTTCTTAATAAATGGACTCTGACACAATATAGATGTATTCAAACTTTAAAGATTGCTAAACTAGGTTTTTGTCTGTCATATGGATGAAAACACTAGTACAATTGAACTACACTATGCTATTCGACTTCCTTCTATGACTTCTTATCATAGTAGTAGGTCAAATGTCTTTTATTGTTAGTTGACTTAAAGTGTTTCTGAATATGACTTTGCATTAGTGCTATGAAGCTTGGTTCACAAATACAAAGCTGTCAACACAGTTAGCAGCTTTTTGAAATAACGCCATGACGCTCTGTGTATAATAAATGGAAAGTGACTCACACAAAAAAAACCTTGAAGTGACAAAAACTCAAGTCTCAAGAGTGATTTTAAGCAGAAGAGAACTTACATCGCTTGGTGATATCAAACAGCTGCTGGTTGATGCTCTCTAAATTATTGGGCATCAATTGGTCATTATTTTCTGTGACCATTTTATTGAGGTTCTCTAGAAGTCTGCTCTCCCTGTGTCCACGTTTTTCCTAAAGAGCATATGGGAAAACTTCAGTGTTGTCACACATACACACACAAACCATGCACACTGAAAACATTTGCTTCTTAAGTCATTTAGTCAAGCAGTGGTTCTCAACATGATGCTTTTATAAAGTTTATTAGGAAATGTGTTTTAGTGTGTGTGCATGCATGTGTAATATTTGTCACCAGTGGCTCTGTACTGACAAGTCAAACACCAGGGCATACTAATTCCTCATCACTACTGTCATTTTACAGTTTAAAATGGTCTTACAATGTATTTTCTTTTTTGTTTGCTTTAACATCTAAGTTAAAGGGTGAAGCTGTTTGTGGGGCCATGGCATTTGTTGCAGTGTTCAGGACACTGTGCCACAAATGAGGTGACGCCTGCAATCAGTTCAGGCAGTCCACTTGCTGCACTGATTTCACACTTGACGTGTCATTATCCACAATCACCTGTCAACACTTCCTTTCAATTAGCGGTCTATGTAAGCTGCATGACTTCCGGTCTCTCCCTCTGTTCTGTCATTGCTCGCTCTGACCTGCACCAGTACTGCACTCTTTCTCAGCCCCACCACCAACTGGCTCTGACTGGGGGGTTAAAGATACCATCTCATCACTCGTCAAATTTCTGCATGTAAAATAAAACTGCGAGAACTCAAGGGGTGATTAGGTCTGAGCCTAGACGCCAAACACAAATCATGTTCTGCTTCTGCAAAAAACATTTTAAACAAATAGCCTACAAATGTGAGTTGTCTGACTGAACTAAGTTTCATGTCGGGTACCTCAAACTCTCTCACAAAGTAGCGGATTTCTGCATTGATGACTGGTCTGTGGTCTAACAGTCGAGACTGGATATCACCCACATCTGCAACAAAGCACAGGACAGAACATCATTATCAACAACCTTGTTGTGAAATCTTGGAGCATGCTTTAAAACGAATCTTTAAGCACACCTTCATAAACCATGCGTCGTTTTTTAATTTATTATTTTTGTTTTTTTACACAGTTTTGGAAATACCTGGCTTACTGTAAAAGCTATAATTTTATCATTATAACATTATTAACCTATTTCCAACAAAGGTTTCATCTTATTCTAACCTCTTCAATGACAATGATGATCGGTATTATGCTCTGTGTTTTACTCACCTTGAGCTATCTTGTCCATTTTTAAAACCTCGCTCAAACGATTATTTTAAAAGATGAATCAAAAGGTTTCCTGAAGTGGAGCAGCTAGCTTTGACAGCTAGGGACTACAACAATCTGCTCAATGTTACAAAATGCTAAGCTAACTGGCAGCTAATTATTAAAGCGAAAGAGCTGCTAGCAGAATAAACCCATTAACGAAGCATATACATAAATGATTTAGCAATATGATGTGCAGAAATGCATTTTTCTTTTGCTAATCACTATCAGGTGAACTGAAGTCAGCTGACTATGTAAATATTTACAACTACTTCCGGGTACGAGGCCGTGGACTGAACCAAAGGGTTGAAGAGGGGTGACACATTAGACGTCCGCTTTGCTGTTTTTACTAGTTCATCAACTACATTGTCTAAAGGCTAGCTTTCAGTAAATCTACAATTATGTACTTTATTCGGCAACTTGAACGTCTGTTTTTTATTTTTTATTTACTTGTATGTGTGAGTATGTAGGAGACGGTGATCCAGACTGAGGTTTTGCTTAATGAGGACAGCAGATGTCAGTCTTGCTCTGTGGAACTAAGTGAGAAATTGTGATTTTTAAACACTTTACACACTCTATTTATCAGGTCAACATATATTTAAATTACCAATGATATAGCAATGCAAGTTTAATTTAAAAAAATATATATAAACATTGTATTTTCCAAAACAAGTCAGTTTAGCCTACTATCTACAAAAATGTCTAATTTTATAATGCTGAGTTTTATGACTTCTAGGCTTTAAAAACAATTATTATTATTGAGAGCTATACAACTTGTACCATAGTTCATATCATAAGAGCAAAAGAATAACACTTTCTTTTAGATCTTTAGTGTATTGAGTTGACCCTCCAGGGTACTGACATGCAAATGTCTGAAACAAGCCGAATATATTACCAGCTGTTTAGATTTAATTCCATAGACTACTTAGTAGCTTATTAAAAATGTTACAACTGCAAAGCATTGTTCAATAAATGTACAATTAATTTAATACTGCCAAATAGAAACAAAAGAGGAAGAACAATAGGACGGCCAACAGAGGGGATTGTGTAATACAGCACAGATCTTCTGAGTTTGGCAGCCCTCTCTGTTAGAGCTACACACGTCTGGGACTCCATACCGAGTAAAATCAGAGAGTACTGCAGCTTTTCTGAATTTAACTCAAAGATGAAATCATGGCTCAAATCAACTCAATCATGTCCTCATCACACACAAACACATGACGTGTCATGACCTCTGATAATGTTGTCGTGTATTGATGTGTTGCTTTGGAGATGTGGGGTATTGTGGTACAGCTGTTTTGGTAGTGTAGTTTAAAAAAGTGATGTGCTTTTGGCCTATTTCTGTTTAAATATAATTTGTGGATTTCACTGTGAATGAATTTGATGCTGTACAGGGGTTGTGTATTGTTGTGTAGACTTTTTTAGTGTATGTTTTGTTTCTTAACAAAGACGTTGTCTCTGTCTCCTGCAGGGACTACAGATGTAAATTAGCTCATAGCTTACTCTGGTACAGCTAATTGGCTGTACACTGTCCCTGACAAAATAAAACAAATAAAAATAAACCCAAGGAAGAGGAATATTTACAAGCAAAGTGTGGCTATTTTAAACGTTTAATAACCAATATAAAAATAATAAATATAGTTAACTTATATGGAGTAAATGCATGTGTTACAATTCATGAACCCTAACTAGAAAGTGATGACTTATAGTTCTAAGAAAGATTAAATATCCGGATCTTTACAGTGACTATTGTATACAAAGTTGGTAAGTCAATGTAATTGACCCTTTTGAAATATAGGGTGCACATCAACATTCCCTGTCATAGTGCATAATGAAGAAGGTCTGCAAATTAAAATATGATTTTATAAACAAATATACAACATTATCATCATAGTGGTACAAAACTTTAAGGCTATTTGTCCCTTAGATTTGTAAAATAATTATGGCATGAAGTGGAGGAATATGAAGTCGACGGCACAGAGAATAAAGTTTCCCTTTTTGCTGACATCTCAGTATCATTGTTAGAACATGTTTATTTTAAGCTTCTTTTAAGTACACATTTTAACCATCATTATATCACCATTGTGAAATAAGCTACAATAAGTTACGTAAGTAAGTAAGTAAGTAAGTAATTATTCTGTTGAAACGTTGTGTTCTCCACAGTCAACACAGGGTGGCACCAAATCCCTCACAATTAGTTCCAAATTTAAATCCAAGTCTGACAAAGTGCCCTGTGACTGAATTATCTTGGATTAGCAAATGCTTTTAAAACACTTTATGAAATGCAAATATATTGGCATAAATGTATTAATGAACACACTACTTGTGGCAAGAGCAGAGTACATGCTGATTTTTAGTCAGGGTGAGAGAAGGCGATGTTTGAGGCAAACATTGCATATTAGTTGTCAAAAGTTTGTTTGTGAGCCCTAAATTCATTAGAACTGTCATACTGAGTTATGAGAAAATCATTACGGCACCACTTAAGTCGCCCACTGTCCACATAGTTTAGTTAAACACTTATTACATGCACCATTAGTTTTGATTTGGGCCTATTAAAGAGATTAAATGATTGATTAACTCCTGAGGGATCAAAACAAAGCTCATGCTTGTCACAAGATGCAAGAGAGTATCTGTTAGAACAAAACATGTCAGATGCAGCAAAGGCGTCCATGACAGGAACGTGCATCCTGTTGTGTTTATTCACGACTCTGCAGGGTGAAATTAAAAACATTAAGATCAACTCTGAGACTGGTACAGAGGCTAAATAAATGCAGCATTATTACCATATTTAAAGCAAATGAACACTGAAATGTAATCAGAGATTTAAAGTGATAGAAGACTTCAAACAAGAGATGCATTAAGATCATCATTAATTATTTTCTAATGTTATATTATGTATGATATCTTATTTCTGTAGAACAATAATAAACATGTTTAAACAATTCAGCTCATTATTTAAAATGAATACTTTTATTGACCTATAATAAAACACTTTATAAGTTATAAGTCTCAAATGAATTAATGTTGAATTTAAATGTGACTGATTTACAACGTTTTACTACATTTTGAATTTAATAAATCTATTGTACATATAATTTGGGAATTTAATTCATTCATAAATGGCTTTAAATAGATTTTGTACATTTTACTGGGGATTGGAAGTTAAACATTTCACAGAGTGTGAATAGCTGGATTTTGTTGACAAGAGGCAGAAAAAGAAGCTCTACCACGTATAAACTTATCTAAAGTTTAGATTAAAGGATTTTGGAGGGCCGAGCCAACATCATCATAACGAGGAAATATTTGTCCTCCTGCATCATTATCTGCAAGCGTCCTCCTGATGTTAGGCTGCAGTTTGCATGCGAATGCTCGTTGCATGAGAGCACATCATGTATTCTGTCCCACAGGTCTATTAAGTGAATTCTGCTTTTTATTTGACACCCCTGCACAGAACACTGAGCCTTTCTGGGACACTCTCCAAAATTGTCACTTAAAGTTATAACAGAGAATTGAAACTTAAAAAACTACAACTTGATATTTTATTCTTCAGCTGCTGTTTACATTATATGTGATGTTCTAATTCTGCTTATACTGAAAAATGTTTTGATTTATTAAAGAATGACGCTTCTTACGTGTTCCTATTTCTGTTACTGACATATTTAATATATAGTCAAGGGGTCTAAACAAGAAGGCATATACATGCTATTACTGAGTTAACACTGTGCACATCTATTTAAGGCTGCAAAATATGAATGTAAATTAAACAAGACATTAATGACATTTCATTCAATAACTGAGTAATTCTTTTAATATTAAAAAAAGGCTTAAAGTAGGCTGTCTACTGTGTTTAGGAAAAATGACATTTCCTGTTTCTTTGAACTATCCAAAAGGCTGAAATCCAATTCATTGTGGAATCCTTCTGCATTTTATTGTAAGTTATCTACCTGCACAAACAATCACATGTTTCTACTTTACTGTCATGTAAGATACGATATTCTCCCTCATCTTTTTTTCATTACATTTCCACATGTGATCTGTACACATAATGCAGGACCACAGCAGCAGTGTTTCGTCCCCCGTGCATTCCTGCTCGCCAGTATCCAGATGATCTCCTGCAGCGCTTCTACAGACGGAGCTTCAGCCATGCAGTGGGAGGTCTGTTAGTGTGCTTTACCAAACATGCCCACTGGCCCTGCAAGCTCGCCCCGGTGACGCTCTTGCCTCTCTGTCTTTTTTCCTCCCCGGCCCGACCACGCCGCCCCTGTAACGACGGTGCTCGCATTACCCAGTGGGTATAATTATTCTGCATTTTGCTGCTATCCATTCTCTCCCTCTATCATGCTCTCTAATGCTCTCTCTCTCTCTCAGCTCGACTGGGTCCTGACACTGAGGTCCAGGCGGAGGGCCGCGGGGCCACTGCTTTGTGTTCACAGCGTGCTGATCGCCACTCACTGCACCGTGGATCTGAACAGGTGGGGGGTGGTGATGCGAAAGAGGGCCAGGGAAGAGAAGGAGGGGGTGTTACTCACTGGATGCCAAGGCCTCTAGGCCAGATGGGAGGTGGAGGTGGAGGAGGGGGGACCTGCTGCCCAGCAACCCACCTACCCACTTCTGCCCTTCTCTCCCTTCATTTCCAGTTTCTCATTTCATTTACTGTCTCACTCTTTTAGTCCCTGGGCTTGAAGCAGGTTGTTGGTCCTGGCGCCACCCTTTTTTTTGTCCCTGCGACTGCTGCAGGGAGGATGCTTCACACTCTCCACCTTGACTAAGAGGTGGGGGGTAAGACAAAAAATAGGATAAAGGGTGGACAGTAAAAAAAAGGAAGAGTGGTGTTACCAGGAAGGTAAGGACCCAAATAAACACACTCAAGGCTCTTATGCAGTGGCACTTTAGAAGTCACTGCGTAGCGTGACACTATCCTGCTGTCACTCTGTCCCAAGGCCTGATGGGATGGCACAGTGGCGTTACATGGCTCACAGCCTGAAAATCAACATATGTACTCATCATCCTGCGCTTTTCAGGGAAGGAAAGGAATTTTTTTTTCTCTTTCACAGCAAAACAGAACGAAACCTTGTTAGGCTCATGTTGCCATGACGGTGAACTGCCCCATCTGCACCAAGGAATCACAGGAGGACTGGAAGTGTGTGTGTAGGTGCAGACCAATGTGTCTGCTCGGATTATTTGAACAGGCGCCTGCCGCCATTTCAGGGCTCGTCCTGGAGATTACTGGGACCTGTACTGTCATTTCTTCCATGGGTGGCTGTCCCCCTGTCCTCTCCCGTACATGGGGAGGGATTGTCTTTTTCTTCAAGAGGCAGTGTCAAAGTAGAGTGAGGGCAACAGGCGGGGGGAAGCTCCAGACCTGTTGAGGCAAAGTGTCCCGCAAAGTGCCCCCAATCAAAATGACAGATGTTCGGGTGGAGGGAGCTCAGTATGAGGATATCTCTACGTTTGCAAAATAGCTTCTCTTGTCTGTAGTCCTTCAAACACACACACATATGCACTTAAATAACACATACGCATGCATGCACACACACTAAAACTTAAGCAGAGGCGGAGTTGAGACAGGGAGGTGGAGGGGAAGCGTCGACTGAGCTTAACTTGATGGTTTTTGAAGTTTTGCTTCAGTTTGTGTGTTTGAGTGTGTGTGCTCTGTGGTATGCGACGTGGGACAGAGCAAAGTAGAAAAGCAAGAAGTAGGAAAAAAAAGGGGGTCTGCCCTGGGGTCACACACACATGCACACAAACTCAAACCAAAACACACACGCATACACAGTTCTCGGGCTGCTGTGGCATGTTTGGAGCAGTGCCTCGTCAGATTAGGGCCATGCTGGCTGTGTTTGATGGCCAACCTGGACAGACAAGGCCTGCCAGGCACAAACTGCTCAGGCACATGATGTCAGGGCAGGCACACACACACACACACACACACACACACACACACACACACACACACACACACACACACACACACACACACACACACACACACACACATGCGCACATACACACACACATGCACACATACACAAAAATTATCCCGCGCCAGACCAAAGAGACAGATGACACCCAGCATGAAGCTAAAGCCAAATCTGTAAGCATCCGCTGCGATCCAGCTGGCTAGCCCTAGGGTACCTGTCTCTGCGAAGTGAAATCAGCGTCACCCCCGTGAGCTGTCAAATTAGCTCACAGGGCTGGAAATGCTGAAGAGATTTGGCCCCTCATCGTGGAAGAGCAAAAGAGGGGGGGGAAGGGAGGGTGGTATTAAAAAATTGTCATCAATTCATCGTCCTGTTGGGGAAAAATGTTAAACTCCCATTATTCAGTAAAGGTGAACTTATTAATATGAACCTGTGGACAGGGAGGCTTTGTAATGAAGACACACACAGGACACATGTATACAAGTAAACACACACACACACACACACACACACACTCTCTGATCCAATACACACATGTATGCCACGCACATACACCCTGATACTAGCAGATGCACACGCTCAGATGCAGAAAAAAATATTACATGCGCACATGCTTTGTGAGTTGCACGCACATGTACACCTATGCACCCCACACACACAAATATACACACATTCACAGTGCCAGGGGCAAGTTTTCAATTACTGCCAGTGCTAAGCAGTCACCTGGGAGAGATGTACCATGTTTGAGTGGAAAGGCATTTCCACCAAGACTTTTTTTTTTTTTTTTTTTTTTTTTACCTCTTCTTGTCCCAGTTGTGAGACAGCTGTGAATGTCAGGCACATGATCAGAAATGACATAAAACAAAACATTAAATGTTTCCTCAGTGAACGTTTACATCACAGGAAGTGCCTGTCGGAAAAGGGAGATTTGAAACAACTGTTGAATGAGAATAAAGATGTGTGATTGAACGTTAAGAGGCCAATGCCTGGTGACTGTAAAAAATCAAAAAGTTATATAAGCTTCCACAGTGCAGCAACACAAGGGAAGAGAAGGCAACCAATCAACCTGTATTAACACAGAGTTTTTGATATAGAAAGTGTGACAACCCTGAGGTTGTCCTGGATGGTGTGCACATTGTCTAACCTGTGTTTCTATGTGGAGTGGAGAAGGGGGTCGTTAGGCCAATGAAGAGCACCTGGCTCGATGGCTCCAATGCAGCTAGAGAAGCTGCAGACCCGCAGCTCTCTCTCTCATTTCTCAGGATGGACTGCCAGGGAGCACACCAGCTCCTTACTTGCAGCTTGTTTTTTGATATGGACTAACTTTTGACACACACTTACATTGTCTCACTCATCCATACACACTACATCACTGATCTTACAGAATTGCATATTTTGCTGACCTTGTTGTGAATGAGTATTGGACAAAATAAAACCCTAACCCTAATGGTGACAATTGTTTCCTCTATTTCCTTGTTACAAATAGGAACTACTTTGTAACAACAGAAACAACAAACTGTAAAATATGAGTTGTTGCTTTATTCACTAATCAATATAACATTTTTTAAATACTGTATAGTACACTTAAAAAATCACTGCCCTCCTCTGTGTCAATATTTAATCTCTCCTATTCTTTGAGTTTAAGATTTAAAAAAAAAAGATTTGTTCTTTTGGTGACTAACAGTGATAATACATTTAAGACAATCAAATAAAAAAACAGAAATGTCCTACATAGTCTTCAATTGTCTAAATATGCATACAAAAAATACAAAAAGGTCCCTCTCCCATCCTTCAAGAGTTCCCTTCTGTGTCATCTTAAAAAAAACATATTCTTTTAAAGACATGTCAGCTAAAACACTTTCTGCTCAATCTCTATGAGAATATGTTCCAAAGAAAAAAGGAATGGATAGCCTTTGGTGGCTTTGTAAATTTTCTTACAATGAATATCTTCTTTCTCTAATCAAATCACATTGTTCATTCCAGGAATGCTACAAAAGATTTTTTTAAATGTACTGCCCCAGAAAGTCATTCATTCATTCATTATGTAAAGCCAAGATGAATTGCCCCCTCTGACTGTTATTTTATCCTTTTAAGATTTGTGATGCACTGGTACAAAAAAGGTTTTGTTCATTTTTGTTTATTTGAGCCTTTTTTTGTCACTACATTGCATGCAAACTGAGCAGGAGAAAGACACTGCTCACTTCTTCAAATAAATAAATAAAAGATGGCTGTCAACTTTGTGCCAGGGCGAACCACGGTGTTCCTGCCACACTGGCACGCTAATAACCACAGCAGGTTTCGTGTGTGTGAGGTGACATGGACAATAGAGAGGAGATAGAGACTGCCAACAAGCTCACTGCTCCCTAGTGTGTGTGACAACATGTTGACCCCTTTGGAGGGCCTGTCCTACCCTGAGACAGACCACTGTGGGAGTGTGTGTGTGTGTGTGTGTGTGCGTGTGTGTGTGTGTGTGTGTGTGTGTGTGGGTGGTTGTTTGTGCGTTAGGGTGTAAGATGGAACCTGACAGGAGTTTAGCGCTGATGACCACCACTGAGAGAGATGGCAGCACTCCTCCTTCAGGGAGAGACTGTCACTCTTGTATGCTTGTATGAGTGTGGGTGTGATTGTTCTTACTTGCTGGGCTCCTCCAGGCTTTATAAAGAGTATGTGGAAAATTACACACTTCAGGATGAGATCAAGTTTTTACCAAGTAAACTGCAGGAATAGTTTTTAAAGAATAATTGGCATCCTACACTGTTGTTGAAAAAGTTTCACAATAATACGAACATTGAGAAAGAATGGTGGTTGGTCTTTCTGGAGACTTGAGTTTCACACAAAAATAAGAGGAAGCATAAGGGGTAGAATACTTTTAAAGTAGTATACTTTTATTGGAGTAAACTATTATGACAAGCATGGACAAAAACATCTGCTAAATGAAAATGTAATATTGTAAACTCTAACAAAGTAGATGTGACATGTAATGGTGTATGTACATATGTAGTTCTAGCGAAAGTTCTGTCAGGAAGACTATATTTTGCACGCTCGTTTTATTGTTTATTCTCATACCATGTCAAATCGCTCCTCCACGCATGCTCACTCATTTTCTGGTAATCGTCAGTTGTTCACATCACCTGGTCATATATCCAATAGCCCTGCTCAACTCCCTCATCGTTAGCCTATCACATTGCTGCTGTCTTTTTTTTAAAATGGCTTTCTCTTCCACTAGTTCATTCATGCCATCGTTACGAGCAACCCTCCACCTCCCCATCGCCACCAAGCCTTCGCAAGTTCATCACCTTCTTCATCTCATCAGCCTCAGATCACAGCATCAGTCATCGTCCGGTCAACTACAGTCTCTGCAGTCTGCCTCAGATGACATCATCAACCATCTTCTCATCAACTCCAGTCTTCACAGTTCAATCAACTTCTTCATCGCATCAACCCAGACGACATCATCCGCTAACACCTCCACCACCAGTGTCTGGACTCTATGGGGGGGGGGATAGATAGTGTTGCCGCTCAGGGCAGACATCTTCAATCACGCTGTCTCCCTGTAGAGTTCAAGCGCCAAAGATTCTCTGACAATCATTCAATATCGCATAATATAAACCTTTCATCTTTAAATCATTTACTTGTCTCCCCTGATTGAAATATGGCTACTAAAGTATCTCCATGGCAACTTCAATCAATCTCAATCAATCAATCAATTAATCAATCAATCAATCAATCAATCAATCAATCAATCAATCAACCAATCAATCAATCAATCAATCAATCAATCAATCAATCAATCAATCTTTATTTGTATAGCGCCAATTCATAACAAGTGTTATCTCAAGGCGCTTTACAAAAAGCAGGTAAAGGACCTTACTCTTTGTCTATTAATATTACAAAAGAGCAGGTAAAATGACCATGCTCATTGTTATGTTTACAAAAAGCAGGTAAAAGACTTTACTCATTGCTATAATGTTGAGAGTTGAGAGGGGACAACTTAACAAAAGTCAACCACCAGTGAACACTGTAAAAGGCAATAAGAGATGCAGGTCGAATTTACCCCTTGGCTTAATAAAGTGTTTCTGATTCTGATCTGAGGTCAGGAGTTTAGAGTTTGTTCTTAGATTAAGAACAACCATTAAATTAGATAGATATCCATGAAATAAGAACAAATATCCATGGTGTCCAGGGGATAACAGAACATGACAGAGATGTTATTGTGGGAATTGAACAGTTTTTTAATATTTTATCATTCAACCTTCATTTTTTTAAGGCTTATTTTTGGGCTCTTATGCCTTTATTTAGAAAGGACAGTGGATAGAGTCTAACATCACGGACAGAGAGAGTGGGGAATGACAAGTTGGAAAGGAGCCACAGGTCGGATTTGAACCTGAGCCGCCCGCATGGAGGACTGTAGCCTCCGCATATGGGCCGCGTGCACTAACCACTATGCTACCAGTGCCCCTCAACCTACATTTTTACCATATGGCGTTAAGGTTAGAGACGTCATGTGCAGGGCAGCTAAAAAAGCTGCATCAAAGCTGCAGACAACTTAAAGCAGATATGAGCAAAAAGAAACAACCTAAAGTAGCAATTTTAATTTTACAGGAAACATTTTGTCCTCTTATCTGTGAAATTGGTGACCTCGTAATTTTTTTTCTCCTATCAATGAAGAAGTGTCTCTAATGGTGTAATGCAACAAGGAACAGTGTTTTGATAGACTTTTGTTACTGTGATTTTATGCTGCTGTATACTCCAATGAGATCTTTTTGTTTCTTGTAAAAAATGTTTAAAAAAAATACATGATGATGTTTCAAAGTGGTTTTGCATCAGGTCACAGTCTTACTAAAATGATGATATCATTGTTTAAAAGCCATGTTTGGTTTGAAAGCTCATGGACAGTGCACATGCTGTCTAACGTCACAATAATTTATAAAATAAGAAATCTGCATGCATCACTATCAGCATGTTAAAAAACTTCTTTACCAATGCCACACCAGACTTTCTGCTGTTCATTAACATACCAAAAGTTATTGATTGCAGCTTTAAGGCCGCTCTGCGTTGCCTTCTTTATTCCCTTTCTCTTCTCCTCTCCTCTACTCCTCTCTCTGCTGCTGTTTGTCCCTGGAGGTGCTCTCTTAATGTCTTTGACTAAACTTCAGCCAGTCTTGGCAGTGACGCTGCCACATAAGAGCACAGTTGAGAGGGGACCAATATGATTGTAATGGAGGGTTTGCGGGCAGGGTCTTTCACACTGTGTCACCTATAAGAAGCACAAAAGCAAACTGACGGGGTGCAGAACACTCCTGGCTACACAGATAAAAAAAAAATCCTATAATCTATTCAACTGTTCTATAAAGGCGCTGTAGAGAGAGGGGACATTTTCATCTCTGTCTTCCTGTTGTGTCACACTCACCACTGAAGCAGTGTGGCCTGTGGTGTCACATAAGCTGCAGAGGGGAGTTTTGTAATATAAAAGTCTCATGGAAAGGTGACATTATCTTCTTCTTTTGGCAAAACGATGAATGTGCTTGTTTTGAAAGCATGCAAGGATAATTGAATTTTATGAAATCCACTCTTCTGATGAAAGCGGTGCCTTTATTCACAGTGACTGAAACATTGCAGTCATATATGATGGATTATTTCCAGATTAAACTGCATCAGTTGATGGATTTTGTGTTTCTGAAATCGTAACAGAAAAACCATTACGAGTGGAAATGTTTTATTTTTACTGAAAAAATACAAATGGACTTTTAAATAGACTTTTTCCACATTTTTTTTATAAAGCTCCTGATATAATTAGCCTGAGCACAGAACACCTCCTTTCTAACTGTCTGTATCATTAGTGTAGCAATGGCAGAAAATAGTGTGAAACTGCATTAGGAAAAATAACACAGCGCATTAACACCATGTCAGCACTTAGCGTGCGTCTTAACTTTTTTACTTGTATCTGTTTATCTGTGTATATATTTTAAATGTGTGTGTATGTGTGTTTTGAGAGAGGCATCATCACATGCTCCTGCCCCTGAGGTTAGTGGATGAATGAAGGTTGTAAAGAGGAGCATGACAGCCGTGAAAGTCACAAGGGGAGTCCGCAAGCGCCGAAGAGAAGCCAAAGTTTCCCTCCCTCTGGGTATGACCTGTAAGTGTGTGTGTGTGTGTGTGTGTGTGTGTGTGTGTGACATCTCTGTGTCTGCCAAGAAAAACAATAGTTTAAGTGTATGCAGGGTGGGCATGTCTAAAAGAAAAAGCAAGATTGGATATGTGTGCGTTTGTGGCTGACTGCAGACAGAGATGATCCTGAAGCTACAGGCTGCACACTGCAGTCTATTGTTAAGATTATCAGCACTCTATCAGCACCCCCCATCCCCTGTCCCCTCCGCCATCCCTCTGCCTCATTAACAGGATCTTTTAATGCACAGTCACCTACAATCCCGAGGCAAGCCCTGTATGTGTGACCGTGTGTGTGTGACCCTGTGTTTGTATCCCCAGAATTTTACTTCAAAGACTGGTGGTCTTGGATCGGTCAGAGTTTTTGAAATGCTGAGGCATACTTTAGATGGCTAGATAGTTCACCGAGTGTATGTGTGTGTGTGTGTGTGTGTGTGTGTGTGTGTGTGTTAGAAAATCAGGAGATACAGAGATGACTGTGTTTTCCTGACTAAATGTCGATTTCACACACCCCCTCATTTGCGGCTAGTTTTTCAAAGAGCCCAGTGATCAGCTGTGTGTCATGTGCTGTTAAATTTAGTCTGAATATGGGCTGTTTTTGGTCATCCTTCAAGATCAAATGCTATTAACACTAAACTAAAACATGTTGTGCTCAAAAACACACAAATTGAAGAATGTGCCTCAGGGACACCAATTTTACACAGCAGCTGTGATGTGTTTTTTTTTTTGGCGACAGTTAAGCCTAATCCGTAAATTTTTTATCTATTGAACTATCTTGTAATACAGTGTCTCCTTTTCTGGTGCAACTGCCACTAACATTTGAGGGTGCCCCCCTGGTCCCTCGATTTGACAAAAAAGCCCCCCTAGCTATTGTACTGAACAGAGAGGCTGTAATTCATTTCATGGGACACATCCCATGGAAAAAATGAAAGCAGCTCTTAAAAACATACACCCTGCAAATTAGAGAATTAGTTTGCCCTTAACCTTTCAGTGATCTGTTTGTCTTCTCCTTTTCCACGCTTGTCACTGCTAAACACACATGCAAGCAATACTGACTTTAACCTAGATATCTCCTTAAACTAAAATGATGAAACCTCTGGATTGGTTTGTGATGTTGTGCATGCTGGAGTTATAACTGAGTGAATGTCTGCATCTTTGCAACAAACTTTCCATTTTTTTGTCTTATCTAGGAAAACATCTTTCACACTAAATTACCACTGCCTCAATGAAATGCATTATGCACCAACCCTGTGTTTTTCAGAGTTAAATATGATGATGGAATATAAAGGAAACAAACTCATTTATACAACACCTAAAAAATGGTAGCAATAATGAGAACATAGACAAATAAAAAACATGCAGTTCCTTCATTTCTACAAAAGATGGACAATATACTAGATCAGTATTAATAGAGAACAAGTTGTGTACGTATTACTGAATATGACTCTAATCATTTTTTGAATGCATTTTCTTTATGGTTAGTTCCTGATCAACTCTAAATCAGTGCTTTAGGGACACATAACTCATAACAGCACTTGTATTACTATTTATGAATCATTGGTTACTTTGTGTTCACCTCCAGGGAATTACTATAACCCACTGAGTGATCATTACATATGACAACCTTACCATTATTCACCTCTTTGTGCCCAATAAAGACAATTTGCATTATGATATTGTCTATTTCATACTGCATCATAAAGAATCAGAATCTGATGATTTCTTCTTTGCTTATTACTTAGTAACATGGTTTGTGAACCATGATGTGAAATTTGTACAATTTACTCTTAAAAATATTTTGGGGGCCAGTAGCCTAGTGGTTAGTGCGTGCTCCATGTACAGAGGATGAAGCAACCCAGAGTGGGTGGTCTGGGTTTGAATCCGACCTGTGGCTCCTTCCCCGCATGTCATTCCCCACTCTCTGCGTTCCCAATGTCTGACTCTATCCATGTTCCTATTTCTAAAATAAAGGCATAGAAAGCCTGAAAATCTATATTTAAAAAACGTCTGTTTCAGGGAGGGTATTAGTATTTAACTGTTTGTTCACCACTTTGTGAAGACTTATGGAAACTTGCATAAACAGGGCTTCATCTGACCTCAAAAAACACTCTTTGGTTCACCAACTCTCAAGAAACATGTCTTGTTTTGACTGGTTCATATGATGTCCAACAGTCCTCACGTCATTATTGCTTTGGTTCCACATTTAATGACAAATTAGTAGCATTTAGTGTGGGACATTAAAATTGGAGCAGAAAAAGCCTGTGCAACATTGACATTTTACATGAAAGTTAGTTTTTTCATCATCAAAAACAAAAACAAATATTATACAAAGATTGTTAGGAGCTCTGTTAGTAACTATGTGTGTGTGTGTGTGTGTGTGTACGTGTGTGTGTGTGTGTGTGTGTGTGTGTGTGTGTGTGTGTGTGTGTGTGTATGTGTGTGTGTGTGTGTGTGCGCGTGTGTTTGTGTGTGTGCTTGTGTGTGCGTGTGTATGTGTATTCCTGATGTTACATACGTGGTTAAACTACATATGTTTTAGAGAATAATCCACATCATAAAGAATCTCTCCTTTCATATAATTTAAAGTTTTTCACATCACATTTCACTTGTATGAAGAGGTGCAATAATATGTATGTGTTTTAGGAGAGATTGCCAAAAGTGTGCTGAATTATCCTTACTAGAATGAACATGTTGCCATGACCCTTTCCATGATGGCCCAGCCATTTGAAACACCTTTGTAAAGTGTTGTAAGTATGATAAAAACCCCATTGGATCAAGTCAGTCACATCTCGAAGCACTGATTTTTTTCAGAAACAAGAAGTTAGAGGCTGGGGATGGTCAATGTTGTGATGGAGTTAGATCATATAAGACAAGTTGAACGTTAAAAGTTTGAAAAGGAATTAACATAGAGACAGCGATTAGATTAGTCTTTTAACTGGAAACAGAGCAGCTTGCTATATTGTGAAGAGAATAGTTTTTATCTGAGTTGTTGGATTAATCCCTGCCCAGGGGAAACCGGTGATTCTTAAGGCAGAGTGTACATTTAAATGACTGAAACCTAAGCGCTTTGTTAAATTGTCTGCAGATGGACTCACTATCCTCTCACTTTCCCTTTAAAATCTTTAGTTTTGCTTGATGTATCGTTTCTGGTCATTTCTTCCTGGATTCCTCTGTGTCAGTCACACCACCAGCACCACATCCATGTCTTTATTCAAAATAACAGGCCTGTTTTCACACAATAATTAAAAAGAGAGTGGGGTCATTAAGATATCAACTCATATTTAAAGTAATATGAGACCTTGTTCTGTAACATTGTCACCAGACCCCTATTCATTAGGGAAATGAGATGTGTTAGGAAGAGAAAGCACTCCGCATTTAACTCCAGGTTTAAATAAATTAGCCATCTCAAATTAAAGCCCACTGTTCTAACTAAAAGAGAAAGGGGATAAAAAATTCACCATCCTGATGACATATGCAGATGAGTTGGAAGAATATGCAAATTAGGAGACTGTTGCTGTTTTTCCCATGGAGGTCAAATTACAGTAAAGTGCTGAGGGCAGTGCTCTCTGCTCTCTGCCCACCCAGGAGTCTGTCTATTAACTCCTCACTCCCCTCAACCCCTCCAAATATCCTCTATGCTCACTTCAAATGCCATCCTCCCTGTGCTGCACTCCCCTATTTTTTTTTCGATGTACACCCCCCTGTCACAGGGTTTCAGCTGCAATTACTTTTAGTATCACTTCTCAGTGAGAAGTCAACTTCCCTGGAGGCTTCCTATCAGAACCTATTACAGCGGGGGGGGCAGGCTGAAGTTAAGTGGCATGACCTGTGGGTTGGTTGGAGCAGGAGGGGGGGGGGGGGGTTTAAATGTATGGCTAATTTGTGGAACATTTGAATAAAGTGATGAGGATTGTGACAGGGCCACACAATGTGAGCGCACGGCAGACTTCAAGCCCTTGAATCAACCGAGACCAAGAGTGCTTTTGCATGGAATCATTTTAAAAAGTGAGTTCAGAATCGTTAACATTTTGTGAATGTAAATTGTGAGAGAAAATATTTTTCACATTTTTAAAATACAGCTACAGGCCAGTTTTTTTTTAACTCATTCATCTGAGCGAGTCAACTCCTCTACTTTGCGTTTTTTGCCTTCTTCACCCTTAATTCACCTCTTACCCCGAGGCCAAAACCATAACCCCATGAATGGCTGCGTGACCACACACACACACACACACACACACACACAAGCCACACAGGCACACATGCATACAGAAAAATGCGAGGATGCTGCAGCTGAGGTAGATCAGCAAAAGGGGTGAGGAGCGAGCGAGGCGGCTAATTCAACAACAGTTATCTGTTAGTCTGTGTGTGTGTGTGTGTGTGTGTGTGTGTGTGTGTGTGTGCGTGTGTGTGTGTGTGTGTGTGTGCATGTATGTGTGGTAGTGTGTGAGAGAGAGACTTAAGGTGCAATCTTGTGCAATCTCCTTGCCCCAGGTTACGCATGTGTACTTTAGCACCAACGTGCCGAATCAGCCACCCATCTCTCTGATTGATGATCTGAGCATCTCGTAAAACTCTGGTCTCACTGCACACCTGGGATCCTTATGCAATCCAAGGTGAGGCTTCGTCTCGCAAGAGATATAAAGAATAAAAAATAAAAAATGAAGTTCTGTTGGAAATAAAACATACATATGGTAAACTGGTGTATCCAGATTCACAACAGTGTTATAAACCCTTTGAGCCAAAATGTGAGGTAAGCAATCAAACAGATGTCTGATTCAGTCTTAAAAAATAATGACTTGGTATTTCTCAGATGGTGACTTAAGAGAGCATCATTACATACATACATCCATAAGACAATAAGATAGGCATTTGCTAGGCCCCTAACCAAAACGTTTAAAGGATACTTCTTTTTATTACATCTTGAGGCCTTTTTGTTTTTTTTAGCTTTGGCTATAACGTCTATTGGTTGTGATAACATTCTGAGCACCAAGTTAATATACAGGTAGAGATAATCTCTATCAACAGATATCTTCGCACTTGTGCCGAATCTGTAGGGGAGGGATACATTTTTTTAATGCGTATTATAGCTGTTTGTCAGGAGGCTTAAGGTCGCCCTTGCCCCAGCCCTTTGCCTGTTACTTGGTTGCCTGAACGTTAGTTCGTGACAGAATTTCTAACATTAGCGACCACCATCCAACCCAAATACTTGTAGGAGGTCAGCTTTCAATGGCTTTACCGTCAGAAGTAAAAATACTAAAATCTTGTGGCTGTTGTAAGTTTGTTTTGGGAAAAACTATGAGCTGTCTGAAGCTCTTGAATTGCTTTTGCAATGTAGACGGAAGTGCTGTCAGCATACAAGTGTATTTTTTCTTTGATGTCCTTATCCAGATCATTTATAAAATAGAAAACTAAAAAAGGTTCCAAGGTTGAGCCCTGGGGGACACCTTTAGTCATATTAAAACAATCTGACTTGTGGCCTACATTGACACACTGAGTTTCAGTTGAAAAATAACTTCTGACCCAATTTACTGTCTTAAGAGTGAAACCAGCATTTCTAAGTCTTATTAGCAGCAATTCATGGTCCATTGAGTCATTTGCCTTGGGAAGATCTAATAAAGCAGCACAATGCTGTTTTCTGTCCAAGGCACCAATAAGGTCATTTGTTATGAACATGACCACAGCAGCAGTAATACTGTTACCAGTTCTAAAAACAGACTGAACATGACATAAAACATTTTTCTCTTGTAAAAAAAGGATTTAAGATTCATAGCCAGGAAAATGGGCGGTATTTGTTCAACCTCAAGGGGTCACCTTCTTTAAGTAAGGACGGAACATATGCAGCTTTCAAAATTTTAGGGATTGAGATGGAGAAAAGACTCAAATTAAAAATACAAGTAATGGGCTCTGCAATTTAATCAGCTACAACCTTTAATAGATACGTTTCCAGATAGTCAAGACCTGCAGCCTTTTTATGTTCAATCTTTTAGAGCTATACAAACTTCACAAACTGATGTAGATTTAAAATGAAATACATCCAGATTTCCATCAGTTTCAGAAGAGGCAGAGCATTGAACAGATTCATTTATTCACTTATAACTTAATGGATAGTGTTTCTTACATTGATTGACTATGAGATCTTTGTTGTTTATTTAATCTGAGCCAACCAGTATGATTTCAGGGAGGCTTGAAGCAACCATAAATAGTCATTGAATATATTTAGTTATTCCTCCTTGCATTCACAATTACCGTTAATATATGTCCAAGTGGATTCAAAGTCTATCTGTAAATTGATTTAGATTTAAGCTCGATGCAGGAGGTCTCGTGTGCTTTGTTTGCCTTTTGATTAAGAGTTCAGCACTGTATCTCACCAGATGCAAAGATCTGCCCTGTGTAATTATATGTTACATCTAACTGTTCCCTGTCGTTGCCCTATTTACATAAATTCAGTCATTGTGACAGAGAGCTGTGATTCAGTGAAAAAAGACAAATACTGGAACATTATTAGATCATAACACACATTTTTATAGATTAATGTTCAAAGTTTATGACACTTTTTTTTCTTCACGTCTACAAGAATGATTTCATTGCTAGAACATGTTGTGAACAACACATGCCCTTCCTCCCTCCTGTGTCCATCTTAGCTGCATCCCTGCTTTTACACTCATGTAATTGCAATAGACAATCAGATGCCATCTTTATAGGCGCATGGTACAACTGTCATAATGTGTAAGGCTATGATAAAGCGCAGCCGATAAATCCTGTCAAAAGCACTTATGACATGCTAAGGCTCCCCTCACCACCACACAGTGTTGATTTCTCCTCTGAATCTGTCAGCCAGAGACACGGAGTCCTGTTCTTAGCAGATGTCGAGGACGATGCGTTGAAGTCATCCTGACATTGTTAATAAGAATTAATGAAGGGTGGTGGCGGATGCGTGGCGTTTGTTGTTGTGTGGGTCGAGTGGGGGTCGTTGATCTAATTTGGTTGGTAAACTCAAGGAGACAAAGGTGTTGGGAAACAATGAGGAGGTGACATGGGTAAAAGCAGAACGCTTTACCTCGTTACAGAGTGAAAACAGGGAAACCTACTGGAAATTCATCCTGAAGCTTTTCGCTTACGGCGAACAAGAATCCAACACTGTCTCTGTGATTGTTACCCTGTTATGATTCAGACACTTGTACCATCAATATTCCTAAGAAAACTTTTCATTGCATTATTTTTAAGGATTATTATTCAATAACAGTTTTAGCTTTTCATCACAGCTGGGATAACAACGATCTTACAAGTGAATTGTCTTTGAATCTTTGAAATTTTTGCCATTGACACATTTATTTTACATATCTTCACTTGCTGCTGACATATTCAATGTTTAATTATTACTTAAACAATTCATGGAAGATTACACCAGTGTCTGTAGCTGGACTACTTAACTTACTTCATTGTAGGACATGCGTCGCCTGAACAATGCATGTTCACTACCGTCATTTCAGCTGCACTTTCAATCAATACCTCCAAATTGAGTAACTTGGATTTGATATTAGCTTTAAGTTGTATTAGTTGATTAGTGGGTTTTTGTTTGTCTGTTCAAGTGTGATCCATTGACTTGTTATTTTATTTTGATATCTTAATTTTTTTTAAATATCATCTTTACTTTGATTGCTCCCATTATTTTTGATATCTCATTTAGAGTTATGCGTTGTTAGTGTAATATGCTGCCCATTACTTCATGTGAATTATTACTATCACGCCTATTCCTGAGTTGATCATATTGCTCTCATGTTTGGTTGCTGATAGGTTGAGTTGGTTTTTGCTTCTTGTGTAGATTGCTCACATCCTCTGTACTAAATGCATTCCTATGTAACTAGAGTTATGTTAAACTTGAAAGATTGACAAAAAAAAGCTGACACACAAAAATAAATCCGTTTTAGATTGGGATGGTAATAAAAGCCATCAATTCTGCAATGTATTTGGGTCTTTCCCTATTAGATTAGTAGTGTAGTGTAGGAGTTTATGATAAAGGTTGTATGGACATGAAATTTAAACTTTTTCAGTTCACCTAAAGTTTTAATATTTTGCCTGCAAAATAACCAATTTATCTTATATACATTTTTAAAGCTCTCTGTGCAATTTTGTGCTCTGCTAGAGAGAAAGGTAGGTCGAGAGAGAGAAAGATAGAGAAAGACAGAGAGAAAGAGAGAGAGAGTGAGCAGTGCCAAAGCTCCGTAGTAAGAAATTAAGTCATCAGTAAATACTGAATATAACTTTACAATGACCTTTGACCTCTTCCTCACCAGGCAGTGAGGGCGATGTCAAAGTCCATACGAGCGCTGGAGGGTGGGGGCACAGTTAATATAATGGGTGGGTCATAAGTGGGTCGATCCCGGGCCGACCCTATGAAGTATCTCTCTCTCACCGTCAGAAGGTGGTGGCAAGGTCGGCTCTAATTGGTGCCTCAGTCCTGATCACCTGCTGAGGCCTCAGCACCGCGTCGAGCTTTGACTGCACTCAGGTTGGATAAGAGAAGAACCTGACTGTCAAGGAGCAACTGCCAACAGTGAGCACAGAGACAAATTATGAAGTATGGATTCAAAATGTACGACATAATTAGAGAGAGTTGGGATTATAACTAAGCAGTGTGAATGAAAAATGATTAAACAAATATTCAAATAGCTTGTTTAGGATAAAAAACTCAAACAACACTGAAGATGTTTTATGAGTTTCTTTCATTTTTAACTGCTAGTTGTTTTGTCTTATTTCGTATTCTAGTAGGCTTTTAAAGTGTGCACTCACTTCAAAAAACGTAACTATATAGATTTTGTTTTCAGTCATCAACTTCACCTTCTTAAAAGTGCAAGATCTTTATCTGGCATAGTTTTCTTTGTACCTGTTTGACCAACAATGCATTTTTCACAGCGTCTCTGAAATACTAAAGCCTCATAAATCTCAGATTTGTTTTCGCTTTATCTTTGGTGTTCCTTTTAAATTGAATTACTTAATTGACACAATAAACGACAAGTGGATTTGAGCTTGTAGAGTGCTTTTCTAGTCTTCTGACAACTCTGATGTACTTTTCTGTCTTATCTCCAAAAAAAAAGAGAGATCTAACTGGTACCAACAAATGTTAAATGTATTTTTATGCATTTTCTGTTACCATGGCATCAACACAAACACAGTCAATCCAAACCAGTCCACAAAGCAGCAACTCTTTGTGGGCAAAAGCTTGATTATTTACACCTCAGAAAATAAGTACAACTGTCGCACTCTGCACACTGCATTCCATCCAAATACTAACATAACCAAGAGAACAAGGGCTTCTTTAATGGAAGACCACATCATAAACTGCACAGAGTAGTCACAAGGCTTGTTCAAATGACTGCGAGCTGTTTTTTATCCTTCACATCTTCTTCATGACACTTGCCACAAACGCACAGAGAGACCTGTTAAGGAGCTACAGCTGAACAACAGCTCTGTCTTCTGGTTGCTTTTTACGTAAAACAAATTCTTAACAGAAGCACACAGTGAAAGATCTGCAGAGAAATCAGAGGTCATGAGCTGTGTATCCCTTTGATTTATTGACACAGGGTGAGCACCATGCTTACATCTGATAAGGAAAGCACTGAAGCTATGAGCCACAGACACTGATATGTGGAGGGGGGGGGGGCTTTAACATGTGGCTAATACGGGAGTATTTTAATAGAAGATGGTAAAGAATAACACAAGTATTGACACAAATACAAAACACAAATTGTACTCATCTTAAACTGTTGAACAGTTGAGTGTATGTGTTTATGTATCATTACCTCCATGATATTCATTAGCAGGTTCTATTACCACAACTTGACTTGTTAATGGCGCTAATAGCAAACACCCAGCCAGCAGCAGAAAGGCTTTCAGACGCACGGATCATTGTTCACGTCACAAAAAGATCCTTCGGCCTCTGGGTGCTCTTTTTCTCTCTCAGTGGTCTCCCTTCCTCCCTCTCCAGTAGCCCCCGTGGGAGCGTGAGGGTTGAAATGACACACAGTGGCTGACTGTCGCCCAGGGGCCTGGGTTCTGGCCTTGGCTGGCTGGATCTGTGTGGCAGCTGGTGAGCCCGCTGCCCTCTCTGTGGCCTGCAGCATCAACAGTGGTGGTAGTGGGACTGATTGGAACCTCACTCTGATCTCTGACTCTGGGGCTGACGCGCAACTGCTCACTGCTGCCCACACTGACTGGTGGAGAGGAAGTGGGACAGAGAGCGGGGATGTAATCAGGAACACACACACACACACACACACACAAACTAAACTGTCTGGTGAATTGGCTGGGAGTATGTGAAACATAAAGTCCTCTAAGAAAAAAATAAACAGGCCAGTCCAGATTAGGATGTGAGATGAGAGAGACCAAACGATATTCAACAGGGCAACAATGGAGGAACAATGTGGACTCAGCAGTGACTGTGATCATTATGGGGTTATGTTGAACCAGCAAGCACATTTATACAGAAACTGTTGCTGAAAATGAACTGATATGGCACGAAGGAGGCGGCTTATCCTTAGGACACATTGTACTGGCTGTCAAGTATCATTGTCTTAAGTCTTTATTTAACCTATTTGCTGTGGCATGTTCAAGGCTCAGATACAACAAATTAGGATTATTAATAAATAGAAAAAAACAATTTTTAACATGCTAGTAGCACTTCACTTGCACACAACCAGCTGTGTATTCCCTTTGAAAAGTATACTTCTGATCGGCCCGCACAAACAGAAAAGACCAATGTAACCGTCTCCCATGTTAACTCCATAGTTTTGATTATCTTCTTCTTATAAATTGTGTTAGCAGGATTTAAGGCTTGATATGCTCCTCAGCACAGCCCAACAGTTATAAAGGGTTCTAGGCATTATAATTATTGAAAACAATGACATTCTTTCAAGAACATTAACCGAACTAGACTTTTATTAGCAAGCATTCCCTTAATGGCGTCTCCGCACCTCATACAATAGATCTGTTAGATCAAGAGCTGTTTTGATCTTTGCTGAATTTTCAAGTTAAACATGTAAAAACCAAGAGAGCAAACAGGAGTTCAGGGATTTGAAAAAGGTCAAACATTAAGGCAGGAATCATGATCTAAAAAGTCAACAACATAAAATGGGTGGAGTGAGGATCTGTCCTCAGATGTGATGATAATGATGATAACGTGGTGCTCTTGGGTTTTAGGGAGAAGGTCTGCCCCGTCAGACAGACGAGCTCGTGACGAGTCAGGCTGCGTTGGGTGGGGTCAGGTCTTAGTGGTGCCTGCCCATGTAAAGTCTGTTCCTTAGAACGACTAGGGGAGGGAGGTGGTGTCGCAGACCAGGGTGGTGCTGAATGTGATCGAACCATCGTGTCACATTCACGTACTGCTCTTTCTCCTGGATGGGCATTTCCACCTGAGTGAGAGAGGAGAGGTTAAGGAAAGAGAAACATTTATACACTATGTGGTGCTGAATTTTAATTTGGGAGGGCATCAGTTTTGAATATAGTAACTAAACAATTTCTTGTCTTGTGCTACTGTGGTAAAAACAACTAGCTTATCTGGGATCTTTAAAAACTAAATGTGCCACAAGAAAAACTAAAGAAAAGTAAGAAAGTGCAAAGAGTATTTTTATCATGCTTAGAAAGGCTATTCATTTACTGCTCTTTTGTTTTTACACTCAAATAGTTTCTTGTGATAAATTTAATAATTGAATGTAAAATTCTGGATGTTTTTGATTCTTTAGGCCTTTAAAAAAAAAACATTTGAAAAAAGACAAAAAATCCCTTTCAAGTCAAACTGTTGAATTTTCCTGAAATGTGAAGTGTGCACAAAAACAAACAGACAATATAAATTAAGCACGATGAAAACCAAGTGCATGTATTGCCCTCCATCCTTTAGAGATGTATGTGAAATAGTCTTCCTTTCAGGGTCTTAGACAGGTACTGAAGATGGTAATGTGGGGTTGATGTTAATGACATGGGAAACTTCTCAGGTCTTCACAGACTCTTAGTTTGGTGAGGAAAACAAAAAGAAAACAAACGGCTGAAGGGGTCTGAAAAAGTCTCATCGACTAGCAGTCCCCCAAATGCCCTAACCCTATGATGGGTTTAAAGTGACTGTAGGGCAAAGCCCAGTGTAGCATTCTAAGTGTAGCTTGACAAGGTGGTGTCAGACATATTGTCAGGTGAAAAAGTACAAAACACCAGAACACACGAGGACGTCCTTGAACAAAAAAAACGTATTAGGCGTTTCCTTTTTTTGTCATCTCATTAAGCTGAATGTGGAAATCCCCCACACAGGCAACAATCCAGCCTAAAAGCATTCTAGCATCAGTCAGGTTTAATGTTTGTGTAATCTTGTTTTCCATGAATTGAACATCAAGACAGGCGCTGGTTAAGGGTTGGGCTAGCTGACCCCTGGTCCCTGAGGTTAAAACGCACACTGATTGCAAACCAAAGTGACGCTCCTCTGCCTGGTGGCGGGAGGCAACCTTCCATCTCCGCCAGAACCACTGACATCTCTCAACATGTGATCTCACCCTCCCTCCCTCTCATTCCGTCTTTCCCATTTCTAGAATCACTTTTTTTTAATCCTGGAAGGCATAACAAACTTGCTTGTTCCTGGTCCGAGGCTATAGATATCACTTTGTGCCACATCACTTTATAACGAGAAGTGAGAATGTGTTTATAACCCGTGTGTTTATTGCCAACTTGCTTTTGATGGCCTTTGGCCATATGACTGGTCTGATTGTGTGTTATGCACAGTGACAAATTGCTTATTAAAGTTGTGGTTTGACTGAAGTGAGCACTGATCGGGAGGGAAAAGGATGGATGAAGGGATGGATGGGTGAGAGAGTCCTTGGTAAATGTACTGAGGCAAAACAAATCAATCACATTTACCCCAGAATAGGCAATCCCCAACATAACACTGGAAGAAGTTCTGAAGTGAATCTGTTAGTTTTAGTCACAAAGAGCTTCATACATGTGTCATAGAAGGGCCTGAGAATGAATCACAGTTTATCTAATTACTTGAAAAAAAAAAGAAGTGATTTAAAAGTAATGAACTGGAAACTCTGACAGAAAGTTTCTAAATGAAACATTAAAAAAAAATGTTTTTGAATATCAAAAAAAGTGATCTCAAGATGCTTTTTAAAAAGAGCAGACTAGACTGCACTCTTTGTTACGTTATTTACAGAAACCTAACATTAACCCACAAATAATCTGAAGCTATGTTTTTTTCTTATTTACACAAGATCAATTTTATTCAAAACAATAACTCTTCTTGTCTTTGAGTCATATCAAGGGAAAGATTGATTAGAAACACATAACCGTTGAAGTGATATTAAGAACTACAAAAGCTTGATTGTGTGAGACCTTAAAGGTGCAGAAGTGACAGAATACTTAAGAGACTTACTATGAGTGGATGGATTCCAAAGTATATAAAAGCGTCAGCTAAGGTGAACTGGTTGCCAGCCAGGAAAACCTTGTCTTGGAGGTAGAGGTTGAGATCCTGCAAGAATAATTTTCATTAAAAATAATGTGCTATGCAAATCAGGTCATTCATTTATGCAGTGTAGTATGTGACTTGTGTTCACGTTACATTCATTTGAATCTCTAATGAGGCCTCCTGTAACAGAGGAGGTGCTGTTTGTCCTATCATCACTTCATCTGCATTAAAAAAAAAAAGACAATCTAAAGAGAATATGCAGCTCTGCAAAGTCAGACATTCATGTTAAATCAACATGTTTGTAACCAAATGTTTCTCTCTTGATGAACACTAAAGACAAAAGGTTGTATGACAGCAGGTTCGTTAACCTATATATCTGTGGGTGCGTGAGGTGCATGAGTCTGGATCCTAGCTTGCGTGCGTGTCTGCTTGCTGTGCTATGTGTGTAGGAATAATATGTAACCTGGGGGGGTATAGCATCTCTCCCCATGACTGGGGACTAAGCACAGATGCTCTTCAAAACAGTCTATTTGTTTACTGCCCTACCAAATGAATACGACTCTAGCTTGCAAATCTAATGAAGCTGCCCCAAACTTGGGCATCGTGATGTGTGTTTCTCAGTCAATGTCTGTGTGTGCAAAGTCGTGCATGGAAGTGCTGGTCCCAGGGGAAGAGACCATCTTTAGCACTTGTACATTGTGTGAAGGGAACACTCCATGCACACAGAGCATCTTGGGGGCAAATGGAGTTATTGTGCGGCAAGAGTGGGTGATGCCAAACAAGGCATGAAGACTGCAGACTTCCTCTCTTTCCACAATCAGATCCTTGCTTTTCTTAGCCTACAGCCATGGAGCTGAAGCCCAGTCGAGCATCAGAAGAGGGACAGCTCTCCAGACACCCCCACCCCAGCACATGGAGCTCCAACCTGGGTCCTACCTGCCCCGGCCTTAAGTGCACACTCTAGGATGGGTACATTCACATTTAAAAAAAATGCTGGCAAAGTTTGTGGCAGCATTTAAACAAGTAAAGGGCAGACTCTATCTGAGGTTAATAGAAATGTGAAGAACTGTGCAAGAATTCTTGTGGAAAGTCTTGTTGTTCACCCTTTGGTTAGGTCATGTCCAGACATGAACTTCACCAGATCCTTCTTACAACACACAGAAATGGAACAACACATCATTAAAACTGGGTTAGATATATTCATAATGCTATTTAATACTACTGAAAATCACTGAATGCCTTGTGCTCATTACTTTCGGATGTACTTTTTTTATATTGTTGCTGTCTTTCTACAGAATTTATCCAGATACAGCTGGGGTTCAGAACATTTTACTTTTCCATTATACGGTCCTGGGAATTCAGGCAAATATAAACTTGACGCAAAAGTAAAATTGTAAAACCTGAATCATGGGGAAAGTATTCAAACCAAGAATAACCTGAAATTAATTTAATTACAATTTCCAGTCTTCCAAAGATTAAAGATGTATAATCTGGTAAAAATAAATAATAAAGCCTGTAATGCCACATGAGGATTTCACGATGTTGGTGCTGACTGTTTACTTAAGACAGAGTTGGAACAACTCAAACTGTAATTGGCTGTATACTGACTGCATTTGATTCACAAAACAAGTGATAGGCATTTGAATCGACTTATGGCACAGGAAGTCCTTGACTTAGCTTACTTTATGTTCATGGCCTGATTGGCCTTGTTTGATAATCATCATACTACAGAGTGACATCATGTTCTCTTTAGTGTCAGGTTAAAAATGACAAATTTCTTATCCGCACCCAGGGGGGAGAAAGTTTAAGAACTCCTGGAGTTGTCAGTTTTTATCTCTGGATAACTTAATGGGAGATGACTAGTGTGCTTGTGAGAAGAGTGTTAAGAACAGAGCTAAAACAGAAAGACAGGACAGGGGACCACAGGGCAACACAACTGAGCTGCTCAGGGCGACTTCCTTCTGTAAGTGGCACCATTAAAATATTTTAGGGGCCTGTCCAGATAACATGATGCCGCACAGCGTGATTCCTCAGCCATGCCACAACAGCGTGTCATGCTGAGATGTGTGTGTGTGCCACCACATGCTGACACAACAGTGCCAAGAGGCACCTAGCGTCCAGCGGACCAGTGGCTGGTGATCCATTTCACGCTGTCTGGCGTCAGGCACATTAAAGCATTTTTCTCTGTCGCGTGGGGCCATGTCACTAAAGGGCCATACATCAGTCCGTATTCCTGTCGCTTTTGCCTTAGAAAGATTTACACACACTTATTCAAACATAGTGGCCTAGCTGTTGGACAGAGATAAAGAATGTGCGGACAACTTAGATGCTTTGGTGCCTCTCAAAGGTAGGGAATGTTTGTCAAAACGTGCTTCTTTTTCAGAATAAAAAATCAGAGTTGGCATCGAATAGAAGCAAACACTGCATTCAACTCTGGGGCAATAGCTATTGGATAAGTCTACAGACAAATATATCAAACAGCACGCACATCCAAAAAATGAATACTGGGTGCTGGACAAAAAAACATCCAAAGATAGAGAAAGACTAAAATTATCACCACATGTAGCGTTTCCCCTCTGATAAACGGCAAGGGCCCCAAAACTTTACATACAGTCACAAGTCTACAGACAGAAATCAAAAGCTCTTTGGAGAACCAAAAAAATATTCCCTCCCTTGTAAATCAACCTGTCTACCTTTAAAATGGTCTTGGTGTCTTCCTTTGTGCAACCATCTAGCTTTGTGACTCTGTGCTCCAGCCACTGCTGCACCACAGCTCGGCCCTCTGCTGAGTCACCCAGGAGCTCTGGGCGCTTGGCTTCTTTCACAAGGTGACAGGCGATGGTCACCAGCCCCACCAGTGGAGGACCATTATTATTCTGTAACACAGGTACCTGCATGGACAGGTGAGAGAGAGAAGCCAGAGAGACCGCAGTGAGATGGCTAGAGAGAGTAAAGGACATAGGATTGAATCAACTTTTGATCTATACTAAGTTCAGGCCAGATATGCACAAGATATCAGATATTACTGTATTGCCTTTGATTTGTACCTCCTTTAAAAATGATAGATGTCACATAGGGGAAAAATCTGCTTAATATCTTTACCAGAAGATTTTTTTCGGGCTCTGGGAGAGTATGTTATATGTTCTCTTCATTACAAGTAGTTGAGACTGTGCAGCTTCCTGTCGTGTTCAACGAGGGGACACTAACTATTATTTTCAACCTTTTCCTACAAATGTATAACTTGTTCATCACGTTAAGTCAGAGAGACTATACGACTATGCCCGTCCTCTACAGAGATCAATACTTAAGGTGCATGTTATTTCGGTCCTACAGCTACTCCTCCACTCCTTTATGAGCGAGGTGAAATTGGTTTTATGTTCGACATTCGCTTGTTTTTTCTATTTCCAACCTTAATAGCGTCATGAAAACCGCACCAATAACAGCCAGGTTGGTATTATTTTGTACAGATAAGTACGACAGACATTTCACAGGTCTCATCAACTCACTAACCTCAGTGTTTGTGGCGAAAACTCAAAGAAACAACGCTGAATGTCCGTCGGAGTACCGTGCGGCAGCCGGGGCGCTTAGGGACCATCGTCAAATTGCAATCTCTGATTTTTCAGTTTGGACAATCAAAGAAAATAACAACAACACACAAGTATTGTCTGTTTTTAAGCTTATTATAGATCTTTCACAACCATTATCTCCCAGAAAAAAACATTTAAAAATATCCAAGAAAGAAGAAGTGTTCAGTAGGCATTGGTTATTAATATTTATCGGTTTTATTTTGAAATAGCTCTCAGGAATTCCAACCTGCCAACACCAATCTACTTGTCATGTGTTTGTAAGGTTGGTATTGATCTTTCACAACCATCATTTCCCATAAAATCATGTAAAAATATTCCAGAAACAATTAGTATTCATTGAGCATAATTGAGGAAAGTTACTCAACGTTTTATTTTGAAATAGCTCGCAGGAATTTCAATCTACCAACACCATTCTATTTGTCATCTGTTTGTAAGGTTGGTATTGATCATTCACAACCATCATCTCCAATAAAATCATTTAAAAATATTCCAGAAACAATCAGTATTTATTGAGCATATTTCAGGAATATTTCCCGGTTTTATTTTGAAATAGCTGGCAGGTATTTCAATCTACCAACACCATTCTACTTGTCATCTGTTTGTAAGGTCGGTATTGATCATTCACAACCATCATCTCCCATAAAATCATTTAAAATATTCCAGCAACAATCAGTATTTATTGAGCATATTTTAGGACTATTTCCCCGTTTTATTTTGAAATAGCTCACAGGAATTTCAATCTACCAACACCATTCTACTTGTCATCTGTTTGTAAGGTCGATATTGATCTTTCACAACCATCATCTCCCATAAAATCATTTAAGAATATTCCAGGAACAATTAGTATTCATTGAGCATAATTGAGGAAAATTACTCAACGTTTTATTTTGAAATAGCTCGCAGGAATTTCAATCTACCAACACCATTCTATTTGTCATCTGTTTGTAAGGTCGGTATTGATCATTCACAACCATCATTTCCCATAAAATCATTTAAAAATATTCCAGAAACAATCAGTATTTATTGAGCATATTTCAGGAATATTTCCCGGTTTTATTTTGAAATAGCTGGCAGGTATTTCAATCTACCAACACCATTCTACTTGTCATCTGTTTGTAAGGTCGGTATTGATCATTCACAACCATCATCTCCCATAAAATCATTTAAAATATTCCAGCAACAATCAGTATTTATTGAGCATATTTTAGGACTATTTCCCCGTTTTATTTTGAAATAGCTCACAGGAATTTCAATCTACCAACACCATTCTACTTGTCATCTGTTTGTAAGGTCGATATTGATCTTTCACAACCATCATCTCCCATAAAATCATTTAAGAATATTCCAGGAACAATTAGTATTCATTGAGCATAATTGAGGAAAATTACTCAACGTTTTATTTTGAAATAGCTCACAGGAATTTCAACCTACCAACACCATTCTATTTGTCTTCTGTTTGTAAGGTTGGTATTGATCTTTCACAACCATTATCTGCCAGAAAAAATTTGTAAAAATATTCCAGAAACAATCAGTATTCATTGAGCATATTTCAGGAATATTTCCCGGTTTTATTTTGAAATTGCTGGCAGGTATTTCAATCTACCAACACCATTCTACTTGTCATCTGTTTGTAAGGTTGGTATTGATCATTCACAACCATCATCTCCCATAAAATCATGTAAAAATATTCCATGAACAAACAGAATTCATTGAGCATATTTTAGGAAAATTACTCAACGTTTTATTTTGAAATAGCTCGCAGGAATTTCAACCTACCAACACCATTCTACTTGTCATCTGTTTAGATTGTCACTATGAACCTTTCACAAATATATGTTTTCCAAAAAAACATTTATGAATTACCCAGACAGACTAGTCAGTGAACATTATTTATGAATATTTCAGACTTTTATTTCTTCATCATTTACTAGTATTTTAACCTATCAACACCAATCTATCATACTATTGTTTTATGTTTTGTTTGTTTTAGTGAACTTATTTAGTGGTCATGTTTTTTTTTATTCCATGGTCACCACACATGAAAAACACTACAACACACGTGTAATTATGTCATTTATTTTTTAAGAGCAAACCAGAAAACATCATTCAAAATAAATAAATCCAGCATTTTTACAAAATTACCGTTTTTTCACCGCAGGTTATGGAACTTCACCCATGTGATCCTTGGCAATGATGCCCTTGGTAACACCTGTAAATGAGTGGGATAGTTTGCCTAAATGTTATATTTAGCTGGAGAGGGGATATATATTTAAAAATACATTTTCAATGTCAATGTTGAAAGTTTTCTGGCACATAATACCTTGTTGAAATCAACAGAGGCCACATTGCCATTTTGATGATGTTGCAGTATTTTCCTTATCCCACTCTGCATCGGACATTGCCACACAACATGGATGATACCATCTTCTGCATTTTGTGCATTCAATCTGAAATATATTTTTAAAATCAGATATCCAACAGTATTAGATTATGATCTCTTAAATATACTGTTATCATACTGATAATTGTATATTTAAGATCAAATCTTTTATCAAAAGTATCCATTTAGGTGCTGCTTTACACTGCTACTCTGCATCATTTTAATGTCTAACTTATTTTAATATATAATTTTTTAAAGTACACTCACCCATTTTGTCGTCTGATTCTGTCCTTTTGGATACTCCTCTCCACAACACGAGCAATGGTCTTTTTCACTAAAGACTGAAATATTGTTATTTTATAAACTATCTCACAGTTGATTTCAGACTTGGTAAGCAATGGATATGAAAATCAATATATACAGTAGGTCTATACAAGTCAAAACATATTTACAAGATATGACACCGCTGACTGTATTAGACATGGACCCATGACAACTCCCCTAAAATGAAGCTGAAACATCTGTGGTGGCTGGATGCAATATAGGTAATTGATCCTGATAATGTTATGTCATGTCATCGTCTGTAACCGCTTTATCCCTTTTCTAAGGGGTCGCAGGGTTTGTTGCTGAAGCCAATCCCAGCTCGTGTCTGGGCAAAGGCAGGGTACACCCCTGGACAAGTATCCTGATAAGAAGAAGAAGAAAAAGAAGAAGAAGAAGAAGAAGAAGAAGAAGAAGAAGAAGAAGAAGAAAAAGAAGAAGAAGAAGATTCTACAAACCAGAGCACTGCAGAATACTTTTGACCATGTTGATCCTGAGGTCTTTTAAGTGTTTTCGCGATGTGGGTATGTTGATGTTCTGGGGGACCAAAGGAAAAGCCCCCACCACATCTTCAGCCATCTGTGTTGTTATTGAAATACACAGTAGACATAAAATGTCACTTTTTAGATAATAAAATGAAGGTTATCAAGTTAAAAAAAAAAAAAAAAGCCTTTTTTTTCCCATATTCAGACAATTGATGGTAAGATGAAATTCCTGCGAGCTATTTCAAAATAAAACTTGAGTAATTTTCCTAAAATATGCTCAGTGAATACTGATTGTTTCTGGAATATTTTTACATGATTTTATGGGAGATGATGGTTGTGAAAGATCAATACCGACCTTACAAACAGATGACAAGTAGAATGGTGTTGTTAGGTTGAAATTCCTGCGAGCTATTTCAAAATAAAACCGGGAAATATTCCTAAAATATGCTCAATGAATACTAATTGATCCTGGAATATTTTTACATGATTTTATGAGAGATAATGGTTGTGAAAGATCAATACCAACCTTACAAACAGATGACAAGTAGAATGTTGTTGGTAGGTTGAAATTCCTGCGAGCTATTTCAAAATAAAACCAAGAATTATTCCTAAAATATGCTCAATAAATACTGATTGTTTTTGGAATATTTTTACATGATTTTATGGGAGATGATGGTTGTGAAAGATCAATATCGACCTTACAAACACATCACACGTAGACTGGTGTTGGTAGGTTGAAATTCCTGCGAGCTATTTCAAAATAAAACTTGAGTAATTTTCCTAAAATAAGCTCAATGAATACTGATTGTTTCTGGAATATTTTAAATGATTTTATGGGAGATGATGGTTGTGAAAGATCAATATCGACTTTACAAACACATGACAAGTAGAATGGTGTTGGTAGGTTGAAATTCCTGCGAGCTATTTCAAAATAAAACTGAGTAATACGGTATTCATAATTAATGATCAGTGAATACTGATTGTTTCTAAGATATTTTTAAAGGTTTTATGGGAGATGATGGTTGTGAAAGATCAATACCAACCTTACAAACAGATGACTAGTAGAATGGTGTTGGTAAGATGAAATTCCTGCGAGCTATTTCAAAATAAAACTTGAGTAATTTTCCTAAAATATGCTCAGTGAATACTGATTGTTTCTGGAATATTTTTACATGATTTTATGAGAGATAATGGTTGTGAAAGGTCAATACCAACCTTACAAACAGATGACAAGTAGAATGGTGTTGGTAGGATGAAATTCCTGCGAGCTTTTTCAAAATAAAACTTGAGTAATTTTCCTAAAATAAGCTCAATGAATACTGATTGTTTCTGGAATATTTTAAATGATTTTATGGGAGATGATGGTTGTGAAAGATCAATATCGACCTAACAAACACATCACACGTAGACTGGTGTTGGTAGGTTGAAATTCCTGCGAGCTATTTCAAAATAAAACTTGAGTAATTTTCCTAAAATAAGCTCAATGAATACTGATTGTTTCTGGAATATTTTAAATGATTTTATGGGAGATGATGGTTGTGAAAGATCAATATCGACCTTACAAACACATGACAAGTAGAATGGTGTTGGTAGGTTGAAATTCCTGCGAGCTATTTCAAAATAAAACTGAGTAATACGGTATTCATAATTAATGATCAGTGAATACTGATTGTTTCTAAGATATTTTTAAAGGTTTTATGGGAGATGATGGTTGTGAAAGATCAATACCGACCTTACAAACAGATGACAAGTAGAATGGTGCTGGTAGGTTGAAATTCCTGCGAGCTATTTCAAAATAAAACCAAGAAATATTCCTAAAATATGCTCAATAAATACTGATTGTTTTTGGAATATTTTTACATGATTTTATGGGAGATGATGGTTGTGAAAGATCAATACCGACCTTACAAACACATCACACGTAGACTGGTGTTGGTAGGTTGAAATTCCTGTGAGCTAATTCAAAATAAAACGTTGAGTAATTTTCCTAAAATAAGCTCAATGAATACTGATTGTTTCTGGAATATTTTTACATGATTTTATGGGAGATGATGGTTGTGAAAGATCAATATCGACCTTAAAAACAGATGACAAGTAGACTGGTGTTGGTAGGTTTAAATTCCTGTGAGCTATTTCAAAATAAAATGGAGAAACATTAATATTATGCTCACTGGACACTCATTGTTTCTGGGATATATTCAAATGTTTTCTTTTTCCTGGGAGATGATGGTTGTGAAAGATTAGTACTGCAATAAAAACAAATGACAAGTAGATTGGTGTTGGCAGGTTGGAATTCCTGAGAGCTATTTCAAAATAAAACCGATAAATATTAATAACCAATGCCTACTGAACACTTCTTCTTTCTGGGATATTTTTTAATGTTTTTTTCTGGGAGATAATGGTTGTGAACGATCTATAATAAGCTTAAAAACAGACAGTAGTTGTGTGTTGTTATTTTCTTTGATTGTCCAAACTGAAAAATCAGAGATTGCAATTTGACGATGGTCCCTAAGCGCCCCGGCTGCCGCACGGTACTCCGACGGACATTCAGCGTTGTTTCTTTGAGTTTTCGCCACAACCACTGAGGTTAGTGAGTTGATGAGACCTGTGAAATGTCTGTCGTACCTATCTGTACAAAATAATACCAACCTGGCTGTTATTGGTGCGGTTTTCATGACGCTATTAAGGTTGGAAATAGAAAAAACAAGCGAATGTCGAATATGAAACCAAATTTACCGCGCCTCCTTTATGGACGGGCATGCGCGAAGCATGGTGCTATTTTCATTGTGCTGAGCTGTGAAATTAAGACAGCAGGCATCAAATGTTGCTCCTGAATGTGTGCCTGACTGTAGAAGAATCCCTACATATTCGCTCAGCTGATAACAGAAGATAGAAAGAAATGACTGTATTTTTGACACACATTTAGCTTGTTAGCATTACCTAGCTAGCTTCTGTGCGCTTATTTCAATAGCTTATAGGCTTTTAATAAATAAACTAGCGGTTGAAAGCCTAAAACGGACGCCACAAAGAAAAACGGCTCATGTCACCTTTTTATCCCCCTGTGTGCTGTACTTGTTTGGCTTTTTTAATCCTAAATACTTCTCCAGCGACGATAGCTCCCGTAGCGCCATGTTTCTGAGTGTTTTAGGGGCAGTTCAGTGTGAGTGAGACCTGATTGGGTAAAATTCTCAACTCCCGCCTACGGCGGTTTGACGGACTGTAGTTTTGACCAATAAAATCACAGAAAACCAGTCCGTCGAGTCATTGCATCAGTGAATGAGCCACCGTCCCTTTAATAGAAAAAAAATGAAAGCACCCTCAAACATTTATGTCAAAATGGAGAAGTGTTGGTGACAGTTCACATTTCTTTACATAAAAGAAAACAGGGATTTCATTTTTAGAAATAGTAAATAACAAAGGAAACATTTATTTCTAAAAGGAAAGTAATTGTTCTATGGCATATTTGAAAAACATTATGACAGGTCAGTTTCAAAGGTACAAAAGCTTTTATTTCAAAGACTTAAATGAATTGCTACATGCTCATCACAGATAATAAAAGAACCAACTTGTATAAAACATCTGTGATAACAACAAACCAAAATAAATTACTTTACCTATTTAATTTTATTTTACTAAATGCACAGGCAAACACCAATTGGATATGGGCATAACCCAGCATTCTTTAAGATAAACTCTGTAATTTCCTTAGCCCTAAGTGAAGTTGTAGGTTAACAGTAACGTAACTTTTTCCCCCCAGAACTTGTTCATGAAGATTCATTTTTAAATTGAATCAAACAGACAGTGCAAGGTTTGGAGTCAGTTTTTGGTCCTGCAGCAAAGTTTCCCTGTCCTGTCGATCTATTTCTGCAGTGTGTCCTGGTTGTGACGTTGAGTGTGTTGTGTCTGTTTGGATTGGCCTGTGCCTCAACAATTTCTCCATAATGAAATGTCACCTGTCAGTCAAAACTGGGCTTATTAGCCATGTACTGTCCAAGTGTGTATGCTTG
The DNA here is from genome assembly GCA_020745685.1 of Tautogolabrus adspersus. Lineage (NCBI taxonomy): Eukaryota > Metazoa > Chordata > Actinopteri > Labriformes > Labridae > Tautogolabrus > Tautogolabrus adspersus. The sequence goes on along the minus strand of CM036551.1, from coordinate 17,992,440 downwards.
TGTGACACCATTGAGAGTGACAGCAGGGCCGAGGTGTCACTCTACAAGCTTTGTTTTTCTTCCCCAGTGATCCCATTTTGTAACAGCTCACCTGAATGACATGTCTCCAGGTGATGTCTTCAGAAATACAAATCAAATTCATATTTTGGATTTTTATTGACCTCATCCAGACTGCTATAAAATATACAGGAGATATAGATTAAAGGAGACAGTTGTCAGCTAGTCCATACTAAAGCCCACTGTGGCAACTCTGTGCTGCTGTTCATTTCATTACAGTGCCTGCCATGGGCAGATTTATGGCGTTGAAAATGTTTTCAGTAAATGTAGGTAAACCACATTTAAAAAAACATAGCTTTAAAAGTAAAACTGGCCACTTATTATTTAATGTCTTGTCCATAAGTTTTAGTTGAGTTTATCATTTTGTGATGCTGTACTGTTACAAAAAGTATGTTCAGTATCAAAGTTTAAGAATGTAATCTACAAAGTATAGCTAGCTTAAACTTTCAATTAAATGTGTATGGATTAAAGGTACAAGCATATAAAATGCTTACAGTATGTAAAGTTCACAAGACAAGTTCTTTGCTTATCCACTCTCCACAACTTGGATTTGTGTACAAAGTCAGCTGTTCAATGCAATAAATATAGGGAAGTTAGCAGTTGCATGTGACAAAGTGACAGTGAGAACAAATGGGAGATGTACTTTAGAATGGAGTAATCATCAATTTTCTAGGAGGTTATAAATTCCAGTTTAGTACTATTTTGTCACAGAATAATTGTTTTTATTGCTGAAACAGAAACATGTAGGCTACAGGTGTTAGTAAAAAAATTAACAGAGACCTCTATTCTACACAAGTGTCAAAGTAAGCCATGACAATACCGATTTACAGATTGTGATTCCCCAAAAGCTGCATAATGAAGTTCCGTCATCACATTTCCGTCTTCCCCCCATTATGCTTCTGACTGTTACTACCTCCCATAGTGGATAGGACAAACAACTTGGCCCCACCATTTCATCTCTGTGCATTACACATCGCAGGTAGGATGTATCAGGAACGTTAGGTATGCTGCCCTTGAACTGGCAGTGTGTTAGAGCCAAATGATAGAGAGTTACTTTAATTTGTTGTGCTCTTCTAATGAGAGGGTCAAAATGTCTTCCATAAAAAAGGCCCTTGAAGGCCAACAGCAATACCCATCAAAAATCAATCACTTCAACTTTTGTGGGTTCACGTCATGAAATTCAACTGAATGATTTAGGCCAGACTATACAAGGCTTAACTGTTCAGCCGATTACAGGAAAGCCAGAGAAAATACAGAGTCTCTGTCTGTCTTTACCTGATTGTCATCATCATGTGGCCAGTATCTGTGACTTAAAGATTGTAATTATTATGGCGAGTTACACTAAATATCAATCGATCAATCAATCTTTTAGCAACAGTGGCAAAGAAACACTGCCTTTTAACAGGCAGGAACCTCGAGCAGAGCCGGACTCATGTTGAACAGCCATCTGCTGCACTTGTGTTGGGCTTGGAAAGAGGGAGATGCAGGAAGAAAGAGATGGATAGAGACAAACAGAGCAACAACAACAATGAATAAAACAGACTTATGGCTACAATGTTATAATGGAAAATATGTGTTGGATGTTTTTTTTTTTAACTTCCTTTAGGGAGGAGTAGTGTAGTCTGCTTGAGCATGTCGTATGGCCTTCATGTATCTATTATGACTATCTTGGCAAAGTACAAAAACTTCTTCCATTTTGGTGGAGCGCCACATTCTTTCACATTTTTGTGACGTTTGTTACGAGTTTCTGATAGTCTCACAGAGGGACTATATATATATACTCATATTCATTTATCATTTAATTCCTCAGATTCCCTGTATCTGATTATTCTATTGGATTACTATGAATAATATAAACCAGTCTTACACTGCAGTTTAGTGTTGAACTTCTAGGGACCCCATTTAGGCCGCATGCAGTTTTACTTCATGTGAAATGCTTTTATTGATATTTATTGCCTTGCACATACCAGTGTATCTTCTTTTCCCCTCTCACAGTGTGTGCTTAATAAAACAGAACAGATGATATTTTTAAACCCAATTTGTTGAGAAAAAGCTGTCCCAGAAAACAAATTAATTATAAGAATGAGTACACAGACTATCATAAATGATTAGATGCCATGGAACGAGGTAAAGCTAATTCTCTGTATTCGTTTGTAATGCAACCCTTTTTTTGCTGTTTGTTTATAGGCTGCAGCACGTCATACACTTTTACCCTAGTAGGGCTTCCATAAATGCATGCCTGCAGCGTTAAAGTACGTCTCCTTTAACTAAATGCCTCCAAGCTGCCACATCCTGTCTGTACTCAGGCGGGCTGAGGACAGCGATCCCCAGTGCCCAGGACTAACTGTAGCCTGTGGGAGTTTTCTCATGCCGATTGTGATATGCAATCTGGGGTCACATTAGTAAGGAAATCTACAGTGGGGGTCACTGATAATGCCGTGGGGCTTCCCAAGGCAGGCATAGCCATAAACACAGCCTCAGTCCTGGTAGATATATCCCTCTGTGTAGCTGTGTAGTCTGTAGCTTACAATATGCTGTTACACTGATTTGTCTAGCCGGGATGCAGGGCCTCAGCCCCGCCTGTCTCCTCTGTTACCTTTCATGACCTGTGAGAGCTCTCTGACTGAACACTGTGTTTAAACCACACAGATGCTTTCAGAAGGAGAGGGGAGGGATTGGTTGTGAGTGGTCGACATGAACACTGTCAGCACAGATCGGTGAAATTGCATGTTGGTGCTAGGTTGGATCCCTGGCATGGGACGGGCGTCAGGCTGCTGGGTGACAGTTCCGGAAAAGGCTGCGAATTGTAGAATGAAGACAGGCAGATGTACGTGGGTCGGGGTGCTGCCTGTACCTTTCACTCCTGTCAGGCTTTATTTTTGATTTGATTTGAACCAAAAAGCTTGATGGAGAGTTCACTTTTGGAAGAAACCAAAATAAACATACATATTGGTAAATGGGTAGTTAAACTGTATTATATAGTGAGCTGGCTTTAAGATATAAACAATTATTACAAGCTTTTAGTGACATACAATTTTTGTAACAGCTGTAAAATACAAATCCTTTGAGCCTTTATTTTCTTCACGTCTTACTTCTTTTTATTAAACGAAACAAAATCAACCAAATTGAACTTTTAATAAACTATTACTTGTAGTATTATTATTTTTTTCCCTATTGTATTATGAGGTCATTTATTTGTTTAATGAATGTAATAAAAGAGTCAGAATAGCCTGTCACTGTTTCTCAAAAGCAGTTTAACAAGCATTAAAAACATTACTCAGTTATAGTCTTGGTGAAGGTACTTGAAAGCTTAGTTTTAGAAGTTAAGTTGAACTACAGCAAAGCCACATGGAAGAACTCTAGTTTAACTAAAGCTCCTTAGGAAAAGTAGCTCAAAATACAATAAAAAGACAATGTGTCTGTGATTATACATTTTTTGAAAAAAAATCGTAATATAGGTTGCCCACTTGCTATTTCATATAAAAATGTTTGAGAAAGTCAACTTTGCATTTAGCAACACAAAACATTTGAAAAAATGATTTCAACATCTGGATCACTATGTTAAAAAGAACAGTTTAACAACCAACAAGATAGATGATGCTAAAAGTCATTGAACTAATAGTTTGATCTCATGTTATTACCTACTTCCACAAGCTGGTTCACTACCACATAAAATAGAAATTTGCAGCAAAGACTTCAGAGAAGGATCTGGAACCAAACAATGTTTGTGAAATTTTCTCTCAAATGATATTTGGACAGAATTCTTTCAAAACATACTGTACATTTACGGAAAATGTAATAAAAACAAACAAACACCTCAATCTCATCTGCATCACATTTATTTCTCATTCATTTGCTATCATATCCTATTGCACAGTAAGTCACTCTCATCCAGTGCAGTATAAGTCTTGTGGTAGTCCACACAGTGTGTCTTTTGGCTCCGGAGCTGCTGGCTCTTGTAGTGGAGGAGAGTCAGAGGATGCCAGAAATGTTGCACCTCTAGGCTCGGCCTTTGGGCCTTCATGACGACAACAGTGATGGGATTATAGGAACCACCCTGCTGCTCCGTGCAGAAACAGGCACCCATAGGCTAAAAACAACAAGCTGGTCCCCCACTTCTTCACGCACAAACACACGCACACACATGCAAATGAGTGTATGTTTGAATATGTTTACAGGGGGGATGGAAGGCTTGGAAGAGCCAGTGACAGGAGTGGAGTGATGACATTTTTGTGGCATTTCATGTCTTTCCCTTAACATTTGTGACACGAGATTAGCATTGGAAGGCATGCTCCTAAATGTGTGTGTGTTTGTGTAGAAGAAGGTTGGTTGAGTCTGGATGATCAGGAGAGACCCCGGAGACAAACGAACAAGTAATAAAGGCACTTTCTCCATTTCCTCCTCCTCTGCTTACATGCCAACCCACAAGGCTGTGGGACATGCTGGGGGACACAGTACCAGCTCAGAGTAACAACAAACCCTGTCCCTGCCTCCAATCCAGCAGCAGTCACTTAGGACTATTAATTACTGCTCTGAATTTCCTCCTCCTTACCCGTAGCCATCCGTGTCCCCCTCAGACAAACAACCTCGGTGGGAGGATCTTGATTATTATAGCTTCTGAAAAGTCAGATTGTCTTTTATTGAAGTTGCCCACTGGCCATGCAGGTTTCTCTCCGTTTCTCTCTCTCTTTCTCTCATTCTTGCTGCGTGTCTCTCGTCCATGATTCAGACAACATCTTGGTGAAATCTGCTATCCTGGAGCTCTCGCCATGGCCGAGAGGTCGATGAGTGAGACTGCCATGTTGTTGGAGGTTTGAACTCATGCAACTCACATGAGGTTATACATTGCACACATACACATACATGCTAAGCATTCACTCTAAACTCATGCAACAAACATGGGGTTAAAACATACACACACTAAGGGCATGCTTTTTAAGCTGGAGCTTCTGTGTGCAGCTTCATTATTGTGCTCAGTCCCATCCTTCACCAGCAGGGAGCACTGTGGGTCTTTTGAAAATCCCCAAGTCAAGCTCCTTTCACAGTCCACTTGCAGCTAGACCAGGACCATGTCTGGTCAAAATGAACTTATTTTAAGAGGAAAGAAAGTAACTGTTGAAGATATGAGATCCTGTAGTGTCTGTATGCTTGGTAAATCACTGAAATTTGACCAATTTGACTGTTTTTAAAGAAAAAAAAAAGAATCCAACATAAGATATCACCTTATAATAAAACATTAAGACAAAAATCTATGTGTTTATATTTTGGTAAAATAATCTTCCGCTCTATCAGAGGAAGATAAGGTTCAGCTTTGGTTTTACGGGCTTTGTAGTGGGCTCTTTCTCTGGGGCATATTTATTATAATTTTTTGTTGGCAGTTTTCAAAATGTTAAGATAAAAGTGCATCATTATCATTGCAAAGTTCGAAATGTGTAAGAATCATGCTCGTATGAGAACACATTTGGGAAACCTGTGCCTAGATCTGAATCCTCCTGCTCATCTGTCTTCATGTCTTTAACCCATGAGTTTGATTCACTGCCTCTGGAGCAGGAAAGTGAAAGCTCAGGCCAGCACTTGTCTCTCTGATGCCTGTGTCCACTATATCCCTTTCGTGTGGCGCTTTATGGCCTGCAAGAGAGGCTTGGAAGGGACATGTATGTGTGTGTGCTACTGAGAGAGAAGCTGGAGAGTTGAGGCAAGGGTGGGGGGTTGGAGAGATAGATATAGGGAGATTCAGAGGGTTATTTGTCCCTCTTCCCCTTTCTGAGAGCTAGGAATCATGGTCTGCATGACAGGTCGCCATCCCCCGTCGGGGGTGATCTATATGAGACCCTCTTTATTGGCAATTTCAACCCAGGGACAGATGAGACTGCAGCCAGCCAGTCGGACAGCCAGACTATGATGAAAGGGCCCAGGACTCACCTGTGACTCTCACACTGAAGGCGAGAGAAATAATGCATCAGAGGTTATATGTGGAGCTATGTGTGCTGTGTAGATGTATGAGCCATGAGTTTGTCTCTGTATGTGTGCGTGCGTGCGTGTGTGGTAGAAATAATGTATGGCTGCTGTCATGCCCAGAGGTCTCTGTTTAGTATGGAGAGAATCACCGAGCTGTGTTGCAGGCAGATTTCGATTGAGATGGTTTGGATACTTTACATATTGTCGGAATGTAGGGTAAATAATTCAACTGAGAGCAACAGTCAAGAATCTGTCCCTGACTTATTGCTCTTGGCTTCTTCAGAGTAACACGGCCGTTGAACATGCCTATTCCATAACAAAGCGCTGCACTGCATGTGAACCATACAAAGTCTATCTGTGCTCTATGAGAAGAATATTGTTCTGTTCTGAGTGTTGAAAAACATTAAAAAGCATTCTAAAACCAGGATGTAACACTGATTGTAATAAAACATTAAAGGCAGCATAAGTACTAAAACATTACTTGAACATTCTGACTGAACTGAAACAGAACTCCGTTCTCCCACAGACTTTTCTTAACATCCTGCACTGGGTAACACTGATATCACATTCAGCCCTCCTCTCCCAAGTCTGCGAAACACATTTCCCATTTTTCAAAGTCTTGAATCGCACGAGGCAAATCACTGGAAACTAGCATGACAACATTCAAGCTCTGAGCAGACAATATATCCCCAGGCCATTCCTCCATCCAACGCGCTGCTGAATGAAAGACAGAAGCTTGCAAAGCGACGAACACCATGAAATAGCCCTGTAATGAACAATTGCTCTCATATGAGAAGGCCTGTTCAGACAGGACCAGCCATTAGGCCCGTCTTTCTCTGCTCACTCCTAATCGATTAGTACAGTCTGCAAAGCATTGATCAGCAGTTCGCTTTCAAGTGTCGGGATAGTGGAGAGGTTTAAAAATTCAGATTTAAAAGAATTGAATGCATTTAAAAAGAAGCTCACTAAAATATGCATTTGTGTTTCTGAATAAAGTATTACAGAGGAGTGTAACAAAAGAAAAGGAGTTTTCGCCCTGTGATTCTGAGAATAATGAAAATCCTTTTTTTTAGTTTAAGTATATTCACAGTATAGTGTAGTGTCTGTAAAAATCTTTGCCCTAATGTTCTGTTAAGGCTCTTGCACACCCCTGCCTCCTGTCACTGCTCAAAAATCACAGTTAACACTGACAAAAAATTGCTTTGTCCAATTTTATGAGAAATGCTAACAATGTATATCTTACACTCAGCTGTCCAACATGGGCTGAAAACAATGTTTGTTTATATGCTGCATAACTATAATTGACTCCTCCAAATTCATTTAACTTTTTCATAAGAAGTTTAACAGAACATCTGATTTCTCTGGCATCTCATTTATCTGAAACAACCCTAACATCAATATTTATGCGTCTTTAAGTGACTTTTTGGCCAACAGAATGAGTATTTATTATTAACGTATAGTCAGTACGATGTCCAATGGTTTCACTTTTGATGTTATAACAACAGTTTCTGGTAATTTGTCAGTTTTGACACTTCAAGTGCAGCCTAGTTTTTAGTAAAGGGAAAGTTATGCTTTAATACATTTTTACACATTGGATTTTAATTATTTGGGAGTTTTTGTGTGAGCAATCATAAGTAGGTCTTCGCTTCCCCAAACAGAGAAGGTTTAAAGTTAATCTGACACCCACAAAGGGGTCTCTTTGTTATCATTTCATGCACCAAACAACTAACTTCCTGTACCCATTTATTTATTATACCCATTTATTTTTAGATTTTCATTTAATTGAATTAATTTAAAGAAAAAGAAAAGTCAGATGTTTATATTCAGTAATTGTAAGCATGTGTAGCTATTTAAATTGATAAAGCGTGATACTGTACTCTCAGTGTTTAATTGCATGATTCTGTGTTGGCCAGATCTTACCTAGCATGCAATCATTTATGATTTCACTTTAACATTCGGAGTAATGACAGACATGCAGGTGCACAGGCCTATGGTATTTCATTTCAGAGGAATGTATCATGGTAATAAACTATATAACACAATTTAATCTCATGTGTGGAAGTGTGTGTTAGTGTCTGCTTCTTTACAAAAATGGTATGTATGGTCCTGAACATGCTGTATGTGTGACTTTATCTGAACAGTAAAATCAATGCATGCATAGATACTACTGTATACTATATGTCTATATGTTCTTCTGTGTGTTTGGTTCCTGTGCATTATGTTGTATACTCTGCAGTGGCTGTGTGCTCCTCTGTTTGTCATTCTGTCTGTCTGTGTTTGTCCCCCTGTCCCTGCCTGCATGTTCACTCAGCCTCTAATTAACTTAATAAAGTGTAGCAATTTTGACATTTAGGGGCTTAATTTGTTCCACAGTTGCGGACTGGCTGACCGGCGTTGCAGATAACGCGGACTGACAGGATCAGAGAAAAGTCTGTTTATCTGGGGAATTAAAGGGTAAAAAGAGGCCTGGCTTGGTGAAAGGTACTCTCCTGTGCGGTGTGTGTTTTTGTGTGTGTGTGTGTGTGTGTGTGTGTGTGTGTGTGTGTGTGTGTGTGTGGGTGAACTTTTGTGCTTAAATGTGTGTGAACTTTGTACATTTGTGTGTGAGTGAGAGTAAGTGAGAGACAGGCCCAGTTATTACTTAAATGGCTCATGATATAGGCTGATACGGAGCGTCCGCTTGTTTAGGCTTATCAACGTTGTCCATCTACAAATTGTCCATCTAAAATGTTGAACTTGCGACCTTTGCCTGGGGTTTCTTTGGGCTGGCTGGTGGCGCTTCACAAACACTGTGTTCTGTCTTTGCAAATCTCCCTCTTAATAAAGCTATCAGATTTCCCAATAGACAAAGAAACACACACACACACATACACAAACCGCCACACATAGACACAGCAGTGCTCGGTTTGCAGATACAGCCAAAGACAATCTACTCATCTACCTGGGGGGACCTGCTAGCACTGACGCTCGCGGCTATAAACATCCTCCATCAAAACATCACTGACAGAGAAGTCAAGTCGCTCCCTCTTTCTTCCCTCCTGCCACCTCCAACCTGTAACCCATTTATCTTGAGATAACTTTGTCAGATTGTCAACCAAACTCTCCGGTGGGAGCCGAGCCCAAAGCCTATTACGGTGGAATCAGCACAGGCCGAAGCTGGTCACTGCTAAACGGATACTCCCCCAGAGCTCCCCCTGCCTTGACTGCATTATTGGGGCTGCTGCTCCCACATCAGCTCAAGTCAGCCAGTCAGGCAGCCGGTAATCATGTTGCTGAAATCCCTCACCGTTTGAAACTGTGTTGGTTTATTGATTACATAAACAGAGAGTAGTTATCAGTGAGCAGATGTTATGCTTGTAAAAATATGAGTAACCACATTTAGTGTTGTTGACCTGTGGTGTTATTCCTGCTCTTCCTTCGTGCCTTACCTCTGGCTGACATACTAAAGAGCAAAACCAAAACACCTTGTATGTCGTAGCTGTGTTGGTGGCAGTAGTATAAGAGAGATGGGTTTGTGTGTGTGTGTGTGTGTGTTGTGGATGTGTGTGCACGTTTTCTTTCAGCCCGATGCTTTGTGACATGTCGTCCAGGCCACTCTGTGCTATTCCCGGCCAGGAGATCCTGGGTTCATGAATAATTTGCCACCGTTAATCTTGAGCGGTCTTGATTTAGTCTGGGATGCCTTTGAAGCACCAACATGCTGAGGGCTTTACAGGGACAGCTACAAAACTAAGGAGACTAACAACAGCAATAAAGAGAAGAGAACTTAAAGGGGGAGAAACAGCGAGAGGGAATCAGGGGAATCTATTCATCATAGAAAGTTTCTGTTTTCAGGGTTTTTATAAGAAATAGCACTCTGGGGCTTCCACTCAGGGAGAGTTATTTGTTATATAATAACCAACAGGGAAACATTATGTCACTGACTATGCAATCAGGTGAAGGTAGCGTGAACTCTTGATTGACATACCAAATGTCTCTAACCACCAATTCAAGGTGAAATAAGATGCTGATAGCATGGACGTCTGTGTCACTGGAAATAAGTACTAAAAATGTATTCAATTGGCATTACTTGACTGAGATCTTTGATATAACATTTAGCCATCATATTTCTTTGTGAAGAACAAACAAGTTTAGAGAAATAAATAACCAGGCCAAACAAAAAAAATCCCTGCGCTTAACTAGCTAGGCTGTCTTTGCAAGCTTACAAATCAATTTTTTGTCACTCTTGCTCACTTGCTACATAGCAAGAGATTTGTAGATTCAATTACATAGCTAGAAAGGGAGAGAGATAGGGCTAGAAATGGGCATGGAGTGAGAAAGAAAGAGAGATGTCTGACCATATCATCTCCCCGATAGCCCTCTGTGTGACACCCCAGTTTAGCAGTGTAATGACCCGGCACTAACAAATTTCATTTGATTCTATCAGGGTCAATGTCAGCCACTGTACTATAAACTATTGGCCATAAATCGAAACACAGACAGGTGATTTAACTTATAATAAGAAGGTTTATCCATTTTTATGTTTAAGTTGCTATGATTTACTATTAAATAAGTGAAAAGTAAAAAGATTGAATCTTGAATCTTTCAGTCAGAGTTCCTTCTTTGGAATTTGACTAATTTACATATCTTCCATTTATCATGAGTCCAACCTTGTTTTTGTTTCCATTATTCCAGTTTAAAGGTTATTTTTTCAGCTGGTTTGTGTTGAGAAATGTGCATTGTTCTGGTATGAATTAACAAAGTAGTACCAAGTCATTTTTAGAAAGTTATATTATGACAGAAAGTTCATTTTCACCAGAATGGCTGAAAAAACAAACATTTTATGACTGGCCAAACTCCAGCCGTACCTTCTGATAGATACTTTCTGCAGTACTACCAACCTCAACTGTTAGAAAATGATGACAAACAACCAATTTGACAAATAAAATGACTTAGTGTGGCAACAATGTCTCCCTGCATGTGTGTTATTGTTAACCCTGGTTAAAATGGTTTGTGTGTAGATGTTGTAAGCTGTCAGGGTGCAGAGTGCAGACCCAGGTGCTCGCCTCCTTGTTTTGGGACCAAGCCCCTAAAGGCCATGATGGGGGCTGTTGTTTGGGCTCCGGGGCTGAGCAGTGAGATTTATTCTGAGGTACAATCACTACTCTCGTCACTCTCAATAGGATCTAGTGGTGTTTACCAAACATACCTGAGGCGAAACATGGCAAACTGTTTGCTGAACCAGAGCCAAAACACTAATGTTTTGTGCATTCACGGTTTTTGACTTTTTCTTTGTATTGACTTAGGTTCAACTTAGTTTTGCATGCTAAGCTATTGTGCAGTATAGCCTTAGTTTGCCCTGTGTGACTACATTGTTGTAGTAACTCTGGTTAAAACTCCCAATCCTAAGAAAATCTCCATACAGCAAAAAAAACAAAATTGCAAAGTCACCACTTCCAGGATTCCTACAATGTTGAATTCTGGCTGATAATGCCAGGAGATAATTCTACATTAAAGCTTGATACATAGCCTAGCTTATTTTTTTGTTCTATACACAGTCGTCCACAACCTATAACTGACATATATTGACATGTTGTGAAATGTGATTTTTTTTTGGCAGAGAGTCAAAGTAGTTGAGAGGAATTATACTACGCTTATGTTTGTTAAATATGAAGCTATACTGCCAGCCTAGCTAGCTTAAAAACCCAGCAAAATAAGGGGACTAGTAAGCCTGTCTCAGAACGTCACAAAACACAATCGTAGCACCTATGGAGTCTGCTACTGAAGGTTTTAGACATTATTAAAGAGCCTTAAACAAATTAGTGTTTTTTTTCCTTTGTAAAGAGTGGAATTAATCATCTAATTTATTCCCCTTTTTTTCCAGACAGCTTTGTTTTTCTCCATGTTAATTCCTCTCTCTGAATCCATGCTAATATAGCCAATATGAAACAATGCAATTGTAAAGCAACCAACACAAATACCACTTAAACGCACAATATATAGAATTCTTACACTAACATAATCTAAATTAATAAAAAAATTTGCTTAACCTATGTTATATATTCTTTGTTGAGAACTTACATAACCTCAAATATTTCCTACACTTATCAAAGCCAGAGAAATTCGTAATTTTCTAGTTGTAACGGGACGTGTCTTGTTGTTGCCGCGGCCGCGGCCATGACAGACATGTCATGTTTATCATTGCCATGGAAACACTGGATGTTACGTCAAAGACCGCTATATAAGGAAGCAGGAATTGCAACTGAAAGCTGATGAACTGTTGCTGTATATGCTGATGAGAATATAACGATATGTAAATTATACCTGGATACATCTTCGGCAAACATATTCTCTAACTCAGGTCTGTTTCGCCCATTCATCTTACTACGGTCAACTCCGAGTTCCTTTTCATCAGGGTGGGGGGGGAGTAGCAGAGAGAATCACTCCCATGATTCCCCGCCAGCCTTTGCGTCATCTTTTGTTATTGTTTTGCTTGAGAGCCCCCTGGTGGCAGAATGTACATACTGTGCCTTTAAATGAGTCGTTTTGGATTGTAGCTGACCTCAGATAAGAGAGAGCCTTTGCTATAGGCCAAATGGTTCCCAAAGTGGGGCTCACGAGACACTGAGAGGATTATTGCGAAATGCATTCCAAAAGCAAATACAAAATTTTCTTACAATAAATTACTAAAATACTATTGTGGATTTTTAGGCCTTTGTGTTCTTTTGTATTTTTCTAATGACAGGGTTTGAAGTCCTAAAGCGCCTCTGCCCGGCTGTGCCAAACGTCTAATGCTCTTAACAGGGACAGTGGAGGTCCCCTGTCTCTATAGCACCGTTATTTTGGGGATCACGGGCCAAAAGGTTTAGGTAACCCCTCCTATAGGCTATAGGCTATGCACAGTATGAAAACTTTCATTTGAATGGCTTCATCTTTAGGGAGTCTAGTCTGTGAACATTTTGGTGGAACCCTGAGGGTTCCCGACAGAGCTTAAAAACAAAAACACATATGCAATTAGGGTGTCTACCTCTCTTCATTTCCTATCTGTATTATTCACTTGTAGACAAGAGAGTGGCTGAGATGTGTATCAACACAGATAAAAAAATCACTTCCTGGAATCACTTAATCAGGATGTCCTGATTATTATATTAGTCAACCAAAAAAGCAGACAGGACCATCAGGAATAAGGCAGACAATTTAACCAGTGTTATAAACTTGTTTTAAACTCACACGGATATGCGATAAGTCATTATACAGTCAGATAAAAATTGTGTAATAATGTGTAATGGTTTACTCTTGTTTAGTTAGTTTATTCCCTGTGTTTCCTGTCTTATTTGGTCATTTTCTACGCTAGTGTTTCTTGTTTCCCTTGTGTGTGTTTTTTATTGCTTCCCCCCAAGTTTAACCTTTAGTGTTTCCTATCTTATTTTGAAATTCTTTGTCCTCGTGTTAATCTATTTCCTGTGTGTATTATTACAGTTGCATTCTTGAGTTGTCTGTGTGTCTTCAGTGTTTCCTGTTTTACTTTGTAGTTCTTGTCCCCAGTGTTTCTTGTCTTACTTCCCCTTCTCTCACCCTCCTCCTCTACAGAGTCCAGCGGACAGTCCAGGACAGAACTGGCCCTCCTGTGCTCCCACCTCCCCAGCAGACCACCGCATACATCACACTGCCAAAACAAGCTTTGTTTACATTCTTTATAAGAAGATTCATGGTGAGTGATACATTTGATTGTTAAAAGAAAGCAGGGTGAGATTTTTTGATCGATCAGTGCTTTATTTAGAGCAGTTCATGACACTCTTTTACCATGCAGAAACCTTAAGCAGAACCCTACTCAAAGTGACAACTGTGGATGTGTGCTACACATCAAGTATTATACAGAGAGTAAAAAAAAAAGGATTACATCTACGTTTTTTAGAGGCAATTAAGCATTAACTGACTGGAAAAGGCAGATGTATTACCTGACATGACTTGTCTGAAGACAACCAGACTATGTGTGCAGTGGCCGTGGCTAAGTACACACAAATCATTTGAGGAATAGGGATGCATTATATCGATTTCTGTTTTGGGGCTTTTTGGTTTTGAAGGGGAGCAGAGACTGAGCGAGACGGACAGCTCCATCATTACCCAGCGAGACGAGCAGGGAGCTTCTATCTCACCTTCCCAGTCAACTGTCTTAGTCAAGCCAAAGACAATGGCTCTGGAGTGGGTGGGTGGGTGGGGGTTGTGGGTGTGTGGCTTGGATCGGATGGAGACCTCTTCGCTGTCTTCAGAACGGGTAGGCTGCCTGTCATCTCTGTCTTGTCCATGCTTGCCAATCTCTCTAACTATTCTCTCCCACAGCCCAGGCTCTCTCTCTCTCTCTCTCTCTCTGGCCGGGTTTCCTACCAGCGCTGACAACCCACATATAATTAAGGGCCATGAAGGCAGCACTACCTATGAGTGGAGATGACAGCGAGAGGCCTACCTATAGCTCCTCTCCTCCTCCTCCGTCTTCTCTTCCATCTCTGCACCGGTTGAGCAGCAGCTCAGTGGAGCGGTGGGGAGTCTGAGGGACGGTCGCAGACCCACTGGCCCTAATTGATGGTCTCTTATCCCAGGGTGGGTGGGTCTGGGTGGGCGTGAGGAGGCATGGGGGTGGCTATTCTCAGATTGGGGGGTGGTTGGAAATCTAGACGCCCCCATTTTTCCCATCACCATCACCCCACCCCCTCTCTGTGCATGCATCTCCTGCTCATCTTCTCCTGGCCTGCTTCTCTGCATAGTCTTGCATTGTTGCTACGCTTCTTCTTCTCTCAATTTTACTGTTTCTATCTTCTTCCTTGTCTCCCAAAAGGTTGGAGAAGAAAGTCTGAGATCTAATATTGCTACTGCAAAAGACACAAAAGAGTAAATATACGGTTTCTCAAGTTAGAGCTTAGGAAAAACGCTAACTTAGTTCTGCTTTGTGGAACCGTGAAGTTTATCCTGGCAAAACAGAGACATCAGAGAGAAAAAAAGCAGGAACGAACATGGAGACTAACAGGGGACAAGAGAAAACATGTAACGAGTAAAAATCAGATGGATGAAGAGTGAACATTGAGTGACAGGAGATAGCGGAGGAAATAAAAGGAGGGGATACTCTCAATGATCACCTTAACTGTAGACGTTTGTGTCTATGTGTCAAATCTGAAGCCTTGATAATCGAAAGATAACTCAGACAAGCATTCCTTAGTCTGCCCATACACCGGTGTTGTTACCATGTGGACGACCAGGGAGATAGGGGAACGCAATGATAGATAGGGAGGGGTGGAGGGGGTCAGTCGTGAGCTGGCGAGTGATTAGAGCAATTACTTGTCAAGGATCTGTCACAGCCTATCACATCTGTCCCTTTCGTCGCTGCGGAGACAGGCGAGGGGGTGACCCAGACCTGCAACTACAGCCCCTACTATGTGTGTGTGCGTGTGTGTGTGATGCCCATGTGTAAGTTATGTAGGCTTGCGATGCCTTGACACACTCCAGGTCATTATCTCTTGCAAATTATTTCACAGTGCAGAGGTGGCAGAGGAGAGGCTTTGGTTACTAAGTTAGCTGAGGTGGAGACAAGGTGTGTGTGTGTGTGTGTGTGTGTGTGTGTGTGTGTGTGTGTGTGTGTGTGTGTGTGTGTGTGTGTGTGTGTCTGTGCACCTTAAAGATGTTTTATTTTTGTTTGTTGATGTTTGTGCATGCATTACTGCTGAACTGATTTCCATAGGAACAATTGAAAATATACAATAATGTGTCATTATTGTGTCATTATTATATGGAACATGACTGTGTGTAAGCCCTTTGCTCTCTGCTCTTATTATCATCCCTTTTCTTTCCCCTTACTTCTTGCCTCTTCTAGCACAGGCCAGTTTATTTTTTCTTCAAGGAGCCAAAATGTATCCTAGGCAAGTGAAATAAAACGCACCACACTTTATGCATTGTTGTTTTGAGGAAAGCTTCTCAATAAAAAAGTGTTGTCATTTTGGAATAACAAAGACTTTCCTATTAGTGGTTGTGACAACAGACTAACCAAGGCAGTTCAAGTAACCAAGGCAGTTCATGGTGCAGTATTTTCCAAAGAAAAAATTAGAATCGAGATCAACTAAAGCAGAGTACACAATCCTAAACAAAGGCCTGATTTTTCAATGGTGCTTAAGATTCACTTGCCAGGTTTTCCTGTGGTGTGAACGGTGAGAGTGATCCGATCTGCTCGGAAGGATGTCAGGGCCTCCCTGATTGCAAATGTAAATATTAAACATGTTCAATATTCAGGAGCAAGAGACTATCACAATGATTACAAGAAATCATTTTCGTCCACTTCTTCTCACCACAATTAAACTGAAACGATCACAAGCCTCTACTTTTTCTCTGTTCCTCTCACTCTGTTAGCTCTCTCTGTGGTTCTCCTTCTCACTTTCCTTCCCTCCTCTCCTCTCCTGCCTGTTTGACTCTGCTAAATTCAGAGCTGTGACACCAAACGAGACTTTTGGCAGCACAGCGCTGTTATGGAGGACTGATTGCCCCTTTCGGTCCCCTGCTGCAAGAACCCTGGCCGCACAGCTCTGAGATTGCTGCAGATGACCTGCGTTGTTGCTGAGCCTCTTTGGCGTGTGTGTTTATGCACAACCTTGTGTGTTGCTGTGCTTGTGTGTCTCTCAGTCCTGCCTGCCCTTCTCTGCTTCGAGTGCTACAAGTGTACAAATGTGTTATTTCAGTGTTGGGTTAGAAAGTGTCTCTAAGGTCCATTCGACTCCCTTTTTCTTGCTATTTTTTCCTCTTATCTATCAAGATACCTGGTTGCATGTGAGTTATGGAAAGAAACAAGAACAGTACTTGTAATTATGCCAAATCCAAAAAAAATTATAGACTACCTTTACAGCATATGTACTTGACAGTTAGACTAATAAAATAATAAATTCTTTAGAGTATCCGTTGAGATAGCAGTAAGTAATATAGGCAGTGTATATGGATCCAAAAATTTGACATTTGAGAAACAAGGCAAAACTATTCTGTCATTCTTTGCAGTTGTGTGTCTGTGTCTTGTGTTCCTGTGTACATTTTTAGTTTCCTTTTGCTGTACTATATCAAATTTTGTTCACAATTTTTAAGTATGCATGTATGTATCTTTCATGCTTTTGTGCGCACGTGTGTGTCAGTTCCTGACCTCCCTCTTTGTGCTTTGAATGCTCCTACGCAACATACAAAAACTTCCATACAATCCTCACCTTAGTGTGTTCAGTGATTGTAAATTCATGGGTATTACAGTCTTATTATGAGCGTACATTCACAATGCGGGTGTCGAGCTTTCTGATGCACAAGCATGAATAATTTCAGGTTATATATATATCACACCCAATGTTTTGCAAATCAGGATGATTACGAGTGATTATCCTCAAAAATCCTTGCATGTAGCGCATATATGTCGTATCTCTGCGATTACATATGTGCATAAATACAAGGATTACATGTGTGCTGTAGTTCTAAGTGCATGGGCACACTGCCATGTTGCTCAGCTCTGAACTTTCTCTTGTTTTAATGACCAAGGCATGCAAGAAGAGAGAATAGCACATGACAATATTTGCTTGATGTATTGAGCTACATATGTATTTTTGTATTCTTTGGTATATGGGCTGTGATTTTAATTATTGCTCTAAATGCAGTAATTTGTGCTTTTGCAGATCTCTGTCTGTTTGTTAAGTGGGCTAATCTTCCTTAGCCTTTTATCGAGCGACCACTAAGAATAGCAAACAGTGACAATCTGCCAGAAACTGTGACTGGCTGGGGCTGGGAGTATATGCTCCAGGCGATTTCCAGCCCTATCTCAAAACCTTACATCATCTATTATTCTCCTGCTCATATTGATATGTAATTTTTTCTTTTATCCATGTACAAATTCAAAATGACAGACGCAGAGGAGCAAAAGAAGAACAAAAGAACTCAATTTGTAATTTTCTCTCCATCCCTCCTTGACTCCAAACAGACGCATTTCTGCAAGTGTTGTTTTTTATATCGTTCTCTATCTTTGGTATGATTGTTTTTGAAGTTGAAGTCAGATATATTGTTTGTGATGTCTCCATGCAGTCCGACTGTCACCAGCCCCCAATGTCTACATTCTAGATATTATTTCTGGCTGTCCGTACTCCATCTTGGGGCACAATGGAGCCTCTTTCATTTTCTGTGTCATAATGCGATAGCACAAATTTCCCTGCGAGGCATCACACTATTGGAAAAGCGAATAACATATGTTGTGTCTCAGACTCACCCTTCTTCCCCTTATCCCACTGGTGCAGATGACCAGTGAGTCTGCCAGTGCCAAGGGCTGAGGACGAAGAGCGAAGGCAGGAGGAAGAAGAGAGTGTTCTGGAAATATGTCACATAGACTATCATTCATCTCCAGAGTGAGGAGCAAAATAATACAAATCCTCCCCATCAAAACCCAGAAGAGGAGCCATAATGCATTAAATTCAGAGAAGCACCACCTCCACCAAACATGGCTCGCTCTGTAATGTATTGCCTGTGTGTTTTATTGATATTGGAGGAGAATAGTCTATGCGCTGCCTTGAGGAACCTTCACAAAGCAGATTATCTTTTCCTTGGCATGTACTCTGACTTGGTGCTGCTTTCCAGGAGGGTGTGTGTTTATATCTTTTTGTATTGTATCATGTTTCACTAGAAGGTTTGGCCATGCTAATCTTTCACTCAACACCAAGCTTGCAGGGCACGCTGGCAGCTTTGTCCTGGAAAAAAAACCCAGAGTAGGATAAATAAGCAAAAAGCTGGAAGAAGTATATAACTCAAGCAGCATATCCTAACTGCAGGCCCACTCTAATGCGCCTGGGAGTTGTGTTTCCATACATCTTTGAGATGGATAGCTTTGACGACCAGGTAACTTCAGATGGCTCGACTTTGCCTTGATTGGAAGATGAGGAGAGCTTATTAAAGGGAGATAAAGAGAAAGTGAAATGGAGAGTGAGCGAAGGAGCCAGAGAGTTGGTGAGAGTGAGAGTGGGTTCAGATGAGGCGAGAGAGATGATGAAAAGAGTAGCCACTTGGTCCTTTGAGACTTCTTTTCTTCCCTTGCTGCCAAATTAGCCCAATTAGTCAGAGTGGCCTCTGTTCAGGCTGCTGTCAAACCCCGACACCACACAGCAGCGCCAGCGGTCATTCTCTCTCATTTAAGTCAGGCTTTTGACTCTCTCCTCTGCCTCCTCTCCTGAGCCACCTGCACAATTCTCTGCTGAATGATTACTGTAAGTGTGTGTGTGTGTGTGTGTGTGTGTGTGTGTGTGTGTGTGTGTGTGTGTGTGTGTGTGTGTGTGTGTGTGTGTGTGTGTGAGAAGTGAAAGATTCTGTGCACGTGTGTTTGTGGTAAAAAGAGCTTAAAAGGGAGATCTTCCCTTCAAATCAATCCCCACCTCGCCAGCATGGTGCCTGTGTGTCCTTCTTTTAGCTGCGGCTTCCAAAGCTGAGGAGTGAGAAATCTTTTCATTCCTCAGGTAAAATCTACCAAGTCCCTTTTAAGCCGGCTATGGTCGTAACTCTTTTATCTTAAAACATCTAAAGAACCAAAGTTTTACACACTGCAAAGTAAAAGATTTGAGAAAAGATAGTGTTGAGGATGAGTAAAGTCTAGTAAAAAGGCCTTAAGCGTAGGTGAATGTATGTGCTGACATGGCAGACAAATACAAGCAATCCCATTTCAAAAATAAAATAAGATAAAATGAATAAATAAATAAATACACTGCAGCAATTTACTGCAATTGTTTGATCTGTCATGCTGTAAAACAAAAAAGCTCCTGGAAAGACTGCTGGGCACCTTGACCCTGCAGCATTTCGATGACATCATTCCGCCACCACAAAGTCCTTACAAAACAACCAGCCCTTGTTCCCAAGATGAACGAATCACTTATAACTCGATGGCCACAGTCATCTTTCCTTTCAAATCTGTGGAATTGCAGGAAGAGCTGGTCTCTGATAATCACCTGCCCATGGGCCTTTGGAGGAGAGAGCGAGAGGAAGTGGGAGGTAGAGATGGAAGAAGATAAAGACTCTAAGAGAGAAAGAGAGAGAGAGAGGGCTAATTGGACGACCTTGTTGCATGAACAAACACACCTAAAGCCACATGAATGGTGGCAGCGAGATGGGAGAGTCACCGAGTGAGTAAGAGCACGAGCATTCATCTCTTTAATTTACCTCAGAAGTGCAGTATTTTACCCTGGGCCCTGTCACAAGAAGCCAAACACAGTTCTGATCGGCTGAGACAAGGAGGAAGTCTGTTTACCTGTGAGGGTGTGTGTGTGTGTATTTTATAATTTGTCAATGCTCAGAGGCTTTCTAATGTACGACTACTACACACACACTGCCGGTTAGATTCTCCGTTTCAATTTCCTTACAGACTCCATGTTTGCTTTGTCTGCAGCACAATGCAGGGCTTAGCTGAAAAGAAGAAATGGATAACACACATTATTAAACAGTAACTAAACATGTGTTTGTTATTTATTTTTGAAACAATTTACTCTTAATATATCATGGCACGTTCTGTATCAAATATAATACAATGGTTGATTTATATAGCAGGGATATTTTCTGATCACTACAAACTGTCAGACTCCCAGAACAAATATAACTTTTCTTCCATTTCAAAGATTTCCATGCTTTTTATGCAAAAGATCAAAGACGACATTTAACAACTTCTATTTTTACTAATCACTCCTCTCTCTACTGTAATGAAAATAACCCAATTCTTATAATCATTTTCCATCAAGCCTACATGGCCTGTCAAAATCTTGTCCAGACAAGGAGTCAAAGTTAATGCCTAATGATGATACTGTTGGATTTGTGTCAAAATCTGTTTACACAGTGAACTGAAAGTGGCTGATGGAGTGAATGCATCCTGTATCTGCACCTTTTTTGGTCAAGAAAATGCACATACAGGCAGATTTTCTTAAAGGTAAGTTAAGTGATGCAGGGCTGCAGTCTGTGATTGGCTGTGCCCACATCACACTGGAGGTGTGGTTGGTTGTTTGGGTCTGTTGGTTGTCTTATTCAGAGAATGTAATGTGACCTGATGAGAGGAGAGTGGTTAGAAAGGGGTGGGGGGGGGCTTGTAACCTCCCATTCCTCTATGTCAATACTTCACACACCCTCATGAAGATATGAACATGCATGCCGTTGCCCAGTATGTGACCCCAAAACCCCTTTCAACATAACACTCCACTAAAGTGACCTAATTGTTTGAGTGAGGTCTTCATTCCTTGCCTCCTCTGCCCTTCTCTCGTCTTCTTTTATTGCTCCTAATTCCTTAACCCATTATCCTCTTCTTCTCGAAGGTGGCTCCTTTGCACTATTTCTAATAATCCCCTCCTGTCCTCCCTTATCTTCTCTCTTACTACCTCCCTGCTGTCTTCACCTTGTTGGTTTTACAATTCATTGTTCATTGACACGACATACAGCCATAACACTCTAAGACAAAGCAGGGGAGGTGTGTGCTTGAGTGTGCATGTATGTTAAACCTGATTATCCATTTTCGCTAATTTTCTTTCAATCATGCACAGCCATATAAGATTGGACTTAAGAGCAGAGACCCATTGATGGGTAACTTTTAATTCATTTTTTTCACCAAACAAGGGCATAGGTTTGATCTAGACATTGGGACAGACATGGCGCTAAAGACAACATAACTACATGTGGTTCTGAATTATCCAATCTAACCTCAGCAGACAAAAGATAACAGGAATGAGTTCACTTAAATATTGCCTCTGCTATAGGCTTAGTCTTCCCACTCCAACTGCTACAACTACTGATATCAGCCTTACATCTTTTATCATTATTATTTATGTCGATGTGAATCTAATAGCTGCACTAATGTGGTCAGCTTTACAGTATGTTACTGTAATCATACCATCTACTGAATTTCTGTATTTTCTCAATTTACAGTAGACTACTGGCAGCAGTTTCTAGACTGACATACTGCAGGCTCTGGTTCTTAAATCAATCAATCACGGGCAGACTCAAAAGAATCCAGCTGCATAAATAAACATTTAAAGGTATAATATATGAGACATTTTAAACATTATTATAGCAGATATCAAATATAACCTAACTATAAATAAATCAGTGAGTGCGGCCTTTCTAAAGAGTGAAGTCCAACTCCCTCTGGGCTTGTTGTTTTCGGCTCTGTGTTCATACGGGAAAGGAGGGCACGTCCTTCAGTTTATGCTTCGCTCATAGGCTCAAACCTGTGTCATTCAAATGAACCACTCCCTGTCCAACCGTTAGCCATCACATGGGTAAGGCAGACGAACCCGCCCACTCATGTACGCTGTTAGAGGCATAATGGCTAAGTGTTTGTTTTAAGAGTTACAATACAAACCAACAGACTTTCCAGACCGAAGAAATACTTTTTGGGTATAAAATACTTCAAAGAAATATGAACCAAATAAACTTTGGGCTGCATGTAAGAATGGAGATAACCCCTTGAGATGAACCATCTCGTTTTCAAAGGGGTCCAAAAAAAGTGTGACATCTTCTTAAAATCTACTCTGAAAGTCGCATAATACCTTTAACGTTTTAGTGTTATCAAAAGAGCTGTTCACTGACATTTAATCATATTTTAAACATTTTAAAACCATTTTCCATTAAGCTTTGTTTTCTCCAGGGAAATAAAACATTTTCTTTCTGGTGCAGAAGGTGTTGGCTTCCATTAACAGCACAATTTAACAATAAAACTATAACCAACAAGAGGAAACACTTTTGACACAACTGCCTTTCATTATCAAATATTGGAATATTCATGCCCCCACTATCAATCTACTCTATTCTAATTTTGCTTTGCTGGAGGGGATCGAGTGGACCACCTCTTAGGCCCTGCTGGCCACCCCTTAACCCCGGCTACGTTGGATGTCAGGCTGCTCCAGGACCTGCCAGGCACTTCCAAAAGCCCATCGACTAATTAGGCCCACCACATGGGTCTGATAAGAAGAGCTCACCAGCGATGGAGAATCGACACAGTCCTACTGAGCGGCCAAATGAGCCGGGCACAGAGACGGATGAACAGACAGATGGCTGCTGGCTGACTGGTGTGAAGGGGCCATGCAGGGCTGTAGAGGAGAGACCCAGGGGCCATGAGATCTGGGTAAACAGGGTTGTGATAAGGGAGGTCTGGTATCATACAAACAAGATGAGGAAGAGGAGAGGTTGAGATGTGAATGGAAAGAAAGTTAAAGAAAAAATAAGATGGAGCAGTGTGACATCATTGGGGAATGTCTAAGGTTTCAGAGGGAGTAAATGTGGGCTTGGAACTGATGGCCATGGGAGTCTTCTCATTAACCCTTTGTTTTTCTTTCACACAATGTTGTTTACTGATTTTACCTGAGGCGTCTCTGAGTACAAGGACCTCTGACTTTGGAGCCCATTATTTCATGTTGCATGTTGCTTTGGGTAATTACAATTATTCACTGGAGAATTACAATGTAATATCCTATTATGTTGGCTTAGAAAGGTGACATTAATTCAAGTTATAGTCTGGGTGAATACTCCTTTCTCATTGGCTTAAGGGTGTCAATTAACTCCTGTGAATTGGTAACCTGTGTCCAAGTTCCATTAAAACTGCGTGTTCACCAATCTAAATAAATGCACTGGCTACAGCTGTACAGTATGTATCTAAAATGAGTAACCATAGCTACAGGGACTCAGTCAGGTACCTCCTTGATGGGGGCTGGCATATTGCTTTGTCAGTGTTGTACCTGAACCTGCTAAAAGATCATTTTTGGTGGATGGTGAACTGAACGGTTCAATTTGCTCATTTTTCGAGGTACTGAGACTTGCCAAGCCCTTTTTTTTTTACGGAAGCCAGTGTTCCGATATGCAGCACTGGGCATGCATCCGACATGGCTATGTCTGTAGAATCCCAGGCCTGAAATGTAATGACTGCTGCACAGTCTACAGCAGGACTGACTCTGTTGGTGCAGTACCAGTTGTATCTGGACACCATGTTGGAAATATCCCATGGTCATAACATTTCTGTCTTATAATTACCATGACAAAAATAACTTCCTATGGTGTTTTACATTTTTTTTTAGAAAGGACCAAGTTAACCAATATTTTTTTTTCACAAGCCAAGCCCACCCTCCATGTTGTTCCCAGACAAACACACCAACATAAGCTTCCTGCATGTGTGTCTCTTCGCTCTAGAGTGCACTTTCTGTGCCTCAGCAGATTCCCTACAAGCTCAGAAGATCTCAGTGACAGAAAGGCCCAAACCTGTTCCACAGTGTAGAGGTCTTTGTCTTTCAGACAGCCTCCAGACAGAAGCAGAAAGGGCATTAGCCTATGCATCTGTCAGTGTGCGCATGTGTTCTAATATGTATGTGGGTGTGTATGACATCTAATGTCCACCCTGGTGACATGCTTGCAGCTTGCCCCTCGGTTGTGCTTTGACATACCTTCAACTATGGGGATCATAAAAAGTAAAGAGGTGTTCATATGCATGTATATGAGTGCCACTCCGTTATTACATGTGTCAGATGGGTGTTATTCAGCATTTTCAAGGTGGCTCAAGCTTCAACTGTCTAGCAGATGCCCTTAAATCCAACAAGACATACCCATTCTGCCCTACTGACATACCTTGGTATGACAAACATTCAAGATGAGGGACCGAAGAAATGTTGAGTTCACCCAAAGAGTTATGCAAAAGTTATATATTTCCCATACAACACACAACTGATTTAAAAAATGACATGACATCTTGCTATACCCTATATTACTTTTCTCATTTCCGTTTTTTTGTTGTTGTTGTGTGTGCTTCTTTTTAGTTATTAAGTTTATTATCAGTTATCAAAAAGTTACGAGCATTACTGCCACCTGGATTGATGCGTTGACACTGCCATGTGTAATTGGCTTTTTCGTTGTATGACTGCAAGCATCAAACTGTGACTTCTGAAATGGGAAAAATACAAATAGCTTTACACCCCTACTCTATTGTATCCAAGAAGGTATGAAAACAACGTTAACATATTCTTGTTCTTAATTTTTTCAAATGATACATTAATTGCCTTAGCATAAACATAGATTCATATGTCTGTTCCTTTAAGCTCTGTTTTGGCGTCCTTCCCCTGCTTGGTGTCGGGGTATAAACTAACCTTATTGTCTGACAGCTTTGTCATTTACTGCCATAAGCCTATAGCCTATCAGAGTTTATCACTTTTATAGCTTAAGTATTTATCAAAGGTAAATCACTTTTTTATTTTACAAAAAAATAAATTCCTGTAGTTCTGAAACATTCCTTTATACTCTACTGAGAATTGTTAGCTGGTTATGAAACAGACTGAAATAAAATGTGAAGCCTCTTTATGGCCTACAAAAATAATTGTTATCATCAGCATGTCATGATTTGGTCTGTTTATTTTGTATTTTCCGAGTTTATATTCATATTTCCTGTTTTAGTAGTTCTCCTTTAGTTTCTAGTGTTTTTATTTTGTAATTTCCTAAACCTGTGTTTCTTTGTCCTAGTGTGTTTTGAGTTATCTGTGTCTTTAGTGTTTCCAGTTATATTTTGTAGTTATTTTTCCCTCTGTGAATCTTGTCTTTAGTGTTTGCCTCTGTGTGTTTCCCTCCAGTTTGATTGCCCTCATTGTCTTCACCTGTGTCGTTAGTCTCACCTGTGTTTGATTACTCGAGTCTTGTCAGATCATTGTCGTATGTCGGTGTTGAATGTCAGATGTAAGTTTTCCTTGTGCTCCTGTGTTTCCTTGTGGCTCCCTGTTTTTGACCTTTGCCTTTTTGTTTAATTAAATCATTTTTTAGTTCTGCACCTGGGTCCTCCTCTTAGTTTTTCTCATTCCATGACACAGCATATATATTTATTATTGTAATGTATAATGTCTGAGGTGTCTAGGTGTCAGACAAAGTGTTGAAATGCATGCTGTCAGAAAAATCGTCTATGTATTTTCTACGGCAAAGAAAGCAAAATCTTCCCAAGCTCTCTCTCTGCCCGATTTACGAGTCTATGGTTCTGTCTCTCCAATAAAGGCCCATTAATAATAATAAAAAAAAAGAAAGATAACAAGATTAGATTTTTGGTCAAAACCAAACATGCATATACAAGAAATATTCGATAAATGTACACAAACTGAAAGTTCCTCGCCGTAGCTTTAAATTCGAATGATATTCCCTTGATCCTTTGCATGTTGTATAATTCCTCATTTGAACATGAATGATCTGATTGATTTTGAATGCAACGTAAAAAACATCAATCTTTTAAGACGGTGACAAATGTGTAGAAAGTTGCTTCCACTTTTATCAAGTTTATGTTTACCGTGCAACCCTGGAAGCTCTCTTTTATTTACTCAGCTATTTTTCAGTGTTTGACTGCTAAGCCATGAGGCACTGTGTGTGAGTGAGATGCTCTTAAACCTCCCCATTAGAGGCTCTCAGTGCTACACCCACCCAGACAACCCACAGTTCACCATTTCAGAAATAGAATAGGTTCAACCTCTCTCAAATTTGACTCACGGAGCAGATGTACGTGCCCTCCGTTGGATGCTTTTATCCACAGTCCCTACAACACAGAGTATGAGAAGGGCCCAGAGGGAATCAAACATTTTTCTTTTTCTCTCTGTCTCCTTTTATTCCTTTTTTCTTGCAATCTGAGGTAAGTGACTGAAGATCTGTATCAGCTTGTGATCAGAGTTCAGTAACTCAATGGTCTTTCTGAATTTACTTTCAACAAAAGGAAGATGCTGTTAGGAAAATATTTCAGGTGCTGTAATCATTCTCATATAAAAAACTGGGCTTCCTAGCACTTCATATTGACATGTATAGACATTTTTTTGACGCACTTGTCATAGTGTGGTGTGTATGTGTGTGTGGTCTGTGTGTGTGTTTGTGTGCATACGCTCGATTCCAGCTCTCCCAGGAGACTGACTGGTCCAGGTATTTTAAGTTGGAGCTGCTGAAAGGCCGTTTGCACAGATGTCACCAGTCCCCAGTCTTTTCCAGGCTTATCAGATCATGTTCCACTTTTGGGACGCTTGTTTTTTTTTGTCTTCCTACCTCCCCACTCCTTCCATCCAACAGGCTCTACCTGTCTCAGCACCAAAGCAGCTGCCAGGTATCCATCTCACACTCGTTTTAAGTCCAGCCAGCATTAATTTACCTGGCCCTCTGTCTCTTGCAGTTTGTGCCTCTCAAAGGCAGCTTGATTTCTAAGTAATGGACCTGATGCCAACTATTCTTTCTTATTGAGGCTGAAGGACGTCTCTGGTTCTGGCTAATAGCCTAGCCTCTGTAGATACAAGGGCATTGTGGCCATCTGAGAGCACATTTTGTCTAGAAAATCCCCAAAATACACTGTAATGGATCCCGACTAAACTTCTGATTCCAAGACAGCGAGCTGGAAAAGCATGGGCAAGTTGTTACAAATAATACGTGAGAAAGGCGAAAATAACAGTGTAAAAAAAAAAAATCAGGCACACAGTTTAAATAATACAGTTTTAATTGAAAGACTCTAAGTGAGACAGCTGGAAAATAGTGATATTTATTCATTACAGATAAGCTAAACATTTCAGATTCTCCGCTTTTTTTTTAAAGGCTTACAAACTGTTAGAAGTTTGACCTGTGACATGCTACTGCATGAAGACATCCATCTAAAGCTAGTCCATTCCTGACAACGGGTAAGTGCTGCACATTTCATATAAATAAATACATACACACCCCAGTAAGCGCTTATGAAGATGTAAAACTCCAAAAAAAACATTGCACATTAAGTACACAGTTGTTTGGAATTTTACCCTTGCCGCATATGAAAAATGAGGCCTGTGCATGAATTTACAATTCAGATGGGTTTCCTTAGGGATTCCCATTTAAGATGCATTGGTATAATATATTTGTTGTCTTTACCGCTCACCACTGCCATTGAACATCATTAGGTAATGCGCACTCACTGGTGGAAGGAGAACTGGTGTTTATCATCATTTCCTTGGCAAGGAGTCGTTAGCTGAGGCCTTGGGTCGACTCTGTTGTGAACCGGGCGTAGTGTATTACCACCACCACTGTGCTCCAGCCTGCTCTGTCTCCCCTGTGATCATCTATCATATCAGTTTTACATACTAAAGACCAAAAAAGAAGAATACCATTAGCAGCATGCTTAGTAAGGGGGGTACAAGTTAAGCTGTCTTGATGTTGGACAAACTGTCTGCGTTTGTGTGCATGGCGTACATCCGTCTGACAAATATGAATACTTAAAGCTCATTTATAAGTCTGTAGGAAACTGCAGACTGATAAATAAACAGAGAAAGACTAAGCAGCCATATTGGTTCAAAGAGTGACAAGTCCATACTGAGTGGATCCGTCCTGCCTGCTGAGAAGGATTATGACAGTCATTTTCGAGGGTCTTGAGAAGAGGTCTATATGGAGCCCAGCACTGCCTGTTTTAAATCCCATCATACATCTCCCTGTGGGGTGCAAAGAGAAAAACAATCCATCATTTTTTAGGGGAAAGATGGAATGGAGGAGTAGACATATCAGTATCTGTGAATATTTGTTCTGTTCGGAGGATTTTTGCTCTTATTTAAATGTTTTATTTAATTCCTAGCAATGGATCAAATTCCTTCACTTAATCATCATGTAAATGCATATTATGGGAATGAATACATTGCTGGGACTTTCTATTTCCCTTTTTTTAATCATTAGCCTACACTTACATGCTTTATATCTTATTTTCTCCTCTCCAAATGCTTTATGCCTTGATCCTAGTTGTGATAGAAACCAAAATGTACTGTTGTCTTCTCATTTTATTCGATTGAAATGCTCGACAAAATGCATCTAGATGGATTTGTATTCATAAGAAAATAAAGTCAATATATTTGTTTCAGTAGCCGATAGAGAAACAGCTTATATTTGCCTATGTGGGATTATGATTATTGAGGATAGCGAGCTCCGTACAAAGCAAACTCTAACACTGCCCTGGAGCAAACAGGACAAAAAAGGCTTCTTTTATTTTTTTTACCATTTTGTTTTTAACAGGGGCAGGCTGGAAATACTTCCTGACTCTAGATAATGGGGAGACTCATTTGACATGGCACTGCATGTTCAATAAGATTTCCTTCTTCTCTCTACACCACTTTTTCACACCACTTGTGTTGATAATTGAATTAGACGTTTAAGACTATTATGATACTGCAATTAGAGATTATTTAATTCCCATTTATCAGAGGGCTCTTTAAATGAAGCAGCACACTGTCATTATGATCCAAACAGAAGAAAAGGCCATTAGTGAGGCTTCAATCTCTTAATCCATAGTATTTTTGGTAGTTACTAATTGCACCATAAATTGCATTTTCATCCCCTTTATATTTATGTTGTGCACATCATTTAATTGTTTTAATGAATGTGTCTCTTCGGTTTTTAAAAGAAACAATCTGAATATAAATAGATGGTGTTCTACAGCAAAAAGGCACTTACCCTGATTCAAGCAATAAACAATTTAAAGGAACATTCCAAGGAAGTTTTTTTTAAATCCAGCCTGTACTTCCAGAAAACACCTTTTCTCTATTTACAAGTTCTTTTAGGAACCTTGTGCTCTCTTACAACCTGAGCAAGTTCTTCATGTCTTACTTCACAAATGCACACTTTTTTGTTCCTCCTTGTCCCCCCTCTCTCATTCCCTCCCTCTCTCTCCTCCCTGGCCCGCCATGCAGCTTGTCCCACAGTGCGTAATGTGAATGGACTCAGTCTCCTGGGTGTCGTGGCCCCCTCTTGAGCCTCGCAGGCAAATCTGCGGCAACCGCTCAGACGGGGGCAGCACACACGGAGTCTGCAGCAGTCTGTAGGGGAAAAGAACAGAACGATGTGAAAGGACGATGATGGGTTTCGTCTTGGACTTGGAGGATTGTATAGCCTGCCGCATGCAGAGCGCAGCAGAGAAGGCTGCCCGACCAAGGCAGAGCGTTCTTGACAGTGCTTTGTTTTGAATCCACAAGGACCTGACATATGCCTCAAATCGTTTGCTCTCACGACGCTGCAGATCTATGCTCCGTTGTGATCAGAGACAGGGCCCTGCTGTCTGCTGCTGAAAGTGTGTGTGTGTGTGTGTGTGTGTGTGTGTGTGTGTGTGTGTGTGTGTGTGTGTGTGTGTGTGTGTGTGTGTGTGTGTGTGTTTGTGTGCTAGTGTCACCCCGTGTGTGTGTGCGTGTCAAGAAGATGTGCGCTTCCTTTTTGTGTATGTTGGTGTGCTTGCAGAGCTTGTGTGTGTTTAGTGTGTGCGTGACGGGGAGTATAAACAGCAACATCCGACAGTGCTGTTGCCTGCTTCACTGCCTATGTCTGTCTTTGTTCAGTTTCCCTTCATGGGGCAGACTCCACTCTTTAAAGAGAAACATGGTAAACATCCACTTGACAAATAAAAACATCAGAATCAATAACTTTTGATCTTTTCAGTCAAACTGTCCCCGTTTAGAGCATCTGGAGTCTTTTTCCAATTCTTTTTACCGAGTTCTTACATTTGAAGCAGACAGTTTATCCCAGAAGTGGATTTACCTACGAAGACAAGGTCTGTTTCAATCATAGAGCAATGCTGAAAACCTACGCTGAAAAGAGATTTATGTTCAGCTTCCTTCAAATGTTGTCCATGATCAAAAGTGAGAATGTCACATCAGTCAAATTGCCGGTCTTATTGGTCTTGAGGTGTATTTTCCTTGTCTTGAAACATGTATATGTTTGAGTGGGTAAATTGTTCCTTTAAATTGAATATTGTACAGAAGAGTAAAATGATCATTACTCTTCTGGTAATGATCAGAATGAACTCCATAAAATAAACACCAACTTTGTCACATTAAAACATGCTGGTCTATTCAGCTCTATAATTTATCCATGTGTGTTTATATGTCTGCAGGTGTGTGTTCTTGTAGGGTGTATGTACCTCTGAACATAAGATACAGTATATGTAAGTGTTTTTATATGATGATGTGATTGTGTTTTATATATCTAGGACTGAGAGACTTCAGATGCACAGTATAAAATAGGTCAATTTTCAGGGCTTCTGATCGGCAGAGCATTGCTGCTGGATTTCATGCTACATTAGTCTGGTTTTAAAACCTAATCTGCCTCTATTAATCTTTTATGCTTAATTTCATGGAGGTGAGGACATGGTTAATGTGGTTTGTGCACAAGAACTATTACCTGGTGGCAGTGGGTGGCAGTGGGTGGCATTGGATGGGATGGGTGAGCGAATAAAGTTCGGGTTCAAACCTGACTAGCTATTGTTATTATGCAGAAACCTTACATTGCAATACATTACTGATATGACAACATTTTCCCCTAAAATATGTACACAGTGTGTGATTCAAAACATCATTTAATGAAACAAATAAGTGACATGGTCCAACTCTTACAAGAGGGAGGATATTTGGTAAAACAAAGGTCAAATGAAAGCTGAGATTCGCCAAAACTGGTGAAACATTTTCTGAAGATGCATTGCTTTCCAAATGACCTGAAACTGTTGCATGACCAAATCATTTCAGGTTAAATGTAAGCTTGTTTGTTTATTTTGCACCAATCTGAGAGCCCAACCATGAACCCAGTAAGGTCCAAAATGAAGTAGAGAGCAAAGGACAGCGACACTACAAGATGATACAACGTAAATTAATCTTAAATTAGGAAAAAGGAAAAACAGTTTTGAAATGACTATTATAGTTCTTCTGTAAATCGATCAATTAAATTAAAGACAATTAACCTGCATGCCTTGAAGTTGAAGTTGCTGCTGTCACTGTGTATCAAGGTGGCTTGGTGCAGCGTTGCATAATAAATGACTTGCATGCCCTGGAGCAAAGTGCTAATCAAGGCTGTCCCCTAACTCCAATCTAATTGTCCACATCCAGCTGATCAGGCATAGGAGGCCTTTTTACCCAGCACTTACTGAGATCATTGATTTGAGAAATGATCCAGTGGACTGTACTAACTCAGATATGATTGGGTGGGCATTTAATAGCATTCGGGGGATGGTCTTGTCGAAGTCCACTGCAGCGCTAATTGTAGCTAATTTACTGTGAAGCTTATTCCAGGCTGCGGTTGTTGGGGGAGGACTCATAATGGCGTTTGCTATTTATCGATGTAAGTACGAGAGAAGGAAGAAAGAAGGGGGAATTGTAGATTGGTGAATTTATATGCAGGGGTCCATGTAGCTGTTTATTCAAAACATTAATTCTGATATACCCCGGTGTGTTGCCAATGTTCTAACACAACTGGCTACACCAAACCAGAATGAGCCATTTACTTACTTTTTCAATACAATCCAAGTCATGTGATAAGGAAGCAACATATTACAATTAGTGCAGTCATAGGGGGTATTCTGTTGGTTGTTTGGTTAATATAAAGATATAAAATGCTTGCAATTGTTACACAAATGTTGTGCACATTGCCTTCTGGTTGGATACTTATTAATCTTCTTGGTGCCCATGCCATCAGCTTTAAGGCTGTCTAATGACTCGTAACGAAGGCACTGCTCTGTTCTTAATGTGGGCCTACTGGGATCACCGTACCCCACCACCAGGCTGTCCACTCATCAGTTCCAAAGGACAATTGCACCTTCCTTTTAGAAAACATGTTAGAAACGCTGCAATCAATTTTCTTTGTCCCTTTTCCCTTCTCACAGTGGTCCAAATACAGTAAAACCGAAGAATTAAAAAGAATGCATGACCTGAGAAACTGTCTAATGTACTTGTTTCAGTTGTTTTCTTCCTTCTGAACTGCAATAATATTAGCATTTAATCACACCATGGAAACCAACAACACCATCAAAAAAGAATCGGAGAAAGATATCAACTATGACATTTTAATCGGTTTTTTTTTATTACCACTTTTTCTCTTATTAAAATGCGGAATATGTAGCAACTGGAGCATTTTTCATATAATTTGTGTCAAGATGCCCAAACAAACAAAAAACAGACAAGACAACAAATGGCACTAAAACAGCATCGTATAACTATTTTACTGTGGCACAACCGGGGTTTGGAGGCTTGAACCAAAGACATCTTGAGGTTATTGACCTGAACAGTCCAGTACCAGTAGTATTTACGTTATTCAAGAGTCAATGATACCTAAATTAAACCAATTTTTTTAATGCAGATGTATGAGAAAAGGATATTTTAATGGTTTTGGAGTGTTTATCAAAATGATACGATATGAGATTAGCCTATACTTTACCAGTTTTTGGAGGCAGTTATTTTTCCTTTGGATCATTGGTGGTAGCATTTATGTACTGAAAGCTTCTGATAATATTGATTAAAAGAGTTAAAAAATGATTCCAAAGATGTTCTCTCTTAGTTTTGGTATCACTTTTAGATATTGGGATCATCATTTTTTAAGTGATAGCTCACCTTAGAATTAAACCAACATTCCTCATTTGCTCTCCTGACTGTGATGATGTATCATATCCTAACTTTGTCTCAAACATCTCCATCTTCTCACTTCCATCTAAATTAAATCTTATTATTGCTCCAGTGGCTCTCCAGGCGAACTCGTCACCTCCATGTTACCTCTGGGTCTGTCCCCTCTCCAGGCCGTGGCTTTCTTCCAGGCTGCATCATTCCAGTTTAACTTCAATCCTATTTACGGCCTATCCTTTCCCCCCGCCCGCCCGGGGCTACCAAACTATTCATCCGGCGGACTTCATGTCACCCTGCCCTGTCATAAAAGCCTGTGTTAGGATATTTGTGCAGGAGATGTGTGTGTTTTTGCACATGTGGTGCAGATGGAAGCTGTACTGTATATGTGTGTTTATGGTTGAGATGAACAAGTGGACATGTTTACACGTGTGTATAACTGCACACGTACAATCAGAGCTGTAAAACAACAGGATTTGTGTGTTCTGTGGCTCACTAGTTGGTCATCTCTCAACTGGAAGGTCGGGTGTTTGATCCACAGCTCCTGCAGCCAAATGTCCAAGTGTCCCTTGGCAAGACACTTAACCCTCAAGTTGCTCCCGCTGCTTCCCTGGCGACGTTTAAATGTGTATGAATCATTAGTTAATACTGATGAACACTTTACATAGCAGCCTGTGCAATCAGTGTGTGAATGAGTGTGTATGGGTAAATTTGACCTGCAGTATAAAAAGTACTATACAGGCTCAAGTCCATTTACCATCTACATGTGTTTGCTTTATCATAAATAAAAAAGAATAAGCTGAGTAAGTTTATAACATCGAGAACTTTTGCATACATCTATAAGTCTGCTTCCCCTTTTGACTTATCAGCAGCTGGCCTTTTTGTGTACAATGGAAACACAGAAAAGAAAACATAAACATGCTAAATTTGAGTATTTAGATAGATATGTCATACCTTGATGTTGTTGCACCTCTTAAAAAAAGAGTATTTTCCTAGTTTCTTGGCCCATCCAGTCACAACAGCTGGCCGTTCACCAATGAGTTTGGTTCTGCTCGAGGTTTCTGCCTGTTTTTTGTGACCAAGTGCAAGCTCATGATTGATTATTGTTGGGTTGCTCTCAATAATATAACAAAGAGTTCGGTCTAGGCCGGCTCTCTAAAGAGTCTTTGGAGAATTGACCCTTTATGAATGAAAAATTAATTAATTAACATTTTATTGTCCTGCATTTAGGGAAAATTGCCCTGCTGTAAATTGACTCCCCGGAATGTTGGTGAGGACGGCCTGCTGCTATGGACCCCCCCCCCCCCCCCCCCCCCTTCTGTGCTAGAAGCCCAGTAAGCCAGGCCCTCGAGAAGACGGAGCTCCCCTAACCTTCAGCGAGGTCATCTAGCACTACTAAC
Source organism: Tautogolabrus adspersus (assembly GCA_020745685.1). Lineage (NCBI taxonomy): Eukaryota > Metazoa > Chordata > Actinopteri > Labriformes > Labridae > Tautogolabrus > Tautogolabrus adspersus. The sequence continues at coordinate 17,957,666 of CM036551.1, read as the reverse complement.
ACCCGACGCCCAGCCTCCAACATCGGACTGTGCTGTCCCTCAACAACCGCCTGACACCCAGCGTCCACCATCGGACTGTGCCGTACCAACCACCGCATGACGCCCAGCGTCCACCATCGGACTGTGCCGTCCCCTAATCGTCGTCCTCATTCACCCACGGCCTGCTCCAGCCCCACTTCAGCGGGAAGGAAGTTTGGACAAACGGAACGCAAGGAATACAAAGGAGACATCATGACTGCATATTATCCCATATGCTCTTTTGTAAAGTGTCTTGAGATAACAGTTGTTATGAATTGGCGCTATACAAATGTTTGATTGCTTGATTGACTTGCTTTATCGTTTCAGTGCTGACACCTCAGAGGGATGTTATGAAGAAATGTTAAAAGACTGAGATGGAGAGTCCAAAGCAGTAAACAAAATAGGTGGAGAAAGTTTGAGACATAGTGTGAGTGTACAGAGGGGATAAACAAGGACGGATACAGCACATTGATGGAAAGAGCAACTAAGAGGGAACAACAAAGGCAGGTTGAATATGAGCTGCCAACTTATAGCTTAACAGTTTTTCCCCTTTGACTCCCTCCCTCATCCCAATTTGTGCCCTCGTGGAACCTCCTGGATCAGCAGAAAAGGGAAGTTAGGGGAGAGTCAGGATAAAAGATATGCCCATCACCGTCCTCTTCTCCCCTGTTTTTGTTGTTGCTTGTTGTTGTTTCCTTCTTGTCTCTTACGTAGCGTCTCCCACCAATTAGTCTGGAGGATGCTCCTCCTAATGGGCCACTGCAGCTATGTTTCAGGCATTGCTCTTTGGTGTGCTGGAGTCAAGGGGTGCCAGCGATGCACCAAGACAGGCGAGATGAGGGTTAATGTGAGATAGATTGACAAGCACAAGAAGGCATTAGGCAAATGGCATCATTAAAAAGTGCAGTTACCTGCACCATGCTTCATGTGGCGTCAGATGAGAGGGGAAGAGTGAGATGGAGGAAGGGGGAAACACGTCAGGGCTTTGCGCCTGCAGCTTTGCTGCTTCTCTCATAATTTTGATCTTTTTGCTCTTTTTCTCTGTTTTAATATCCTCCAACGCTTGACTCTCAGGCTTGCTCATGAGACGGAGACCATAGAAGAGGTGCTGTGTAAGGGGCGTCCACTTTTGATACTGTGCGTGTGTTGCACGTGTGCTTCTGTGTGTGTGTGTGTGTGTGTGTGTGTGTGTGCAAAGATCTTAATATTGTATATTTACATGTGTAAACAAACCGCTAAAGATGTTTCTAAGAGTTTGTTATGCACACAAATTATATTAAAGTCAAAATGTTTAACTTTAACTTTGTGACTGCAGGAGATGGCTTACCCCAATTTTACCTAAATATGTTGACTGATGTCCACACGGCCTCTAACATTACAACCAAAGACAACTGTGGGTATGAGTTATTCATCCGCTTGACACTTTGTCATGTTCGTAAGTTGGGTCCGTGCATGAATGTGTGTATATGTGTTAAAGGCACGTATGACCGTCCTCTGTTGTTTCTCTTTGTAAATGGCAGCACGGGCAGCCAAGGAGAAAAGGGAATTTGAAATCATTTGACTGCAGAGATTCCTGCTGGGGTGCCTCTGGCAGCTTGTGAAACACACACACACACACACACACACACACACACACACACACACACACATGCACGCACGCACACACACACACGCGCGCACACACACACACACACACACACACACACACACACACACACACACACACACACACACACGCACACACACACGCACACACACACACACACACATAAGCACACTATAGCACACTGTATTTGATGCTCAGACCACTGTGTTATTGAAATATTATCTCTATAACCCAGTTTTCTTTACTGGCCCACTGTATGCAGTGTGGCAGCAGCTGGTGTAGAAACTCCTTATCTTGCAAAAAAAGGTCGTCTGCGACAGGAATGACTGCACGTTATCTTTGCTAACTTTGTGTAAAGCTGAAACGACATGGTACCATATGAAAGCAGTGTAAGTCCACATGTTGTAAAAGCTCTAACTGTGCTATCTGAATTCTTAAACAACTTAAAATGCTAAATGTTCCTCTGAGAGTTGAGCAACAATGAAACTATTTTCTGTTTGTTTATTGGTTTAACACGTTGTTCCACATCTTTGTTCGGGCCTGAAATATCTCAGCAATGTTTGGATAAATTGTTATGGACATTGGTAGACACATTTATGTCCAGAAGTTGCCACCAGGTCGGAATGTGTACTTACTGTATACAAACTTAAAAAACCTTCATTATCTGGAGTGACACAAAAGTGGGTACAGACAACTATGTGCACCTCAAGAAAATGTTATGAACAGAATGATCCCTTAATATCCAATACTTTGGTTTTTCTAAAAAAAAAAAAAAACATCAAACATTCCCATCAGCTCTTACTTTGTTTTAGTGCTTATGAGCTAATGTCAGCATGCTAGCATACAAAATAAAGATAATGATTGTGGAAAAAAACTGATACGTGTTAAACCTGTTGAGATGGTCTTTATGATTAAGTAAGCATTCTGTCATTATCATAGAGCTCAAAGCAATGCTGTGAAGTACAGCCTCACAGAGCCACTACACTTGCTCTGTCTGATCCGCAGAGTGCCAGAGTAGCAGATGATAACATCATCTATACAAATAAATCGTATAGCTATATTCAGGATGTCAGTTGCAGTTAGAGAAGAATAATAGGTCAGAATGGGAGGAACTGAAATTTTACAAGCAAAATTGCATTTTGTGCTTATCTGTTGGGTGCTTCGGATTTTGCAAGGTTGCTCATTTAAATGTACAAATAACATAACAAGTTACCGATCTGATGTTGTGTGAGTGTATAAGTCCTCATGTGTTTGTGTGTATGTGTGTATCTTTGTCACTTTCAGGGGTCTACACCTGCAGATGAAACAGTTTTCTCATTCCTAACACAAATTGGATTCCGACACTAAGCGTAGACCAGATCGGGGGAAATGTTCCCCTTATGATTGTCACAGACCGACTTGCTTGTTCACGGGTGCAATAGACCAATGAATGAATAATGAAATAAATAAAATCAATGCCTTGCACATGTTTCAAATCCATAAACCCATCTAATCGGCTCGGCACAGAAATGGGAAGCAGTTGAGGCCTCACTTTCTCAGCGTTCAACCATTATGTAAATTGAAGCCAATCAAAGTGCCGCCATGGAGAAGCTTTGTAATAGAGCGTTGATTAGCTAGGCGGCTTTGAATCAGCCATAAAAAGAGTCATATAAATGGGTAAATTCTGCCCGGCATAATTTAGCCCAGTGAACTTAATTTGACTCTGATGTCACACTGTGTTATACATGTGAACATTATGGTAACCATCGATTTTCAGGGGAAATGTATTTCTCATCTTTGATGTTATTAATGGATACGATTTCAATTCAGCTTAATTTGAGACTCTCTCATCAGTCTCTGGTATGTCTGTAACCAAGAAGTCCCCTTGACAGTTTTGGTTGAATCTGTGAGGAGTGAGTTCTGTTTTTGTTGAATCGAGGTTGTATGAGGTTTTTTCGTTGTATGAAGCAGAGAACCAAATCGAATCTTCGCTATGTAGATGCTGCCAACAGGGTTTACACAAAATGCCATTTAAAGAAAGCACCACCACAAAATTCACTTTCTTTTTTTCATATTGGATTTCAATGAACCAGCCTTCAAACCGTTAATTATTAACATTTAGAAGTTGTAAGAAGGGAACTGTTGGCATGTGTCCCAAAATAGTTAAGTAATAAAGATGTAGATGGAGGAGAATAAATAGATATGTTTTCTTTCTTTCCCCTCCTCTACTTCTTGTGTACCAAACTCTGTTATTCACCCTCTCTCCTCTCTGCCCTTGTTTGTTTAAACTGTCCCTTCCAGAGTCAAAGATAGGTCTGGCCTGTTTGTGTGTCCTTGAGTGTCCCTCCATCTCTGCCAAAGACATGTCCATGATTAGAAAAGGTGAGTGAGCACTTCCTCTGGTTGTGTCCCCTCTGACTCATGTTGTCCTATTTAGTGTTGTTAGCCAACAATATCACTCCGGCGTTTCCCCTTGGTGACAGTAAACTGCTGTTTGTGCCGACCTTGTTGCACACTGAGCAGGTTTCACTTTATAGTTTGGGCTTCTGTGGACCTGCCTGTCTGTGTTTGTGTGTCTGTGTAGGAGGCGTTGAGGTCACTGCAGGCCTGTGCATACAATGCTGTGACAACATAAATATGTATTAAATATAAGGAGAAACACATCCAAATGATCACACAAAGAATACTGTCATTCTGTAAAAATTCTTTCATCATGCTATAACAGCCCAGTATTCCTAGAATGACTGAACGATTTAGCATTATATAACTTATATCTAATACCAAGTTCATTTGTAGAACCTCCACGTTTGGTGACAGATTTGCAACTGAGAACCTGATGAAATTTAACCTGTTTTTCTGATGTGTTTTTTGTGGTATGTGCTTTTCTTGAGCACCAACAATAACCACTTTAAAGAAGATACATAAAATTGACTTGTGGTATGCTAACTTGTTTGTGAAGTGAAATGCAACTCTCTGAAGTGTCAATGCTATCACATTAACAATTAGGGTCAGGTTCCCAAAATAACTCTCTGTTATAGCGTTTTCAGTGACTTTTTCTACCAATAAAATATCAGAGAGTCGAAATTCATTCGCTTGCTGCTGAACTGATTAAAGTCTCTCTTCCTTTCTCAAAATAAGTTTCAAAAGTCCGTCAAAGACCGGATTCCAACCCAGGTCGCCCGCTTTTGAGGACTAGCCTCTGTACATGGGGCACACATGCTTACCACAAATCTTGTTTTTGCATAAATAAAGAGCTAAGAACTAAGCCAACTGTTTTCATTAAGATCTGCTGGCATGTGACCTTTCACATTTAGTTATAAAGCAATGCAACCCAAATGTTTAATTAATGAAATCAAAGACATTCAGATATTGCTGTTGCAATGCTCTTTAGGAACATTTTAACCCGATGTAGACTTGACAAAACTGTTGATGCCAAATCTTTTGTACCTGCAAGGCTTACTTCCACTAGTGGGTTTGCAATTTTGCTGAACTTCAGTGAATAAGTAATGCAAAAAGTAAAGCAGAAACATATGCCCAGAGATTACTGCGAAATTGGTGGTATTCCAATTCTCCTAAACTTGTAGGATCGGCGGTGACAGTGAATATCTATTTTAGTGAGTCCTTGCCTCTTTCACCTCACATCTGGAGAGCTTTGTCTCTTCCCCTGTATACAAACACTTTGTATGGCTTGTGCATATCTGCAGGCAGCACACCTTGCTTGTACACACATCATTGTTCTAGTAGCAGCCGACCCAGAAGACAGAACACACAAACACACGCACACGCACACGCACACGCACACGCACACACACACACACACACACACACACACACACACAGATACACAGATACATATTTGCCTTCTGAGGTCCCCTATTCTCTCTTTCATATTTTATTCACAAGTGATGAGTAGGAATAAAAGAATTGAACAATCCAGTCAGAGAGACAAGAGGGAGGTGTGTGTGTTAGTGGATGTTAAAAACACTTTTGCCTACTCATCAGTTTCCCCCTCCTCTTCTGTTATTGACAGGGGGCTCTCTAATCATGTTTTTAGTAGTGTTTACTAATGTTTCATTCATTAAGCATCAGCTGCCACAGGAGAGGCATCATCCATCCGCCAACGTGGAGGTTATTATCGCCTTAAATCATCTCACAGTGTACCTGTTTGGATGGCTGTCACAGGCCGAGGGAGGCCAGCCCCTGTTAGCCCCCAGGGGAGAGAGACTGTCATTCTCTCCCCCTGCACCCTGCACTTCTTATTCATTCACATTACTCTCACCTCTTGTTGCATCTTTTTTTATCCTCTTCTTTCTTTCTTTCTTTCTTTCTTTCTTTCTTTCTTTCTTTCTTTCTTTCTTTCTTTCTTTCTTTCTTTCTTTCTTTCTTTCTTTCTTTCTGTCTTTTTTTCCCAATCACTTAATATAAAAGAGCTTGTATTTTTTCTACCTGCTATTGTACTTGTACAATAATTAGATGACCGAGAGCTGGCTTGAAAAAATACAATGTTTATGGAAAATATTCCAGACCATGAAGAAATCTCAATAATGAATCAACTAGTTTTACAACTGTAATATTTTAAGTTACAATATTTTTTGTTGAAGCATCAGGGCTGACAATTGTCCTTGCAGTGCCAGTATGCTTTGTCTCTGAATCTGCCCTCTAGCAGTTACACACACACACATCTCTATCCTGTCCTCTCATCCTCTCGCTCTCCCTTTCTTCTAATCCTGCCTGCCTCGCTCTCCCTCTCCCTCTTCCTCACCCTACCATCCTTCACTTTTTGCTGCTCAGCACAGCAATTATCAGCCCACCTCGCTTTGCGGTGACCTCTGAGATGATTAAGTGAGATTACCTGTTCAGGACTTGTGGTGAGAGGCATGCTGAGAGACATTTTGTCTATGTGTGTGTGTTCATTGTGTATGGTGTGTGTGTGTGTGTGTCTGTGTGTGCATACAGTAGCTACAGTCGTCTTTAGCCACAGGGCAGGTGAGCCCCTACAGTGTCTGTATGGCTGGCTGCTTACAGTACGTAACTGTGATTTGTAGCCTGACATACAATTGCAGCGTTTATGATCTGTGGCCTAATGATAGGTAAGAGTGGAAAAGAAAGTAAAAAGTGAAAAAGTAGAACAGAATCGTATTTTGTGCTGACTCTCCTCAGACAGCTCATCACATTACAAGATCTGGACAAAGTGATACACATAATAATGTGACTTAAGTCTTGCACAATATTGTAGAAACTATGGAAAATCCTAAAAGTTGGATTTTGTTTCTGGTATAAATGTTATACCCTTGAGAACAAGACATATATACATTGTGTAGTGTGTATCAGAAGTCCTTCCTCACACCCCAATTTGGGAGCCCATGCCTGTATCTTGGTGGTTCTTGGTCCCCTGCTTTCATTACAATATGCGTCTCATTAGGTGTTCAGTACTCAGCAGCACCTCCGGGTGGAACTTACACTAATGAGGACACTACATCTAACGAACATCCTCCTCCCTCTGTCCTTAATTACCGCGCTGTGCCTCTCCCCGAGCCAACACAGGACCCAGTGTTCCAGCTGAAACCCAAGCGCCACAAACCTTTTCGTCCCCAAGAGCCGAAATAGAAGACGCATGTCCGTGTCTGCTATATGCTGCTGCTGCGCCATGTTTGGAGGGTTGTAGCAGTGAGGCTGTGTGTGCTTTTCTTTGTGTAGGGAAGCGAGTGTTTGTTCATTACACGGTGAGCTGTGCTATTATTTGATATTAGTGGAAACAAGCTGTAGGCTCCTGGGAAGATTGGTGATTAAACATGCAGTTACAAGTCCTTGTGTTGCATGGTGCGTCAGTGGATAATAGCTTAACAAGAATCACAATGACTGATACATTAGCTATTTACATTCCTATGTGAGATCTAAGGAAGTCTTCTATTTTATAAATTAGCAAACAAAGTTTTCCTGTAATTTGTTCTTCAAAGGAAAATGTCTGCAGTTGAACTTTTGCTCACTTTTGGCATTCAGAAATAGCAAAAAAATGTATTAATCTTGCTTTTTATTGTGCTAACATGTGGCCAGAATTATCTTTTAGGTCAATGCTAACAAACCCAGTTGCTCTTCCGACACTTTTTAAGTTGGGTAAAACTTTTTAATATAGAATGGGATAACTTTTTACAGAACCTCATCATCAGACGCTCGTGCTCCATGTTCAAAAAGTGAAAAAACATGTTGTAACATATATGCACTCTGGCACTTCTATGGCAGGGAAGGAGGTAGAGTCAGAACAGTTTTACCATCAGCCTCATGAGGCATGTGGCTCTGTCAGTTTCGTTTTTTTATAAACAATTTTTCCAGGAGCTTTGTTTTATGAAAATCAAAGCATAACTAATTTTGACCTAAATGTAACACAAAGCACATGCCCATTTTTACACTTTCCTTTTTCTATAAAAAATGTCTTTACAAACATGCACAGTAATTACAATTCATTCCTTTTCATTCAATGAATCTTTTAACTGCGTTGCCTCTAAAACCCTCAAAACATGGGTTGCAGCTAATCCTCAGTAATTGGCATGAATTATGGACAGAAAATGTTGACTGATTCCTGCATTTTCTCTGGCCATAATCAGATGGCCCTAATTGGTCATTTTTTAGCTTCTGAAGACCTCCAGTACCATTCATTTTCCCGACAGGCTTCTGGGCCTACATTTCCCATTAGCACCCAGGGTTATTGTGTGCAGATTCATAACAATTTCTCAAAGATTGACCCATGTTAGCGGCCACTGGCTTCTCCTACCTCTTAGGCTAAGTGAGGATGTGAGGCCACTAATTAGGGCAAAGGGGAGATCTAAGTATGCCTTGAACTTTTGGACCCATTTTCATTTTCCTCTTGCCCTTCTTCCTCTCTGGGGATGTTCTCTCATGGCTGAATTAAGCTGAGCCGAGTTCAGTCGGCCATGTACAGTTAAATCCTTCCTGTGTCTTCATATCCTCCTCGGTTTATTCATTTGGTCTGTGGGCAAAACCCAGCCTAGGTTATTAAAGCATCCTCTTATTCCTCCTTCCACCCTTCCATCCTTGACTTCTCTCTTCATTCAATGCTCTCCTTCTGCCTTTTTCACTCTGCCTTGCTGTGTCTCTGGTACAAAGGGCGCCCACAGCTTATAATAAAAGGCATAGGATTTTAAATTAGAAATTAATTTAGATAATTTGTCTCCAACGAGCGCCCTCCTCCTGCCGTTCCTGCCAGAAATATGTTAATATATCACATTAAGTAATTTCTGGGCCCAGATACACATGCTTATGGAGAGAGAGAGAGAGAGAGAGAGAGAGAGAGAGAGAGAGAGAGAGAAAGGTTGTGTGTGTATGTGAGAGAGAGAGCACTGATCAAGGTTGGAGATCTAATTAGTAAGGTTGAGCATGCTCAGTGCATGTGCAGATCTTGATAGCACCCTGCTAGCACCTTAGCACTGCCACCACTTAGAGCAACTTAGAAGTAGAAATGACAGGCTTAATATTGGACAGTGTATAATAGTTCTCGAGAGATCGAGGGTTGGAGGAGAAGAGAGTAACAACTTGTGGAAAAAAGAGCAAAGTATGGAAGGAAAATTCTAGGATTAAAAGAGCAGGGTAAAACATTTTCATGACAGATGCCTGCCTCAGTAAGCAGACAAACCACTTTTTCACGTCACACATTGAGGTAGGTAGGCATTTTTTGGATTTAAGTTAAATGTAAAACAGCTAAAATGTCTTGTTTTTGCTGACCTCTCATAGTTTAACTTATCATCCTTCTGCAGTAATGTACAAGCGTCCTCCAGGGTGGTCAGTTCTGTGACATCACTGTTGGTGAAATCGGTATGGTTGGATGCCATGAAGAATCATAACAAGATATTTCAGAATGACTATGACTTTTGTAGTCTTATTTTTATTCTGTTATGTTCAAACTTGCATTTACTATTACTAATTGTTTGGACACCGAGGAAACAAAGACAATTCTGACAAATATCTACTATTTGCAGTGACAGCTGTAAAGCAGGTTATATGGACAGCATTACTTACCATGACAGTGGACTTTAGTAAGAAATGAACCTACGTCCTGTCCCTGAAAAAAAGGATAATACTGCTTGATATATTTAGGCTTCAGTTTAGAATAATCCATGATATTCATCTTAAAAATGTCCATACTCAAAATAAGACTTGATCGGGTTCATACTTTGTGTTCTACGTCCTTAAGATAATAAAAGGTAACCCACTCACTTATGCTATTCAACCTGTCTGCTTAATCAGCATTATACGTGTGTGTGTGTGTGTGTAGGTGTGTGTGTGTGTGTGTGTGTGTGTGTGTGTGTGTGGGTGTGTGTGTGTGTGTGTATGTTAGCTATGTGGCTTGTATCATCAAATAGACCTGTGCTGGTCCAGCATGTGTGTGCGTTTAAGCCAAAAGTATATGACCATATTTCCATGCTCTGTTGAACTGAATCATTCCCCCACTATGCAGAGAGAGAGAGAGAGAGAGAGAAAAAAGATGGACATAATACGCTTTGCGACTGCTGCACATGCTGGGAATTGAATAGGGAGAGAAATGTCGTGGCAGCAATGGGGGTTGAGTGTGCTGAGTGAAACCTATGTGTGTGTGTGTGTGTGAGCGAGTACAACCTGAGATCAACTTCACATTAAGAAGTGCCCTGTGGGTAGTTTAACAATGAGAGAGCGGGCTCGCTGGGAAGAAATATGCATCGCAATGAGACGGAGAGCGTGCTGAGGTGATAGACGCACATATCATGCTGTGTGTTTTGACCAAACACTGTTTAATCTGTTATGGATTTTCTCGCCCTTTCTCTGTCTCTCTCTATCTCTCCCCCCGCATGCTTGACACTCTTTATGTGACTCTCCTCAGGTCTAGCGACTTGCTATGCCTCGTGGCCTGTGATTAAACAGTGTGTCATGACTCAAAGTCAAATCTACCTCCGCCGTGCAGCGGGAAGCTGTCATCTTGCATGTTTTAGGAATCAAATTAGTTTCCAGAGTCTCCTGTAGAAGTGGGGCCGCCTCCCCTTACACCAAATCCTTGCAGTTAGTAAAATGTTTTCAAGAGGAACCCAGAGGACTCTAGTTGAAGGGCCACAAACATAGCATTCCCAATTACAAGTTTTCTTTGAATCCTCAATTGTAAAAAGAAAAACTGCAGCTAAAAGGAACTCCAAAGTGTCTTTTGCATTATTAACGACCATGATGTAACTGAAAAACAACTTTTAGGAGGGGGGCTGAGCAGACAATTAGGCAACCATGGCTCATCATGAAAAAAAGAGTGCAGATAATGCATTTCACAAATGTTTAATTAGACCGTATTAATTAAAGGCTTTACTCTTCCCTTTCTCTTCCTTTTCTATCTTTTCCTCCCCCCCTTTCTCTCTTTCTTCCTTTCCCTCTTTCTTTTTGTGATAGATCTGCAGCGTGACCCCCAGTTAATTGAAACCCAGGAGACTCTTCTTGCATAAAATCAGATTTATCTATCCATAAAAGGATTTTGTTAAAAATAGTCCAAATCCAGTGGCTCACAACTAAAAGCCTGCAGCTACCGAGGCGAGCCTGGCTCCAACCCCTTTCGCCCTCTCCCAGTCGCCACGGTGAAACAAGTGCTGCCTACTGCTAACTAGCTGGGGACCCATTAATTAATTGCAGGAAAACACAGACATTATGTCTGTGGGGCACATTTTTTCTCCCCCAAAAGAAAGAAAGACTGTGTGTGTGTGTGTGTGTGTGTGTGTTGTCCCTCATCCACAGCTCTTCTGAACTGTCTCGAATGTCCCCCAGACTATAATAAGAGGAAAGTAATGATGGGCCCTAGTGATAATGAAAAACCATGCATCAAACAAAACACTGATTCTATGAGACAGGTCAAATGAATAGCTTGCAGAGTGGCAGAGGACAGTCCAGCGTTACTGTTTTCTAACAAAGATGAAGAATCTGTCTGTTACTGGTAAACAGAATCAGTTTTAAGGCAAATATTTAAAACCTCTGGTGAAGATCATTCTTCTTTTAAGCAGCCTGGAACTGCGAAGGAAGTCATCATTTAGCCTGTTGGATGGGGAACACATATTGTTCTACATTAATGATGAATAAACACTCCAGAAAGAAGTTCTGCAGCTTGGATGTCTTTAGATCATACCTTTGTGTTCTGTGGCCCCCTGCATGCTTATCGCCACCTCAGTGGTCGTTTGGGACCGATAGTGGCTCCTGTCCAAATACCTCTGGATTTATAGCTCCATGGTCTCCCCCTTTTTTCTCCCCAATGTTGAAAGAGGTGTTGTTGTTTGGATCAGCGCCAGTGATATTGGTGCTGCCACGCCCTCTCTAGTTATTTGGGAGGCCGGGAAGGGGTCGGAAGCTGGGTGTCTAATTAAAGCAGACTGGGATTTCCAGTGAATGCATAGTAGAGAGACGTCATGCCTGGGGGGACTATTATTGATGCAACACCCTGAGGACAAGAGTCACATATGGGCCTCTTTATCTTTAGGCTTTCATTTTAAATTCACTATCATTAAGCATATAATGCCACCTCGCTCATACTACCACTGACAGTGGGAAAAAAACAGCACCACGAGGTGCATGTGTTTGCCTGTTTGTATTCTTGTGTGTGTACAAGTGTGCATTTATGCATTTGTTTGTGTGTCTTGTTTTGAGCTGAAGTGATACATGATGCTGCTGTGTTGTCCCTCCAATCAGCGCTCCCAGCCTCCCCCCTCTCTTCTTCTACACGAAATTAATAGGCGGCTGCCACTGATGCGTTAAATTGCTTTGCGTTGGGCGCTGCAGACAACTGGATTATTTATTCTTTATATTCTCCATATTGGAACAACTGCCTTCTGCTTTGCTATTTTTTTTAAGTGAGATCTTGTTTCCCAGTGTTGCGTTAAAAGATACTGTGTGTAAATGTTCCAAAATGTCACATGGTTGGCGGTTTGGTAGTCCGTCTTTCGATGTTTGATCAGAAATGTATTTGCCTTTATTATAAGCCCCCCCCCCCCCCTTTAGAAAGAAATGTAGCAAGATAATATCTCCTAATTGAAAAAATAAAATACAAATTCGAAGGCTTGGGGTTTCATAAGTAAATGTGAAATATTGGACCTCGACACTGTCTGGAGCACCAACTTTACTTGTGGACTGAAGTCAAAATTCTCCTACCTACAGCAGTGAAGTCCTCCACATCCCCCATGGTGTGTATTATTATTTATTTGTGTATTTATTAGGGACACATGCAATGAACATTGCTTCAAATGTAAAATACAAAGTAGATGCCGTGCGTACAGGTTTCTAGCCGTGGCTAATTTGCAACCCCTGTCCCTGACTAGGCTTTTAGGATTAAAACAAACTTTTAAGCTTAAATGAATACAGAAATAGTGATACTATACAAATATAGACATACTAAACTTAATACAAATAAGAGACTTAATAAGACCAAACAGTAAATTTAGGATTATAAGAGGAAACAGTCAATGGTCACAGACTTGCTTGAGTTTCAGCCACTGTTTCACTTGTGTCTTCAAAACCTTTTTATTTTATTTTAGATGGTAATGTGTTTCAGAGGTGTGTTTTTCTTGTTGAGAAGGATGACTGACCAAATGTAGTTCTGCATATATACCCACATGGCCCTTAATGAACCTGATTCACAAAGAAGTAAAGATAAGGTGGTGTGATGCTTTCAGGGAACACTTTAAGGACTGAGGCCATGATAAAGTCTACAACGGCCAGTGCCCTGAACAATATGTTTGAACAAGAGGTACTGCGGTGTTACTGACCCTGACCACTCACATTAAGTTGGCTAAATTAAGAGAAGATCCCTGTGAATTGTGATCACTGAGCTATTTTGCTTTAAAAAATGCATATTTGGTCAAACTGTAACTTGTGTCTTTATTCATAACATCATGTGCCGCTGCCAGAGTCTTGATCAAAACAGGAAGGATGAATTATGTAATGTCCCAATAACATCGGATGAGATTAGAAGACTTAAGGGACAAATAAATGGTGAATTAGCCTACATGTATCCTAAGTGATCATCCTGTAAATGCTGACTAGTTTGATCAGTGGTTGTTAAATTCACCTGGTTACCTTTGAATAGTCATATTTTACTACTCTGAATACAATCCTACAATGATTGTAATGGACTAATGCTGGATTCTTGTACATTTCAGGACAATGCAGCTTTTATATTTTATGTTGTGTAAATGTTAAGCATTGTGCAACTTTATATCAGTCTTTGGGAGGAATAATAAGCAACATTGCTGAAACTAAATGCACCGAAAAAACCTGTGATACTTTATTATTTTCCATAATGGACATATTTTACTCATCAATTTACATAAAGCTTGCCAGCTAACATTTGAACACTTCTCTCTCATTCTGTTTGCCCATGTATCCTTTGCCTCTGCATTCCTACCGTGGAGCAAAGAAGGTCTACTGTTTTACTCTGCAGAGGAGGTCTCCTCTCCCCCCACTGGACCACTGTCACTGGGAATCTCCTTCAAACCCCTGCTGCTGCCTTGCCTGGCATCGCCTCACGCTGCCTCTGCACATATGCATGTCATGTGGTGTGAGCAGCAAGGTGTACTCTGATGTTATGGGGCCTGATGGTAGCATATTCCCTGCTGATAGCGATGATTTCCACACTCAGGTACACAGGAATGTGTGCGTGCCCTCTGAGCCCGCCCTTCACGTTACGGGTCTTTGGCCGAGCTGACTACTTAGACCCCTGCACCTATCCACAGTGAGGATTCAACATGGCAGGTGCAGGTTTTCAAGGGTGCAGACCTCCTCCCCTGTTCTCTATGCTCTATTTCACCTGGTTCTCTGTCCGTTTGCCCCTGTTTGTTCCCCTTCTTACACTAACCAGCCCATTTTTCCATGTGGCTGAGCTTGAAATAGAAGGGGGACTCACACATTCCGGCAAGCATGCAGGTATCAGCTGTACCATTTGGCATCCCTGAGTGCAATCTAAATGAATACCTTGTATGGCGGGATGCTAAATTGTATCGTATCACTCAATACCAGAAAACGTGAGTGAAAATGCTGTTGTATGAGTCAGTTTTTATCTCTCATTTCTGTTACCCCTGAGAACACAATGGACGTCATCATCTATCTTTCTTATCTTTGATATTCATCAAAAGAAATAAGACATGAGCTAAGATATACAAAACCTCAGAAAGAAAAATGAAATCTACAAAACTTATTCACATTAGGCCTTGTATGAGTTTTTCCACCTATATTGAAAACAGCGCTGAGTAATATTCAAGTTAGCTGTGATTTAATATGACATTTAGATTTTCCTCCAGCACACAGCACAGACCAGGCAGCCCCCATGGGAATCTTCTCTTCTGGTACACAGTTAACATTCTGCATTTGTCCACCACTCTGTAATTTATTGGATCTCATCTGTCCAGGCGTTGATTTATATATTGATTTGAAAAATAAATAAAAGTGATAGGAACCTGCATTGGAGTGTAATGATGGACTGTGTCGACATGCAGGAGTAGGGATATGAAACATTGGGAGGAAATTAGATATTATGCCCCCAAGACAACTGCAGCCAGCAGCACATTCATTATTGGCTGGATATTTATTATTAAGAATTTCTCTTCATGAGTGACTGCTGCGGAATATTTCGGCCCTGCTCGAGCTACCAAAATGTTGTGTGTGTGTTTGTGCGTGTGTTTGCATGCAAAAATGTTTGCTGACATGTTGTCAGTGGTTCTGACGGGTGGAAGACAATCAGATTTGTTTTTTCTTAGTTGTCCTCTTATAGTGACACGACAGTACACTCAGAACACACACGCTCACACACACGCACACAGACACAGAAATTACTATAAAACTCCTCAAGTGAAACTGAAACATATATGCAGTGCATTTATAAAAGAGCCAGGATCATGGTTATACAATGCATATTAACACCCACAAGCTCCATATTTCAACCTGACAGGACCACATTCACAGAAACAGTGTGGTAAAAAAAACACTAGACAGCTGTTAAAAACTAAAACTCCTTGCCAGGACTTCCACCACTGCTCTGCACCAGTTTTAATCACAGCCCAGTGAATTTTAAACAGCAGTGTAGACAAGGGCCGCTGTCCAAGCCTCCAGAATTTTTATTTCATTTTTTCCCTCCCACCTCTCTGCTCTAATCCACTTCAATTATGTTTCCTCCCATTTCTCCCGATCACTTTACAGCTCAGCAGCACCTGTGCTAATTGTAGTGGCGATGATCGCTGATATGTTTTGCATTCTTAAAAGAGTTTGAGAGGGGGACGACAGATAAACATCTAGCCCCGGGGCTTTTGGAAAGCGTGGCTCTGCCTAGCAGATGGCCATCATATTATACGAGGCAAGCTTCTCGCTGAGGCTGGTGTTCAGGTGGGCTGGGTGTAATGAGTCTGAGGTAAGAGGAGGAGAAAGATGTGGAGAAGGGGTAAAAGAGGAAGGTAGGAAAGGAGAACATAGGAAATGAAGGAAGTGAGGGAAGTGAAAGGAAAAAAAGGTGTAGAAAGTGCAGGCCTTACGTGTTTGGAAAAAGGACAGAGAAAAAAGGAAGAATGGATGGCAAATAAGGATAAAGTGAAAAGCAATATATTAAGTGCTTATTGAGTAGTTTTACATTTTTAAAAATAGGCCTATTGGCTTTTTGACATTACAGAAGAAGATACCACTCTCATGTATTGCTAAAAAGAAAGCTACCACCAGCAGCCAGTTAGCATAGTATAGCACACAGGCTTTAAATGGGCGAACAGCTCTGGCTCAGTCAAACGGTAACAAAATCACCCTACAGCGCTTCTCAACCTCAGCAATTGATACTATTTTGTATAAATACGTACAGTGTAATTGTTTTTACTAACAAGTGTAAAAACAACTTAAATCCAGGGAGTTTCTTTGAGAGCTAATACATCTTAAGCAGCTAGCCTAGCTAGTTCTTGAACCACTGGTTGCCAAAAAAAGGTAGCAATGTAAAACCAAAAATGTGGTTTAACTTTAAAGACATGAAATGTTTATTGGTGAACTAAAGCCACTGGTAGGCTACTTTAGCTATTGGCTACAGAGCCTTCGCTGTTTCCCTCTATTTCCAGTCTGTAGTCTATGCCAAGCTAAGCTAATTGGTTGCTGACTGTACAGGGAATAGGGAATGAGTGGAATTTATCAACATCTTGTTGAACATAAATTGAAGAAACATAATACAGACTGAAATTTGTTTTTGTGGCCCCTCAAATAAGCCAGAGCACATGAGATACTGTTAATAGCATCTGTGCATTACTGATATAATTAATACATGGTTTAATAAATGTTTCCCTACTACAAAGCCTTACCAAAAATTGATTATGATACTACAATTACTGAATTTAACTGAACGGAATCCACACAGATGCATAAAGTCTCTATGTGTGTTTGTGTACCTCCTTAGCCAAGGACGACAAGTATTGTGTGCGTGAGGGAGGGAGCAGGTGTGTACATGTCTCTGCGAGAGCGGCTGTGTATCGCTCACCTAGCCACCTTGCTGCCCCTGCTGAACCGATTGCACCCATAATGAATGGGCTGCCAGCCCTCCCCGCTGTGGCTATCGGAGGTCGGACCACATATTATATAGCAACCTATCTGAAGTGGACCGCATATTATATAGCAGCCTATTTGCTGGGATGATGAGCTTTGGACATCTCCCATTATTTATTAGAAAAGGCTGTAGCTGTATGAGAGCAGAGGTTGAATGGCCTAGGTTACAAGGTGTGTGTGTATGTGTGTGTGTGTGTGTGTGTGTGTGTGTGTGTGTGTGTGTGTGTGTGTGTGTGTGTGTGTGTGTGTGTGTGCGTGTGTGTGTGTGTGTGTGTGTGTGTGTGTGTGTGTAAAAATAGATGAGGCTGGGGCTGGAAGATGAAGATGCAGAAGGTGCATGGGAAATAAAGGGAAAAGATAAAGACAAAAATTGTCTTTGTCATGTATTTATTTATATTTATATATATATTTACATTGAATTCATTCATATTTTATCACTTCACAGCTTTACTAAAGACGCAACACTTAAAGTCATTTATAATAAAAAAATAAGAATAAAATGTTTGTCTTAAACAATAAAAAACAGCTGACTTCATTGGATGGCAAATTCCTGTGCGGCTTTGAAAAATGGTCCAAATCCTCAGCGTTCTAACAGGGGTCAGCCTGCTTTGTTAGGTGTGTTCTCCTGGTGCTAAAAGACAAATGATGTACTTTGCCTTGGGTCAACTGGGCTTTCCCATCCCATAATGACCTTTCAGGGAGCTGAAAGAGAACAGCCATTCCCATAGCGATGAAGCAGTACTGTACGCTACACAATAAAGGTGTATGTAATGGCAAAACTAATGTTTTAACGCTGCAACATGACCTCTCCACCTCAAATGGATTGTTTTACTGTTCATCAATCAAAGTACTTTAGCAGGGAGCTGTATGTGAAAAAATAAAAGCTTGTTGAAGAAAATTATTTTTTTTGCGCCTGTGTGAAACATGAATCTGCAGCCAGACATGGATGAATCCAAAGTTGTTTTCTGTTTTGAATCGAGTATTGTGCTACCAATATTTTCAACACTCGCCACATTGCTTTGGAAGACAACCTTAGCTGCACTCAGTGTGTGTGTGTGTGTGTGTGTGTGTGTGTGTGTGTGCGTGTGTGTGTGTGTGTGCTCTGCTGTACTGCCAAAGGTTCCCTGGAGGAGAGAGGATCTCTGTCAGTTTGTCATCAGACACAAGCTGCCAAGTTTTATGAAATACCATATTACTAATTGGCCCAGCGTTAGGTTTCCCGCCTGGAAGTGAGACTGTAATATCTGGGCCTCTATTAGGATCACAGATAGAGACACACGCAGCTGCCTCCTGCTGAGCTGGCAAGTTGCTGTCATTTCACACCATGCTATGACAGTCACACACACGCACACACATACGCAGAACACACTCAAAATGTGATCATCAAGGACAAAAGACGAGCAAACCTTTTAAATTCATCCCAAGCCTATCTAAGTGTCTCCTTAGTTAGATTGTGAAGAGATCAAACCAAAAGAATACATTTGAGTTTCAGAACTTGGTATCTAAATGTATGTCATACAATACTGATTTGACCTAGCTAGAAAAAAAATCTCTTTTTAGTAATTAATGTAAGTGACACACGTGTATACTCATGATGGATCCAAATGAATAGGGCAGCCCAGTGAAGTGCTGTTTAGTTTTTGTCTAGCAGTGCTATTCTTTTTTTCAGGGCTCCTAATCAAATATGCCTAAGGCCACAGGATGGATAAACACACACACAGTTTGGCAACATTTCAACTCTTCTCTCAGCGGTGCAAAGGGAGAGAATAAGGGTTTCGCTGATAATACACACATACAGGAAACACTGGACTCGAGGAGAATTGTCTCAGTTTGTTTTAATGTAAAAACAGTGGTACCCTTCCACACAAACACATGGTTAGCAAACGATGGCAGTTGACCTTTAAATGCATTGCTGTATACTGAAGCAAATGTCTTCATAATTCAAAGTGCCACCAAACAATCACACAGATTCCACTTTTTTTTTGATGAATCAGGGCACAGTCAGATATAAATTACCAATAAACAAAATGAGACTTTGATCAGGACAATGATTATATGAAACAAAGTGTTGTTCCGTTTTACTGGCACATGCGGGGGCAGATTTGCCTTTTAGTCTTTTGTTTTCTCTTAGGGTGGGGGACCAACATTCATTTCGGAAATGATAGTTAACACGTCGCTCTGTGCTCTTCTCTTCCAAAATGTCAGTTTCTTTTTTTACAAACCACTCAAGGGCTTAAGTGTCACGTCATTTCCAGTGCAAAACTGTGCGATTTGGTTAGCTAAGGCGCTGGCTTCCCTTTAACGTCTTAAAGGTCTTCAGTGTCATCCTCAATATTGGGAATGTTTCTTAGAGCTGTGTAGCTGGTCTTCTAAAGAACCCACTGGCATTGATCCGCTTGTAAAACATAGTTACAGTTCCTTCAGTTAGTTGCAGATTGTTTGAGTTCTTTGAGTTGAGTAGTACATCACTTGTGTACTGGAAGCTAGATGAAACAACTCTGTCACCACTGTTTATCCGTGCTGTTGCTGAATCTGATTGGCGTTTCAACCCCTGTTCAGCCATCCTTCACTCAGTGGTGGTGTTGAAGAGGCTTGTAGCTGGGGCATGTGCTGCAGCATATCCCTTAGGACAGCTGGGCCGACTCCACATCTGAACAGATGTACAACCTGCCAGCTCAGGTCTTCAGCTACGCCAGTGGGTGCCTTCTATACGTTTTGTGAAAGAAATCGCACTTTCTTTCCCGTCAGCAGCAAGTTCCTGAGGTCCTTGATGGAGGGAAGCTTCATTTTGTCTTTGTTTTTACTGTAAACATTCAAGAAGATGCCAAAGAGCACCAGAAGGCCGCCCCAGATGTACCTAAGGAGGGAGAGACGGAAAGTTCAGATTTTTTTACGGTAGAATGAAAAGGGGTGTGTGCAAACAAACATATGCTTGTTTATGCTAATCATCATCTTTATTGACAGACAGATTAGAAAACAGATAAAAAGCAAACAAAATAATGTAATCATTTGATTTGTATGGAATTGAGTAGGATTCAGTTAACTTCAAGCTGTACATTATTTATCACACTATTCCAATGAGTAGATACAATAAAAAAAGCAACGTGCATGTAAAAGTGAGGGGCGCAGACGGCCTAGCGGTTAGGTCGCTCTACATGTACAGAGGCTATGGTCCTCCAGGCGGGCGGCCCGGGTTCGGCCTGTGGATCCTTTTCCTGCATGTCTTTCCCCACTCTCTCCCTCTCTTCCTGATAACCTGCTCTATCCACCGTCCTTTCAAAATAAGGCAAAACGCCAAAAAATAAACTGAATAATAAAGTAAAAAGTGAAAAACTACGAGCAAATAAACTTAGATGCAAACTATGCAATTCACACTATTCTTTGATCTTTAAGACTTGTTTGATGGAAAAAAAACAAGATAACTTATGATAACTTAACAAATGCAGATTCTTCTGGGACGCCATGAATGGTCAGTGAATTGTTAAATGAGTTACAAGATGTTAATTATCCGTTATGGCTTTGAATCACCGCTGTGGGGGATTTTGGATGGATGCATTTACAGCACTTACAAGAAAAGAGGGAATTCATTTTGGGAGAATCATTTTTGATAGGGCGACATTTAACTGTCACTAAACACTTAACTTAGATACTTAATGTTCAGGTTGGTTTCATTTTAATGTTTCACTGTTTGTGTGATAAACGTCATAAAGACAAATTAGCTGTTTCACTGAGCAAACTCTGCATGTCTCGCTAATCACTTTTTTTTTGGTTTAAAAGCATAAACTGCAGCCAGGAAAGTTACTGTGTGTCCAGAAATGGTGGAAGACACCAGCTGAAAGGAAAAAACAAAGTTGGCTCTGAGGATACAAAAAAGTTTGTAATGTGTTGTTGTGTGTTGGTGTGTATGAGTGTCCAAAGTCATGATAAAGAATCATAGCAGCAGAGGTACAGCACAAAATGAGACCACTTTGACAGCACCGAGTCGATGGTGAGTGAGCGAGAGCAAAGGACAAGGGGAGAGAGCCGTGGAGAAGTAAAGGTCTTGAAATGGTCTGAGGACATGAAAAACCAGGGTCAGGGGAGCCAAGCAGAGCTTTGTTTGTTAAAAGGAGAGGTCAGTATAGACTGCAGTTGCTCTTCTTAACGAGGGGGAAAAGTGATCAAAGTCAAAAGGTGACCATACTTACTGAAAAGTGAAAGGTTTCGCAAAGAACATGAAGGAAAGTACGATAGTCATGGCCTTTCTCCCAGTGGTCACTGCAATAAAGTAAAAAACACTTTGTGAGTTTTTTTATTACAAATAAACAAAAGCTGTGTGAAATGTTCAAAATGCAGTTTCTAGTTCACAGTCAGTTTATGTATTTTTAATTGCTTTTACCTGAAGTTGTGTCTTTTTTTTTTGAAAATATACGTACAGTGTAAAGCCAATTATACTGGAAATCTGTAACTCTTCAAATATCCAAGAATAAGGAGAAGATTAAACAAAATGTGTCTCTGACCTGTCACTGCAACCAGGGCTCCAAACAGCTTGATCAAGGCCAGCACGAAGGAGATGCCAAAGTAACCCGTAAGAGAGAAGAAGAATGCATAACCGTATGTCTTCACAGGATGCTGGGAGGAAGAAGAGGGCACAACATCACACTTCACAATATGTTCGGTGAAAAGCGTTTCGTCAGTATGAAGCATCTGGACTTACAGTAACAAAATAAAGTGCCCACTTAAATCATGTTTATACAGGTATATACAGTCTAAACCTGAAAGGTAATGCTTGTCATATTTCAGGAGGTATTTATGTAAGAACTAAGGACTATACGTGGCTGTGTCTCTGGAGGTAGAGATGAAGTGCTGCAGTAGTCGACTGATTTGAAGATCAGCCAGCTTCAAGATGCAAACTCCAAAATAAGTGAGTGTGATGGTGCATTAGAATCGATACTGTTGAGCAGGGATCTTTCACTGCACAATCTACCATCTATGTATGTGTGTGTGTGTGTGTGTGATCGGGGGAATGTTTTCTTGTATTGATACACACCATGTTCCAGAAGCATCCAGTCTTTATGTCTTAATATATACCCACCTCTGAGCAGAAGGCCACTGCAGGACCGAGCCCGCCCACACAGAGCAGACCTGTGAGTATGTAGACGAACCCGATGGAGTACGAGTAAAGCACCTGTCAACACAAGCCCGTGTGACCAGTCAGTGACATCACACACAGATGAATCTTTTCAGATGAAGAATTTTCTGCACTGCACTCAAATACATAATGCTTCACTTATATATACATATGCTGTATTTAGGTACCATTTCAGAGTTGGAGCCGTTATGGAGTTTCATGGCTTTCTCCTGCACGTTTCCAATGGCCGCGTCAGCACACAGCGCCAGGGAGATGAGGAGAACACCTGCACACATAAACATCAAACCAAAAACATGTATATCTTAAGAGCCAAAGATGCAATGTAGGACTCCACATTTCATATACTGTATACGTGTGATACCTCCTTTACATTTCAGTATGAGCAAATATAACCATGAGAATATATCATTAAGAATACTTTTATGTTCAAGAGAATTTCCATGAAAACGCTGGAGTCTGCTATAAAAAAAAAGTACCTGTGGCGTTGAAGTTAGGGGCCACTTTGCTGTCAGCTAGTGTAAACCAGATGAGTCCCAGACTCATGCAGAGAGCAGCGGACACATCAGCCAGGTTATAGCGTTTACCTGGAACACAAAAAGAAAGCAATGACTCATTTTAAACATCTATCTGCAACTCACAGAAGCAAAACTATGAACAAGAGGTTAACCCAGCATGAAATCTCTACAGAAATCTGTGAAACTTGTTCAAC
The DNA here is from genome assembly GCA_020745685.1 of Tautogolabrus adspersus. NCBI lineage: Eukaryota > Metazoa > Chordata > Actinopteri > Labriformes > Labridae > Tautogolabrus > Tautogolabrus adspersus. The sequence continues at coordinate 17,934,659 of CM036551.1, read as the reverse complement.
CGGCTTAAGCCTTTTGCAACATCCAAAACACAAAGAATCTAAGCTATGCAGAGGAGGGCGACTGCCCCTCCAGCTCATCCTGCAAGGACAGCTTCAAATGATTAGCCACCTCTTTTTAAGTCAAAGGAGATGAGGTTAAAAATTTGACAGAAAGTTTTCACAATGGATTTATTGACAACTAGAAGTTTTTTGGGGTTTTGCATGTAGCAATGCACCAGAGAGCAAGAAAATAAAAGTTTGGAGGAAAACAACAGGATGAAGGAGTCTTCCAAAAACAGGCTGACGGATAGATGCCTAGAGGATGACAAGGGGACGGAGCGTCAGGTTGGCCGTGGTCGCCTTTGATTCCCTGCCTCGCCTTTGAAGGCCCTCAAATCAGATGCAACTCCACACCCCTTCCTTCATCTGTCCATCCTTCTCTCTCTGTCTCTCTCTCACTTTCTTTCCTCTTTGCATTCCAAGTGAACAAACTCTGTTTTCCACACGACCCCTTCAGGGACCGTGGGCCCTCACATCTACCTATCCAGAGAGAGACAGGCAGAGATGTAGAGAGGCAAAATACTGAAAACCTGTCTGACGGGAGGACACTGAACCTTTAAAGGGGGTTGGTCTGCAGATGAAAGGACAGAAAGAACCAAAGGCAGGGAGAAACACGGCCAACTGTGCTCTGACAACTGAAAACAACAGACATCTCATTTCTTTAAGCAATGACGCAACCTGAGATTTTTTCATATAATTAGTTAAAATTCTGATTTACGAACACGTTTTTTTAAAATTCTGCCAAGAAAACAACCTCATCCGCCACTGATTAATAAGCAGACAATTGTCTCTTGCCCTTTGTTGCCCTAGAATTAAAATAAGGAAACACGAAATAAGTTACTAGAAACAGCGTACGCTCTTCAATATTTTCAATAATTCTAATAAAAAAGTTGTAGTTTGTGACCAACTGTCACCAGCTACTCCTTTAACACAATGTGAGTATGAAGAGAGTGAAATGTGGCTTGAAAAAAATGTGTGCGTGTGTGAGTGTCAATGCTCAACTTAGAGGTTGTTACCTGTCTAGCAGAGAGGGCTAAGTTGTCTTACGTCTTTGACAAATATTAGCATAATAAGTGAGGACAGATTAACAATTGTGTTGATGACAGTAACAGGGAAAGACTCGTTCGACTGGCTTCTTTGGAAAATGATTAGACAGTTAGAATTTGATGAAGTTCACTGTAAGTGTTGCATCTTTCATGCAAGCCACCCACATGTAAAAGACCCCATAATAACCCCAGCTGGATATTTTTCCCACTTGCAAGTGTTCTTATGGAAAGCCCTGAAGTCGTCCATGAAGAAGTCGACAGAAAACTAAAGAAAAGAGTTGCAATAGCCACACCTACAGGGTAGCACACATTCATCACACAGTAAGGACGACACACATGTTGCGAAGAAGAATGCAAAAGCATCCAGCACAAGTGAACATGTGGTTTCATCAGTAGAGTCTGTGGTAACATTAATACACACACAGAAAAAAAACAGTCAGCTCACCTTGTATAAACACTCCTCCGATCATGACTGGGATGAGCTTACAGCACTTGAAGATGACCTGTGTCGGATAGTTCAAGTAGCCCAGCGACGTGTTGGACAGTCCCATAGTGCCCACTGTTAAAAATGCTATGATCATGTAGGTCTTCCCTGGTATCCTGGAGGACATTCAAACATGAAGTAGTTGAGAAACTAAAATCACTCGTAACAGATGATTGTGGCCTAAAATGTGAATTCATATTTATGCTACATATTACTAGCATATTAACCAAATGTTGTAAAGACAGTTATGAAGCTGAATAAACAGTAGAAAAGTACACGCCGTTCTCTGTGAGCAGGAAGTGTTTACCTTCTGCGTTTGTCCTGTGTGAGCTGAAGCTCCACCAGTCCAAATGTAGAGTAGAAGCCAAACTGGACCAGAGTGAGGTACCAACCAAATGGCTTGAAGCCTTCCACGGAAAATATCAACTCCTGGGTGGAGGAACAAATAAAGACTTACAAAGCAGACAGAATTCTGAGGCCCACTGAATCTGCAAGTCTGACAGACACACAAGCCTAAATACAACTCTGTAGTTTCACTGTGGCAGAGCTTTAACAAACTGCTTCCACATATTTGACTATGAATGTGTTTGCGTGAGTCTTCCAGTTACCTGCAGGTATCCATAGATGAGGTAAAAGACGAAGACTCCAGCAACACAGATGAAGAACTGTGTGGGGGGACTGAAGCTGCTCAAGTTGATTCCTATCACTCTTAGCTCCTCCACGGACTTGATGTGGGGTGACATCACCTCTGTGGATGACGGGATGGAAATCGATATATGCTTCCGTGAACTGTTGTAGCCCACCAAGCCATATTTCGCACTCATTGTGTCTGTGGCTGCTGGCAGCTGTGGAAGAAGGGGGATGTAGTTACTAATTGTGTCTTACTTGTCCTGCCCTCATGTACAGACTTTATGTGCAGAACATAGGGTGACTACCTTTAACATAACTTACACAACACATTTAACTCAGATCTTTCATGATTTGAAAATAAAGTAGTCTTGATAGCGACAGTGATAAAAGAACAGGTTAGACCTGTTGAGGGAAATCATGCTGAAAATAGATGCTATCATGAAGCCAGCTCCTTTTTTTAATTTGAATAAACAAATGGTTGATCATGCAAAGAAACTCCTGTTAGTCAGCGATGGATGTCAGTCTCTGACACACTAAACATTAGCAACAAACTTTGGCGAGGCACAAGATGACATTGAAAGCACCACTTTGATTCATGCTTACACTGTGATAGCATTATAGCAGTTTTAAAAGCATGTGTCTTGTATCTTTAAAGTTTGTTAAGAAACTGATTGCATTTATGAGCTGTGCTGATATTCTTCAATTCGCTAATGACCTTTTTGATGCTTTGTTCTTTTCATATTAATTATCAAAACCTGCATTTAACTAGAGTCAATATTTGCGTTGTAGGGGAATGTTGAGCAAGTATTCCGTGGCAGCCCTAACTCTGGGACTCTTAAAGCTAGTGAGGTAAACAACAATAGAATAGATGAGATCTATAGTTTTGTATTAATCACATTGTCTATAACTCCGACCCGCACGTACACAACACGTAACTAAACATTAATCAAATTATAAACTTATAGTGTCTCAATATTTGATACATGTAAGAGGCTTGTGTTTTGGAAAAGTATGAATTAAGTGACGTAAGCCTGGGTAGCATATCTGAAGCAGCCCGGTTGCTAACGACTTAAGTTAGCTTAAGTCCGTTGTGACGTATTCACACAACTAAAAGACAATTGGTCATCTTGACAGGAAACGTCATATTTAAAAACGACTACTTTTAGCGACAGGTGTAATCACAGACTTTGATTTCTTTGCCAAACAAGCAATCTACAGTAGCAAGCTTGTTACCTTCATCAACACTTCCGGGTTTCTTTGCGTTAGCTTATCCTCTTCTTCAGAGGCGATACTGTTGAAAATCATTTCCCTGCGCGTGCCCGCTTCCTCTTTCGATCATTTCGGACATTTTCACGATCCTCCTTTCAATGACAAACAGCAGAAACACAATGAGAAACGTGTTAGCCTACGAGGAGCTGCTTGCACTAGCTGCAGCCAACAACTTCCGGTCCACTCCGACCTCTGAACTGTGATACTATTGGTCGGCACAGACACGCGGGGCAGCAGGTGAAACAGTAGCCTACACACGATTGAAGTATTACACGACGTTACAATCGGTCTTAATGATGTCAAATTACACTGACATGCGTAAAGAACAAGGAATTACACGTTTAGAAAACACTTAATACAGTAAAACAGTACAGGCTGTATCTCGTGCATGTGATGAAGGGTCTATGTTCAGTCACACACTGAGTTTGCTGTCTCCTATATGGACTATAAATTCAAGATTAGCTTGTGTGTCCAGTTTGGCAACGTATAGTTCCTATCAGTAATTGGCTTCTTCACATGTTTTTTCCTCTTTTCCCAGAAAACAAAGGCATGCCATATGTCTTTATTTAATGGACCAGTTATCATTTACAATGAATAGTCAGAGTCATAAGAGCCCACAGTTTGCAGTGACTGATGATGAAGATGAAGAAAAATCTCAATGGGCAGAAGGCAACTCATTCCAGTCATTCGTTTAAATATTTATGGCCTACTGTTTGTGTACTTTTTTTTTTGTTTAACTTGAGTATTTTAATTTGATTCATTACTACTTACATCCCACTTTATTCAAGAGGGAAATGTTTTGCTTTTATTTTATTCATACTTTTTTGATTTGACAACAATTGCTTTTGTGTCTAAAATATATATTTTTAAAAAACAAAAAAAACGAGAGAAAAAATGTAATGATTTGTCAACATAAATGTTTGTAGAAGATATGTGTTTGAAATGTTCGTACTTTTTGCAACTTACTTATTAGAATAACTTAAATGTATATTTAATCATGTAGAATTATTACATAAATACCTTGAATCTCAGAGGAGCTCCATTAAACAAACAAAGTATGATGTGCTGTGTATCACTGATCTGTTGTTTAACTGGCTTCAGCTCTGTGTTTATGTAGTTGGTGGCATTGAAGACCTAAAGGCATTTACAGCTTCAATATCTAGACTCATTTGCTTATTACAAAATAGCTCAGTTTCAATCTGCAAAAATAGCATCAGAAATTGATTTGCAGAGGATGTTATGGACAAGGATGCGTTCGACTGATTCTGAATTCCAGCTGTATTGCAGTGCATCCTGGTACATGTAGGCACTCCAAGCATGACTCTTGCAGTTTGCAAGAAAGCTTGCTTTGAATGAAATGATTTAATGACCAAAACTGATTGGACATCCACGCAAAATTAGGCAAACTTAGCTTTTATATTGTTTTCAATATTCTCATTAGTGCAGCATATCCCCACAAGTTCTCTTCCATCCTCTACCTTTCCTCTATCATCTTTTCCCTTCATGTCTTTCCCCTTCCAGACTCCCTCTTCCACTGTCTTTCTCATCCACTCTCCCTGGACTTCATCCCCCTTATAGTCATGTCCATATCTGCCCCCCTTCTCCGACTTTTCTTTCAGCCTTTCTCTCCAAATGCTTATTGCATTATTCCCTCCTCTCCCTACTTCTGTTCTGGCCCTGTCTCTTGGCCATCTCATATCCCTGTCTCTCCCTGTTTGGCTTTCAGCATAAGGCAAGAAACTCTTTTGCCCCCTTCAATTCCTCTCCTCACTCTTCAAGTCTTTCCGTTTCTCCTGGCTGTCCAATCTCAAATCCCTCCCTCCACCTGCCTTTCTTTTCTTTCTCTCTCCCTGTCCTCTTTTCCCAGCCAGAGGTTAATACACTCCAGGATGGCATTATTTCCTCCCCGGCCCTCTGACAATATAAAAATTCAGAATGGACAGCTCAATCCCTCTTCCATCTCAGATTTGATTGTAATGGTATTGCCTCCTGTCCCTGGGAGGCCCCTGCCGCCTCGCCAACCCGGCCTTTATGACACTAAATGGCCAGGCTACAATTTTTCCATCTATTCAAAAAATTCTGTTAATAACTCATTTGGAATGAGACATCTGCGGCCAGGTCTCTCACCCCTCTGTTCATAGGGGTCACAATATACAGAAAAAGATGCAGGGCTGAATTGCAAATGTAAAAGGTTAATTAATCTCCCTGAATTTACAATCCTTTCCCCTCCATTCCCCTTGCACTCCAATTGACAGTCCCAACGAGACAAAAATGTCATATTTACAACCTGGCATGGAGAAAGTGTTCAGCAATGCACAGCGGTGTGAGTGCAGGCCTGTCCGAGCACTCTCCCCACTCCCTCGTCCAACTTTACAAGTGTACCCATTCATCATGCATGATGGATTTATGTAATAAAACCCATTTCCTTTTCCCATACGATCCTATTAAATAATAAAATAATTATTTATTGATTATTCAAAAAGGTACATATGCGCGGGTAATGGCTTTGTACCACACCACTGGACCTGCAATAAATAAAGCAGGCACAGAGAGGGCTCGAGAACGACATAGAGGAATAAAACAGAGAGAGGGAGAGAGGGAGAGGGGCGAGGGAGGGAGGGAGGGGGGAGAAATGAAGGGGAATGAAATGACTTTTGAACCAGTGAAATCTGGATCCAATATGGCCTCTTGCAGAGCGGATCAGGAAGGACATTATTCAATCTTCAGGAGGCTCATATGGGAGCGCGACCTATGAATGGTTTTGATATACTATATGGAGCATAGAAATTAGAATAGACAACAGGATGAGTTTCTTGCCTAGAGTTTGGTATCACATCTGAATATTGCTGATCTTAAACCACAATATATTTTTAAATGACAATACAAATGAAGACTGATAAGCATTTTTTTTGTTTTCCAAAAAACTAAGTTGAAAATATGCTTTCTAGTTGGAACAATCAACCAGGACCAGACATCTGGGAAGTTAGAAGTACACTATACACACCCCATAATGCAACTAAAGGTTTAAGATATCCCCTCCATATCCTCTTCATTACACCGTAATTGTGGTTGTTGCAGAGATGAGACTCAGGAAATACTATGAACACAGAGTTTAATCATTCACAAGCATCAACAGTGTTTGTTTTTGGGCTTTTTGGTAAAGAACCAGACTCCTGGGGTTTAGTAAACTGTCCAAGAAGGTAATGTTGATCACTGTTTTTCTTCTTAAACTCTTTCCCTAAAAGAAACAGGTCCATCCCACTCCCTTATAATAATCCCTCATATTATTTATTCAAAAACATTATCATAATAAGCCTCCTATCCCCAGCAGTGGATCATTTTAAAAGGAGACACTTTAATGTCAGCCAGATATTACATTAAGGGCTCCTTAATAAGCCATTTGTGTTTGGACTATCCTGGGCTAAAGTGCACCGCTCTCCGTTGTCTTTTTCCTGGGCTTGTCTCGAGCCTCCTGCATGCTACAGAAAACAGATGCTATCTCGGCTATATTACTTCTCAAAGCGCTCATATCCTCTCCCATGTTATTTTCTTTGATCTGCTAGGCTCACTGCTCTTACATTTTTCTTTCCCCCCTCGTCTCACGCCCTCCTTCCTTACCCCTCCTATACACCACCCCCACCCCAAACCCCCCTCCATCCTCCATCCTCCATCCTCTATCCTCTTTTGCCAGTGACCGGAGAACAGAGACGCACCGGCCAGACTCGCTCACGGTGGCTGTGGACGCTTGAAATTCAGCTCATCTGTTCTCTGACATCAGAGGGCACGGAGTGCATGGTGGGTTGGACCTCTTAGATTCTCCATTTAGTATGCTTCACCATCAGAGGAGGGCTCATATCAGAGCTAAAGTCAATTCCCATTCAGTAAACAGGCTGTTCCAACCAGGACCTCATACTGCAGATACCTCACTAAATATTTAATACGGACCCCTTTGATACCAACCTACTCATACTCAACTACGTGTCTTAATAACAACTGGGAAATCAATTTTGTTGTACAATACTTTACTTAAAGTTGCATCAACCCTCTTTGTATATAGGTCAACTTGGCCTTAAAGAAACAGTGAATGGTATTTTTCACAGTCGACATTCACAGATGACGTCTGACATTTCATTTCATCGTCCAAAGTGTCGAGTTTGTTTGGTCGTGTGGTCAACAAAATGTTTTGATGAATCATTAATGAGAAACATTTTAACCCCCCACCTGTACATTTTAATATACAGTCCATTGTTTTGATGAGAATTCAGTCATTTCTTCTCTGACACAAAGAAAGTTCAGGTATTGCAGCTCATAGTTTGAAAGCTAGGAACGGTTGAACAATTTAAGGGTCAGTTGTAATGAGTAATAAGTATCACTAGTACTTATTACTTACTAGTATTAAGCGTTAAATGCAGTCTTATGTTTGTTTTGTGGTCACAATACATCAGTATGACCGCCCTGATAAAACATACAGTTTACATATTACCTCAGCTGTCAAAAACCTGAACATTGGAGGCTAAAGATCACACACACACACACACACACACACACACACACACACACACACACACACACACACACACACACACTTATAACAAATATATTATGGAGACCTTAAAGTATGCAATATCTACCGTGAGTATACTGCAGTTGCTTAAATAATTGCATACTTCTTGTTCTGTGTTTGACAGTTTTGCTTTGATTTGACATCGGAGAGATACAGACTGGGAGATGATGATACATTAAACCTCCACACCAAGAACTGAAAAAAAAAGGATGCAGAGATGAGTCATGTCTTGAATCTTCACTTTTAATGTCGGAGCCCATCCCCTTTTACATTTTTCCGAAATGTACATTACTTAAGTAATGAAGTATCATAGAGCCCAAACCCTTCTCATATTCATTTGTACTTCAATGTGTGAATGAATGTCAAACAGGAAATCACAAGAATTTCAGTAAATATAAACTTAAGTGAAATGAAAGTGAGCATAGGAGTCCAAAATGCCCTTTCCAAATTTTGTTGTCTTCTTGCATTTATCTGCACATTCAGACCCCTGAATGAAACAGACCTTTATGCTCACAGGTCATAAGCAGCAACATTTGAGTGAAGAGGTGGCACTTAAATACTGGGGAGTCTTTAGCTTTCTTAAGAGCAGCCAGGAGGGGGAAGCATCCCTCTTCACAAGTGTGCTCCCAAGAAACGGAAAGAAAAGTAATTAAACAAACAATTTACAAGGATTTGTGTTTCTGCTTATCCAATCTACCATACTCGCTTTTTGCTCTAATACATATAGACAGAAAATGTGAAAAAAAAACATGTTTGTTGTCTCCTCAGAGTGATGTTAAATGACACACGTTTCATTGCCCATTCATTTAACCTGCACTGTGCTGATGAAGAGAAAGTGATTGAGAAACAACTTACGTGGTGTCATTTAATTAGGAGTTTTGCTGTGAGCAATAATCCTGTTCTTTTTTTTCTCATAACCTTTAACTACTTAATGGATTTGAGAAGCTATTACCTTTCAAGATTTCTGTTTTTAATTATTTGGAGTATTGTCACAGATATGAAATGTCAATCACACCAGGATTAATGCTGAGCTTTACGTCTGGATATTATTTACTCATATGGATTGAAGCTGGAGGACTTCTTTCTGTTTTATAGGCTTTTAGAGGATTGTGCAATATGCAAAAAACAAATGCACTCTGTGGCCTATTTAGCTTTTGACATTTATCCTAATGCGCCCATTTATATTTACCACAGCTTCGTCTTAAATCCATGAAAGACAGTTATTTACATACATATTAACATAAATTTATGTGTACTGCAAGTCAAAGTAAATCTCAGAGTAATATTAGAAACGTGCCTTTCTGAGTCTTTGATCAATTTATAATAACGGCTCATTTCCTATTTTACTTATTTTGTCTTTTGGCGATTTTACTCTAGGTGTGCATGTGTAAAAATCACAAAAAACTGTTTGAACTTTGTGTGTGTGTGTGTGTGTGTGTGTGTGTGTGTGTGTGTGTGTGTGTGTGTGTGTGTGTGTGTGTGTGTGTGTGTGTGTGTGTGTGTGTGTGTGTGCCGCACAGCCAAGGACCTACCTCTCACCCTGATCACGTTTAGGCAACACTGTGAAAGTGTCAGAGTTTGTTTGGTTTCCCCTGGAGGACATCGCAGTTCTTTGCCAGCAGACAAACCCACATGCTGTGACATCAGGCCCGTCTGTGTGGATTCTAATGTCTCCTTAAGTACATGATACATGTGAGGTGCGCTTGATTTATTCTGCCAGACACTCACAGGACCACAAGGGCATGTGTCCTCATCTTAAATCAGAGCCGCTTCTATGACAGCTGGCTGGGCACAATAATATATATTTTAATATTAAGTGGATCAAAAAAACAATATGATAAAATGTATATCAGGGGCCCCTGATGTAGCTTGTCTAGAAGGCGATAGTTTCACTCCAGGATCGGCAAATGTCTAGGAGGATAAATGAAGCTCACCCCGAGCAGTTCAAATATTCAAAACCTTATTCAAATAGATGTTTTCACCCAGGTTTGACACGGCTCTTAGGCTGGCGCATTGGCTCCTCAGACCCCCCATGGCACGGGGCATGTAATCATCCTGAAAGTCTCTTTGGGTGTCTGCACTCTCATAAAGCAGGGAAATGGATCGTGTGGCCCAGGAAGGGAAAATGAAAGAAAAGGAGAATGAAATTACAGACCTGGCTGACTGCACAAATCATGCATATCATGTTTTATGGCTTGCCAGAAGAATTCAACACCTGTGGATCACCGTTGCTATAATTGTACACGAATGCACCAGGATAGGGGTGGGAGGAGTTTGTGGTTTGTGTGTCACTGAATATGTGAGTGAGAGTGTGTGTGCCTTGTAGGTGTCTGTGTGTATTTGAGTATGTTTTTCTTGGCACGGCTGGCTTTGAGATACAGAGAGGAGATGATAAAAGAAAGTTACTGGAAAGCCTGTTGTTCACTTCTTCAGTACATCCTGGGTGAGCCAACCCGCAGCCCACAGGGCGCGCTCACTGAGGCTTCATTTACCATTGTAATTACCCTGTTTATTTACCCTACCTGCTTTTGGTGGTAAAACGGGGGCCAATTCATCAGATTAGGACAATCTGGCCTTGCTCTGGCTTTGCCATTTACTTTAATTAAATGAGGCAATCAGTGAACCATTAATCATGTCTGCGTGACCACTGGCTTTGTTCGAACCTGGTCCTCTTTTTAAAGCTGACACACCTCATGCCAAAACGTACATTTGACACAGACATGCTGCAGCTTCTGAGCATGTAAATGAACCTTTAATTAAAGATGCATGTGGGACTTTTTCTTAAACTTCATGCAAAAATAGAACACTTTTTAATCCTATAAATGCCTTACCTCACTGATTTATTTTTCTCCGTTTTTTAACCCAATATAAGTCGAGACAGATGTATGAATGAAGGCTAAAAACCAAATGAGATGACAGCACAGCAGATCAAAAAGTCCTCCCTCGTCTCCTCCCCTGCGCACCCTCCTCTCCGCACATGGATGCTGATGCTTGAGTCAAATTGATTACACCACTCCATCTGCATCACGACCGGCCTCCTCCTGTGTTTGCCGCCTCTGCCTACAGCACAGAGTTAGTGTACAATTACATATAGTTTAATATATCTGCCTGAGCACCTTTAAATAAGCATCACAAGTCCACAAGGTGATTTGTCTTCCAGCCCCATTACTCCATTGTACATCTTGATAGCCAGGGATCGCTCCTAGCTATGTTTAAGCATTAAATAGTGTATTATTATTTCACATAAATCACGCTGAGATGTGAGGGGGGTATTCATAAATTTTGCATTTCTCACAGACAGTATTTTAAAGCCTCTCTCCCTCTCTCCGCCGCTCTGAATTTGGAGACTAAAGCAATTCTGCTGCCTGCACTTGATAGTACATTAAAGAAAGGCATATCAGGGAGGTATATTCAAAACAACATGTAATGCAGTTTAGATTAAGTTTGAGTTGCTCTAACACATTCATCATGCACTGTTTCCATAATAAGTCCCCCTGCCTCTCTTGCTGATGCATCCACACACATGCACCATTACCACCGGAGAACATTGTATTGTTATTGTCATGAATAATGGGAAGAAGTACTAATAAAAGTCTATTTATCATAATATTCTCCCAGTTAAGCATGGCTACTGAATCTCTTATCTGTGCTCAACATTGTAAGGGTAAAATTCAATTTAAAGGTGAATGTTTGTCATCAGTAGAAGTGCCCCTGAATCCCCCCCCCCCCCCCCCCCCCCCCCCAGCTCTAACCCCCCTCGGATATTAGCCCTGTGTTTGTGCAAAACGTCTACAGAGGAAATGACTTCACTCAGGAAACTGCATGTCAGCTTCACACACGGGCAGGAGAGCCGACAGTGTTTAAGTCCGGCCGACAACACGTTCTTTTCTCAGCTCGCTTTTCACCTTCACTGTAAAGCTACAAAAAGTGACAAAGGAGGAAATTGTCTCACCGTCGTTTTGGTTACTCTAAGGACGTCTCGAACGTTTGTTTTTATTCCTTGACTCTGGCCTGATTTTCTGATGGTGCTGCTGCACAAGTCAAGGACAAAACAGGGTGCTAGGTAACACCTCGAGGTTAGAGGCTACTTTAATTTGTAACAGGAACTGTACAGTGATGTCTTTAGCCAGCTTGATATTACCACATCCTGCTTCTTATTTCTACTTGGCATTACAAATGTAAGAAGATAATGAAGACCTCACAAAAACATTAAACATTTTATTTTATTTTTTTTATTTTGCCTTTATTGGTGAGATAACGCAACAAGAGAAACAGTGACATAAAGGACAAAAAGAGGAAAAGATGAAGATATTACAGGCATACAAATAGTTCATTGTTAAAGTAATGGATAACCTACGAATGTGTGAGATCTGTTATGAGAAGACTCATAATGAAAGCAAAAGAAAAGTAACACTGATAACATTGCAAGCCTATAAACACAAACGTATAGCCTATAGACATACAGTAAGCAAACATACAAAGACATCTTTGCACACACACGTACACAAATATATTTATATTGTATAGGGATCATATTTAAGGTTACATATTAGAATATAATGATACAAATATTTTTTTTCTTAAATATGTCTGTTTCCTTGGCCATCATGTAAAACTGAAACAACCCAGGTCTATGTAGATCATTGTAAACATATATCAGACCAAATAGAATGCAAACGTCTTATATGATTGACTTGTGTGATTTCATGCTCACATTGCAACCATACACCACAATTAAACCTCATTTTCACTTTTAAAACACGCTTATCACTTCCTGCACATTATAATTATATGACCCACTGGCCCCGGGGGGTGGCTTCAGCTTTGCAGCAAAATCAGTAAAGAAATCTTGTAAAAGTCAACGCAAATTGGAAATTGACGAGGTGCCAGGACAGTAAGTTGAGGATTGAGGGGGAGAGAGTGGGGGAAAAAATGTCTTTGAACTAGTTTTCGCTTGCAGAAAAAAAATATTGCTTCTGGGTTGATATTCTTTCTGAAGTGTTTCATGGCGATGAGAATTAAGAAGTAAAGTGAAGCGCCAAATGATTCAGTGAAATGATGGCACACACCCACAGGTATTCTGTTCACATGACATCACACTGCGTTAAATTGACAACTTCATGTTCTTTAACTTTTTTTTTTTTAACTAGGTGAGGGCTTAGATCAATCTATTCGCAAAAAGAGTTCATTAATAAAAAGTAATAGGACATGGAATGAAGGCTGAGAACGATATTAATCAACACGTTTAGTATTAATCAAAAGCTAAATCAGAAACAAATGTACCTTTATTTGAGCTTTCTGTGTTTGACTGGTGTATTGGTGACTCAGATTTTGAAGATCCTTTGTTTTAAAGCGCATCAGAGCCACATCAACACGACGAGAACGAGATCGCTATCTGTCTCTACCTCTCCCTTTATTACTCAGAAGAATGTGTCTTCTGACCTTGACATGTGCAGGCTGGCTGTGTGTTTCCCTCTCAGTGCACCCTCACCTCAGCTCAGGAATAGTAAACTTTGCTCCTGTCATCTCTCTCTTTCTCATGATCACTCCGCTCCCTCAGCTTACACACAGAGCACACACGGAGGAGCAGCAATACCTGGGAGGATAAATGCTCGGTTAAATTGAATAAACATGATCCAGACATGCTCCATTCCAGGCTGTCTGTCAGGGAGAACTTGCACAGGGATCCCTGATCCCATCGGTGAAGGAGGCGCACGAACAAATGCAAAGATTAGATGTCAGCTGCAAAGGCCGTTGTCAGATAAAGGATTATTCAGTGCTGTTGTGATAAAGAGAATTTTAATCAGTCACCAGATAATCTGTGATTTTACTGAACCGGTATTATTGCTTCCTTTGTTATCTTTTGATGACAGATAGCAGAATGTGTAGCTTACATTCACACGAGTGCTTCATCTTGTTTCTGTTTGCTTATGTTTCTGAGGAAGGCAACACAAAAATCATAAAGTAAGTAGTAAAAGCTTAAAAGTGCAAATATATCAACTGACTTCTGCATCTTCTATTTTTTTTCTCAGCGTGATTGCCTCAAAAAGTGTTTGGCGAACGTTTGACAATTACATCTTTTCAAATTGCAGTGGCATCTCTATTCCTGCTCGCTGCGTTGCCGTGTCCTCTCATGTTAAAACAAAGCGTTTGCCTGTCGATCATGTAACCATAGGCGCTCTGGGTGGGGCAGGATTCCAGTCTTTTGAAGTGAACCTGTCATGGGAAATCTGCATCACCGAGGTTCAGTTCAATCACGGGCTCAAGATTAATTGTTTGTGTGGTGCACCACTTCAAACGCCTTTTAGACATCGCATTATGGGATGAACCTTTGCAAGGCCTTTCGTCACCTATATACACACACACACCTGCACCCACACACACACACACACACACACACACACACACACACGCTAAGTAATGATGGTAAATTCCTGTGTGGCTATAAAAACACATGCATGCAGACACAGAAATTCTTTTAATCTTAAAATACAAAAACTTTGTTATGTATTCACTGAAGCAAACATTCAAATGGAGTTGCACAAATATATATACTTAAAGATCTATAAAATGACAGTTTAATGTGCATTAGCAAGTTACACCCCCTCTGCCCTCCAAATACACACACACACGTACACGCACGCACGCACACACACACACACACACACACACACACACACACACACACACACACACACGCACACACACACACACACACACACACACACACACACACACACATGCATGCAAGCCTCCAAACAGGCTGCAGCAACACAACATTAAGCGGTTTTCTCTTCTCTGTTATCTCCAGCTTCCTTTTTGCCCTTTGGTTAAACATTCTCTTGGCATGCATGATCTCATTTAACTTTGATTTCCTCTTTTTTCCAGGACGACATCCTCGGTGGTTCCAATTTCCAGCCCATTCCCCAATTTTCAACCCCAATGACAGACAACACATGCTTGAATGGCTGTTCGGCTGAAGAAGGGAGTTGGTAAGTGATGATTTTAAATGCTGTTTAAGATAAAAAAAAAAGAGAGGAGTTTACAGCAGATAAGAGTTGGCCCGAGTAGTGAGGGGGAAGCTGTGAGTTGGGTGAATGTGTCGATGCAGAAGCTCCACTAATGTGATTTATGTCAATGAGCTTCAGGAAACACACTGCTGTAGATTTCTGGATGAACAGAATGACAAACTGTCTAAGTCACACTATCGTACTCTTTTTTTTTCATACTTTAAATGTATATAAAAAGTTTATGTTTGTAATTCACAGAAAACAATCATACAAAAAGAATGTAATTTCTTTTGCACTCAACCGTCACATATGTTTTCTTTCTCATACTGTAAAGCTGTTTCATGTGTTCAGGTTGTCCATGCTTTGAATAATGACTTCTCTCTGTGACTCAGGACAAGTTGATCTGTGTCTGTTACGTGTTTATTGTGCTGCTGACCCTCTTAACCAGGACACTCAATTCTTAATCTCAATGAGGTTCTCTTGGTTAAATAATAAAAACAAAAAATGAAGTAACTTATTGTACATGTTTTATTTTTTATAATTCTTTGTATACAAAAACAAATCTTGAAATAAACAGGACTGACTTGATTATTACTAAAGACAAGTTTTTTTTTAATTTAAAAGTGATTTACTTTAAATGTGATACAGACTTATTTTACTACACTGTAAAATAATAAATATAATAATAATGATTATAATAACATTTGGTCTTGACATCTTGACTTAAAGGTTTTTTTTTAATAGAGAACAATCTCTCTGTATTTTTTTTGGGGTGTTTCTTGTCTGTTAAATTGGTAAAAGTAAATTTTGTATTAAAATAAAAACGTAATGTAGTTGTGTAAACTATTTTGAAAGAGAGCTGCTTCAAACTGACTCACTCAAACATTATAGTTAAGAGAGGGCTGTAAATAAATATGGACATGTCTAAACTTTCAACATGTTACAACATTATGTTCAAATAATTCAATAAATGTATTTGTGGTTTTTCAAGTTGAATTTTGAGTTTGACACTTTGCCACAGATTTGTACCTCTCTTGTTCTTTCATGTGTGGCTTTAAACGACAATTTACTATTCTTCAATGATAATAAATAATGTTTTAAAAAAAGGTGCTTGTGTTCTTCTAAGTGTTTTAACAAAAGTTGCTCCCACCATAAATCTAAAACATAAAAAATCTAACATATGAGCATCATTATATAACACATGTGTTGATGGCACCTGACTCAATCACAATATTTACTTAGTCTGCTCCTGATTAACCTCTCCACTGTGGAGAATGTGTCCAGGATGAAGGACTTTTTTGTCGTTTGAAAAAAGCAGCTCATTGTCGAGTTATAAATGGTTTGTGTAATCCTCTATAACCAATAACATAAAGGCAGAGGATTGTGAAAATCTGTTTTCAGCACATTTTGAGTAGGAGCGGACCTGGGAACTCTCTCTATCTCTCTTGCTCTCTCTCTCTCTTGCTCCCTAACTCTGTCATGAAACAGAGCACCCCATTTCCATATCAATCGGATTAGTTCCAAGACCAGGGAAGTAGGAGTAATGTAAGTAAGCGTACAAATTTAAATATAGGACATCAAAAACATTGTTAGGCATTCATTTCTTTTTTGAGGCAGCCCTGGCTCTCTGTGTCTCTCTGTGAAGATGAGATGAAAATGCATCTCTTCAATTTGACTTTCATTTTCATGTGAAAGGTGCTGAACACGGCAGTATTTCAACATGTCATGTGCGCCACGACGTCCCGCTGTTCTTGTGTGCTTAACCTCGTTTGTGAAAATGAATATGTCACATCAAGCAACACACTTGTTCAAAATGTAACATCAAAACAATTTGAGGTGGGCAGCGTTCACACGGCTGCACACAAACAGACTGCAACACGCTGGACTCCTGGATCCTGTGATACTGATGCCAGCTGGCAGAACTCGGTTATGGTTAAACAAACAATTCCTAATGCATGGGTACAGATGGATTGACATTTTACATGCCTCTAGAGTTTGATGCAATGCATGAAAATTTTACAAACGTGTTCCTCAAATTGCAGAATTCTGTATTGAAAAAGTTTCAAGGGGGGGTGCTTGATCACGGTTTCACATTCCAGAGTAAACCCTGAAAATGTTGACTGTTGAATCATACATTTCCTACAAAATGTGGGATTTTTTTTCAAATATTTCTTTTAGAAAGTTACACAAATGTCAGATTATCTGTTTTCTTGAAAAAAGGATCAGATTTCACAGTACATGTATTACAAATTGGATAACAACTGATTGTTCTTAAAAAGCACACGTGGGGTATGTGTATGCCCTCGTACAATCACTTGTGTTTGTTTGTGTTTGTGTCTGTGTGTGTAAGTCACAATGAGATTATTCAGCAGTCTGTCACTCGCTGACTGATCTGACCAGCCTGTCCGGATGCCTGTCTACGCTTCCTCAACCCTGTCTGACTTAACCCATCTCACTGTAATTGAAAAACTAGCTAGACTGTGTTGTCTTGGGATTTTTCTCTCTATAATGCGGCTTCAAAACAGGAAAACCAATAGTGGGAATAGACCCCTGAATGTAATTAATTTTGTGGGGGGTGGGGGGTGGGGTGGAGACTATTATTGCAGGAGGAAGAATTCTAATCAGTTGCAGATTCCTTCCTGTTTGGTTAGCGTGACCGTGGCCAATTACCAGTGAACTCTGTGTTACAGTTTCACTTCCTGTGCTACCCAGAGAATGGACCGAGGCCGGCGCTGCAGAGCTCCGATAGGACCGAGCGAGACGGAGTGAGGAGAGTGAGAGGAGAGAGACGAGGAGGGAAAAGACAAAGAAAGACACACAAAGATGAGACCGCAGGAAAGTAAACAAAGCGGAGGAAAGGGGGAGGAAACAACCCGAAGAGGGGAGGAGGAAATCTCCAGCCAGATCTAAGGTGCACAGACATGAAGGCACATACGTCCTTTATCCAGCTAATATAGAACATGACATGTGGTTTACAGAGGAAATGAAAGGATTTTAGACCTGACTTCTTGCTTGGTTGAGCTGTTCTTAGGTAAAGCTTCAAACTGCAGAGCAACAGGCCAAACTGGAGACTCAAATGCAATAACGCATAACTCAATCATTGCCGCGATGTTATCGAAAGACACAATTTGGCATCGCTGTTTTCCTCTAAATCGAATTAAAGCACCGGACTAAACAACTGAATGACAATTGCTACGGCAAGCCTGAATTTGCATAAAGTGAGCTTTTTTTCAGCGTGTAGAAGTAACTCAATATGCCATGGTACTTCCTGGGAAATTCTCCATGCTTATTAAGACAGATTCGGCTTTTGCTTAAGGCTCTTCAAACCAGTAGTTTACACCATATTGCAAATGGCTCAAAACATCTATCATGCAATTTCTCAGGTGTTTTAAAATACATTTTCCTTCTTCTTTCTTCTTCATAAAAATAAAGAGAAACACGACCTATGATAGCAGAAACACCACAGAGATTTGCATTGACAATCAATTACATCCTGACCTGCCAAAATGGTTCCCTTTGGCTTGATCCTGCTCCCCAATTCTCTGTTCTCTCACTCTCTTCCTGCTCCTCCAGAGGGGTCTATTCCCATAGTTTCTTTCTCTAATACATTTTTTGGCATATTACTCTCCTCGATTCACCCCAGAGGTCTCCCATAATTCACTTCTGATATCATTGTTTAGTTGTTGAATTAGAGGAGGGAGGCACGCTGGGAACAGACAGTAAAGATTGGCAGTGGAACATTGATTTATGAGTGTGATTGACTCTGTTCTTTTAACCACGTTTTACATCAAGGGAAGTTGCAATATTGGGAAATGTATTTATATGTCAAATATTTCACTACCAGTACATCAAGATTCAATTGTTTACTTTCTGGTTGAATAAATAATATTTGCCAAAATACATCTAAATATATGAGAGTGTGCTCCTTTGTAGAGGACACATACTGTTATTAAAGCGATGACATTGTTGATACTTAGTGTGGTAAAAACACAATAAAATTGCTGTTCTCTAGTAACATTCTGGACATTTTTTTCTATATTACCAAACATATGACATCACATCTATTACCATTTTTCCAGCGCTGAGGAAAACATCTCAAGGGAAGCCACACTTCAGCACTTACAAGTGGAATAAACTGCTTAGAAGATGTTCGAGGGATCACGCACATAACTCGCAATATGAATGTGAATTCCCTTGGCAGCCTTGTTTTGCACACATGCACACAAACATACGCATACACACCCTGAACAACATGAGAAATGGGCACAGAGCCACGCTATTCAGTGTGAACTGGAGGGTCCAAGTCGCTAAACTAATCCTGGTACCACCGGATCGTCTTGTGCTGCAGCTGCCTGGAATCATCTCACAAACACAAGGTATTCCTGGAAGAATTGATTCTGTTAGATAGTGCATTGATCACACACATCGCCTGCAGACACAAGATGGCTTTACAAGCAATAAGATGGGAGACAATTATATTATTTTAGTCAAATAAGACAGAGTACAAGCAGCAAGTGCCAATAGCCGAGGCAGAAGTAGGGGGGGGGGGGGGGGGGGGGGCTCAGGCGTCCCCCTCTGCGGCTGCCTCAGTGTGTTTGTGCTCCATCCTCAAGTGGCACGGTAATCCACTAAACTTTCCTCCACCCGCTCCTCTCGATGCAATCAGGATGCGAAGGCTCACCAGTGATTGCGTTCATTTGTAAAAGCATCCAAGCCAAAATTGAACCCCAAGGCTGATAAACTATAAAGATGCTGATCAGATCGCGGCTAAGGAGTCCTCACTGGAGGGCACAAGGTGTCAGGGCGGGAGCCAAAAGAGCAATGACTCTGTACGCCTCACTCGGAGCCAGGCGGCCGCCCCGGAATACAAACAAGAGCGGAGAAAGCACATAAAAACGACAACAAACTGCAGTCGGATTTTTCATCCAGCAGCATCATCCAGAGAAAGAAGGAATAATCTGTTCAGAAGATTAGCAGTTTTTCAGATGTTTGTTTTCTTTCCTCTTTCTTTTATGGACACTTCTAGTAAAGTGGGTGCATTCATTGTTGCAGCTTTAGTAAATGCATTGTATTTTAATGATGAGCTTTGTGGAAATGTTATAATGCATCCGAAGAAAAGTAGAAACAGAAAAGAGATACTGCGCAGGAAAGTCATATCTTTCCAACCTCTCAAAAGAATATTAGAACAAATTCATCACATTGGGAACAATACATAACTCTGCAAAGTCCAATACATTGTGTTTTTATTGCACAGAATTGTCACTGAATTTTAAGAGTTACTGCAACCCTTAGACTGTGTTTCAGTTATTCCTCACAGCTATTGCATTGTCTCACGCTAAAGGAACAGTGTCATTATTTTAAACACACACATCGACTCTGCTGAGGCACAAAGATTGAGGACAGACAGATGCAGAGAAAGAGAAAGAAAGTAAGAAAAAGGGAGGATCTGAGGATGTTTTTCCCTCTCCATCCTCGTGGCCCCAGTGCGTGAAATGTCAAAGAGCAGTCAGCGGGAGAGACTGATTCCAGGAGGCGATGTGAATGGGACGATTGAAGACCCGCTTTGATTGACAGCTCTTCCTCTCTTGCTCTGCCCTGAGGGTGATTGACAATGTGGTTCATCTCACATTTTGTGACTGAGCTAATCCAGTAAATTCCTACCAGACGCAGCACAACTCAGCAGAGACCTGCCGCTCCTTTCCCAGGTGGACTTTTTTTATTTTATCTCTTCTTCCCCAAAATAAATATGTTTTTCCATCTGTGGCACTGAAAACAAACCAGGGAGGGGTATAATTAAGTGTAAGTACATAATTAAGCGAGTTTAGAAAAGTGCTAGTTTTCAATGAATTAAAATGTAGACTAATTACATGTGGGAATTAGCCTGCTGTTGTGCTAGTGATTAATATTGTCATAGGTTACCATCTCAATATGCTGCCAGTTGGAAATGGGATCACCTTACTGGAACGATTGATCTCATGCCAAGTTCAATAATTAATTGACTCAACAATCACTGACACACAACTATCTCACACGTCCTCCTGCATGCCCACGAGGTGCATCGCTCGTCCTCTCGACCTTGCACCTGTATTTTGATGTTTGCATGTTCCCTAAAAAAAAGCACTTCCTGCACTCTGCCTCACACAGCTGCCTTTTCAAAGAGTGAAGGAGACACACGAACAAAAAAAACAGCAACTCAAAAGACAGAATTAACTCTTAAGAGCTTCTTTAAACGCGATCCCGGCAACACTTTATACCTCATGACAGCTGTGACCCAATACCGCTGCCCAATCAGAAGTGAAATGTGAGAAATATTTGACATTTCATTAATCATCATTGCATAATGTTCACTGTGAGGGTTTGCGTTTAAGCATGATTAATTGCAGTGTGAGTCTAATCAAGCAATGAATTACCTGCCTAACCTTTTTCAGGAGCTGTGGTTAACCTTGTCAGGGAAAATTAAGAAGAGACAATAACGAGAGTCAGTTAAAGATCCACATTTCTAAAAAATAAAATAAGTATTTATATTTATTAGGTAATCAAAGACCTCGTAAAAAATAAAAGCTAAAGAAAAACATACTTATAAGAATGATCTTTTTTGGCAACGTATGTTAACACAGTGGGATCCCAAAGGGAGGGTCCTTGCCACCAACTGGGGGGTGGCGAGGTGCCTTCCAAGAAAACAAATAAAAATGTAAATGTAAATATAGTATATTTTTCCAATTATTGTAAAAAAAAGATGCAAAAAAGAAGCTCAATTTCAAAGAAAACCATTTCATTAAAGTGAAACCAAAATTAAATGAACGTGTAAAAATACTTCAAATGTAAGTTTGCACATGACAACAACAATGTCGATGTCTGCTGCTCTTTACACATAAAGATGCACACACCTGTGTGTCTGTCATGTTTTGAATGCCCACGCATTGCTAAAGTCTATACATGGAAATAACTTGTATTTACTTCTAGCCTTTTTTTTCGTATATGACTATGTAAAACAATTTTACGGTTTCTAGGTGTTGTTTTTCTTTTGTTTTGTGCGTTGGGCACTGTCCCACCTCCAGGGACAGTGGGGGTCCCTGGTCTCTTGCACACTTATTTTGGGGGTCACGAGCTGAAAAGTTTAGGAACCCCTGTGCTAACACATTGAAGGCGTTAACATTGCTCTCATTGTATGGACACATAACAGACAAAGGTTTAAAGGGTCTTGAGTGGAATGCAAAGGAAGCTAAAAATGAAAATGACAAAATAGCTTATGTAACTAGAGAGCGCAGGATGTTGCTATCTGTTTAGGATTCTCTAAATCATGATGTTTTTCCTCATAAACACGGTTTAAGCTGCGAATTTTAAACACTGCATAGAGAAAACTGCTTAAAGAATCCTAATTTAATCTGTGTTTTACAATCCAACATATTTTACTATAAGTAATGGAATTCCTCATACATACACACAGTTTTAAGACTTGTAAGCTGTTTTATGTGTGAAGAAAATTCTCCAACTCCTTGATTTATTAAACTTTTTCAAAGTTGTTGTAGATGAGCTGGAAATATTGTTTTTGAAAGGAAACGTTGATAGTTTACATCCAAACTTTTCCTCTGATTAGTGTGTCATAAATTACGTTCAATCCTTGTGCAGTTCACACCTGTGTTGTATAAGCAGAGCACTGAAGACAATGGTGCAGTGTGTGCCAATCAGGTGTTTAGCTTACGAGCTGGATGAAAGGCTCTCCAACCAGTTGTGACAATAGCAACGTGAGATAATAGCTCACTGAGATGATCTGAGAATGACTGGTAAAGCGTCACACTTTGTGTCGGGGCATTGCACACTCTGAAAGGTATTCTTTTGAAGTCAGAGAGGCCAAAGGGTGTGGTAGACTCTGTCTAGTCCACCTCACCACGTTACATTTTTTTAGGTTGCTGTTCATGAGCAGACTATATTGTCATAACCCTAACCCTTACATACATTTTTATAATCCAACAAAACTCTGGCAGAATTCTTCAAAAAGAATAATTGCATTAAAATACACTCCATCCTTTGACTCTTTAGTCAACACTCATTAGACGCAAACATTTTGTTCACACACAAAAAAGAGGCCTCGTAATTGCACGATTTTTATGCACAATTCAAATTCAAATCATTCCTTCTTGACACAACCAATACATCTGTCATGCTGCTCCTGGTTCTTTTTTTTTGTTGAATAATTAAAAAAAGAAATAGAGAAACATACTAATGAGAGAACCTTACTTGAGGGCTTTGCCGCTCCACTGACTATCATATTAATGTATTCCTGTGTGAATTAAACGCATCATCAAACACCTAAGTTCCCTCCATATTTTCCTGTGAAGACGAGGGCTGGACACCGGTGTCTACCTTGCCCTCTGCAAAAATGAAGGGCATTCTTCATTATTACACCTCTTGTGATTACTTGTTAATAGCCATGTACTAAAGGTCCCCCCTCTAAATTGACTAAAACATTGAGAATTTGGCTTTTTATGAGAATGACATTGTTTGGGTCAATGATTAAAGTCATTAAGATATGTTAAGGTGAATTTAAAGTGAAATGTAGATTTATCGCAACTTGCTGCCTTTATTAAATCTGTGCAGTGATCTTGAAGCGACAATAATCTCGACATATCAATGTTCTTCATTTTAATAAATAGACAAATATCTACGTTTTCAGGTAGATTTTTCTGTGAACATAAGCCGTCAACAGCAGAATTTCTTTGACTCTTTCTCATCCTTTTCCCCCTTTTCTGCCCGAAGCTTTGCCGACTGCCAGTGTAATCTGTGCCTGACCTTTCTCCACCTCCTTAAAGCTCTCTCTGTTCCTCCCTCCCTTCATCCATCCATTTCTCCCCGTCTTCCCCTCCACTCAGCGTGGATTGACAGTCATCACAGTTCCTTTCTCCCCGTGTCTGACAGCTTGAACCAGCTCATTAAGGCAAATTGGGAATAGGAGACTAAACTGAGCATGCAGAGTTATTTTAGAGGCCGCTTTGTGACTGAGCAAACATGCCAGCTCATGCTCACTATAATGGCCTGTCCGGGGTTGAAGAAATATGTTAGATTTAATTATCATAACAGAGCATTAGTGCTGTGGTGCTGAATGGGTGAAGTTTTCCAGAGCATGTCAAAAGAGATTTGAGATAATAAGTTGATGATTTTTAATATTTGGAATATGCATCAAGAGGATATCAGGTTTTCAAAGTCGTGTCGAGCGGCCACACAGTAGCAAAAAAAGCACAAAGCAACAAAGCATGCAGTTAAAGTGGGTCTGAAATGTTGGTTTGAATATTTAGAATAGATTTGCCCATAGCTGCTAGAGAGCAAAGCCGGCAATGTGTGATTGATCACGTCCCACAGGGGCGACAGCCAGCACGCCATTTATACACAACAAACGGCGTTGGCTACACTAAACTAAGCTCACACAACCTATGCAGATAGCACACTCTTTCATTTTCACATGTGCATGCTAAACCTGGCTGATAAACGATTTGCCTAGCAGCACTTCCGTCCATATTTTATCACGGCAGACAATGCTCGCTAGCGTTGCCAGACTTGGTGTGTATCCAGTATTTAGGCAAAAAAGCTTCTCCTCAACCCCTCAACAGCTTGGCTCCCATAATTAACTTCCACAGGACTGATGGGCACCCTAGTCAGAGGAAACAGGAATAGAATACAACAGATTAGAATAGAAGAAGTAGAAAAATGGTAGAAGAAGACATGTTTAAAACCACAAGAACACTGACAAAGATTACATTTGACAGAGAGAGGTCTGGGGTCCGTTATGCTTAAAGCTTACTCCTTGTTGTACAGATAAACTCCATCATACAACTGTTGAGGGCAGAAATGGCTGAAAGGATTAATGAATGTTTATACTTAAATCCCTGCATTTACTAAATAACCTGAAAACCTCAAGCCACGGCAGGCCAGCAAGGTTTTGGGTAAGTATTCAGAATTTGGCAGTTTTGCCAGAGTTAATGTGGTTTATCCAGAGGCAACAGTGTCTGGTAAATCTGGAGCTGCAGCGATTTTTTTCTTTTAGCCTTAAAATGTGATGTGTAAGCTGATGTACACACATTTTTTAGTCAAAGACAAACTGCAGTTGGGATACAAACCTGCGTGTTGCCATGTTATAACAGCAAACCAACATTGTGCAAGTTATGTGAAAGGCTACAGCACAACATTCAATTACCATAAGGAGGTATAAGTAGAACAAAGAAGTGTATAGTACATTAAACAGATCAGAGATACATTGCCACACTTTGATAGGCAGTTGGCTGACCTGTATCTTATTTGCACACACACGCACACACACACACACACACACACACACACACACACACACACACACACACACACACACACACACACACACACACACACACACACACACACACACACACACACACACACGCACACAGCCTCTGCTCTTCCTCAGTCTAACCTTAACCAGACAGATTTTCTTCTCCAGGCCTCGGGTGTCTCCTCGGCTCCCTCTGATTGGACAGATCCTGTGCGTGCTTTTCGTTAAAAGGGATCATTAATAGCTGGCGTTCGACCTCTGACCATCCCTTTAAATCATTAGCCGGCCCAACTGATGGTTTCTATTTAGCGTCCCCATAGGAGACCTTAAGATGAAGAGGAAGTCTTACCATGAAGATGCTGTGACACTGGAGTTGTTGTGTTGATTTAAGTCCTTTTTGATTTGTCATTTCATGCTTTTAGATTCAAATATAACAAAATAGACTTAGAGAGCTTTCAAATTTAATTTTATGGGAAAAATGACAGTGTTTATTTAGTAAAAATGACGTAAATAAGTTATATGAAACGTTGAATCCAAATCTGTATTGATTTAAATGAGAAAAGTTTGGAGTTAAAGGTTTAAGTGCATGTTAAAAAAATTGGGAAATAACATGAAATAGTAAATTAAAGTGACATTTTAAAGTTTGCACACAGGCCTGCTGCATACAAGTGTCAGAGTGTCAATTCACATGTGCCCCCATTTGTGTATGTAGACATATAAATAAGATAGGAGGGCAGCTCCCATTCACTAACCTATCACTTAAATCTGGCTGCGGGGCATAAAGTCCATTTGTTACGTCACGCTTTTGTTATCGCACTGCTCTTCAGAGAAAACATACAACAAAAGAGTCCAACAGAAAAAGCGCTGCCTCATCCAATGAGAGCTTTGCATTAGATATGATGCGGAGAGCTGAGAGGAGGGAAAGGAGGAGGGAGATGTGTGATTAAATGTGTGCGTGTTTGAGTGTCACTGTGTGTGAGTGTGTGTGTGTGTGTGTGTGTGTGTGCGGAATGTGTGTGTAAATGGTCAAAATGTGTGCATGTGTGTTTTATGTCGAGGTGTGTATTGGAGATGTGTTAGAAGGATACCCGCAGCCTCGCCGTGCTGTTCTGTGCCTAAATCATGTGTACAAGCTGTTTCCAATAAACTGTTAAATTTGATAAAGAGGTCTGGTATTATATTACTGAGCCCACAGGGCACTCGGACCTCTGCTATCATGAATACATTTTGCCTGATAATAATGCTGCGACTTCAACCACTGCCACAGGAAAAACGGCTGCCCTCCTGGAAATCAAGTTGTGAGGCAGGGTGACACCTGTATAAATGGACAGGTGATGAGATTATAATATATTTATGCGTTCTGGGTTAGCGTTAAGGGACTTCTACAAGTGAGCATGAGTAGCACAAAGGACTGGAGGGCCAGACTTGGAGTGCCATGGGGGGGGGGGCAAATCGTGTCACCTCACAGAGACGGTCTTTTATTCATGAGGGGAAAGCTGCAGAGATATACAGGCCTGCAGTTTGGTGCATGATACAAAAAGTTAAGAGGTCAACATTTTTAAGGACATGAATGAAAGACTTTTGATATTACTTCTAACGGTCCATCAACAATATTTAATAAATAACACACAAATGCACTACTGTAAAGCTAAACCAGCAACCTTAACTAGTTTTGAGGTATGGATGGGAAGGTTTTTAGTTTATATGTCTTCCCAGTCTCTTCCCCTACCCCCCCTCCTTGACCCAACAGGTTGAGGCAGATGGCTTTCTACCAATGAGTCTGGTTCTGCTCGAGGTTTCTTCCTGTTAAAGGGAGGTTTTTCTGTGCCACTGCTGCAAAGCTTGCTCATTGGTGGAATAATATTTGGTTTCTGTTAATATAGAGTATGGTGTAGACTGGATTTTTAAAACAGAGTCATGAGAAAATGTTGCTACTTCAAAATGGATTGATTATCAATTTGATGTTGTACTACTAACAATTTATTTGTGACAGTTTAGAGGTCAAACTGGAGAATGATTCATGAATTATCTTTACATCTTAAAAATACAGCTGTAAGAAGGGGGACGCAAAAGAAAACTAAAAACCATGTGAATATGATGATGTATATGTTGCTTAGATAAAAATAATCCTTCAGTATTATAACATAGAACACTGTGATTGGATCAAAACAGCCTGTTGATACCACCAAAAGTTAACTCTGTATTGTGTGCAAACTGGGACCTAAACTGGGTCAACTTTTGACCCGCCATCTTGTTAATGTATAATATCAACATTCCATGTTACATTTAAATGTTATAATCTGAAAATTGAAAAGAATGGTAAATACAGGAGATCAAACCTTATAAAATATTTCCATATCTAGAAAAAACATGCACACACGGATACCGAAACACACAAAGAATGAGATCCCTGCTATCCCATCATATAAGAACTCATTACCGTGTTAGCGGCAGTGTTACTTGGTATTCCCGGCTGCACCGGTCTGCTCCATATCTCTGGTCTCCACACAGTATCTAGGTAGCTAAGAAGGAAGGCAGGTGATGAATGTTCAGTAATTGTAAGAGTTCAGTGGTAAAAAGATTCAAATCCATGACAGTGAGAAATGGGAGACAGCCCGGGGGAAATTTCAGGCTGTGGGGAAGTGCATCCAACCTGTCTAAATAACAGATCACACCTCAACTTGGTCACTTGCTCAGAACATGCTCTCTGATATTAGAAATGTGCCTTTATTGCAAATGAGTATTGGTGCGCAATCTAGTGCAGAAGCTTGTTTTTTTTCTGTAAAATAGCATACAAAATATGACAAATCTTTTCGGGCTTTTAGTCATATTCAAGTTTTAGCAAATAAAATGTTTCCACTATTTGCAAAATTGTGAGACAGATGAACTGTTGAAGGGCTGTTGTGT